>OX457046.1:12430279-12662940 GCA_949752735.1 Lumbricus terrestris
TCAGCGCTTCGGCGTAGAACTTCGATGCTGTGTCCGCTCTGCAGTAGGGAGCTTGAAGGGGCGCTATGACAAGTGCACACTGCACATACAAACAAACAAACAAACAAACAAACAATAATTACTATGGTTTCATTTATGGATGACCAATTGTCCGTTGCCAACGCTTCTCCTCTTTCCCTCCTCCCCTACCAGCCTCGCTCCCCCTCTCCCTTTCCCTCACTCTCACCAACGCCGGAGGCATGCGTTCATTCAGAGCTATATAGCACCGTGACCAATGTCTCAACTTTATTGGCTGCATTAGCCGAAGAGGAAACGAACTGAGACGAGTTGCTGTGCAGCATGTGTTAAATGTGTTTATACATCTGAACGACGACGACGACGACGACGAAGAAGAAGAAGAAGAAGAAGAAGAAGAAGAAGAAGAAGAAGAAGAAGAAGAAGAAGAAGAAGAAGAAGAAGAAGAAGAAGAAGAAGAAGAATAAGATGATGATGAAGAAGGAGAAGAAGGAGAAGAAGAAGAAGAAGAAGAAGAAAAAGAAGAAGAAGAAAAAGAAGAAAAAGAAGAAGAAGAAGACGAAGAAGAAGTCCTACGGACTGTTTCGTTTACACGTCGACGACGTCTGCCACAGGCTGCGATGTATATACGTTCAGTGCTATGCATTGCATAATGCCAACTATGTGAATGTCAACATTATTGCGTTGTATAAAAGTAGAAGAAGAGATTGCAATAATTGTGTGTAATGTCGGCTTCTCCCATTCTCCTCCTCCTCCTCATCATCATCATCCTCTTCCTTTTTTGACTCGTCCTCTTCATTTTACAATGCCAATTTGTACCAAATTTTATGCCATCTATAGAAGCCTGTTGCACTGTTAGCTGCTTACGTCGCTTCACTGAATATTTCTAAGCAGCAAGCAACCGTTGCATACTTACATGCACACATTGCATACTTACATGCACACATTGCATACTTACATGCACACATTGCATCACATTTCACAAACGCATACATATGCTAAACATATATACAACATACATTCGACATGCATACATGCTGTGTACATGTTGAAATCTATTGCATGCATGCATACATGTGCACCATGAATACACATACAATGCATGTATGGCCTACATGCGTCGGGAACGGAAGTAGCCCCCCAACCAAACCCCACCCAGGGTAGGACATACCCCCCCCCCGGGTAGAACATCAATTGCGTACAAGTGGTAATCCTCCAAACAGCGGTCTTATAAGCTCAAAACACATAATGTTGGTCGTTATACACAAGTCGGACTGATGAAAAGAATTCTCGAAAAATAGAAGTCGGATTTATACAATATAATTTTTACTTCAATGAAAGCTGGATTGATGAAAATGTTCTTGCTTAAAGTTGAGCTGAATTGATGAAAAAAATGTTCTTGCTTAAAGTTGAGCTGAATTGATGAAATGCTGTTGCTTAAATTGGAGCAGCATGGATTGAAAAGAAAAAATTGTTATTTAAATATAAATTAGATTGATAAGACAATTGTGTCTATTTAAATAGAAGCTGGACTGATTAAACGAACTTTGCAGTAAACGAAAGCTGGATTGATGAAAATAAATTATATAAGTAGAAGTTGGATTGATGAAAACAATTGTTGCTATTTAAATAGAAGCTGACTGATGAAACGCGTGTTATCAATTAACTGCAGAAATAGGCTATTTGCACACGAAGGGGTTTGTCCGGGGGGTTAATGTCCTAGACAAAATGAGGGGGGCTTTGTCCGGGGGTTTGGTCTGGGTTTTTTGTCCAGGGGTTAATGTCCTGCATTCACATGCGTCATCTGTAAACTCTGGCTGAGAATTCGTCTAAGCTGGAGTCATTCTCTTGTGACTTTCCAAGTTCTCTTAGCACTGAGCTTTTAGACGAGCATTTGTTCTTAATGAATTGCTAGGCTCTAGCGTACATGTAGCACCTCCTGTATCTGTCTCATGAAAAGGCGCTAAATGAACATGAAATGCACACACATGCATACAGTACACATATATGACCTGTTCTGCTGGAGGAGTTGGCATCGACACTTGTATGTTCTTCTTCTCCTTCTTTCCCTTCAGGCTATAGTTATTCCCTCGCCACTCGCATCCTTCTCCTCCACTTGTCTCTGTTTCCAGTGTCTTCTCTCTTCATTTTTAGCAGCTTCATGCAGGTCCTGTTGTATCACGTCTTCCCATCTTTTCATCTGTCGTCCCCAGCTGCGTCGACCATATACCTCCGCCTGCATGATTCTTTTGACACAGCTATCCTCCTCTTTTCTCATTACATGTCCATACCACCTCAGCCTGGTCTCTCGTGCCTTGTCAGCTACGCATGCCACTCCGAGCTTCTTCCTGACGTCCTCACTTCGTTTCTTGTCTTTCAGTAGCCTAATAACCCATCGCAGCATTCTCATCTCTGCAGTCCTTTCCAGCAAACCCTCATCCATTTTCGTAAACGCCCAGGCCTCTGCTCCATCTGCTTCAGTTGCTCTCCTGTGGTGCTCTTTATCTCCACTTTTCGACACTGCCACGCCCCTTTTAGCCTCACTGCAATGACTGCATGTTGCCTTGTATGCTGCTCTCAGAACTGCATCTTGCCGATCCTTCTGCCAATTCTTGACAGCAGTCTTCTTGCCTTTTATTGCTGTTTGCACCTCTTCCTCCCAGCACCAAGTATCTCTCTCTCTCTTTCCTTTTCTGACCCTTTGTTGTTCCACATCCACCATTCCGTTCTTCAGTTTGTCCCATGTCACCTTCTCAGTTCCAACGAGCCAGGGCTGGTATGCACAGGACACAGCATAAGGTAATCACATATAGTGCCTAAACGCTGCTTTGCAATTCCCTATATAGTCATTGGAATGTATCCTTATGCACGAGAAAAAATAGCGAAGAGAATAACTAATCTACACATTCCTTGCACCCGACGATGCATGACGCTTGCTCTTCCCCCCCAATTCAATGGGTTATAGCTGAGCGCGCATGCGTGAAAGATATTTATATGCGTGGGGTAAACAGATTCAGACCTAAAGACGGGCCCCAGGGAAATGTCGACGGCTGCCTATTGTTCGCGCTGTCCAGCTAACGTCGGCCGTCTATTGTTCACAATGGGAGTAGCCGGCGTACTCCTTCCTCGGAATTGGAATAACGTTATACCTAGTTTTATTCGCTAATCTCAAGCCGTGCATACGGAAATAACCCAGTATTCCTGTATAGGCCAGATTTAAGCCAAATATACGAGTTATACCCTCATGTGCATACGGGCCCTGGGCTGGTATGCACAGGACACGGCATAAGGTAATCACATATAGTGCCTAGACTCGACCTAGCAAATCCCGATATATCCATTGGAATGTATCCGTATGCACGAGAAAAAATAGCAACGAGAATAACTAATCTACACATTCCTTGCACCCGACGATGCATGACGCTTGCTCTTCCCCCCAATTCAACAGGTTATAGCTGAGCGCGCATGCGTGAAAGATATTTATATGCGTGGGGTAAACAGGTTCAGACCTAAAGACGGGCCCCAGGGAAATGTCGACGGCTGCCTATTGTTCGCGCTGTCCAGCTAAAGTCGGCCGTCTATTGTTCACAATGGGAATAGCCGGCGTACTCCTTCCTCGGAATTGGAATAACGTTATGCCTATTTTAATTCGCTAATCTCAAGCTGTGCATACGGAAATAACCCAGTATTCCCGTATAGGCCAGATTTAAGCCAAATATACGAGTTATGCCCTCATGTGCATACGGGCCCAGGGGCGTAGCAATAGAGCGTGCAACCTGTGCAGTGCACGAGGGCCCCCGGCTGTCAGGGGCCCCCGGAGTCAGAGTCAATTTTTTACTTTAAGAATATTCAGAATGTATTCAAACCTGCACCTGCATCTACAGCGTACACACCCAGTAATTTTGTGGGGTTTCAGCCGGAATGTCCATGATTAGGCTATCCTATTACAAATAGATCTATCTTTAGCCTACTCTTTGCAGTCTTTGGCTGGAAGTAGTTGTGCTGTACACCTACTTCCGGCCAAAGAACTTGTACTGACGTATAAACATCAAACATGGTGCAGAATCGAATTCCGGTTTGATCAGTGCAGAGATGGTGGTTGACATGGATATTGACACTGAGCCGAGTAGGTCTCGAACTTCAGAGGCTACGGTAGCAGTTACATCACCAATGGAGTCAGGCTTGACACTTCAAAAGTGGTGGATATTTTTTGCACAAAAGAAGGCGCGCAAACGAGCATTTTAGCATTTCGGATTTAGACCCCGTAGTAGGTTAGTCGTAGATTTGATTGAGTCATTTCACACTTGCCAAATTCGTTACATTTTCCCGCTCTTTTAATCAATAAACCCAACAGCTTGGAGAATTTAAGTGGGGCCTATGGGTGATTGATGATTAATACTTCAGGAGATGAAGCAATTTTTGTGATTACTTTTGTATGGTATTCTAGTTCAAGTTTTCTCTGCTGATATGGAGAAGAATATGTTTCATTAGATAAATTTGTTAAAATAATAAAAATGTGGCTAGTTTATTTTCATTTGACTTTGGTGTTAAATATGCAAATTTCGTAAAGTAACCAGGCGTTTTGCACAGCTTTGTTGTTTGAAATCAAATGGGGTTTCAAGTATTTAAGGACCCACCACCTAAGCTCTGCACAGGGCTCCCAAGACCCTGCTACGCCACTGCAACGAGCTGCAGTCCTGCACCTCCAGTTTGTAAGGGTCTTTTATATCTCCCTTCAACTTCCAAGTTCTGATTCGTTCCTTCTGCTTGATCAGTTTTCTTTCCTGATGTTGAATCTGCATCATCATCAATTCATCATATCCATAATCAGCATCCTGTGTTGTTGGCTGACCACTGACCACTAACCACTGCCTCGATCGCGTGGTATGGCTTTGCAGTCGCTTATGTCTCTTCTGTCCTCACCAGCAGGTAGGCAATCTGGCTTGCATTCATTCCACTGCCGTATGTTATTCGATGTTCCTCTGGTTTACTTAAGTATGTATTTACGATGGCCAAATCTAATGCCTGTGCTTTCTCCATTATATAATCTATCTCCTTCCTCATTTCTCAAACCGAAACCGTGACCTCCATGTATGTATGTATGTATGTATGTATGTATGTATGTATGTATGTATGTATGTATGTATGTATGTATGTATGTATGTATGTATGTATGTATGTATGTGTGTATGTATGTAATGTATGTATGTATGTATGTATTTATGTATGTATGTATGTATGTAATGTATGTAATGTATGTAATGTATGTAATGTATGTAATGTATGTATGTATGTATGTATGTATGTATGTATGTATGTATGTATGTATGTATGTATGTATGTATGTATGTATGTATGGCTTATTTACATGCATTGTGTTGGACGATGCGTGGCTATAATATGATGAGGAATGTATTACAGGACTGCAGTCGATTATGACGACGACGACACTATATTTAGCTACTCGAAATGGACCATGCAGTCAACTGCAGTCGGATCCAATCTGTGCATAAGTAATTCTCGTATATAAACACGTGTGCCACCGTTGCATGACGCAGCAGTCGTATATATTTGACCCCTCCAGCTCATGACCTCATGACCTCAGGCAGAACTATCTCTTCAACCATTCTGTTATGGCCTACCGAGTATGCGGAGGGTGGATCCAAGGGGGTGGAGGGTGGATCCAAGGGGGGGCGGAGGGTGGACCCAAGGGGCGGAGGGTGGATCCAAGATGGCGGAGGGTGGATCCAAGATGGCGGAGGGTGGATCCAAGGGTGCTGATGTGGTATTATAGGATGTCAAGCATCAGCTAGCATTACTGACGAATTCACGTTTGTGCTACTCGCATCACCTGCCGCTTTTTGGCTGTGTACCGAAGGCTGAATTTCTAATGGAACCTTTATACATGTACATAGCTAATTACTGGAGAGGGATGCTATGCAGCTGGTAGAACATTCAGGGCCCGCGGGAACACGTACGACACGCACCTGAACAGTTTGAGATCGGGCAACGACCTACATGTACATGTAGGATAATGTAATGTAATGTAAATCTTCGAGAATTTCTCAGCGCCCACAAAAGCCACGTCAGAAATACCAGCTTATTCACCGGCGCCAAGTTTATATGTGATGTAACCTTGCAACTTGTGATGACGGAATTGCCTGAGTAAACGTATCAAGCAACCAAACACGATATGATTTGACAATTTTTATTAATTTCTTGGCCACATGACGCCATTTTTAAAAGCCACCATTTTGACTTCTAAGGAAAATTTCGGGAGGTTCCTCTTCTTAAAATTTTCTCCCATGTCCCAACTACAACTGTGTAAAGCGGCAACCCGTGTTCAAAAGTGCAGTACATGCCTACTAAACAAATTTACATTGTACTGTTCCCATGCACTATATGACTGTCTTTTCGTTATATAGCCTACATTGCACTTGTTATTAGGTCTATATTCGTTTAATGGCAAATATTTTTTATAGACACACCTCTATCAGGTATAAAAAGCAGTTGATTAAATGGAATTATAATACACTAGTAACCACGTCTATTGGATTAATCCTAGGATGAGTGTAGAAATTACAGAAATTACAAAAGGAATTATTATGTGCATGTTTATACAGCCTACTAGGCTAATGATATAAGATAATTTGCCCTCATTAATGAGCATAGGGTAGCTTTCTATACAAAATGCGTGAGATGTAGCCTAATGTCGCCTAATAGCGGTGGTGAAGGATCTCACCCTCAGGGTCGAAGCCATAACACAGCCGCTATATAAATTTGCGATTATATTTTACATTTAATGTCTGTCATTTTTGGTTGGCAATACAAAGTGGTGAGGGCGTGGTCTCAATTGATAGGGACGATCAGTAACAGGTCGGAAAATCGGACGAAGAAAATGGAGGTCGACTCTGGAAACGGCAGCTAGAAGACAGGCACCAGCAAGATCTACCATTGCAGTCTGAGTCGCTGCAAGCCACCATATGCCCAGCATCAAACCGCTAGCAGACGATCCAAGTGCATGTAGGTCCCGGCTGCCATAGTCCAAGACCGTCGACGTGTCCGTGCCTGCGACGAAAACTAAAATGGGCGATCGCGCCGTTCGGACCACGCGCCTGGAACAGTCTTCCAGAAACTATCCAGGAAATCAAGACTGAATCAACTTTTAAAAAAACAATTGAAGCTGCACTTGCTCTCGAGCTCATGACTTTTGACAATATGCGTGTAAAGCATCCTAGAAGTGGCTTGCTACTGACGATGCTGTATAAATTGTCTGAATTACAATTACAAGTCCTAGATGTTGTTTGTTTAGCTTAATATAAGGATAAAGATCCTTATAAATAGTAAGCTAAACAAACAACATCTAAGACTTGGATTCCTCAATTAGCCCAAATGCAGTTTATAAAACTGGGTTAAGTCAGCAGTGAAGAAAATAGACACTTTCACCAAATCTGATGACTTAATTCCTCATCTTGTCCTTCTCCTCACCTTGTCCTCACCTTTATCTTGTCCTCATGACCTCATTATCACCTTGTCCTCATCCTCACTTTGTCCTCATCCTCATCTTGTCCTCATCCTCACTTTGTCCTCACCCTCACTATGTCGTCATCCTCACCTTGTTCTCTTCCTCACCTTGTTCTCTTCCTCACTTTGTCCTCATCCTCACCTTGTTCTCATCCTCACTTTGTCCTCATCCTCACCTTGTCCTCACCCTCACCTTGTCCTCATCCTCACTTTGTCCTCACCCTCACTATGTCCTCACTTTCACCTTGTTCTCTTCATTTTCACTTTGTCCTCATCCTCATCTTGTCCTCATCCTCACTTTGTCCTCACCCTCACTATGTCGTCATCCTCACCTTGTTCTCTTCCTCACCTTGTTCTCTTCCTCACTTTGTCCTCATCCTTAACTTGTCCTCATCCTCACTTTGTCCTCATCCTCACCTGTTCCTCACCCTCACCTTGTCCTCATCCTCACTTTGTCCTCACCCTCACTATGTCCTCACTTTCACCTTGTTCTCTTCATCCTCACTTTGTCCTCATCCTCATCTTGTCCTCATCCTCACTTTGTCCTCACCCTCACTATGTCCTCACTTTCACCTTGTTCTCTTCATCCTCACTTTGTCCTCATCCTCACCTTGTCCTCACCCTCACCTTGTCCTCATCCTCACTTTGTCCTCGTCCTCACTTTGTCGTCATCCTCACCTTGTTCTCTTCCTCACCTTGTTCTCTTCCTCACTATGTCCTCATCCTCATCTTGTCCTCATCCTCACTTTGTCCTCACCCTCACTATGTCCTCACTTTCACCTTGTTCTCTTCATCCTCACTTTGTCCTCATCCTCATCTTGTTCTCTTCCTCACCTTGTCCTCATCCTCACATTGTCCTCATTCTCACTTTGTCCTCATCCTCACTTTGTCCTCATCCTCATCTTGTTCTCTTCCTCACCTTGTCCTCATTCTTACTTTTCTCCTCACCCTCACCTTGTCCTCACCCTCACCTTGTCCTCATCCTCACTTTGTCCTCATCCTTAACTTGTCCTCATCCTCACTTTGTCCTCGTCCTCACTTTGTCCTCATCATCACCTTGTTCTCTTCCTCACTTTGTCCTCATCCTCACCTTGTCCTCATCCTCATCTTGTCCTCATCCTCACTTTGTCCTCATCCTCACCTTGTTCTCTTCCTGACTCAGTGGTTATGAGCTGCTTCTGCTATCGCTGCGGTCTACTCTTCTATGCCAGAAGAAGTTGTCCAGGTTTCGCTGCAATCGTTATTATATTATTAATTTGTAAGGCGCCTTTGAACGATGGGAGGAGCACTGCTTGCAATCTGCCATGCAGTGCCAGTCCCAAGTCTGGGTAAAGGTGGAGAGCGACACTAATCATCTTTGAAATGGCTGCAGTGTCGTAGTTAAACAGCAACAAGATGGTTAGCGTCTGTCGGTCTGTTGGTCGGTCGGTCAACAGCTGCAGAGTCCGCATGCATCATCTGCAGCAGCAGACAAAGATTATAAGCACCACTCAGGTGTGACCAGGTAGACGATGAATCAGCTATTGATTATTGGCTGCAGGTAGAAGAAGACGATTGGCTGCCACCGACGACGACGACGACGACGACGAACAGAGACGAGCGCAGAGCAGCGCAGCGTGGTGGTACTATCATACATGTCAAGCATGTAGTGTACATGTAGTATGCATGTGTGTATGCATGTGTGCATGCGTGTGTGCGTATGTATCTATGTCTGTGTGCTGCTGAATCAGTCGGTCGTAGCAACTGAATGGATTTCACCTGATCAGAGGCAACAACACGAATCGGATCTAATTAGGAGCCGCAATGACTCCTGGGTCTGCGTCTGCAGCTGCAGCAGATTACTAATCTTCTCTCTTTTTATTATAATTATTGAACAAAGAATCCATTTCGAAATCTGCCTCAAAGTTACCAAACAGTTGAGCTATGTTTCATGCTCATCCCATATAATATAATCAATTAATAATAATACTAATTAAATAATAATATCATTATTAATAGTAGCTGCAATTATGGCTGTTGTCGTTATTCAGATGAGGCGCTGCTGCATAACCACCACTCAGGTGTGACCAGGTATCACTGGAGCAAGATAAAGAAGAACCGATCGTACATAAGAAAACAAAACGCTGTAAATGAGAACGAGATCGGAATTGTTAAGATCAGTCTAATGAGATAACTGGTCTATAATGGACAGATAGATCCGTGATGGAAAGATCATGGACATTTGAACATTTCATTATTATTATTATCATCATTATCATTGAATCTTATATTATAATTCCGAAAGTTTGTCGTCCTTCCATATGTTTGTTTGTACGGATTTTGACTCTTCGTAACGAAATAGGCTCGGAAATGAAACAGCGTCGGTTTAGCAAAATTTTTGCAATTGATTCTTACCAATATTATAAGGTCAACGCAACTATTTTCAGCTTTTAATTCACTTTAAAAACAGAGTTAGCCTACTAGCGTTTTAATTCTTACAACAGCCATCTTGCCGTAGGCCTATTTGGCTTTTTGGGGAAGCGGGGTGGGTGGAGGGTTACCGAAAACCCGAAATTTAGCGGTCAACGCTGGGTACCGTAGAGGAGTAGTGTTGAAAACCCTAAAATTCCCGGGCAACGCCGGGTGACACATCTAGTTGTATATAAGCATTTATAGAAAGCGCCTCTTAGAGACTAGCTATTCAGAGACACTCTCAGCGTCACATCCCCGAGGGAAAAAAAGACTTCAGGTAGCGAAGAGCTGAAGATGACACCCCCAATAAGATCTTACTACGGATAGTGGGAAGGTGGTCATCCCACATAGAAGGGCCTACAATGGCAAAGGCACGGTGTTGGGCCATGGCAGTCCTTGCCCTTGGAACCAAGACATCTAGTCGATCAGCAGACCGGAGAGGGCGGAAAGAGACTGCAGAGAGGGGTTTATGCATCAAGTCACAAAAGTATTTAGGAGCTTGTCCAGTTTGAGTTTTTGAAACTAAGAGCAGTACCTTGAATTTGATACGAGAGGCAACAGGAAGCCAGTGAAGAACATCAGTCATGTCGGTAGAAATGTGGTAGTAGCGAAGTAGACGAGCAATGAGTTCATGACTGACTGAAGGGAGGATAAGCGAACTTTGGGAAGCCCAGCAAATGGTGAGTTGCAGAAGTCAATTCGACAGCAAATAAAAGCATGCAGGAGCAATAGTTTTAAATACAGAAGAGGAAACAGATCTTCTGATGGCTCTCAGATGCCTCAGGTGATAATAACATGAGCGTATCAACTGTGAGAGGTGATCAGAGAACGAAAGGGTGCTATCAAGAGTGACGCCCAAATCACGGACACTAGATGAAAATGTAAATTCAGGGTATATTGAGGACAAGAGTGGAAAGTTAAGTTTAAGGAGCTAAACATGTACACAAGTTATATATGCAGCAATCTCAATTAACATCAACCTTTACTACTGACAGAACGGACATCCTGCAATACACGGCGCTAACAGCAGCCAACAAAGCACGTCCGCCCTACGGGGCTCGATGTTGGTGCCTCTCGCTTTCCATGCGAGTGTGTTGTCCAATGCGCTACCGCCCCTGCAGCTACATGATAATAATACATTCAAAGTAATTTTAGTTTGCAAAATGTTATAGAAACTACAAGTTGCATGAAGTAACGTAATATCACAAATTGCAAATTACTTCGATGCAAAACATCAAGTTATAAATTACCATTTTCAAATGCAATTTAAATTACGCATAGGTTACATAATTTTAAATTACTCAAGTAGGCCCACATTAGGCCTACTGCCCATCCCTGGATATGGCTGCCAACCGTCCTGGATTCACCGAGACTGCCCAAGGATCGGCCTTGCATGCAGTGTGTCCCGTGTCCCGGATTGATCCCAAATTGTCACGGAATTTGGTGTAGATACCCATTTTACCAAATGTTGTTTCTGTTTTCCAGTAGCGGCGCTAGAGGGGCTAAACCCCCCTAAAAAGGCCATCCATTTTTTCCCATGTAAAAATAAAATATTTGCACGATTAAACCCTTAAACCCCCCAGCCAAATAACCGTAAAGCCTAAAGGTACGCACGAGGTATGACAAACAGTTTGACGGATTATGAAAAAGGACCATTTTCGAAGATTTCGATCAAACGACTAAAAAAGTCGCCAAAAATTTTGACGGCGGAAATGGAATAAAATTTTCTTCGGAGTTTGGTCGATGACTAAAAAAGTCGTCATTTTGGCGACTGAAAACGGAACATTTTCCCCGAAAATCCAGCCCCCCCCCAAAAAAACGAAAATCCTTGCGCCGCCACCGCTGTTTTGGCGCACTAAACTCAACAAGTTGTGCGATCGCTGTTTACATATAATTCTACGCTTCCATCAGACA
Source organism: Lumbricus terrestris (assembly GCA_949752735.1). Lineage (NCBI taxonomy): Eukaryota > Metazoa > Annelida > Clitellata > Crassiclitellata > Lumbricidae > Lumbricus > Lumbricus terrestris. Next base: position 12,442,184 of record OX457046.1, read on the forward strand.
TCAGCAGCTGATGATCATCAGCTGACGCTGTTGGCTTATATAACATCGGATGCTGGACCGCTGCAGTGAGCTCGACCGAAGACGTCTTCGCAACTCTAAGAACCACTGATGTCATTCAGTTCCTTAGTTGTTCCGTGTTCTATAGGCCTATACACTATAGAGTATAGACATATATATAGTTTTCCTGAGTTAGCATCCCTTACTTAAGACTATTCGGGTGGAGTTCGTGTACATATTAGATTGTAGGTCAGTCAGTATAGACAGCCATTTCGTAGGTCAACCATTGTGCTGGCCATACAGCGTAGACCTAGGCCTACCTGCAGCCTAACGAGAATGCAGATGCTTCGGGCTTCGTCACGTCTCTCTCCGCATCATAATTTTATGTGCGCCAATGGTATATAATGAAATGCATTCATGGCGGCGTCGGGTTTACAGAGTGGGCAAAAAAAGACCCAAAAGATTTTTTGTCAATATCCTGGCTAGAAATAAGAATTTCGAAATGAAATTTTACAGGCTTATAGACAATTCATATTTACACATGATGGCCAGATTTCATCAAATTATTTCAAACAGAACAAAAGTTATATCACTTTTAGTGAGACCACTCACCGTTTTTTGACGATTCAAAAACGTTAAAAACGCAACGTAACAAAAAAGTAGCACAAACGAGATTTGATTAAGTCTCATCTCAAATAAATTATTGTTATCAAATATAAATACAGCCTTGATATTGATAGATGATAATTATTATTACTCTTTTAGAAAGAAACAGGGTAACAGCGTAGCTGCATATGTCACTGTAAAGTCAATTAGCAAGATGACAATCAAGTTGTTAGCCTAAATAAGGAATCTGTCAGATTCACAATTTTGCTATTAAGCAATGAAATTTAAATTTCTAAAAAAATTACAAATCCAAACTGCCAATGACAGACAAAATGTGTATTCAGACAGCTCTTGAGCAAGATCCTGGGAAACATAGGGCTATATGAGCAACGTTTACTCTGATAAACAGTGAGAGCGCAAAAATTAAGAGTTAGGCCTAAGTTGAGATTTGAGATTTGCCGTGAATGAAAGGATTGTCAATGTCGATTGTTCTGGTTTCATTGAGAAAGCCAATAGCCCCAAATCTCCAGATTTTAACCCGATGGGTTGATAATCAATTGTGGAGAGCTATGCTGGATAAATATCACAAACTGCAACAAAAATCAAGAGCGGTAAGATAATTGATGGGCGCATTGGAGTTGACATTGACTAGCCGCATCAACAGGGCCATCAACAGGGCCATCAACAGGGCCATCAACAGGGCCATCATCAAGAACTTCGCAAAGCCATTCAAAAGAAGTGCTGGCACGGGTGGTGGACACATTGAACACAAGTTGTGAAGCACTATAAAGTTCAGTTAATAATTATTTGAGACGAGACTTAATAAGATCGCGTTTTTGCTACTTTTTGTTCCGTTACGTTTTTGAAACGTCAAAAAACGGTGGGTTGCCTCACTAAAAGTGATAGGCCTATAACTTTTGTTCTGGCCATCATGTGTAAATATGAACTGTCTTTAAGCTCAGGGCCGTAGCGACAATGAATGTGGCCCCTCCGAACATAATGTCCGGGGCTGCGGGGCCCTTTGCAATGCAGAAACTGGTATAGGCCTACGTTATTCTGTAACGTGGCTATTGTAAGTAATTTCGTTTAATAATTATTCGAAAGCTCTAAATCTGATATTATTATACTCTATGATCTTTTCTAGAATTGTCATCAAAAGTGCATTGATCAGTAATGCATAATTATCTGAAATTCGTTGCATTTTCAGCGCTCAAAATTTGGATCTTAAGACCCTTACAATGCGGAAATTGGAATGCGGTATTTATATTTATGCAATAAAATTAGGCTATATAATGGGGTTGATAGTATGCATAGCTTACATAGGCCTACAGCGTACATGTAAACCTATACCGTACTTAGGCCTACTGCTGCTGAAGTCTTTCCAACATGGTTTGTGCAACAGCGTCAATAAATGTCACTTACCTTTAGCTACACCTTACATTTTTGGCACTTTCAGGGGCCCCCTTTCTTGCGGGGCCCCCTCCGACCGGAGAGCACGGAGGGCAGTCGCTGCGCCTCTGTTTAAGCCTGTAAAATTTCTTTAGAAATTCTTACTTCTGGCCAAGATAGTGGCAAAAAACTTTATGGGGTATTTTTGGTCCACCCTGTATGTATACGGTACTCTCAGACAATGACGACACCGATAAAAAATCTCGACCTCCTACAGCGGTCTGCATCAGTGACCATTATATCCCATACTTTTCTAGTCCATTCTATTCTTTTCTATTCTTTTCTATTCTTTTCTATTCTTTTCTATTCTATTCTTTTCTATTCTGTTCTATTCTATTAACGAGTTTATAAAGTGTCTATCACAGTACAACCTAATCAGACGCACGCCTTCGCATGCAGATCAAAGAACCCTTCCAAAAAGAAATAGTAGTGTCCTATAGATAATATTTCAGTACAAGTTAGACTATGTAGCAGGAGCTAGGATCAATAAATTCACACAGCAAATGGCCAGCAGAGCAAAGACAGCGCTGTGATGTGGTAGTCCGAGACCGTTGTACTAGAAGGACAAGACGGTCTAAAAACGAAGAGAACGCGTAGAAGCAGCGAAGAGATTGACCTAACACCATTTCATATAAACTTGTGTAAGAAAGAGAATTGGTAGCAGCGTCATGTCAAGATAATTTATAGATCAGCAAGCAGAGGCCTGCAGTGAAACGACAAATTGTGATCCTCAAACCCATCGATGATAGGCTACTGACATAATTATTTATACTTCATGCCTGACCTTCGATCTTTGTTACTGCCTTGCGTATTTAAACTCAGTGAACACTCACAAAGACACAGCATGCACTGCAGCTTCTACGAACTATATGCATGTGAGGTTCGAGGACCCAACATGTAGTATTTAGCACAGTTGGTTAAGAATCAGCTATAGGAGGCTCGACTCAAATAATGGCAGATTTCCAAAGCTTTTAGAATCTTCAAACATATCTCGCGTCGTTGACATCAAAAGAGTTTGAAGCATCAATGACTTTGAGGAATATACACTGTGTCCGGAAAAAGGGACCCATTTTGTAAACATGAAAATAAATAGTGAACATTCATCGATTTTCACAATTCAAACAGCATTTTAATCCTGACATATTTATCTAATATTGGTGAAAATATAAAAGTCTCAGTCACAATGATGACGTCAAAATGACGTCATTTGCATCAAACTTCATTTAGCCAGCCAGTATGCATGGTTTCGGCTGGTATATTGGCCCTTGGTAAAACGGAAATTCATTTAATTGAACCAGAAGTGAAAATAAATGCAGCTCATTACAGGAATTGTCTGCTCCATATAAAATTGATGCCTGATATCCGGGAATACTCGGATTTATAAACAATTCAAAAAGATGATAATCCAGCTCCCTGAGCTCGTTAAACTGTTGACTAAGGAGACTCCAGATTTCACTCCTCCTATAACACTGGTCAACATAGAAATCGTTACTGACTGGAAAAGGCCCTAATGTGTAGCATCTTGGTGTGCTGAACACGAATATAACCATAAAAAGTTTTTATTGGCTCTCGTTTTGAAAATATTTCATATAGTTCATTTCTTATTTTTCACCATGTAAATAACACAGCTTTCACAGTGGTTGAATGGCAAAAGACCATCGATGCCGTTTGCAGTTCCCATGGTGTGGAGAGAGCAAAGTAACCACTTAGATGACTGTTACTTCTGCTTGGTTCCTCCTCTTTCCGGTGGAATAACGAAGCAAAAGAAGTCGACAATAGTCTACCCAAACATTCCGTCTGCATTGAGACCAGTTCCACATGGTGATGGACTTCCTATTCCAGAACCTCCAGCAGAATATATTTTCGTTGAATCATCTGATGAGGACAAGGGTGAGCCGACATGTTCTTCTCCTGGTCCGTCAGCGTGCAGTGATCCCGATTTTCACTGTGGTGCATCATCAGCCCCACACAGAATAACACAGGAAGAACTAAATAGCCTTGTTCGTGATTTGGACTTATCCAAAAACAAGGCAGAGTTGCTAGGATCAAGACTCCAACAATGGAATCTTCTAGAAGAAGATGTCACAATCACTTCATATAGAAAGCGCCATCAGCAGTTGGAACCTTTCTTCATGAAGGATGGTAATCTGGTATTCTGTTCTAATATTGACGACCTCATGAATGCCTAACAGATCACTCATGACCCACAAGAATGGAGACTCTTTGTAGACTCTTCGACACTGAGTCTTAAGGCTGTGCTTTTGCACAATGGAAACCGTCTTCCATCTATTCCATTAGCGCATGCTGTCCACATGAAAGAGACATACGATAACCTAAAACAGCTACTGCATTACATTGACTATAACAGGTACAAATGGCACCTGTGCGGTGATTTGAAGGTAGTTGCCATTTTAATGGGACTGCAGCAAGGATATAGGCCTACAAAATATATGTGTTTCTTGTGTGAGTGGGATAGTCGGGCAAGAGAGTTGCACTACGTGCGGAAGGAATGGACTCCCAGACAAAACATGGCAGTTGGACAGAAGAATATCCAGCACCCAGCTCTGGTCGAGGCTCACAAAATCCTACTACCAGCTCTTCACATCAAACTAGGTTTGGTGAAGAACTTCGTGAAAGCCATGGACCGCACTTCGCCAGCTTTCCGATACCAGCATGAAAAATTCCCTCGACTCAGCGAAGAAAAGATTAAAGAGGGAGTTATCGTGGGTCCTCAGATTAGAGAACTTTTCAAAGGTGACCGCTTCAAGAACTTGCTGGAGGGTGATGCGAAACAAGCATGGAGTGCTTTTCGTCTAGTGTCTACAGACTTTCTGGTGAATGTTATGGCAGAAAACTACAAGGAACTAGTAGAAGACTTGCTCAAGCAGTACCAGAAATTTCGCTGCAATATGTCGCTGAAGATGCATTTCCTTCACTCCCATCTCGATTTCTTCCCTGACAACTGTGGTATGGTTAGTGACGAACATGGCGAACGCTTTCATCAAGATATCGCAACAATGGAGCAAAGGCACCAGGGAAAATGGTCCACTGCAATGTTGGCTGACTACTGCTGGACACTCCGCAGAGATGCTCCCGAACAGCTGTACAAGAGACAGGCAAAAAATCTAAGAACTAGTCTATGACCTGGTTTTTACAAATATTAAGTTAACCGAAAGTGTATCACTATTGGAATGCATTGTGCGATATAAAATTACTTCATTTGAGATTACAAAAAAACTAGAGCCAATTAAGCCATTTCACTGTCATATTCGTGTTCAGCACATAAAAATTGATAAGAACTGACTAATTTCATTTCAGTAACATGACTTTTGTAAAAATTTGTTGTCCAGTGTAATCTTTTACCGCCAAACGGCCTGAACTTAAAACCAGTTGATTATAAAATTTGGAGACTATTGCAGAAGATAATGTACATGACAAGAAAAAGAGAAATTGAAGAACTACGTGAGCGAATTGTTAATGACTGCATGGGAGAATTTTTATAAGCTGGTTAATTATCGATGCTGCTGTTGGCTATTAGCGCGACCGTTGTGAAGCTTGCGTTGAGGCCGAAGGTGGACACTTTGAGCACAAATTGCAGTATGATATAATTCAGATATAAAAATAAAAGTAAACTAACATTTATTATTGATAAATAACATCTTAAAAAATTGAAATTTTGACTAATTTTGTGCACTTATCTCTTAAATTTGAATTTTTATGCAAATGACGTCATTATGACGTCATTATTGAGACTGGAACTTTTATATTTTCACAATTGTTGGACAAATATGTTAGGATAAAAACGGTGTATGAATTGTAAAAATCGGTCAATATTTACTATTTATTTTCATATTTACAAAATGGGTCCCTTTTTTTCCGGACACAGTGTATACTCGAACTGTGAAGTCGAAAGAAAAATTTAATAAATGAAAACAATAAGACCTAAATTTGGTCTACCAATACTACCAATTAATGGTCAAGACCTCACTAAATCACTCCCTTGTCTTGCTTACAGCACCACTATAGCAGCAGCACTAGCCGCTCCAACACCAGCAACACCACCACCAGCAGAAGCACCACAAACAACAGCAACAGCAGCTACAGTAGCTACAGTACCAGCAACACCACCAGCAGCAGCACCACCACCAGCACCATTAGCTTCAGCACCATCACCACCATCACCACCAGTACCAGCACTCTAACACCATCGCCACTGTCCGCCAGCAGTGGCTGGACATCAGACTCGAGCAAAATCAAACATTCTTTGACTGAACGTTAAAACATTGTTGCTCGTACACTTCTTGGTGCACGCATGCGAAAAGCACGTGTGCATGTTTGTTCAAAATCTTCATCTGGTTAAAAACTCTCTTGCCATATACATTCCTACGACCAACAGAGGTTCTACTCTGCCATAAACTTATTTACTTATTCAGCTTCAATGGCGGCCTCCTATTGAATTGAATTGCCAATCAACTGTATAGGCCTACCAATGCCTTTTAAACCAAGCGGCCGTATTTATCATCTACCATGCATTGAACCGGCGTTGGGACCCGACAAGATTGCTGCCTTCTTAATGCTCAACACTGAACTGATGCTATTGGGAGTAAACGCTGAGAGCAATTCCAATATAATTGTTGAATCACTTGACAATTACACTCTTCTTCAATCCACATTTGCATGGCTCCGTTTTGGCACACTCTCTCCTGCAGCTCGTCAACTGTAGTCTAATGATCCGTGACTCAAAACACTTGTAACACATGCTTCAATTAAACAGTAAAAGATAAATAAGCTTATATAATTATTTGCACGCTAGCATAATTATGACGTCTTCAACTTCTCGCATTCATCACAGCAAACACCCGAAAAGTTTAGACACATCCAATAGCTTCTCAATGTCCTACAAATGGTATATTACGGGTGTAGGACATTAGCCCCTGGACGTTATCCACCAGGACATTATCTCCCCCCCCCCCCCCGATTTTGCGTAGGACGTTAGCCCCCGGACAAAATCTCCCCTATGTGCAAATCATAGAATAATGCCGTATACCCGATAAGACTTGTTAAACTAATGTGTAATGCATAGATAGGTCTACTCATTTAGCATAGGCCTATTGGTACATTTTTTTCATCATTTTTAGGCAATTATAGCATAGACGTGATGATAGACGGGAGGGGTAATGTCCTACCCCGGTGGGATAATGTCCGGGGGACTTTTGTTTGGGAGGATAATGTCCGGAGGAATAATGTCCAGGGAGGCTAATGTCCGTTCCCCGTATATTACAAGCTTACGCTAATAGGCTATAGGGCCTAATAGTACGTGGCTATAACCAATCGCTTGTGCGCAAAGAGCCTCGTTGCACTGCAACACAAATCCACTACCACTATTATAGCAGGCCTATATAAAATCGAACTACTCGAAGTTGCTGTTGTGAACTACAGGCCTATATATAGTATAGTTGATATGGTGAGTAGTCCAACCACTATAATTATGTCTAAATTATAGATTAAATTCTCACGCTTACAAACACATGTGCAGTCTATGAGGCGGGGATCAGAGCCCAAATTTCGGGCGCTTATCTTTTCGGGCAAGTAGACCCCTTGAAAATATTAGACAAACTACTTGAAGTTCAACACTCAGCATAACAAGTAAGTAGATAACTATAAGACAACGACGCCTATTATTACGGATTTATTTTTTCGAGCAGAAGTAAAATTTATACCGTACGTGCACCCGCTATTGAAATTTACCCTATATGCCTACAAGTCAGTCAACACTACCAGTGGCGTAGCCAGCTTTTCGTGGGCCCGTGTGCAGAAGTTCCGCATGGGCCCCTGCTTGGCCTTGTAGGGCCGATATCTAAAAATAAATAGGCCTGCCGCCTACCTAAAAATAAGTTCAGCAATACTCCTTACAAGTGAAAAAATTGGGGAAAATAGCCTAGTGATTCCTATTAACCTGATCCTGCTCAATTTTGGTCTCTCTCTCTGATTTTGGGGTGAGAGCTTAAAGGAGTTGAGAGTAGTTTCTGAATTGCAGAAACATAAGGGTGTCAGACTATGATCATCCGCCAAAATTCCTGACGACCTTTTTTAGTCATTCGGTCGAAATCCCACGGAAATGTTCCATTTTCATCTGCCAAAACTTCAGTTTTACATGTCAATAAACCGGCTGGTCTTTTTTTAAGGGGGCTTAGCCCCCTAGCCCCCTGTTGCTGCCACTGTGTGACATATAGACGGACATAATCACACCTATCCTAGATAGCACTGGCACGCCCTTATACCCTCTGCATAGGAAAGCGAAGCAGCGAAATTAAAATCTTATGTCGGTAGACCCTAGGATTCCTTTATGTTCTCAGATTAAAACTATAAGCTTATTGGACCTATTCTTTATTATCGTTCAAATACATGCACACTATTGTCATCTTACAATGTGACAGTCACGACTCGAGACGAAAACATAGTATTAATATTGGAGTTCGGACTCAGTAGCCTAGCCTATAATAGTTTGCCTGTCAACAGCAAGGCGGTTGACAGGAGACAGTAAAGTTACGAAATATAGCTATAGCCTTATGCAAATGTGTTAAAAAATCACATATAAAACAAATAATGTGAATTACTAACTAGGAAAGCCTATACTAAATAATTAATTTAGCAATCTGTGTGGGCCCCTGGAGGTCGTGGGCCCGTGTGCCTTGCACACATTGCACACATGGTAGCTACGCCACTGAACACTACAAATAGCGTTAATCACTTAGATTTGTATAGGCTATTTCTTCGCAAAGTAAGCTTATGGCCTAAGTTGGACAGGTCTATTTTAAACAATTCTTCGTGCTAGCTAGCTTCTACTTTAATCTGGTATACATGCCTAAGCCAGTAGGAAGTAATCGGTCAGATCATTTTCGACCTGTGATAAGAGTAGATTATAGCCACTTCAATTTTCTTATGAAATGTCATTCAGTTTTAGCAATTTTGAATTATTCAAAGTGCAACTCCATTCTCCACGCTCTATAATAGCCTATATATATAGGCCTATAGGCTAGCTTTAGCTCATATTGGCTCAGTGCCTAGGCCTACGAGATAGGCCTATACTAGGTCTATAGCATAAAACGCATTGATATTTTAAAAAATTCCTGCGTTTTTCGGCTTTTGCAAACGTCATGTTTTATATTCTTCAATAAACCTTGTCATTGGTGGCATTATAGGCCACGTATGCTTATGGATCTAATTTGAATAATCAGACATTGCTTGAAGACGTTTAGACTGTATACGTGAATATGCATAGGCGGCCATGAACTAAATGTCGACTCACCTGCAGCGTCCTTAGTCTTCGCTGTTGCAAAAGGAATCTTCTCTTTGAAGTTCAAGTCTCATGGAAGTTGTGACTCTTTGACTGTGGTTGTTAATACAATGGAAATTGCAGGTAAGAATTCAGCCGCTACGATGAACGTCATGATCTGAATCCACTGCCACTGTCGTCATAGACTACGATCGCTGATCAACTACGCAATTAGATGAAACGATGAATACATCGTGAAGAAGACGAAGAAGACATTGACATATATGCACATAATATGTGCACATAATATGTGTGGCCTAATTATATGTATATAAATATATATCCAGAGTCGTTTAAATTGTCATCGAATGTCTTCTTTCCTGCATACGATCCGTGTGTGTGTGTTTTCTAGATTGAAGTCGAGGCTATGTGTAAATAGGTAGACAACAACGACGACGACGACGACGAAGTGTAGCCTACATGGGACACCTTCTCCTCCTCCTTCTCCTCCTCCTCCTCCTTCTCTCCTCCTTCTTCTCCTCCTCCTCCTATTGCTCCTCCTTCAATGGCTGATTGCGTCGCCTGATTGTGCGTTGTACAGGTAGGTCAATTCTAAAGAGCAGTTGATATGCGCAGAGACGACCGCAGCTTGTACGAACCTATTGATTGACAATCGTCCCAGGTAACAAACACCGCCGTCCAATCGGAGCTCCGATAGAAGGTTGCATACCTCCCTCCTCCCTCCCTCTGCTAAATCCACCCGACCGATCCCCCACCCCCACCTCTCCCCCGGTTGTCTATCGCGCCTCACCAAAGCAGGACGACTGCCAACAAAAGACGAGCACAGGTAGCATGACTAACTGCATTCAATGATCCACGCCCAGCGTATATTTTATATTTGCATAGGCTGCGTACATCATGCATATTCATCGAGCAATTCACTTAGTGAACGCGCAAGCCTACCATGGACATTGGACATCGTAGTACAGCAGCAGCGGTGGCTATAGCAGCTCGATCGCTACCCGTCATGTTAAATCGATATGCTACACCTTACTGGAACGCACTTGTACGTCTCTATGACACGAGTGTCACCTTCAATAATAAAGTGCACGGAACACTGACATGGAACATCCATGTCAGTTATGTATTGTCTGCCAGAGTTTGGCAAGATCTTTGCGTGGCAAGTAACTTAGCAAGAAGCATGGTGATGACGACATGATAATCGTCGGATCAGATCGAACTCTGCAATTGTCATATAAAATGGATTTTGTAGAAGACAGCTGGGAGCAACATCGCCACTGCTCGTGCTTTGGCAATTGGCAATTGGCAGTCCAACGTCTAGAGAATTAAGGAGGTTGACACTGATCATCCCTAGCTGCAGTGTCATTGAGCAGCAACAAGCACAAGACAACTGGGAGCCGCTTGCCTTGCAAGATAGGTGGCGTCGCGTGCAGGCAAAGTTAGACGCAAACCACATGTAGACACTTCACTTCTGATAGGTGCTTGCTGCTTTGCACAAATCCAAGGTTCGAAGCATAGCAGGACATGCCAGATGAATAAGCTGCAAAGTACTTGGAGGGCCAGCAGGGAAACAGTAATGGACAATTGGACATATTATTTTTTTACCCGAGGTATCTATAATCCGTCAGGTTTCAGATATTGATGAGAAATAATTTTAACTCTGGAAGAACAAAAGTGCTGTGGAACGCAACAGCATTAAAACGTTGAATGGTAACAGACAGGCGCTGAAACAAGAAACTTGTTTCTCTTGCGTCGCCTGAAATTTGGCTCAAGAGACGACCCAGGTCGGCGAGAAATGCCTGTCCCTTGGCGTTAATTGGTCCCATTGTTTCAAAAACCAATGGGACAAAGTGGTATAGGATTGCATCAATTGTGCCTATTTTGTGTTCTTTCTGGCTTCAGCCAGTTCCGCAGCGCCACACATCCGATTGGAGTTGTGGCTAGATAATAGGCAGCCACAGTGTCTGCCACTACAACACCCAAAATATATATCATCGTACATCTTAGACCAGAATGCTGTAGCACTCTGCACTCAGATGCTTCAGCATTTGCACCTTCCTGTACCGACATGCTTTCTACGATAGAAACTCAAATTGTTTATGAAATCTGTTGACACCAAGACAATGGATTAAATGTGCGTGCGTGTGTGTATGCGTGTGTGTATGCGTGTGTGTGGGTATGTGGGTATGTGCGTGCGCGTGTGGTGTGTGTGTGCGTGTGCGTGTGTTTTTAAGTGATGATGCTCGAAGGCAAGTCCATTGGCTGTCATCACCCCCGGGGATAGGATGAGTTGCCTTCCTCACATACAATTGTGGCCGAGTAACTTATGAAGAGTCCTATCTAATTATACGCAGTGGTTCGATGTAGATTCGAACGTGCCACTTTCCGGCCGTTACACGGCGCGAAACATGCTGCTGCACCACAAGTTTCATGAAAGTGGAGGTGAACAGGCCTAAGTCAATCCGTGACGCATAAAGTAGGTTAAACAACAATTGTCGGCAATCTTTCGAAATATAAATGAATTGTGCTTCGAATCGTGTGTCTCTGGTCGTCGCTGTCATGTGCGCAGCCTAGGCCTGTTGCAGTTGTAAATTGATGCAATTCCAGAAAGATACTTTATGTCACATAAGGTCTCGATGCTCGGGAGGCGGGAGGGGGTCCGCTCATTGGCCTCTCTTAATTTAATATGTTCGACAAATTGCTTCTTTTCGTTAGGCCTACGACGATGATTTTGCAAACATGGTCAATACTGAACTGGAAAATGCGCGCCCTGTTTTAAAGCCATCAAAATGATTGACAAATAATTGTTAACAGACAAGTATAACTGTATAAGCAGCCTTAGTATAGATAACGTTTCTTTGATAGATCGAGTTAGTCTCAAGATCTCGAACGATCTCCGAGGGGTAAATACATGATTCACACCCTGCTCAATATTTGTGTCTTCCTAATTTTCGATTTGTATCTTAGAGGAGTTAAGAGCAATATGAGAATTGTATGAAGATATAGGCCTAGCCAGGGGTCCAAGTGGAGTTGGGGTTGAAAAGATGAATGTATCTATAGAAGACTTATTCCTAACGCTATGTGGCCCTAAGAAAGACTAAGGAGTTGAACCACCACCCCAACCCTCCCGGCAATTCTCGCTTGGTTGAAGGAGATGTTAGCTAGATGCCGCAACCATGCACATCCAGCAAATGACCGGAATGCTTGAGCATGCCGGTGAAAAATACGAAATTTCTGCGTCGCATCGTTTAATTGCGATATACGCCAACGTGACAGGTGAACAGACATAAAATGATAATTTTGTCATAATTGTCATATCCATAATATTATATCCTAAACAATAGCATAGACAGCGTATACGCCCTCAGCCTTTGCCAAGGAAATCAGAGAAATGAAAATGGCTGATGGCTGATGCCGATACGATTCAATTCATGTTCTCATGTATTTATCGTATACTCATATTCTTTGTTATATCGTCCATACAAACTATAACGTCATCTTAGAGTTTTACCGTCATGATTTGAGACAAAAAACAAGTTTAATAGAGTAGAAGGAGTTGCGTCGCTTTGGCTGTTAACAGAGCGGCGGTGGCGGATGGGGAGGGGAGAGGAGGGGGAGGCGGAGGGGGAGGCGGAGGGGGAGAGGAGGGGGAGGCGGAGGGGGAGGGTTGTTCAGTCGACGGTCAGTAAAGTAACGAAGTACGGTAGTGCGAGTGTGTTCAAAAAACTACACCCGTCACAACATACTATTGATTAGTAATTAAAATATATTAATAATTTAATTATCACTATGGCCCTGTTGCATGGTCGTGGGCCCGTGGGCCATGCACAGCATTGCACACCCTGCACACATTATAACGACGCCTCTGCTGTTCTCAAATACACTCGACACTCACATACGCACATACACACACCACTCACATACACACACACACACACATACACACACAAACACACATCGACAGACAGGCAGAAAGAGACACAGACAGAGTTCATCTGGACAGCGTCGTTAATCACATCGAGCCCGGAGAGACAACGAAATGTTTCATCATCGCCATTTCTCTATTTCTCCGTTTCTCCATTTCTCCTTTTCTCCATTTCTCCATTTCTCCGTTTCTCCGTTTCTCTGTTTCTCCGTTTCTCCATTTCTCTATTGCTCCGTTTCTCGTTTCTTCATTTCTCCGTTTCTCCATTTCTTCGATATAAGAATATATCGTACAGATGAACAGTTTTTGACTAACGAAACCTATCTGTGAGACTGCAACATCGTATTTATATATATATAAGAATATATATATATATATATCATTTTTTGTTGATTGCTTTACCGCCGTTAAATTCCAATGTGAGTTTTCAAGGGAGCGGAACAAACGGTCGTCCGGTGGACTGTGGCAACCGCTGAGGTGACACCCTTTCCACGTACATGTAGCTTTGTCCAAATTTTTTTTCCACGACCTTCCATTTTTTCTCATGGCCTTTTTTCTTTCCTCCGGAAATGTCATTTCTCGGGGAACTTTTCTAGATGCCTAGATGAAATACTAAACACCTTTATTCTGCGTGATTCATTGCTTCCTTGATTACGGTATACCATAATCTTAGTATCTGCTTCCTTGATTACGGTATACCATAATCTTAGTATCTGCTTCCTTGATTACGGTATACCATAATCTTAGTATCTGATTCTTTGATTACGGTACCATTATCTTGGTATCTGATTCTTTGATTAAGGTACCATATATAATCTTAGTATCTGATTCTTTGATTACGGTCCCATAATCTTAGTATCTGATTCTTTGATTATGGTACCATAATCTTAGCATCTGATTCTTTGATTACGGTACACCATAATCTTAGTATCTGATTCTTTGACTACAGTATACTGTAGTCAATATACTAGGATTATGGTGTATACACCATAATCCTAGTATATGATTCTTTGATTACGGTACACCATAATCTTAGTATCTGCTTCCTTGATTACGGTACCATAATCTTAGTATCTGATTCTTTGATTACGGTACCATAATCTTAGTATCTGATTCTTTTATTACGGCACCATAATCCTAGTATAAACCATAATCCTAATATCTGCTTCTTTGATTACGTTACCATAATCCTAGTATCTGCTTCTTTGATTACGGTACCATAATCCTAGTATCTGCTTCTTTGATTATGGTACCTTCATCTAAGTATCTGCTTCTTTGATTACGGTACCTCAATCTTAGTATCTGCTTCTTTGATTACGATACCATGATCCTAGTATATGATTCTTTGATTACGGTATCATAATCATAGTATCTGATTCTTTGCTTACGATTACCTTTATCCTAGTATCTGCTTATTTGATAACGGTACCATAATTTTAGTATCTGATACTTTGATCATGGTAGGCTACCATAATCCTAGTATCTGCTTCTTTGATTACGGTACCATATATAATCTTAGTATCTTCTTCTTTGCTTACGGTACCATAATCTTAGTATCTGCTTCTTTGATAATGGTACCATAATCTTAGTATCTGCTTCTGTGATTGTGGTACCTTTATCTTAGTATCCGCTTCTTTTATTACAGTACCATGATCCAGTATCTACTTCTTTTGTTACAGTACTTTAATCTTAGTCTCTGCTTCCTTCATACCCTCCCCCTTCCACTTAACGCTTCATTTAACGATCTCTTAGTCCATTGTCCTTTTCTTATCTTATTCGCTCCAATTCTTCATTTCACCATTTCCTATTTGCAGAGATTGTTCCGTCTTCGTTTGCTTGTCTGTCTTTGGTCCAGCGACACGAGAAAGATAGACAGATAGAAAGATAGACAGATAGAAAGATAGACAGATAGAAAGATAGACAGATAGAAAGATAGACAGATAGAAAGATAGACAGAGAGATAGAGACACAGATAGAAAGATAGGCAGATAGAAATATAGAAAGATAGACAGATAGAAAGATAGACAGATAGAGAGATAGACAGAGATAAATACAGGGTGGCTCAATAAAAAATGTACCACTGGATAAAATGCGATATCTTCGCAACCGATTGAAATTTTTCTGCGACGATTACCCAATTTGTAGGGAATGAATTTCCAATAATTCCTGATAGTTTAACTGAAAACGTTTCCTGTTTGCAAAAGTTAGAGCTGTTTAAACTTTCAATTCGGTTTTCCCCAGTGGCGGCGCCAGGTCTAAAATTTCGGCAGGTCACGTCGGGGTCAAGGGAACTATTCGGCAGGTCGAAGAAATTGATGAATCTTGTTACATGTTTAACGACATTGCCATATCAAAGATGATTAGTGTCGCCCTCCTCTTTTATCTAGTCTTGGGACTGGCACTGGCAGAGAATAACCAGTGGCGAAATTGATGAATGAATTTGAAGCACATAAGCTTATATAGGCCATCTTCTTTAAGTTCTCTGCCCCTCGGCAGCCTAGGTTTCTTCTTTTCTCTTCAGCTCGTTGTATCCGTCGACCGGTTCATCCCAGCATCTTCTGTCTCGGTCTCCCTCTTTCTCTTTCCTCCAATCTTTCTTCTATGATATTTCTCAGGAGAGAATCTCCTCTTAATTGTTCCAATCCAGTTCTTTTGCCTTTCTCTTAAAGTTGTCATCAGTGATCTTTTTCTACTCTTTGCAGCTGCACCTCTTCACTCGTCACTCGCTCCGTTCAGCTCACCTTTTCCATCCTTCTCCATATCCTCAAAAGCTTCCAATCTCTCGATATCCTCTTTACTGATTGTCCACGTCTCCGACCCATACAGTACCACACTCCATAGGGGTAATTTGACAAGTCTCTTTTTTAGATCTTTATTCGACCCTCCTCTCATTGACTCTTCTCTTTTCGTGAACGCATCTTTTCCCAATACTACTATTCTTCGTTTTATATCACCATGACATCTTGCATCCGTTGTTATCTTACTTCCCAAGTAGCAGAAGCTCTTGATCTGTTTCACTTTCTCTCCATTTATTGTTATTTTCACTGCTAGAACTATTATCTCCAAATCCCTGCACTTATCTTCATAATCTTTGTGTTCCCGATATTTAACTCCATGCTGTATTTTAGCACAGAACAGATAAAGCGTATCTATTCTGTGATTTTAGCGAGCCTAAGTGAGGTCCTGTTTATAGTCTGTTGATCCATCAATTTCAGCAGCACCTCGGCCCCCTTCTGTGTAGTCGCCAGCATTATACTTGGTCGTCGCCAAATCTTATGGCTCCTGTTCTCTTACAGTGTATGAGTATTCCACCCACTTATATACCCTCTCCTGTCTGTTCCATTGCCTCTTGTATTAGTTCTTCTATGTATAATTGTATATGTTGAAGAGGCGGGCACCCTTGCCTCACCCCTACCAATTACTCCCTCCCTTGAGAGCACTCCCACCCTATTCTTATCCGTACTGCTTAATTAATATATGGGTTTCTTGTAAACCTCCTGCCCCATAGGCCTAGATCTCATTTACCTACTATAGATAAGATCAGACGAAAAAGTCAGTAAGTTGAATCTAATAATTGCACGACAACACAAGTGATCTTGTAGGTGAGGAAAAATGTAGATTCTTTATTTTAAACCCTTAAATAACTATAATGTAAAAAGATATAAAAATTCCAAATTTTTTGGCAGGTCATTAGGCAGGTCGTGAGCAAAATAGGCAGGTCAAATGACCTGCCGCAACCTTCCGTAGCGCCGCCACTGGTTTTCCCCCCTCAACTTTCCGATGAAAAATGAACGTGACTTGTAGATTTTCATGTAAAATAATATCACTTTCACTACGACCTCATAATTCAGTCTTACAGTTTATCGTAGGCCTAAAGTATGATAGGAGTGTCCACTCCCTGCCTTAACACGAGCTCGAATTCTTTTTGTGATGCTCAGTATGACCTTGTTGACCGAGTCCTGCGGCAACTGTTCCAACATTAGCAGCAAGACTTCTTTCAGCTAGTCGATGTTCTCCAACTTGGAATGAAATTCCTGCAGCATTCCAGCATAGCTCCCCAAACGTGATAAGCAAGAGGGTTAAGGTCTGGCAAGGTTGTTGGTCATTCATCTTTGCCAATAAACAGTTGATGGCAATAAGGTAGCGTCATCATAATCAACCTTGCTGTGCGAGCATGCAGGCGCACCGTCCTGCTGGAAAAATAAAAACAGATGTTAGAACATGCCAGTAGTCTTCAATGAGTCTGGGAACGAGAGTTCAACGATAAGTTTGACAGTTAGCCTACTGAATGGCTTGCAGCCGTAACACAAACCAGCAGATCTGATGCTGAAACCATGATGTGCTTTGCAAAACTTGACCCTTTTGAGTAGGCCTATACCAAGCGAATTTCGTGAACATCGCGCTTTTTACAGTCAGTGTCAGATAAAACTTCCTGCCTCTCTTCCGACTTCTGACCTCCGTTACATAAAGACGTTTGCAGATAGCCTCAATGTGCTAGGGCTCCACTTTTCACTTGTTATTTTGCTATGATTACGCAATATCCCAGTCTCTGTTCACGCAACGTCCGAGTTCCCATTTTATCATCCGCAGAAACTTTGCCCATGACGTTCAGTAATGGATTCACAAATTGAGACATTAATATATAACATACTAGCTGTACCCGGCCACGCGTTGCTGTGGCTGAAAAGACTGTGAAACTCTCCCTCCATATACCTCCCTTCCCTGCCTCGCTCCCTCCCTTCCTCTGTCCCTCCCTACCGCCATTCCCTCCCTCGCACTCCATCCTTCCCCTCCTTCCCCTCCTCTCCCTCCCACTTTCCCTTCCCCTCTATCCCCCTCCTCTACCCCTCCTCCTCCCTCCCCCTCCCGCTCCCCCTCCCCGTCCCTTTCCCCTCCCCTCCCATCTCCCTCCCCTTCCCTCCCCTCCCTCCCCTTCCCTCCATTCCCCCTCCATTCCTCTCCTTCCTCCATCCATCTCCTCCCTCCCTCCCTCCCGTACGCTCCCTCCCCTCCTTCTTCCTCCCGCTCCCTCCCCCCTTCCTCACTCACTCCTCCCTTCCCGACAGCTAAAACCCGTCCGCTAGAACGTTTTGTGAAATTTTGAAAGCAATCTTTCCAAGGTTTGTCATTGGTGACCCAGTTAAAATGGGCGGAATCCATATATATATATCGACAGTTAATATATATCAACAGTTGAATATATGCGCTATATAAACATGTCTCGACAGCGCGCGCGAATGTTGCGACCTCTTTCCCAGGTTTCTCATTGGCGACCCAGTTAAAATAAACATTCTCTCGACAGCGCGCGCGAATGGTGCGACCTCTTTCCGAAGTTTGTCATTGGTGACCCAGTTAAAATCTTTGGACGGTTGAAATGGAAGTGGGTCGAATCCATATTATATCGACAGCGCTATCGACAGCGCATGCGCGAAATGGCGGACGACTGCGTGAGAGTAAAAATGTATAAACGTGTCAACTCGAGGAGAAAGTTGTGTTTTTTGTGTGTAAAATATTTGTTTCTTTCCAGGAAATCCTTTTACAAACACGATCGTATTCGAACGGAGCGTTGTGCGAAAAATTTCAAAAGAATCGGTGATGAACTTTCCGAGAAATTCGATTAGGACCAAACTTTTTACATTTTTATTTATATAGATTACCAAATACTAACAGCTGGCTACATAAACAGCTTCTTTACAGCTTTTAGTGAGATCGTATGACATCATTATCATTTTGTGTGTTGAAATTTGCAAAGAATTCTTAAAGAAATCACATGTATTGGAACGTGATTCTGCGGATATTTGACAAAATGAAAAACTGCTTTTAAACAGCTGTAACGTCTGAAGTAATGCAAATTCATTAATGAGATTTTCCTGGATTGTTGCAAATTCTTTCCTCTATAAATCCTACTATTTTCATAGAACAATCTCGATTGGTTGCGGAGAAATTGCATTTTTGCTGGTGGTACATTTTTGAGCCACCCTGACGTTTATGTAGATATGGACTGCTGCTGCAGAGTCACTGCTTGCACTGCAAATCTGAAGTCTATTATGTTGGCCAATCAGTCGTCGCCGTCGTCGTCGTCCTATGCTATAGTACGTATAACTATAATGAATGTATTAAGTGCAATTACTCTGAGCCTTAATATGTCTAACATGTTGCACGATTACTTGAATACAGGCAGGCACACGCATGCATAGTCTATAATATCATAGATCTATTTAATACAATATAATGCACCTGAGTTGTTCTGCGGCGGCGGGCAATCAGCGTCAGACGGATGATTACAGTCAAAGCCAGATCCTCCTCCTCCTCCTCAGTCCTCATCCGTCGCAACGGCCGCGCTTCCTCATCCGCCTCCGTCTCTGTCGTTTTAATTAGCGATGGAGGTCATCTTAGCTGCTGCTGCTGCTACGCCTTATGATGCGCCCCTCCCCCTCAATGCCGCTGATGCTGATTCTGCGGATAAGGACGGTGGCATCGCTCTTACAGACTATATATTATAAGAGCTACAGCTGAGTTTCAACTCCATTGTATATATATATATATATATATATATATATATATATATATATATATTATTAGACTAAATGCAAGCAATAATCTCGTAAAAGTTGGATCATATACGCGGATTATAGCATATATAATATATATATAATTATGATTATATCCATAGTTTTGTAGCAAATATCTAGACGTAGCCTACACGCAACCTGCAATGCATACGAGCATCGCTTCTTTTTATGCTCTCTCCGTTTCCATCCCTTGTCTCTCGGAGGCTGCTTGCGTCTTTTTATAGCGCATATTTAAGCATGCACTTTATATATTATATATTATATACTATATATTATATATTGTATATTATATATTATACATTATATATTATATATATTAGAATGACTTATCAGACCAGCTTTGACTTAAGTTAAAACAATTACTTATTGTATAATATGATGCAAAAATTAATAGTCTCTGTCATATATAATTATATATTATGAGGTTTGGAATCAACGAGGCGCGACGAACTCATTCACCAAGCCACCGAAAGCGCTATTGCTTCTTATCGTGCCCACAAGGCCGCAGTTGATGGCCCACCCACATAGGCCCCATCGGGGAACCCATCGGGGGACCCATCAGATGACGCGCCGCCGTCGCTAATAAACCGACGACAACGATGGCCCACCATGCACTGCCACCAGCTGCCACCTTATCTCACACTATTCGCTGGTTCCCCTCAGAGCCGGATTAACATATGTGGGAACCCTGTTCAGTGAAATTGTGGGAGCCCCCTTATAGAAGGACGACAAAAATGACCCACAAAACCTAAACCGTTTTAGACCTATTCAACGAATCAGCATTCGTCTATTATTAATTAATTCATTATTTCTATTTTCGCGATCTCAACATAACAATAATTATTAATTATGTCTTGCAGTATTCCAGTCTAGTGTTAAAGTAGGCCCTATGCACATTTTACAGCTCAATAATAATTACTAAAGTTATTCATTGTCAGACTCTTTTTCTAGCTATGGCATAGCTAGTGCACTGCATGGTGCAAGCAAACAGTGCAGAAGCGATTTTATGCCACAAATAAATCCTTAGCAGAGGAAATTTCTGGCAATCTTGCGGCAGGACAACGACCATGGCAGGGCAAAGGTTTTTTTACCAGGGCATTTGTCCTGATTTGCCCTGGTGTAGCACTGTAACTTATTACAAACTAGCATATTATATTTCCGCGCTTTCTACAGTGGTAGACTATGGCTCAAGTTCCATCCCACCAATGTGAGCTTTCACCCCGCCTCTGTATCTCTGCATGGGCCGCCTTTCACTGCGCTCATCTACCCGTGGAGACTTCCTTGCCCCTTATTCGCGTACCATCACCATGCAGTGAAGAGCATTCCTGGTAATGGCCGGGTCTAACTATCTATGGCCTTCCGGTGGGTCTCATCTCGCTTCTCCATGTCTCTGCAGGCTCTTTCTTTCGTCTTCTCAAGGTTTTCCTTTTTGACCAAGCCTGGGTTGGGAGTGGATCCGAGTAGTTTTCTTTTTATGGGTTCTATATAAATTTATATGACTGATTGTTTGAATTCGTAAAAGCAGATTGTATACTGAGCCCGCAGCATACACATTAATTAATTATAGACCTAATGATTCCATTTCCTAATGCGCGTTGCTTTAGGAAACTCATGGCACATGAGTTCCAATCTGAATAGGTATTACCGTAGTGTTTAAATAAGTAATAGGCCTAAAGCGTATAGCTCTTACCTGCACTTCTCACGAATTTTAATATCAATCTGCCTGTTAATGGAAACTCCATAGCCTAAGGCCCCCACACATGTGCAAAAGTTGAATATGTTAAAATTAGTAGTTTTCGATTAAATTTGCAATTTGTTCAGAGATTTAAGCTCATTTTTGCTATAACAATATTAACAATGATGAAAAATATTCCTATTGTATTTATGGGGTCCCCTAAAGTGTGGGGGCCCCTGTTCGGTCGAACACGTTGAACATGCCCTAATCCGGATCTGAGACCCATCTGGAACACTGCGGTTGATGATGAAATCAGCCGCCGCCGCCGCCGCATTAGTTAATTCGCTACCATGCAGAGAGCTCACAGTCAATAATTATTATGCTTAATATTGCGCATCTATAATTTTTATAGCATGCATGACGCATTTCTAAATGAAGCTAAGCGCGTGCATGACACCACAAGCGCTGAGTCATAATGATCGGCAGAGACTCTGAGTTGAGTGTGTTCATTTAAAAAGTACATGAATAAATTCTCAGCCATGCATCAACTGACCAACTAACGGTCTGAATCTCACCTTCTACCTGGCTGTCAGTTTACCTTAGCCTATATTTACACAGACGCAGCCATTCCACCGAAATTGCACCTCTGGAAGTGTAGGCCTACGAGGACGCATTTAGCATACATTAATGGACATGTCGGTTGCATCTGATATCATAGAGATCATAGAGTTGACCACGACATCTTGAGTCAGCAATTGTCGTGCTCACTTGGAATTAGAAAACTCCGCGATCGACTGTCATGCTTCATCCTACATAAATTGACGAACGCAGCTGACTCCAGACTAAGCCAGACTAAGCAAGCTGCAAAGGTTCAAAATGGCTGGACAGGCGAAAGAGAGCAGAGCCTTTTATGCTCACTTTGATGTCAAACGACGCTGGCCAAACTGAGTCTTCCCTGAAGTAAACAACATGCTACAACTTACATGGTAGGTCTACCTCCAAGCAATGCTGTCTGAACCTGCTAACAGGATGCACTACTAAGGTAGTAAGTAAGTACATGTAAGTAATATAGACCAATGAGAACAGAGTCACCTCTTCGTACGTGTGTAGTTAGGTAATATAGCTTCGGATAAAGAGCGGCACTTTGGATGCTCTAGAGGCATGGATGTCATCCAATAGACTACGCTTGAGCCTCTCAAAAACAAAATTTATTTGGCTAGGCACACGGCAGCAGCTTGCCAAGCTTGATCTCTTTTCTCTTGCATCTGAATTTCCTGGCCTTGTCTTTGCAACCACGGTTCATGACCTCGGTGTCCAACTTGACCAAGAACTCACTTTTGCTCCTCAACTTCACCGTCTTGCTCGAGACTGCTATTATCAGCTGCGCCAACTTCGCACTGTCATCCGTTCTCTTAACTCTGCTGCTACTCTTACTTAAGTGCATTCCATCGTTACATCTCGCATTGATTATAATTATTGCTCTTCGCTCTACATTGGCCTCCCATCCAACAGACTGCGTGTTGCGATCTGCTGCGCCCCTAACAGGATGCACAGTCGTTGGGCAAATCCCTAAATATGGTCATGTCTCAAACTACATGCTTGAGGTACTTCACTGGCTCCCTATCCGCCAACGTATTGAGTTCAGGGTAGCTGCATTGGTATGACGATGTTATCAGGGCCTCGCTCCAATTTACCTCCGAGAGCTATGCAGCATTGGGTATCCAAGGACGTCGTCAGCTACACTCCGCTGATAAGGAAGTGTAGCTTAGTTCCTTTTGCTCGTACTACTACCATGAAGAATCGAGCTTTCTCTGTGGTTGGCCCAGTGGTCTGGAATGGCCATCCTTTTGAGCTACGCCTACATCTTGGGACTCTACCAGGATCCTTCCTTACTAAACTTAAAACTGTTCTTTTTGGGTGCGCTGGAGTCGGGAGCGCCTCTGAGTAGTTTTTTTTAATGAGCGCTATATAAATGTAATTATGTTGAGACGCACACCCCCCCGGGGCCAACCCAGTTGGAAAAGAACAAATTGCACGACGTATTGGCCATCGACAAAGAAATTTGTCCATCCAGTTTCATTGCGTGTTTTCTTGTCTTCTTGTCTTCTTCCGCTGCAGTCGTTCATGTTTCTGTCTTCATCCGTTGACGCCTACGGACACCCTCTCCCCACCCGCCGTTCCCCACCGCCCGCAGTTCCCCCATCCACCGTTCCCCCACCCGCCGTTCCCCGCTCTTTCTTCCATCCGTCCATTCGTTTCATCTTCTTATTGTAGGCCTAAGCAGAGGTCAGTTGGTTCCAACGTCTAAGTCGCCGTCTATATCTGTTGGTGCTCTGATCATTATTTCCGCCTGGAGTAAGAAGACTGTTTACGATGCCGCACATAGTGACGATAAGACGCATTAACAACGACGATCACGTTTCCGCCGTCACATCGGTTACACATGTAATCATACAGGTAGAAGAACGACTACAGGTGCATCAAAGATCATAATGGACTTCATTCTGCCTTTCTCTATTATCCACACCCTCCTCCATCTCCGTCCCTATCTCCGTCCCTCCCTCCCTCCATCCATTCCTACCTCCGTCCGTCTGTCCTTTCCTCCTTCGTTCCTTCCCTTCCTCCCTCCCTCCGCTGTCCATATATATATATATATATATATATATATATATATATATCTGATTCCGATCCGCCGTGCCTCCAGCAATTATCCATCGTTGGCTTCCGCCGCGCGTAGACCTGTCTACAGGTCTGTACCTGCCTCGTGACGGATGAAGATGAGGAGGAGGAGGAGGAGAGGAGGAGGAGGAAGAGGAGGAGGAGGAGGAGAGGAGGAGGAGGAGGAGGAGAGGAGGAGGAGAGGAGGAGGAGGAGGATTTGAGGAGGAGGAGAAGGAGAGGAGGAGGATAGGAGAAGGAGGAGAGGAGGAGGAGGTGAGGACATAGGCGCAATCACGCCCTAAAAGTTAGGAGGGACCATAATGAATCACGTCCTAAAAGTTGGGGGGACCATAATAATAAAGCTAGGGGACCACTCAAAAGTTGGGGGGACGCGTCCCGTGGGTCCCATAGGGTGGTTGCGGCTATGGGTGAGGAGGAAGAGGAGGAGGAGGAGAGGAAGGAAGTCATTCAGACGACACGTGTTGAAAATGAACATCACAAATTCACTCCGTGGTCACCAGAGACAAGATCAGCTGCCACCGGCGACCGACGACGCTCGTCTGTCTGTCCATCTGTCTGTCTGTCCATCTGTCTGTCTGTCTGTCTGTCTGTCTATCTGTCTGTCTATCTATCTGTCCATCTGTCTGTCTGTCCATCTGTCTGTCTGTCTGTCTGTCTGTCTGTCTGTCTGTCTATCTGTCTGTCTATCTATCTGTCCATCTGTCTGTCTGTCCATCTGTCTGTCTGTCTGTCTGTCTGTCTGTCTGTCTATCTGTCCATCTGTCTGTCTGTCCATCTGTCTGTCTGTCCATCTGTCCATCTGTCTGTCCATCTGTCTGTCTATCTATCTGTCCATTTGTCTGTCTGTCCATCTGTCTGTCTGTCCATCTGTCCATCTGTCTGTCCATCTGTCTGTCTGTCCATCTGTCTGTCTGTCTGTCCATCTGTCTGTCTGTCTGTCTGTCCATCTGTCTGTCCATCTGTCTGTCTGTCCATCTGTCTGTCTATCTATCTGTCTGTCTGTCTGTTTGTCTGTCCTTTTTACTGCTTAGCTGCGTGTACTATATCTTACGCTATCGTCATTGCTAATCAAAAGAAGATTAAAGTTAAATTTTAGCGATAAATGATGAATAAATGATAAATTATCGTAACTTAAAAGACAGCGCGTTATCCTCATCATCATCATCATCACCATCGTCGTCTTCGATCGCTGTCGATGGCATCACGAGCACCAATATCACCACCACCATCACCATCACCACCACCATCACCACCATCACCACCACCATCACCACCACCACCCTGCACAACCACCAGCCGCAACACAACTGTAACCATCACCAGCATCACCATCAGCAGCACCACCATCAGCACCACCATCACCAACACCACCACGACCACCACCACTACGACCACCTTTTTGAACATAATACCTACGTTCGCTGTCTTCTTATTGATTTTTCGAAAGCGTTCGACTCCATCAACCACCTTATTCTCCTCCAGAAACTGAAAGATCTCAATATTCCTCCTAACATCTATAACTGGATAGCTAACTTCTTAAGCGGTCGAACACAGTCAGTGAAATTAGACGGCAAGCTATCCAACTGGCTACCGATAACTCAAAGTATCGTACAAGGGTCTGGGCTCGGACCAGTTCTGTTTATCATATTCATAGCAGCTCTCTGCACCTTAAGTGATGACAACCAATTGTGTAAATACGCTGATGGCCTGAGTGTATTAAATCCAGAAACTGCCACCATTGGACTCCATGAAGAATTTGATAATATTAAGCAGTGGGCCATCATAAACAAACTAAACATAAACGTCTCGAAAACCAAGGAGATCATTTTCAGGCGTCCTGGTATCGAACGCTCCTTAGACCACTGTCTGCCTCTACCCGGTATTGAACAGCTAAGCAGTGTCAAGTTGTTAGGAATCATCTTACAAGCTAACCTCTCTTTCTCAAGTCATGTTAACTACATTCTTAGTATAATAAACCAGCGATACTTTCTACTGAACCAGCTGAGACATCAGGGCCTACATATCTCGAAGCTGGACGTAAAATTTCAAGCTATCGTTGTCTCTATGCACTACCTTCATTTGCTGGATTTCTTACGGCACATGATATTGCGCGCGTCAACGCTGCCCTAAAAAAGGCTCGTCGATGGCAAATCTCTGAGAAGATTCATACAGTGGAAGAACTGATTGCTCGAGCAGACAAGAAGCTCTTCAAGAAAGCTCAATTCTTTGGCCATTGCATTCACCAGCTCCTGCCACCTCTTCGGGAGGACAAGTATCAACTTCGCAAGAGAGGACATTCTTTCCTGTTGCCTCTCGTTAAAACAAATTTGTTTAAAAACAGTTTTATTAACAGATGCATTTATAATTATATTTAGATACAAGCTAACATGATTTTAATTGCTGTTCTCTATCATAGTTAGATATATGTATGTATTCGTTTTTGTTATACAATGTAATGCATGTGCGCTTGACATATATGCAAATAAAGGCTACTTACTTTACTTACCTACTTACTTACCAACTAATGTATCTGAAAGGCATGTAGTAACGGGGTAGTGTAGGTGCTTCTGTAATATTTGTACAAATATTAAAACCAACAGTTCTTATAATTATTATCTTATCTTGTCTGACCATTTATAAAGCGCTTCTTGCAGCAAGAGCCTTTCAGAAGCCCCCCCCCAGTACGTTCAACCCCGAGAAAAAAGACAAGTTTTTAGACGAGAGAAAGACCAGGATACACTACAAGAGAGGATGGCAGAACGAACTGATGGGGGAAGCCCATTCCATAGGAAGGGACCAATGCAGGCAAATGATCTGGATTGAGCCATGGAAGTCCTGACTCGGGGGACAAAGATGTCAGGCCGATCAGAGGACCTAAGAGGACGCAGCGAAGTGGCAGAAAGGAGGCGATGTAACTGATCGCACAGATACCTCGGAGCAAGACCAATTTGAGACTTAAGGACCAAAATCAGGACTTTAAATTGTATACGGGCCGAGAGTGGAAGCCAGTGAAGTTGTTCAGTCAGATGGTTTTTAGACGAGAGAAAGACGAGGATAATGTGATGTGATGTGGGAGAATCGAGGAAGACGGGCAATGAGCCTAGCAGCGGCATTGAGTACAGATTGCAGAGGAGCTATAGGCGAACCTTAGGCAGGCCAATAAGGACAGAATTGCAATAGTCAATCCGAGAACATACAAAAGCATGCACAATTGAGGCAAAGATCGAAGATGAGACAGATTTGCGAATAGCCCTGAGACGCCTTAGCTGGAATTAGGAAGAGCGAGTAAGATTGTCAATGTGCTCAGTGAAGGTAAGAGAACTATCAAGGGTGACACCTAGGTCTCGAACACTAGAGGAGAAGTTAAAGTGAGGAAAAGTGTTAGAGAGCAGTGTGTAGTCGAGTTTTCGAAGCTGCTTAGAAGTGCCAAACAAAATCAACTGGGTTTTGGAAGAGTTCAAAAAAGACGATTAGACGACATCCACAGATGAAGACCTTGAGATAGAACGTCAATTCGACTTGCAAGAAGGAGTTGACTGTTGAGCAGAAGGGGGTCCATGGACATAGGCCTGGACATCATCAGCGAAAAGGTGGCCAGTTGCAGAGTGGCTAGGGAAAAGAGAGGTATACAATATCAGCCGTGCAAAGGATGAATCGGAGTGGACCCTGAGGAACACCCAAGATAACAGGGACCCACTGAGTTCTAGAGTCGCCAGAGATGATAATTTGGGTGCGATCAGACAGGTGGAACCGAAACCAAAGGAGAGGAGAATCCTTGAGTCCGCAGGAGGTTTCAAGTCGTTGCAATAGAATCTCATGATCAACCATATCAAAAGCTGAAGAGACGTCGAAGAGAGCCAAAAGAGTGACATGAGACTTGTCAACAGCAGGGTATATATCAGAAAGCATGGAGAGGAGGGCTGTTTCCGTGGAGTGATTAGCCCTATAGCCAGACTGGTGGGATGGAAGGAGTCCCGATTGCTCAAGATCGGGAAGAAGTTGCATTGACACAAGTCTTTCAAGAGTCTTAAACAGAAAAGATAGGTTTGAAATTGGTCGATAGTTTTGACTGAGACTAGGGTCAAGATTGGGCTTCTTGAGTGCAGGAAAGACTAAGGCCCGTTTTTGTGAGGCAGGAATGCAGCATGTTAAAAAGATACCGGTACACAAAGAAAACAGCAATGTCATAAAGAATGTCACTAATTTGTTTGTTTGTATTTGTTTGTATGTGCACTTGTTATAGCGCCCCTTCAAGCTCTTTCTACTCAGAGGTGCTCCCGAATGCAGAGCGGACACTGCATCGGAGTTTCACGCCGAAGCGCTGAGCAATTGTGAGTGAAGAACTTGCCCAAGGTCCTTACGCGGCGAGGTGGATTCGAACCTCGAACCTTCCGGCTTCAAGGCAACGACGCCACCACTACACCACCGCGCCCCACTAATAATAAAAGGGTGTAGAGGATCTAATTCGCATGATTTTAAATTGACATATGAAAAACTGAGCGACGATCAGAGTCCAAGATAGGTCGCAAGCCGTCGATGACAGATCTGATGTCATCGAGGAGAACATAGGAGAAGGAGCGTTGGCAGTAGACGCACGAAGACGGTCGGTCTTGGCTGCGAACACGTCGAGGAAGTCGTTGGCGGAAAAAGCAGGTGTCTTCGCTGGCCTCGATGGTCGACCGAGAAGTCCAGAGATGGAGGTCCAAAGGCGCTTTGGATTCTTCGCATTTCGAGAGACAAGCTGTTCCCAGTAGGCGGCCTCTTTGTCGTGGTGGAGATGATGATGAAGAAGGGCACGCAGCTTTTTGATCCAGGCAAGATGGTCGCTTCGATCTTTGGAAAGGCGATACTGTCTCTCAGCGCAACGGGCGCGGCGACGTGACTGATGACATTCTCGTAATCGTAATCTCGAGACTTCTACATCGTCCACAAAAACCAAGTCGCGGGAACCAGCTTATTCACAGGCGCTCAAACAAAACAAAATCGATAGGCAGCGGGTCAAGTCTGGAGAGTCAGGCAGGCAGATAGATGGACGACTAAGGTGGGTGATGTTTAGAATTGAAATGACGAGGGGTGTGATGAGAAGAGGAGGAATCAGGATAGGATTTGTGAAAGAGCAATGTTTTCAGTTTTGAGTGAAAGACCTGTGGGGAGATAGCGAGAGGTGGAGTTTTGGTGAGTTCGTATGATGGGTCGGAAGTTTGCCGAAGTGCTGGCGGAAGTTTGTTCCAGAGAGGTGGAGCGGCAATGGCTATGGAGCGGTTTGCAAATTTCAGTGATGAAGTGATGGGAGGGCGAAGCAGTGAAATGGAGGATGAGGAGCGTGTTGAACGAGGTGGCTGGATGGTGAACAACTGACGAAGGTATACCGGCTGGGATGATTGAAGTGTATTGTAAGTGAGTGAGAGGACTTTGTATTCGATGCGTTCAGGTATTTTGAGCCAGTGAAGTGATTTCAGGACAGGAGTGATGTGCTGACGTTTGGGGGTTTTCGTCACTGCACGGGTGAGGGCATTCTGGATAGCTTGGAGGCGGTTAATTTGGTTTATATCAATGTTTAGGAAGAGAAAGTTGCAGTAATCAAGTTTCGCATGAACTATGGATGTGGCTATAGTGGATGCAGTTTCAAAGTCGAGCATAGGTCGGATTCTGCGGAAATCTCGTATGTGCATGAAATAAGTGCGGGAAAGTTGGGTTATGTGGTCGGAGAAGCTAAGATGCTGGTCAAAGATTACACATAGGTTTCGGACAGGAGAATTTGCGGAGAAAGTGTGGTTGGAAGAAGAGTCATTGTTGAAGGAAATAGAGGGATCAGGAATTTTCTTGAGTTGTTCTCTGAGGCCAATTAGTATAAATTCTGTCTTGGAGGGGTTAAGGCAGAGGAGATTTGAGGTCATCCAAGAGGTGATTTGGGTGACCACAGAGAGAAGATTATCTATGGAGTCAGAGAAGCTGCTTGGAGAGAAAGAGATGAATAATTGGGTGTCGTCAGCATATAGATGATGGTTGACTGTGGATGCTTTTATGAGTGAACTGAGTGGAGTGGTGTAGAGGATGAACAAGAGGGGCCCGAGGACAGAACCTTTCGGAACACCACAGGTAAGAGGGCATGATTGAGATGACCTTTCAAGTGTTTTGACTGAAAAAGAGCGTGATGAGAGATAAGACTGAATCCAAAGGAGAGCAGTGTCGGTAAAGCCAAACCAGGAAGACAGTCTTTGGGGTAGTATGTTATGGTCGATGGTGTCAAAGGCTGCAGAAACATCAAGGAGGCAAAGGCAGGAGACTTGTTGATGAGAGATGGCAGAGACAAGTTTATTGTAGAGCGAAGTGAGAAGTGTTTCGGTGGAGTGCTTTTTAGTAAAGCCGGACTGGTTTGGGTTAAGGAGTGAATTTGTCGTACCAGACAGCCAGCGGTCGAACACGAGTCTTGACGGTGCGACTATACGAAGCATCTTGTCGAGCAGGTTTGTCGTAGTGGAGGTGTAGAGGTCGAACAACTGATCGACTGTGAAAGCATCAAGCGTTTCTTGAGGCTACGAGAGGATTGAGTTGCGGATGGCAGCGCTGAAAGCCTTCGAATCAAACGATTTCCACCCCCGCAACTTCCGAACGGCGTGGATAGGCTGAAGATGGATGGAAGGGAGTGTGAATTGGAGAAACGAATTATCAGAGATCGTAGGTGGAATGATCTGTAGATCGTCGAGCCGATCATCGTTTGAAGTAATGACGAGGTCAAGGTAGCCTCCCAGTCGGTGTGTGGCCTCGCCAACGTGCTGACGGAGGCCAAACTGAGAAAGGAGGGAGAGGAAACGAGAAGATGAAGGAAGCGATGTATCTTCGAGGTGAAGATTGAAGTCGCCGAGGATGATAGGCTGGTTATTCCAGGTAATGAGGCACTCAAGCACAGCTGAAAATTCATCGAAGAATTGTTCAGTGGGGGAGTGGATCCAGGTGTGTATACTGTAGTAGAGTTACTGATCGAGCCGCGTGGAGTAGCGATGCTCAAGCAGAGGGCTTCGAAAGAAGTCAAATACATATCGAGAGAAACTCGAGTCATGCGAAGAGTTGAACGGAAGAAAATGACGATACCGCCTCCGCGCACTGGTTCTCCATCAAGGTGGGGCAGTCAAGGACAGTCCCGTGAAGAATAGCCTGGAAGTGTTGCTCGCAGGATCGAGACATCGTCACAGCTTTGATGCCAACTCTGCAGTGACAGCAAGCACATCGAGTTACGATTGTGAGATGATCGCTCGAGAAGCGATTGTGAGATGAAGGCGTCTTTGTCCGATAAGGAACGGGCATTCCATGAAGCTATTCGCAACACTGTTGCTTACACTCAATATAATATGATAAGATCATATATTAAAATAGTAAATTTATATAATATAATTATGGGTCTATTATTAGCCGCCTATACTATGACAGTTCATGTAATATCATAATGTAAACAGCAACTGTTAAATTTTTCGAGAGATATGCAAAAAAGTGGGTGGCCTCGCTAAAAGAGATATAACATTTGTTATGTTTGAAATAATTATTTCGATGAAATAATGTGTGTAAATATGAATTGTCTTTAGGCCTGTAAAATTTCATTTCGAAATCATAGCCTACTTCTGAGTAAGATATTGGCAAAAACCGTAGAGAATATTTTTAGGGCCCACCCTGTAGTTGATTTCCTAGCCGTTGGCCACTGTCTAGTTTTCTTATCACAAAGTAATAAGTTGTAGAGATTTTCCGTTTTTTTGCGGGGGGGCTGAGCCGCATTTAGGGGAGCTAAGCTCCCTAACCCAAAAACCGATAGACGCACCGCTATCAGGTACAAAAACTCAGTATATTCGTTTAATTTCAAAGACAATCAAGGTGACATACAGGGCTTAAAGTGTGCCAGAACGGTCATGGACGACGTCCTGGCACTTATTTTCAAATCTGAATGCCGTCCTGCCACTTATTTGTAAGTAGAGACTGAACAGGTAAGGGGCGTCCTGGCACTTCTTTTATACACTCTAAGGGCGTCCATGCACTACTTTTTCTACACTTTGAGCACTGGTGACATACCGCACCAAGTTACAGGTCAGAGATGTAAAATTATACACAGAAGTAATAATAAAGCTTAGTAAGTAAGTAAGTAAGTAAGTAAGTAAGTAAGTAAGTAAGTAACTAAGTAAGTAAGTAAGTAAGTAAGTAAGTAAGTAAGTATATTCTTTAAGGTAGCCTACCGGCTGCAAAACGCACTCTATTTTACAAGCATATATATATATATATATATATATATATATATATATATATATATATATATATATATATAGGGAGGGGAATGGGGTATGCAAGCGACTCAAATAGCCTCTGCTGCTCAAATGTCCACCCACGCCACCTTCACGGGGTCCCTCCTGTTTCGACGGAGTGCGTGGTGGACGACCGAGTGCTCGCCGGTATACATAAGCGAGTGCCACATGGACGAAGAAGCTGAAGGTCAGGACGGACGATGGACGGCATCGACGCTGAGAGATGGTGTCTCTCCGTAAAAACACCGGGAGGAAGGCAACGGGAAACCACCTCCCTACTTATCCCGAGTAATATGAAAAATGACGCCAAACAGAATATAAAAAACATGACACATAAAAAACAAATAGGCCTACAAGACAAATCTGGCAGCCACCAACGGCGCCAATCATATAGCCCAAGCCTATTGATGGTAACGTCACGACAGATCGAGTCATCCTAGGCAAAACGCCGCTCGAGAAGCACAATTAAGTCACCAGGCTACATGTATTGTGCACCAGAGTGCGAATTTGCCACTAGCTCAATAAAGAATATACTTACTTACTTACTTACTTACGTGCCAGATATTTATAGTCTTTTTGAAATGGTATTAGTTTAACCAAAGTGTATGATCGCAATTTTGTTTCGATTAATACAGGAAATTGAAAGTTTTTCATATATAATTATCAGAATATGGAAGAGGTGGAATTACAGAAACTTGAACATTTTTCTCTCGTCTCAAAAATCTGCACAGAACTGGAGAATCATTATGAACTAAATGACAAAGATTTAGGTATGACATAGATCTATCTCTTTTGCGTATCAGTAGGACTATAGCAGCGGTTCCCAACCCGTGGCCCGCGGGCCAAAAGTGGCCCGCCAGGCCTCAGAAAATGGCCCGCCAAGCCTCAGAAAATGACCCTCATCTCTCAAAGGATTATCAAACATATGAAAAATTTAGCAATTTGGACAGGATAGAACACATTATTATTTTCTATTACAAATTATTTTATTTTAACGTCGATAAATAACATAAAACATTATATTTTGAATCAACTATAACAATTTTGGTTATATTCTATAATGACTCGGTAGCAAGTAACTTTTTTTATAAATTTGATGAAAAATATTTCCTGACGAAATTGAAGCGGGATTTTTCGTGTGAGGGTCGGTTAGGGCTCAGGTTAGGCGTCGTGAGGGTCGGTTAGGGTTAGTTTTAGGGTTAGTGCAGTCATTCTGAAGCTGGATTGATGAACAATAATTTTCAATGAAAAATGGCTGAAAAATATTTCCTGACGAAATAGAAGCGGGATTTATCGAACAAATTCTTGCCTAAAGAGAAGCTGGATCGATTAAAAGGATTCTCGGCAAACTAGAAGTTGGATTTATTAAAGATAACAACGATGCAACGTTAGTTCTTGGTGTCTACCGAGTCATTCTAGAACGTCTACCGAGTCATTATAGAATATAACCACAATTTTATATGCTTTTTAGTTAATGCAATTTTAACTTTGTGGTCCCTTTATGTCCTTCCACTAAGAAAAAGTGGCCCTCGTGTCCTCCAACATATAAAAAATGGCCCTCAAGTCAAAAAAGGTTGGGAACCACTGGACTATAGCGTAATTTTGAGTGTTCATTTATAATTATCGCAGCAAGGTAGGAGTTAACACCGAAATAAGAAAGACTATGTGGTGCAGGTATTAACCCTTTGGTAATCCCTCATTTTAGCGTCCGAAATTATTTCACTGGTTTCAATGGGACCAGGTAGCATCCGATATTAGGTAAAACTGTATTTTAGCGTATTTTATTCAAGACAGGTTAGCTCAAAATAAATAGCATATTTTATTATTTGGATGCGCTTTCGAACTTCCGCAGGTATTTTCATCAATCCAACTTCTACCTTGGAATGTATCATTCGTTAATCCAGCTTCTGTTGCAGCAAGAATTATTTTTTCATCAATCCAAATTCTATTTAAATAACAAGTCTTTCCCATCAATCAAGCTCTCATTTAATTAAGTATCGTTTCAGCAACCCGCTTCTATTTAAGGGAAATAATTTTCATCAATCCAACTTCTATTTCTCAAGCAATCTTTTCATCAATTCCGTTTCCATTTCTCGAGCGTTATTTTTGTCCATCCAGCTGCTACGTCAGCCATTAGATACCTTAATCCACACTCCATTTCTCAAGTGTTTTTCATCAATTCAGCTTCTATTTCATCCATAAATTTTCATCAATCCAGCTTCCAATATCACTCAATTTTGTCTGTTTGTCACGTTATAACGATTTCATCAACGAAATGTGTAAATACATACGCTAAATAATAAAATACGCTAAAATACATGATATCGATTTTGAGATAATAAAATACGCTAAAATACAGTTTTACCCGATATTATATACTCAGGGTTTAGCTGATGGTTTCACTTTAGCGTTCGAAATTATTAATGTGAATCTCCTCATTCAGTATTTGCTATCCAACTTCTATTTAGATAATCATTATTATATGAACCCTGCTCCAATTTACAGCTCCGATTTTAGCTTCAACCCAGCTCCGATTTAAGCAAGACTATTTTCATCAATCCAGCTCCGACTAGGAACGAATACTTTCATCTATCCAGCTTCCATTTGGAATAAATATTTTTATCACAATCCAGCTTCCATTTAAGTAAGTTTCATCAAACATCCGTAAGTGAACGCGTTATTTTGAAACGACGAGACGCTGAAAACCCGGAGTATATAATATTGGATACTACCTTGAAATAATTTCGGACGCTAAAGTGAAGGATTACCCCAATCGGCATATGTCCAGTAGCCAGGGCCACATTAAGGCTAGTGCAGCCCGGTTTGCTGTGGTAACCTTGCTGGCCCTCTTCTCAGTCTTCTGTCAGCCACAGGTCTACCATGGAGACACATATTATAATTATACCATGTTTACTAATGAGTATACACTATGCAGCTATGGGATACTTTTCCTTTGCTACGCATGTAATTGTTTCTAAGGAAAAGTTTCCTACACTAGTAAATATAGGTCTACAATATGTGACAGAAGGAATTAACGAACGACTAGCTTCTTCATTTGTTATTTTTATTTATAAACCCTATGCTTATGTTCCATCCAGTTGATTTTCTTCATTATTCCCCATGTCCACATTTCGAAGACTTCCAGTCTTCTTATGATTATATATTGCTTGCTCTCATGGTTCATGTCTCAAATCCAAACAACACCACACTCCATGTCAATATTTTATCATCCGCTTGGATAATAACAAATGGATAGACCTATGGAAAGTTTGAGGAAGAGGCATCGGATGTTTCAGCAAGCCTCAGAGGCAGAAAACGAAGAAGAGAAGAAGATGATAAGCTATAATAGGTTTAAGAAATTAAGAGTTATCCAATTACGTATCTTCTAACATTATTTCTCTTATTATTTTAAAGAAGCCAGTCAAAATAATTGACCTGAATGGCATACTTTAAGATAGCCTATCACTGTTGATACTTCCTGTAGATAAATTTACAATAACAATAAGTTCCTGTGATTTCAACCAATTCATCAACTGGAGTTAATTAATCGGATGTGTGGGAGAATTTTGCAAAATTTTGTCGATGTTAACTTCATATTTATTATTGTTGCAGTATCCTTGCTAAGAATTTCATCATTTCCGAAAATGCGGGCCCCTAAAACTGCGGACACGGGTGCTGCTGCACCCTTAGCACCTACCTATGTGCAGGCCTGCCAGTAGCGTATTATGTAGCACACTGGCATGGAGAGCGAGCGGTACCGAGACCACGCCCTGTAGGGGAACATGCTTTATAGGCTGCTATTAGCACAGCGTATTACAGAATACATGACTTGTACATGTATAGCGCAGTGCGTTTGCAAGCGTTTCATTAAAGAAAAACATATTATATACATTATACACAAGGCAGGGATTCTGGATCAAAAAATATTCTTTTAATTTCTGCTTTGAAAAGTTAGAAACTCATATTTTTGACTCCCAAACATGTGAAAACACATAATTCATCATTGTCAGTACAATCGTCAGTACAAAGTACGATCGTCAGTACAAAGTACGATCGTCAATATAAAGTACTGGCGATCGAATGCGATGAACATTTCTTATTTGAACACTATACTCTGATTATTCTTGTCTTTGAATGAACATGCTCCTTACGTGTGATGTCGTATGTAACTCAGAATGCAGTCTGCAACTGAGAATTAAAGGAATACTTACTTACTTATTTTTATGAATTCAGTGGTACATGACATCAGGGCTTTTGTAGGCCTATGTTGGTAGGCTTCAATCAAGTCACAGCATAACTTGTTTTTTGGTCCTACGTTTCCACCGGTCGGAAAGCAGTATTTGCTGCCGAAAACGTTGTAATGTCGGTTGACCTCGTCAGTTGAGAAACGGTAGCAATATATATTTCGGATATGGATTATGGGTGAATAGGTAACTCGATGTCAATATCGCTTTCATTGTCAAAATTGCCAGTAATACCGTAAATGTTTTAATTCCTCATTTTCACTGTACTCCAATGCCAGTACTGGAAATTTTCACTGTTATGTATACAGGATGGTCCAGCATAAATGTCCCGACTTTGCACGCGTATAACTTTGCCAACTTTTAATATTTATTTATACTTAATGCATATAATTAAAGGTGTTTCAATCTAGTATTTCCACTGAAAAAATTTAACTGATACTAGTTTAGGTTTTAATTATATGCCCAGAACAGCGCTAGCTACCATATTTTGCTGTAATTTGCGACGCAATCTGCATGCATGGCGCCGTTGACAGACGATGATCGCGTTTTGATCTTAATTTTACGAACTGATAAAGGGATTTAATTCGTTTGAAATAATTAGCGAATTTTCTAACAGTGGATGGAATAAGCAATACATTGAATTATCTGCTACGGAAAATTGATAAAACAGGACTTTCTACTCGTAAACCATGGGAATCACGGCGCGCATATCCGCTAACATTGCTCTTGTGTCTGAGTAAATTTGCAGTCAAGACAATGACCCAGTTGGCCATACAAGCAAGTCTCCCCGGGTCACTCAGCACGAAACAGGTAGTCCTAGAAACACGTACAATGTATTCTAAAAGATGATCTAAAAGTTATTTGTCGACGTGATGTCCAACAGCACTCCAACACTGACGCAAAGAAGCGGCTAGCGAAACAGCTGGCGTTTCTTTGCGTCTAAAGCAGCGTGTGGCAGCGTGCACGCCTGTTGATAAAATTGAAAGGAAATTGTTTAGGGAAGCGAGGATATTTATGGTAGAGACTCCTACAAACAGCCAAAATGAAAATGTTTATGCGCGTGTTAGCAAAAAGCGATTTGTGAATATCCCGGGGAAACTGCGCCATATTACGTCAACAACGACAACAAAATATGTTAGCTAGTGCTGTTCCGAGCATATAATTAAAACCTGAACTTATACCAATTCCAGTTATTCAGTTCACATACTAGAGTGAAATACCTCTAATTTGACGCATCAAGTATAAATAAATGTTAAAAATTGGCGAAGTTATTTGCGTGCAAAGTTGGGACATTTATGCTGGACCGCCCTGTATATATATTTCAGACTGATAGATTATTTATTTACTTTCTTATATTTCAGCAATATTAATGAGCTTTGAAAAATGATGCAGAAACACACTATGAATTAATACTTTCACTTAGACGCAGTCACAAAAACTCAAGTGCATATGATTCTCTTTGGGAAAATTTTTGATTGCTATAGATATATATACTACTAGCTGGGGTACCCGGCGTTGCCCGGGAAGTTTGGGATTCGTTCGTTCCCGGCCAATCCCTCCCTTCCTCAACCCCCAATTTTGTCCCCCTCCAATCCCCCATCCCCACCCCGACCACCACACGACACCCCACCACACTCCGCCACCACACTCCGACCTCCACCGGTACGCCACCCGTGAAATAGAGATTTTCGGGGAAAATGTTCTTCCCCCCACACCCCCCTACCCCCACACTCCCCACCCCGGCACGACACCACCCCACTCCACCCCCTACCTCCTACCCCACCACACACGACACACCACGAAACCCACCACACTCCAACCTCCACCGGTACGCCACTCGTGAAATTTAGATATTCGGAAAAATTTTCTTCCCCACCCCCACCCCCCAAACCCCTCCACCCCCACACGACACCCCACGACACCCACCACACTCCAACATCCACGGGTACGCCACCCGTGAAATTTAGGTTTTTGGGGAAAAAATTACCCCACCCTGCCCCCCAACTCACCCCCACTTCCCCATTCCTCACCACCCCACCCTCCACCACCACATTCCACCACACCCAACCACACTCCGACCTCCACCGGTACGCGATCCGTGAAATTCGAACTGGCAAAAGCGCTTCCCTTTTCATCCCCGCCCCCTCCCCACCCCACCCCAACCCCTTCCCGCACACCACACCCCACGACACCCACCACACTCCAACCTCCACCGGTACGCCACCCGTGAAATTTTGATTTTCGGGAAAAAATTATCCCACCTCCACCCCAATCACCTCCTCCAACCCCAGCCCTCACCCACCACAGGCCACGACACCCACCACATTCCAACCTCCACGGGTACACCACCCGTGAAATGTTGGTTTTCGGGGAAAAAATTATCCCCCACGCTCACCCCCTCCCCCACACCCCCATGACACCCCACCACACTCCAAACTCCACCGGTACGCCACCCGTGAAATTTAGATTTTCGGGGAAAAAATTCTTTCCCCAACCACCCCCCTACACTACCCCACCCCACACGACACCCACCACACTCCAACCTCCACTGGTACGCCACCCGTGAAATTTTGATTTTCAAAGAAAAAATTCTTCCCCTACCCCCTACCCCACACCCTCACCCCACACGACACCCCCACGACACCCACCACACTCCAACCTCCATCGGTACGCCACCCGTGAAATTTTGGTTTTCGTGAAAAAATTCTTCCACCCCAAACCCCCCCAACCACAAGACCCCCACCCCAGCTCTCAGCCACCCCACCACAGGCCACGACACCCGCCACATTCCAACCTCCACGGGTACACCACACGTGAAATGTTGGTTTTCGGGGAAAAAATTATCCCCCATGCTCCCCCTCCCCCCACACCCTCCACGACACCCCACGACACCCACCATAATCCAACCTCCACCGGTACGCCACCCGTGAAATTTAGATTTTCTGGAAAAATTTCTTTCCCAACCACCCCTACACCACCCCACCCCACACGACACCCACCACACTCCAACCTCAACGGTACGCCACCCGTGAAATTTTGATTTTCGGGAAAAAAATTCTTCCCCACCCCCCTACCCCACACCCCCACCCCACACGACACCCCCACGACACCCACCACACTCCAACCTCCATCGGTACGCCACCCGTGAAATTTTGGTTTTCGTGAAAAAAATTCTTCCACCCCAAACCCCCCCAACCACAACACCCCCACCCCAGCTCTCAGCCACCCCCACCACAGCCCACGACACCCACCACACTCCGACCTCCACCGGTAAGCCACCCGTGAAATTTTGGTTTTCGTGACATTTTGGTTTTCGTGAAAAAATTCTCCCACCCCCAACCTCACTCCCCACCACAGCACCCCCACCCCAGCTATCAGCCACCCCCCCCCCACCACAGCCCACGACACCCACCACACTCCGACCTCCACCGGTAAGCCACCCGTGAAATTTTGGTTTTCGGGAAAAAAACTATGCATGGCAACGGCTGAAAAAGTAGGGAAAATGAGGGGTTTTACCCTCCCCCACCCTGGCCCCATGGTGGCAGAGTTTCGCCGATCCCCCAATAACCTGTATCGGGTCAACCCCGATCCCCCTGCGAAGGATTGGTGTCGATTGCTTCAAAACTGTGACCGTGCATAGCTAACAATCAAACAATCAAACAAACAAACAAACAAACACACAGACTTACTGAAATATATATAAGATTATGCCTATTCAGTGTAAACAATACTCTTACTGTATTTAAATACAATTTTATTATACTTGCTTTAATGCTGTTGTATCAATTGTATTTGCTTTACAGCTGAGTTCATAATCCACTTGGCTGAGAAAAATCCCTCTTTCGAGTCATTCAAGAAGGTGCTAATCGAAAATGGAGCTGAATTCTCTGTAAGTTGTAACTCTAGTCAAAATGGTTCAATTTTGGATAACTGACCTATGCAAGATGACTTTTAAGAAGTCCATAAGTCAGTTGTATTAAATTGGAAATGGCTGACAATGAGATTCGCCTTATAATGTGGGCTGTGCAGGTTCAAACCTTCTGTGAGATGGTTACTAGGAATGAGTTTATAACTAATATGTATAGTCACGATTTTGGCATCGTACTAGATGACGAGCTTACCTAAGTTGCACAGCATGTTCACCAGCGCTGTTGTGACTGCTACTGTCAGTTGCGCCAGCTCAGAGTTGTCTCTCACTCTTTTCTCTAAAGCTACTACTATTCTTATCCACTTCTTTGTTGCCACTCACCTCAAGTGTCTAATGCTGCACTCTCTTCGCTTGTGACCTGTCTGGTTGGTTGGGGTGCTTGGAGCATGGCCGCCTGCCTTATTGGTTGCAGGGACGGGTGGGGGCGATAAACCAAAATTTCCTAGGCAACACCGGGTACCCCAGCAAGTGTGCAATATGGGATATAAAGAAATAATTTGATGTATAGTTTGCAATGATTTGAGCATTCTCCGATTCTGAGCAACTCAGGATTTCTTTTGATTCATATACAACGAATTTTGATTTAATTCTGGTGAAGTGATTCAGTCTCTGCAGATTTTTCCATCGCAGCTGTGTTAGGAGGACTTTGTTTTAACATATTTCAAACAGGCTGACCTGGGAAGTTGAGCAGCTAACCTAATCTTTGAGACATCCAAAATGTCATGTACTTAAAGAACGTCAATGTGTGTCATGTACTTAAAGAACCTGGCTCATCGCTTAGACATGCAAGGACAACCTTTGAGATGTTTTTCAAAGTGTTTTAGAATTATTAAGACTCAGGCATGCACGCACATATTTTAGTAATCATTATATTAGCATTTATTAGTCATGATTTTCATCACATGCTGGAGAAGTCTTTTGTTCTTCATTTCAGGACCATTTTGTGGCCAACATTTTGCGTCTTATTCAAACGATGAAACCTAAAACGAATTACAAAGAGAAGAAGGACACAAAGGCAACTGATGAAAGCAAGAAAACTAATCTGGAAATGAAACGTGTTCTCTTGCCTGCATTAGCTCTGCCAAATGATCCCAAAACTCGGGTATCAATGAATGTCAGATTCTTGTTTTAAACAGACTTATGAGCAAATTTGCACTCATCTATTTTTATCATGTTCAGCTTTTAGTTAATCTAAGCATGTAGTAATATGTATTTTAATCAGTGCAAGGAGGAGATATTCAAGAATCTTTCAAACTGTTATTGACGTTGTAGACGAAGTAAAGTTTAGAAGTCTGTCTGTTGATGCCTATGTCAGGTTTCTTAAGTGAATGATTGACTGATGCACAGTGTTGTTGAAAGTATTGGGCAAATGTACTTAA
This sequence comes from Lumbricus terrestris, assembly GCA_949752735.1. Classification (NCBI taxonomy): domain Eukaryota; kingdom Metazoa; phylum Annelida; class Clitellata; order Crassiclitellata; family Lumbricidae; genus Lumbricus; species Lumbricus terrestris. Next base: position 12,484,222 of record OX457046.1, read on the forward strand.
GTAAAAGTAAAAGTAAAATGAGTTTTAATTACTTAAGTAAAAGTAAAAGTACTCAGCACAAATTTTACTTAAGTAAAAGTAAAAAGTACTCTTACAAAATAGTACTTTTAAAGTAAAAAGTAAAAGTACTGAGTCTTTCTATTACTCAATGCATCATTATCATGGGCGGAGTTTATCAGGGGCTAGGAGGGCTAAAGCCCCCCCTCAAGATCGAAGCCCCACAGTCATGTTTTTACCGTGCAAAAGGTCTATTGTTTTGGGCTTAGCCCACCCCCCAAGGACTTCCAATTGATGACTAAAAGAAAGAAAAAAGGTTATCAGCTTTTTCGGCCGGGAATTACACAGTAAGTTTCATGAGATTTGAACTTGACGACTAAAAAAGGTCAACTTTTTCCGGCCGAAACGAAAAAAATTTCGGTGCCGCGCCTTCTGGACCAAGTTTTTAGCCAGCCCCCCACCAAACGGAGGCCAAACTTCGCCCATGATTATTAACCTTCAAAAATATTAAATTCTCGAAATGGTTATCGATGAGTCTAGCACGCATGCTTCTGATTCATTGTTACCAGAATGCACAGCTGAAGAGTCGTTGTGCTGCAGAAATGGCAGTGCATCCAGCGTGCAACACTCATCGAAAACAGTGGCGGCGCCAGGATTTCAGTTTGGGGGGGGCTGAAGCTTCGCGACGAAAATTTCACATTTTCATCCGTCAAAATTTCTGACGACCTTTTTTTTAGTCGCGAACCGAAATCTCATGAAAATTTTCCATTTTCGCCGCCAAAAATTCTGACGACCTTTTTTTTTTGTCGTCAGCCGAAAATCGTGGATATTTCAATGTAAAAAAATTCGGATGACCCTTTTTTAGGGGGGCCTGAGTCTCTTGTAGGGGGGTTTAACCCCCCTAGCGCCGCCACTGATCGAAAATCTATTTTTAGGCATGCAAATTCAGATGACCTGTTTTAGCTCAGTGTATCGAAATGTCAATTAGCACAATGAAGTAACGAACATTGTAACGAGTGTCACATAAATTGTAACGAAGTAAAAGTACTGAAATATGAGTAAAATTTTACTTCGTTGAAAGTAAAAGTATTTCGGTTTCTTGTTACTTCGTTATATGTGAAAGTATTCAAACTTTTACTTAAGTACAGTAACGCATTACTTTTACTTCGTTACTGTACAACACTGCTGATGCAAATGGAAAACTGCCTTCAGTCAAGATGAATTGATGTCAGGACTAGGGATGTAACCGGAAATCAGGTTATCGGTCCTGAATCCGATAACCGGTTTTCATAATTTACCAAACGATAATCGTATTTATTTTTCTTATCGTTATCGCGGTGAAAATGACCAGAAATGCCAGAAAAATTATGCTTATATGATGCATTTATGTAGTGCTTAGATTGTTTGCGATGTTTCATCCAATATGGCTGACGTACGCATAGACATAATATCAGTAACTGTAAGCTGTCTATGGTGGTACAAGTGTCTAAATATATGCCTATCTGAAATTCTTGGTCTGTTTTGCAATCCAATATCAACGCTGAATTGCAACAGGCTTTTGCTGTATGAAGATCGAATCACACTAGACAGGATAATATTGGAGTTTGATGATATTTTATTGGAATTGAAAAGAGGAAAAGTGACTCATGAAGTTAAATATAACCTACTATGATAAGCTATGTTTGAAGAGTTTACCAATAAAATATATTCTAGGTTAGTTGCTCTTATTTTCCGAGACTAAAAATGATTGACGTAGTATCATCAATGTTGGCATTACTTACCTACCTTTTTACTCAATGGAAATTTTGTAGATCTATCATCTATGGTTTGTTTATTCCGGAAATCTCTTAAGTTTCGTTTGTGTAGAGATAATAATTTCTTTCTGTTTTGTAAAGACTAAAGACACGTGTTTAATGTTTATTATGAATATCTTTTATTTATGTTGCATGATGAAGATATAATAGAAGCATACAGTGTAAATTTTGTCCACTTTGAATCTCTATTTACAAAATATAGAATTCACCGTTGATGCTGGATTGCATATGCATAAGTTGCGTTACTTAATAGCCTACATAGATTAATTTGAATTATATCATATCTAATATTTCCGAGAGGCAATTAAAAACCGATAACTGGTTTGAAACCGGATTTTAAAAACCGATAACCGGTTTTAAGAAAAAACGATATTAACATCCCTAGTCAGGACATCAAAGCACTCGTTCAGAAGAGTTACAGTAGAATGCTGTCAAAGAGACAGGTTTTGTTATTTGATGGAAAGCTGATGCTTTGAATTACTGCAAGAGTTCTTTGATGAAAGTAATCCTTGATAGGTTGCGCAAAATTTTAATGAAGGAGTCTGTCTAATGCATGAAAATACCTGTTAAATCAAATCCTCTGGGTAGTTTCATTGGGATAATATAGCTTTTCCTGCTGAAGTAATCTATGCTGGATAACATCTTCTTGTCTATGGGCAATGGGAAAACCTGCCTCTCAGTATGTCGACCTAAGTAGAGCCTGTCAACCTGTAATGGGCTTCCTGCACATTGTGTGTTTGCATAAATGGCTAATCAAATGATAATCGCCATTTTAGATGATGTTGGTTGACAAACGTGAGGATAAAAAGGTGGTCGATGACATGATGTCTATTTTTGAAGAAAAAAGTCAGAAAAAGGAGGAAAGTGGAAGATCGTCATCGTCGTAAGTAAATTATCTTCTTATGGTTTGCTGTCGTTTTCAGTTTCTTTTTCAAAATCTGAGCCAGGCTCAGTTCTAGGGGCAGAGATATATGAAGGAGGTTGCTGAGGATGCAGAGGAAAACATCCACAACATGATATACTCAGTTATCTGGAGAGCAACTCTATCTTTAAGGCAGACTCCCTGCACAGAAAGAGTCTCAGTTTCAGAATAGAAGATGGAAAATGACTGGATGGTGGGGCGCTCAAGCGGACCAGTCACCTGTCCTGTTATGTTGCACCACAGCTTCTCATCATTTCTGATCAAAAAGATTCTCTATGGTTGTTCTATGATTTTCTCTTCAGATGTTGGTTCCTGAAGACAATAATAAAAGTAATAATAATGAATTACTGGACATATTATAAAAAAATAATAGAATGTGAAAATATCAGTTTGGTTTTGTGGTTTACAGAAATTTAAAAGGTGAGGATGAGAAGAAGAGGAGTAGGAAGCGCAGAAGCCATCATCGAAGTGCCTCAAGAAGTCCTCCGAGAAAAAGGTACGCCAACTAAAACTGATCATTAACTGTGTACTGGAAATTTGCTTTTACGCTGTCCATGGCAGCCAAATTAAGAAGCACCATATCGTGTTGTACTGTATCAAGGTCATCTTCGTGCGCATGCTGCATCATTTCTCAATATGTGTTTTAACCGTTTTGCAACTGAAGTAATTTTGAAGCCCAGTCTGTAAAATCCAGTTTATTTTAAGTCATGAAGTCACAGTTTGTGTTGTTTTAAGCTTTTGTAAACAACATAATTGTAGCTTTGATTGTGCTTTTTATAACATACCCAATATTTAAGCTAGAAACACTTTCAGTAATGTGTCCTCTCTCTGCATAAATCATATTTGCAAACAAATACTGAAAATGCTGATTTCCTCAAATTCTGTACACTTGCAGGCAGTGATATTTTTCTTCAGGAAATAATTTTCGTTTTACTTTTATTTCAGTTTCGGACGACCTTAATTTAAGTTCTAATTCAGTTACAGTTCTTAAAAAAATAGGTTATACTTCTAATTCAGTCTTCTAAATAATTTCAGTTCTTAATTCAGTTCTTGTATGAATATAATTTCACTTATACTTCATTATACAACTTGCGTTAAATTAACCGAGTTTGAGCATTTTCGTTATCGACGTGCTTCTTTAATTTTAAGAACCCTGTAAGGATCGTATTTTCAGCGACCCTGCCATGACATACTGTTTCTTGCTTTTGCTGTCTCTTGCCTTGCCTTCAACCTTCGACACGAGGGTTGGTCACATTTTGGACAGTTCTTCTCCATCCTCTCCTAGCAATCTCTACCCTGAAAAATATTGTTTCTACATAAACTCGAGAAGTCGAAACTTCAACATCTTCTACAATGTTGCTGTATCCAGAAATGCCACTTTTCCCTCCAAAAATAGTCTATGTGTAATTATTAATATAAATGACCAAGAAATTTGAACTCCAGATCTATAGTTTGTAAGCTCTATCATATCATCATCATCATCACTGGCGTGCCCCTCTCTGGAGCGTAGCCGTTTCCACCGTTCGTTGCCACGAGACCTGTCCTGTGCTCGTCTCCATGCTGTGCTCAGCCCAAAGTTCAGAGGTTGGAGATCTGCCTCGACCGTTCAGGTCCATGTATGCCTTGGTCGTCCGGGTGGTCTCTTCCAGCCCCTTGGTGGGCCAGAGATCAGAGCTTTAAGTGCCCTAGTGTGATCCTGCCTGGAGTCGCACCGTGCAAAGTGTCCAAACATGCGTAGTCTTCACGACTCGACCAACGCTGAGGTAGGAGTCTGTCCTGTTCGCCTGTAGATTTCTACATTGGTAACATGCGCAGTGTATGGAACTCGCAAGATCCTCCTCAGACACTATCATATCCTGTAAAGGATATGATCGACCATGGTTGCTGCAGTGGATGGCATCAATCTGCTAACATTTGCAATCGCCTACTACAGTGAACCGTGTATGGCAGGAGGGCCTATATGGCAGGTGCTGATGTACTGCGGTATCCCGGAGGAACTGGTGGTGCTGCTAAAAGATCTATACAGTAAGTCAGCATTTGAATGGAGACTTTTAAAGTTTAATGGAGACCGATGATAAGGCATCTTGGATGACAAACATTTGACTGAACAGAAATCTATTATCATAAACTTGTTGGAATGGCAGCGAATTGACAGCCAGTCGAAAGAGTGTGTCAGTAGTCTGGCTGCTTACTGCTTTCCTGATTCAGTTTATAAATGACGTTTTTTATTTTTAGAAACAAGACAAAAGATCATCGTCGATCCAAGAGTCAATCTCCGGGAAGAAGGTATGATCGACGATCTGAAGATGATCATAAAAGACGAAGAATGAAGGATATTAGCAGCAGTGGTAGATGTCACAGCAGAAAGAGTTCGGATAACAGTGATTCAGATGCAGACATTAGACAGAAGGATAAAATCCATATGAAATCGGAATTGCCTCTTGAACCAGTTGTGGGAAAGGTAAAGTTGATGTAAAGCGTTTATGTATTATTGGAGAATTTATGCACTGGCATCTGAACGTTTTATTGAGGCCTAATGAAAAACGCTGCTCACATATGTTGGTACTGCCGTGCGTGTTGCAGCCAGGCGCAGATTTTGGATTTTGTCTTGTGGTAAAAAGGTGTAGAATGGCAAAATACCAACTTCTTTGTAGTCCTACATACTTTTACTTCAGCATGGTATTGCATTGAAGGTTCACTAGCTGAGTACTCCATCTGCATATCTTCTGTTGCAAATTCAATATCCACAGCAGAACGGATTAAAAAACAGTTTGAACATTGGTACAAATTAATTGCAAAAGAACTGCAAAATTCAGTTTTTAACTGATTTCCTTCTTTAAAAAAGCAGGTGGACCCGCATGTGGCCACGGGCTGCATATATTTGAGACCACTATTCTAAGCTGAATTGTTGTAGAGTATTTGCGATAAATTGCAAACTACTTGCAGAGGTGGATTTGATTAATTTGGGAGCTATATAAATTATGTGAATTAAAGTGCCTCAGTCTCATGTTCAGATCATCTTTCAACATGAGTAGGTTATACAATTTAACCCTTTGAACTCGCCAGGTTGGAAAACGGGCCTGCCATAGAGCCATATACACTCAAAATGCTGGGAAACCGGCATGACCATCTACCATCATTTCCCGGCTAGCAAGTAAACCGGCCTTTATGTAATTAATGCTCACACGGTGCACACTTCTAGTGGATCGTTGAATGTCAATATCTATTTATAGAAATCATGGATTTTCCCACAGATGATCATATACATTCGTATTTTTGTGACTGTGTGTCCTGCAAGTGAAAGTAATATAGTAATTATTCATTGTGTATCTCAACATCGTTTTTAGTAGTTTATTATTGCAGAAACACAAGAAAGTAAATAAACAAGAATATAATTGTAAAAATTACCAATGCATGTAATGAGAAGCAGCGAAAACTAGGAATTAGAAAAATTTTAAGGTAAGGCCTTCCCCAAAAATGGTGTGTTTCCAGTAACAGAGGTTTAAAAAATTGGTAGGTAGGTACAAAAATATTTTTATTTTGGTAAAATATTTTTATTCAGCGACTACCCGAAAAAATTAAGCCAGTGCTGCCCTTTTTTGCACAAAGGTACACCCTGCAACGAAGTACTTGTTCTAAACGAGTATAAAATGCCTATTTGCAGAATGTCTGTACCTGCGAACTGCTCTAGAAAACAATCTTTAATATTAGTTTCATTTTGTTGACTTTTCTTGGAGGATGGAAGGGGAAGATGAGTGCGAACAGAACATTACCCCCCACCCTCTAAGGGTTGTTCTCGACTGGCAAAGCCAGTGAGTATTTCCAACTACTGGTAGATGTTTATAGATTTCTTTTGTTCCCCAAATAACTGCTAGAGGTGGTTCAAGTGAAAATGACACTCCTAGAGGTCTCTGAAGACTGGCAGCCAGGAAGTATTCAGTCACCCATAGAAATCACAAGATTTCTCGGTTACTCAGTATGTTAAATCCTTCATAAAAGGGTGCTCAATTTAAAAGAGAACTGCTCAGTGAGCAGAAGAAAGCACAGCGGACATAATAGAGCAGAAAGAAGCAGAAAGCAAAAGAGGACAAGAGAGCCTAGTGAGCTTAGTAGGGCAAAGTGAGCAAAGAATGGACTGTCTTAGGACAAGCAGCTAGTTATGCAAGTATAACTCTGAATATAGTTCTGCGGCGTGACTTGTTGGCCATATCCCAAAATATGGTCATGTCTCATCCTATAAGCGGGATATCTTACACTGGCTCTCTTCTCCACAGCGGATTGCATACAGGGTCATTGCATTGGTTAGGCGGTGCATTGAAGGACTAGCTCCACCGTATCTTCGATAACTCTGTTGTTCCACCTTGGGAGTTCAGCGTCGATCCACCCTTCAATCGGCGAACCAAGTTGAGCTTCTGGTTCTCCGCTCACAGACTGCTATCCGACAGCGTCGTTCATTCTCTGTTGCTGGTCCTACAACTTGGAATGGTCTCCCTGTTACACTGCGCTTAATTCCCAGGGGTCATTCCACTCTGTTCCTTAAGAACCTAAAAACTGTTTTATTTAGCCGTGGTTGGGCTGGGAGCGCTTCTGAGTAGCCTACCTTGAAGAGGCGCTATATAAATTTCTGAAATAAATACAATAAACTTGAAGCAGATGGCAGCTTCTATAGCCATCATCTGCAACAAGCAGGGAATACCCACAAGCAGTTACGGTGAGAGAACTGGGCTATCTACACTAGGTAGAGGAATTGTCCAGCCAGCCAAGATCTGTCCAATAACCTGTGAGGGTCCCTCTATGCAGATTAGCATATTATGTGTGCCCAGTTGAGATACCCAAATATAAACACCCTGGCACATGCACTGTGATAGAATCAATGCAAGGGACTTATATATATATATATATTTATATATATATATATTTATATGTGTATATATACACACATATATTTGTGTGTGTATATATAGACGAGTGTTTATAAACACAGGAACTTTTGTAGGACGCACACGCTGAGGTAAGATGGTAGACCTAGCTAATCTGCATCGAGGCACCCAGACAGACGAGTGACAGGTCTTGGCTAGACAATTCCTCACATAGTCTAGACAGCCCAGCTATATGTACATATAGCAGCAGTCAGAGGTGTCAAAACTTGAAGCATCGCTGATTGGCAGGCGGTTCTCTCTCATTGTTTACAAAGAGCAGAACAGACCTTGGCCTACTTGGATCTATTACTCCACCCACAACCGTCTGCCTTGTCAAACTGACCATTGGAACTATTGATTGCTCTAATTAACGGCCCCTTATATAGATTGAAAGACGGCTGTGTACAGGTCGTCGGCCTTAGTGAATGCTATAATTGTAATTACCCAATTCAAAACCTCTACACCGAAGGCAGTGTCACTGTATTATGTCAATAGAAATAAAAACTTTTCCCAAAATTATTCGACTCGCGGCCGTAGAAGTGGGTCGTCCGGGTTACCTGAAACAATGTTTTTTGGCCTAAAGACGGATGCCATATGCATCAGATGCGAGCGGAATCCGTTGTGGCAGGCAGCTATATCACTGATGATTTTGACATATAAAATTTTGTTTATTCCAAGTTCACCCTTATAATTATAAAAGACGTTTCTACTATTTCTAAATCGATATTGCATAATTTCGGCAGCAAACTGCTTTCCAGCCAGCGGAAACATAGGGCCGAAAAACCAGTTATGCCGTGAATGGGATAGAACCTACCGACATCCAAAAAAAGGCCCCATATGGTGTCGGAAGTACATAATGCATACATAAAAATCAGTAACTTTTCACAGCAAAATTAGAAGAATATTTTTGGTCCAGTGAACATCAGGGAGCCTTGGGTATATACACTGAATGACTGGGAAGCGGCGGATTCCAAGGGCTAATGGTATTGAAATAATTTTGAAATTGATTATTTAAAAAAAAATTACAGACAATTTGGTTTCATTATCTTGCTGTTGCTTGCATTTCATATGTAATGCTATAATTTTAATAAATCTGATTGTTTTTCTTTATACAGATTTACAATGGCAAAGTGAGCAGCATTACATCATTTGGTTGTTTTGTACAACTGGAAGGCATTAAGAAACGTTGGGAGGGACTTGTCCATGTTTCACAGGTTTGTGCAGAAAAAGAGTAAGGCTCTTACCTTAAGACTAGTCTTTCAGCAATAGTACTATTGTTGGACCAGTGCTCATGGCTGCATAAAGCTGTTTCTCTATGTAGGTAAGCAAAGAGTTAACGAACTCAATCTATTAAGCATTGACAAAATTTCAAGACACATTATAATGTGTCTTGAAATTTTGTCAATGCTTAATGGATTAGGGATAGAAGCAATTTTGTTTCAGCAGGTCCAATTCCACAGAGTTTGTGCTAAGCTGAAATGCTGCTCTTCCACGCTATATGCCGTTTTGGTGCCGGTAATTTGGCACAACCATTGTGGCACTGCCGTTTTATTGCGACCACTTTGACCTTGCCATTTTGATGCCGGTCGTTTTTTTGCTCGATGAAACGGCATAATTATGAAAATGGAAAAGATTTGTTGGACCAAGCATGTATCAAAGGAAACGGTACTGTAACTAGTGATGAGAAAAATTCTGTAATGGATGCAATATGAATGAGGCAAAGGAATAATAGGACACATATTGGTTGGGCGCTAGGCAACAGCTGGCTAAGCTCGACCTGAGCATTCTCTCTATTCCCATTTATGACTTTTTCTATGGTGGTGCGCGACCTTGGGCCCAGGGTGCTCCTGGCAGGGCCGTCCGATATTTTTTACAGTCAAATATCCACAATTTTGGGCTAACGACTAAAAAAAAAAAAAGGTCGTCAGAAATTTTGGCGGCGAAAACAAAATTTTTTCAGGAGATTTCGGTCAAGGCTTCAGCCCCCCCAAAACTGAAATCCTGGCGCCGCCACTGGCTCCTGGACTCACCCTTGCATTTTGGGGGGGCCCGGTAGAGTAATGGTTAACACGCTGGCCAAGAGTGCGAGAGGTAGTGAGTTCGAGCCCCGTTGGGCGGATTTGCTTTGTAGGCTGCTATTAGCACCGTATAATTGCAAAGCTGTCTGTTCAGTTAGTAGTTAAGTTTAATTAAGATTACTGCATAACTTGTAAATGTAAAGCGCAGTGCATTTGCAGGCGCTCAATTAAAGAAAAGATTATTATTATTATTATTATCTCATTCAGATCAGGTGTGCCGCAGCTGCTACTACCAACTGCAGCAGCTCAGGGTCATTGCTCGCTCTCTGACTTCTAAAGCTGCAGCTTCTCTTGTCCATGCATTTGTGCTGAGCCGCCTCGACTACTGCGCTTTCATCTTTGCTGGTCTCCCGCAGGTTCGGATTGAGAGGTTGGAGAGGGTCCACTGGGCTGCCGCGTGACTTATTGGGGGTTCACCAAGTGCACCCAAATATATGCGCGAAGTTTTGCATTGGCTTCTTTTCCCGCAGCACATCTCATTTAGGATTGCATCTTTGGTGTGCCGATGCTTATCAGGTTGGGCACCCTCTTATCTGTGGAGCTTTGCCTCCCTCTTTCCACTTGCATAGGCCGCTGCACACTGTGCTCTGCTGTTCATGGTGACTTAATGGTTCCTTTCACTCGCTCTGCAACAATGCAGAGGCGTTCATTCTCTGTGGTTGGTCCAACAGCCTGGAATGGACTTCCCTTGACTATGCGACACCTCCCAAGCTGTTCTAAATTTCACAAACTATTGAAGACAGGGAGTGCCTCTGAGTGATACCTTGGAGGGGCGCTATATAAATTCTGATTGATTGATCAATTTATTTACCTTAGGTTCCGAAGAATGATTAGGGCATCGAACCCCTCACCCCCCACATGATCAGAAAAAGTCAGGTGCCAAAATGTCTTTCTCCATGTTCTTCCACCATCGGCATCTGCCCTGGTGTTCCACTTCCGTCTTAGTGGACTGATCTTCAGGATATAGAGCTGATTGCGATTTGGTTTTGGCATGCCATCTCTCAATCCTTCAATCAAAAAAGACTTTGATATATTGCCATCAATCTTTCGAGTAAGAAATAATCTAGATACGTGGGATATGAGAATGCAGCAGTCAGTAATCATCAATTCTAACAAAGTTGGCGAAGTTGATCATCTGCCGAGCTATGTCGATTGTAGCACGCCACTCAATCAACTGTGGGGTATAGCACACTTCACAATTAGTCATTGAATTGTGCACGATGCACTGCTGGTCACTGTCAATGGTACATTGTAAAATGTAAGTATATTTTTATGAACTATTGATATAAGTCATGATAATTTTTTGTTGTTTGTAGTTGAGGCGGGAGGGCAGAGTGACGAACGTGTCTGATGTCGTGCACAGAGGTCAGTCGGTCAAGGTCAAAGTCCTGTCTTTTAACCGTCAGAAGACAAGTCTCTCTATGAAGGTGCGCTGCTTTCCTTTTCTGATCTAATCTTCTGATTTGTTTTGGGTAAGCTGGATGAAGCCACGGAGGCATATATGCTGTTCGGGCCCAGGTTCCTATTCGAAGGGTGGTACTTGGATTGTCAGTCATATACAAATTCACCTCTGTCTCTGCCTACATGCATAATGTTTTGCACTGATTGTCTATAGCCCAACGTATCTCCTATCGGATTGGCTGCTCTGGTTTCATGCTGCATCCTTGGTTATGCTCCATCAACTGTTAGTATTACCTACGTGATATCAGTTGCCCATACCCAGTCTCTGATGTTGAAGAGCATTGGGCATTTCGCTCTGCTATGAAGAAGCAACTGCTAGTTCTACAGGCTCGATTAGCTGCAGGCAACACCAAGCTTTCTTCGTTGTAGGGCCGACGTCCATCTGAAATGACGTCCATCCTTCAAAGCTGCGTTTGTTACAACTGACCATCAAACTTTGTTCCATAAATCTCTCAAATCTTTTTCTTTGCCGTTGCTGTGCTGGGAGCACTTCTGAGTAGATTTCTTGAAGGCGTGCTGTACGTGTCCATGTAAAATGAATGAATGACTGAATATAGTGCAGACGCATTGAACGTGAAATGTCTGAAATGAATGAATGAAGTAGTTGAACGACACGCCCTCTGACGTGTCTTGTAAACCAAACCGTATGCTAGACAGACTAATGCAGAAATAACTTAAATAGTTCGACCAATTCTGTATGTAAGTCCCTCAGATTGTTAGTCTGTTAGTCAGACAGACGATTGGTCTCAATCGATAATCGATGTAAGTTTCTGTCATTCATTCTTCTTTAGTGTTCTGCTCTTAGGCAGATCATCATCATCCAAGATTCCAACAACACCATTCTTGTCTATTCTATGCTTTTTCCTTGATTTATTTCGTCGTCCCTTTTCTATTTCTATCAACCAGTCATCATGTAGTACGTTTGATATATAGTTCGCATATAAGCATTTGTAAAGCGCTTCTCATAGGCTTATTATGTGATGTTTAAAAAGAGCCAAATGGCTAAATGCTAAACCTTAGTAGCAGTAACAAAACTTAAAATAAATTTAATTTTAACCATGCATATACAGAGATACTTACTTACTTAGACTTAGTTCCTCCTGTTCCGATCGGAACATTGGTCGACAAGTCCTCGCCACTTCACACAGTCGCCAGCCACTTCCTCCGCCTCGTCCCAGCCCAGCCCCATCCTCTCCAGATCTCCCTTGAATGCACGTCTCCAGGTGTTTATTGGTCTGGTTCTTCTTCGCTTTCCACTCTCTGGCACCCATTTTATCGCCGTCCTCGCAATCCTCTCCTTTGGTAGTCTAAGAATGTGCCCAGCCAACCTTCCTCTTCTTTCCATGATGATACACTCCAGGTCTCTTGATCCCGCCAATTTCAACACCTCCTCATTTCTGATATGATCCTTCCATGAGATGCCCAGGATGGATCGTAGACACCTCCGGTGGAAGACATTTAGTTGTTTTGTTGTCTTTGCTGTTGTCTTCCAGGTTTCACTCGCATATAGCACCACAGGCAACACCAACGACGAATACAGTCGAATCTTCGTGTCGCTATGTATCGCTCCTGATCTCCACACTGTTCTCATTCTTTGGAAGACCGCAGCCGCTTTACCAATTCTTGTCTTTACATCCACCTCTATGTCCCCATCCCTTTCCATATAGCTTCCAAGATATGGGAAGTTGTCGACATACTCTATGTTTTCCTGTCCGATCCTGACGTTTGGATGGTCTCTGACACCGATTATCATAGCTTTAGTCTTTGCACTGCTGATGTGTAACCCCGCTCCCTCCCCCAACTCTTGTAGTCTCGTAGTCATCCTCTGCATATCCATGTGTGTTTCACTTAACAGTGCTATGTCATCCGCAAAGTCCAGATCCTTCAACCTACCCTGATCCCAACTGATGCCGGCCGTAGTATCGTCCATTGCTCTTTTCATAATGTAATCGATGACAAGAGCAAATAGGTATGGAGACAGCACACAACCCTGCCGTACTCCTGTTTCTATCTGGAACATTATCGTGTTGCCATTCTCTGTTCTGATGCAACAGCTTGCGTCCTGATAAAGAGCTCTGAAAATGTTGATGTACTTTTCCGGGACTCCGTAAAGCCTGACAATGCTCCAGAGCGTGTCTCTGTTTATGCTGTCAAATGCTTTTCTAAAATCGACGAAGTTCACCAACAATTCTTTGTTGAACTCTCTACATTGTTCGATTATGTTCCTCAGTGTGAATATTTGCTCGTTACATGACCTTCCAGGTCTAAACCCCGCTTGTTCCTCCCTCAGGGATCCATCTACCTCTGTTCTTAACCGATTCATTAACACTCTGCAAAAGACTTTGCCTGGTATTGATAGCAATGTTATGCCCCGCCAGTTGTTGCAATCGTTCAATGGCCCCTTTTTGGGCAGTTTAATGATCACTCCCTTCCTCCAATCCTCTGGGACCTCCTCCCTTTCCCATATCTCATTGAATAGGTGTGTGAGCTCGTTCTCCATCGTCTCGCCTCCACACTTTAGCATCTCTGCTGTAATCTCGTCCATCCCCGCTGCCTTGTTGTTCTTTAATGCTCTTATCGCTCTCCTGACCTCTTCTGCGCCTATTCTTTCTACTGTGATGTTCGGATGATTGATTGCATCTTCTCCCTCCAGACACAGTTCCTCTTCTTCTTCCTAACGCTTCCAATGCACTCTCTTTAACAGCTTCGTTGAACAGCTCCCATTGTTCCTCGTGGTCACCGACATGCTGCAATGCCTCGAATCTGTTGCTGATCTCCAGTCGGAAGTCCTCCATTATTTCCTTGTTCTTTAGTTTTTCCACTGCAAACGGTTTGATGTGCTCTGCCTTCTTCATCTTTTTCAGCTTTAACTTGATGCGTCCAATCACCAAACTGTGGTCAGAGCCTACATCTGCTCCCCTGAATACTCTTACGTCCTGCAATGCCGATCTCCATCTGCTGCTGATGCATATGTAGTCTATCTCGTTTGCAGTCCCTCCATCCGGCGATATCCACGTTGTCTTATGAATTCTCTTGTGCGCGAAGAATGTGTTGCCCACGATGATTCCACCTGTGCTCGCCATGGCCGTCAGTCTCTCACCGTTGTCGTTCGTCGCCTCAGCAGAGCCATACGGTCCAATCGTGCTTTCCACCCCTCTCCTGTCCCTGCCCAGCTTGGCGTTGAAATCTCCCATTATGATCTTAATGTCGTAGCTTGGTATTTCATCCATCACACTCTCAAGCTGCTCGTAAAACCTGTCTTTCTCCTCATCCCCAGACACCTCCGTCGGAGCATAGACCTGCACCACCGTCACCTTAGCATGCTTTATTCGGAACCTCGCTGAGATGATACGATCTCCCACTGGTCTCCACTCCACCAGCGCCCCCGCCGCCTCCTTGTCCAGCAAAAGCCCGACTCCGTGCACGTGACATTCTTCTTTTCCGGTATAGAGTACCGTTATGTTTCCACTGGTGAATCTTCCTTGCCCAGTCCACCTCATTTCACTGATGCCCAGGATGTTCAGACGATACGTCTCCATTTCTCGCATCACCTGCTCCATCCTGCCTCCCTGGAACAGTGTCCTCACGTTCCATGTCCCAATTCTTGTCTGGGATTTGGCGTTGAAGATCAGACTTTTCTGGTTTTGGGTTTCCTTGCGGCTTTCACCCAATACCTTCATGTGCCCGTCAAGCGGTGCGTCCTTTCTTCCCCGCAGGTTTGTACCGGAATGGCTCCTACTTGTCGTTTTTGTAGCGTTAAGGTCTTTTACAGAAATGGGGCTGCTAACCCCATGTCCCAACCCTCCTCCTTTTTCAACCGGGCTTGGGACCGGCTTTGGCGGAGATACTTAGCAGCAGTTATATTTTACTTCTAAAAATAATTTCTTGATCAGTTTTAATTCAGTTCTGTGTCCTTGAATTTAGCGTCTAATGTTGTTTCTCCAATAATTTTGCTCTCATTCTTATTTTAGTGCTCAAGTAGCTTCAATTATTATTTAGTTTTTTAAATAATTATTAATTTCAGTGCTACAAAAAAGTATTCTAACTCTGCAATAATATGTCCTTCTTCAATTTCAAAGCACTTCTAAGCATTTTTCTTTCTCGGGATAAGTCTGGTGTGCTTTTCTGTGCAAGCGTGTCATATAAGCAACCATTGTGCTCGTTTTTTCCAGCAAGACGGTTCCATAAATTCTGTCTTTGCTACCTTTGGTGCTTGAAATGTAGAATTGTAGATCTGCCTGCATCTTCGTCAAAATGGAGAAATCTCAAACGAAGATATCTCGCTTCTTTTCAGTCAACATTGTCGATGAACTCACTATTTAGAAATTAGCGATCCAATCCGAAATTAAATGGCAGATTATGTAATGATGTTGTTGGTGCGAATGTGGGTGACAAAAGCCAGAGATTGATTATATCCATGGATCCCTTCTGCTCAACTCTTTCTTGCAGGTCGAATTGAGGCTCTATCTCAAGATCTTCATCTTTTGATTTCGTCTAATTGTCCTTCCTTGAACTCTTTTCACCAAGACCCAGTTGATTTGGTTTGGCACTCCTAAGCAGCTTCAAAAACTCGACTATTCACTGCTCTCTAACACTTTTCCTCACTTCTTCCAGTGTTCAAGACCTAGGTGTCACCCTAAATAGTTCTCTTACCTTCACTGAGCACATTGTCAAGTTTACTTACTCTTCCTACCTCCAGTTAAGGCGTCTCAGTGCTATTCGCAGATCTGCTTCATCTTCCACCTTTACCTCAATTGTTCATGCTTTCGTCTGTTCTCTGATTGACTACTGCAATTCTGTCCTTGTTGGCCTCCCTAAGTTTCAGCTGGCTCTTCTACAGTCTGTTACAGTACTCAATGCTGCTGTTGGGCTCATTGCCCATCTTCCTCAATTCTCCCACATTTCTACACTCATGACTGAAGAACTGCACTGGCTTCCATTCTTGACCCACATACAGTTCAAGGTTCTTAATTTGGTCCTCAAAGTTTCAATTGTGTCTTGCTCCGAAGTACCTTTGTGATCTTATACTGCACCCTCTTTCTGCCACTTTGCTTTGTGTCCTCTGGTCGACTTGACCTCTTCGTCCCCTGAGTCAGGACTGCCATGGCTCAATCCAGATCATTTGCCTGCATCATGGTCCCTTCCTATGGAATGGACTTCTCCTATCAGTTCGCTCTGTCATCTCTGGTAGTCTTTCGTCATCTTTCTCTTGTCTCAAAACAACTGCCTTTTCCCTTGGGGTTGCACGCACTGGGAGCACTTATGAAAGTCTCTTGCCGTAAGATGCACTTTATAAATGGTCGGATACAATACAATACAGTAATTAGATGGTGTATTACACTGAGAAAGGTGTTTAGCACAGGTCTTTATGTCAACTGGAGTTTTCCTTGCATCATATAGAATTTTTGTTGCCTTTATGTCAACTTAAGTGCTACAATAATTAAGATGATTTTAGTTCTGAAAAAGTTCTTATTTTGATCATAATTGGCATGAAATGATTCATAATTTTGTTTTAGTTTTCATTAACAAAATCATTAATTTCTATATTTAATTTCAGTTTTTGTTGTTGAAATTATCACTGCAGAGCCGAATATTTGTTAAGTTGTTAGCAACGATTGCTGCGACATACTATCAGCTCAGTGCAGCGGAAATTGATGTTTGGCTTCAAAATTTATGCAGGATGTGGATCAGGAAACAGGGAAGGATCAAAATCCAATGAGAATGCATCAAGATGGAGGAATAGGTGCTGATGGTGTTTATGATCAGGAGGAGGCTATTGCTCGTAACCCGGATCGTCCTTCAACTGCTCCACTCCTCAGTCTACCAGAGCTGGATAACAACAAAGAGAGGAAGGCTATCAAGCGAATCTCATCTCCTGAAAAGTGGGAGCTTAAACAAATGATGGCTGGCAGTGCAATAAGTGTTACAGAAATGCCAGACTTTGATGAGGAGAATGGAATCCTACCAAAAGAGGAGGAAGGATCTGGTAAGAAATACGCCATTACTGTTGAACTTTGCCGCAATTGGTCTTTGAAATTTGTTTATCTATAGAAACTTGAGCATCAAGTTCTTGATTGGTTGAATGTTCTTACAAAGATTAAACTTAAGTAATTTTACTTGTATCAATTTGATCAAGGGAAATTATTGGAAGGTGATAATGTTAATTGCAAATTTACTATTTTACTTTGCCCCCTAAGTGTCCCTTATTCTGATTCACTGACCATGTAGGCTACTCTAAGTGCTCTAAATAAGTAGATCTGATGGATTCTTTGCAGTTCTAATATGAACAGGTGGATCTGATCTAGGGATGTTAATATCGGTTTTTTCTTAAAACCGGTTATCGTCGTTCAAAGAGATTAAATATCACCAAGATGTGGTGTGTGTAGCGTATTAAATCGCTATTATCTATCAAACTAACTTATCTAGTATTAAGTGTTAATTATAAGTAGGAGTTAAGCTAGACAATTTAGTCGGCGTATCTAGATTAATAATTTGGCGTCTAGTGGATTAGTAACTAGGAGACCACGAATCTTGCGTATATGAGCGAGGCAGTCATAGTGACGTCAAGCGGTTACTATGGACGCTACGTAAGCGAAAACATTTGCATCGACGCATAACCAATAAAAAGCATCGAAATGAGCTTAACGGTCGGAATTGAATGGAAACAGCCACGTCATTGAAATTCGACATAAACGGTGGATTCCTTGCATGAACATTGAGAAAGATGGTTGCTCAGTTGTGGCTGGCAATTCATTTGAAGTTTATTCAATGGTGAGGATGAGGATTATGCTCGTATCTGGTTGTAAAACAGTACGAGGCATTCGTGTGAGAGTAGAGGCGATTTAGAAGTTCAAAGTTGCGAACTCTAACGTCCGTGAAGTCTACATTGTGATTGTGACGGTTGGTGAGACGTTATTTCGTGTGGAGAGAAACGATTTTGGGCTCGTTGTCTCTGGTTGACATTTCAAGGTCATTTTCAATTGGGAAGGAAATTCTCATTGATTGGAGTATGATAATTTGATGCTACGGATGTATTGAATATTGTCTCGTCTGGTATTCGATCTGGATTCCACCGCTTGGCAGTATCTCATCATCCTCTTCAAATATAGCACCGGGTTGCTTATCTTCATACAGTGAATCTACAGAGAATCTGCAGAACTATTTCAAGGCCGTTTTACACTACAGAAATGATATGTCATATATCTCAACTGTGGAGCACAGATAAGCATTAAGATAATTATAATTAGTGATACGCCAAATAAGTAAATAGGAACATTGCGTAATTGTATTGTTTATTTAACAGTTTTCGAATATATTATACATTTATAAAGAATTGGTTTCTCTTTGAACAGATCATTTAAATGCAGTACATTTTCAATTACCTGCTAAAATAAGCTTAAAACGGATTAACGTTACAGTGTGGTTGGCTTCGAACTAATATTAATGCATAGGCTATACGACAGTTAATGGCATCTTAATTTTGTGTTAATTATGGGTTGAAATTTTAAATTTCCAAAACTCGGGATTTGAAGTGAATTGAGAGCCGAAAATAGTCGCGTTGACCTACAAATTTTGGTAAAAGTGGTTTAAAATATTTTTATTCAAATGAAACCCAACCGTTTCAGAGCCTTTCTCGGGACACCATACTTATCTACAAACAGAGGAACCCTGCTTTATATATTGGATTATAAGTGAAATAATGATGATGATATATATACTTCGTTTATTCAAGAAAAAATTAAGTTGACATACCGCAACTTATTACATGATATAAAGTATTTAAAAAAAGTAAATGGGCCAAAATAACGAGTGTCCGCATAATTCAGGTTGGAAGCATGCGAAAGATAGATTTCTGGTTCCAATGATGATGATGATGATGATGATGATGATGATGATGATGATGATGATGATGATGATGATGATGATGATGATGATGATACAATGATGATACAATGATGATACAATGATGATACAATGATGATACAATGATGATACAATGATGATACAATGATGATGATGATGAATGTTGTGTAGATGAAGACGTGGAGATTGAATTGGTTGAAGAGGAACCTCCATTCCTCAAGGGTCATGGACGAATTGGATTTGATCTTAGTCCTGTTAAGATTGTTAAGGTATGTGTAGTTTCATTTGAACTCTTCTACTGTTCTATTTCATTTTATTGCCAGCAGTATAACTACTTATTTTTTAGTTGCACAGCATTAACTGGCATTAATATTCTGCAATGCATGTTCACTGCATCTCAAGAGTGACAAGTGTCATCAAGTGGCAGCTGATTATCATCAGTGTGCATTATTATTATGATTTGATCTATCTATGGAATTTATATAGCACCCTTTAAAGATAACTATTCAGGAGCAGTCTTGTCAAAGAGGAAAGTCATAAGTGGTTTATAAAAAGAGCGAGAGAGGTCTTACAATTGGGTGAAGGAGAAGGACCCATGATCGCGAAAGTCTAAAGCTATCAGGTGGCAGAGTGAACAACATGTGAAGCCATGCAGTCACCTCTGCAGACCAAGCATAGAGATTGGTGACGAGAGCAGGCCAACATTAATGTTAACCGCAAACGCGATAGCAATTCAAAAATTATTTATCTAGAGTCTTGATGCTTACATAAATACTCGCATGCAGGCAGGCATATATAGTTACTAGCTGGGGTACCCGGCGTTGCCCGGGAAATTTAGGATTCAGCCCGCTCTGGCCACAACCACACCCCACCGCACTCCGACCTCCACCGGTACACCACCCGTAAAATTAGGGTTTTCGGGAAAATTTCCTCCCCACCCGGCCCCAGCAGGCCAAGGTGTGTGTTGGGTGGAGGCCAGTTGGCCCATGTAAAAATCTGTCAAGCTGTAACGGTTCAGGTGAATGTGTGAAAATATGCATGGCAATGGCTGAAAAAGTAGTGAAAATTAGGGTTTTTGCCCTTCCCCCACTCTGGCCCTCATGGTGGCAGAGATTCGCGAACGCCTCCACTGGGTGTCCCATGCTGAGACGGACACAGTAGTGAAAGTTTGGAGTGAAAAGCTCAACAACTTTTTAAATGCATCCCGGACAAACAGACACACGTTTCACGTTCTCTTTATTTATATAGATGTTCCAAACGAGATAATTGCGAAATTGTTGACAGAGCGGTAAAGCATAACATAGCGGATTGATGTGTGTTTGCCTAAGTTCAAATTGATGAGCCCAAGGTCATTGTTTGCTCTTTAACTTGTATTATGAGTTTTTATATGTAATGCACATGTGCATATTTTTATACTACTTTTCCTCTACTCTGAATTGGATAGTAAAGTTTGAATTAATGTAACGCATGAATTACTAGTGCATTGAATTCTGTTTCTTGGCGTGTAGAATCCGGATGGATCATTGGCCCAAGCGGCAATGACGCAGAATGCTCTACAGAAGCAGAGGCGAGATATGAAGCAGCAGCAGCGTGAGGAGGAGATGACTGGGGTACCAGTTGGCCTTCAGAAGAACTGGATTGACCCACTACCAGAAGGTCAGGCTCATCAGTTGCATACAAATGCAGTCTGATGCAAATCTTGACAGGAGTCAGTAGATAAGTTATTCTTCAGTTGCTCTCAGTTTGTTCCACCTTGCAGCAACTATTAGTGCTAGTTACTACCTTGCTGGGCTGCTACCCAGCCACTGTGCTTACCATCAATCAATTGGAGCAAGGACTTTAAAAATAGCAGTCTTGCATACAAGGAACAAATGGATGGAGTGTTGCTTGTTATTGATTAACATAATTTGCAGGAACTCATACACAGAGAAAGTATCCTGAAAGTATCCTGAATTTCATTTAATAATAAAGTGTGTACTTGAATGCGGTTTGTCATTAAACGGTTAACTGGAGACATCTATAATGTTACATTGCAAGCATGGTGGCAGATCTAATGTCACACAGATGTACCTATGTCATTCATAGCGTGAAACAGGTTTTGTTGTTTTCTTCTGATGCTGAATGTTTTTTTGTGGCTATTGATGTTGACAGATGATAATCCAATGTTGGCAGCGAGTTCTCGTGGTCTTCCAATGATTGAAATGCCTGAGTGGAAGAAGAACATAATGGGTGGATCAAAAGCATCATTTGGAAAGAAAGAGAAGAAGTCAATCATTGAACAGCGCCAGAGTCTGCCAATCTTTAAGCTCAAAGATGTCTTAATAAAGGTGAGATGTTCATTCTTCGATCATGCATTTTCATTTGAGCTGTCATTGGGTGGATTGAGGTCTGAGAAATCTAACTGCCGTATGTTTATTTAGCTGGAAAACAGTTATCAGTTCTTGGATTGGGTTGACTCTTTGCATTTTTTATTGTCACTTTCATATTTCATTGGATGTGTGCATCTTCATGTATGAAACTATCGGAATAGTAAACCAGCGTCACCTGAAATAATGTCTAGCGATTCTGTTGTTGTTGGGGTTTTGTAGGCCGTAAACGATAATCAGACATTGATAGTTATTGGCGAGACTGGATCTGGAAAGACAACTCAGATCACTCAGTACCTTGCTGAAGCAGGGTACACTGTTAAAGGCAAAATTGGCTGCACCCAGCCAAGACGTGTTGCTGCTATGTCGGTTGCTAAGCGTGTCTCTGAAGAATTTGGCTGTCGTCTGGGTCAAGAGGTAAGTACAATACATCAGGGAAACATTTCACATGTGACATTGAAAAGTTAATTCCTCTCCTTCCACAGTAATTCAGGCATTCACCATTGCACATGAAAAGGTTTGTTGTCTATGTTCAAGTTTTGAAATGCATGCAGTAGGCCTAATATGCCATGTGTGGAGAAGCATGGTTGATTGGTTATTTACAGATGTGTTAATTCCTCTGTGTTGGACATATTCCTACTTCTAAACCTAGATATTTGCCTGTCCAAAGATGGTTGAAGCGAATTGGAAGAATCATTCTGTGCCTGTTGGATGACCGCAGCACCACCTATCAAAATGAAATGAGTCTTATTAGCATAACAGAATAGTTTACTTCATGAATAACATCATGAAATTTGTGAACATCATGAAATTCCTGCTCATTTATATTCATATTAACTAGGGGTACTCATCATTGCTCAGGAAATTTTCGTTTTTCACTGTCCCCATCCGCCCTCCCAGCCCTCACTTCTCTTGGAGCCCGGCTTTGCCAAGTAAATTTAGGTTCCCCCGTTCCAGCCCCTTTATCCACAAACCCTGCCCCAAGCCTCACGCTCCACCCCACTCGCACGATCCTGACTCCTTTGTGGTAACCGGTGGTGCGTGGGAAATTTTTGTTCTTCACCTTACCCAACCCCACCTCACCACTGTCGGGCAGGGTGTGTGCTGGGTGGCAGTGGGGTGGTCCTGGTGGCATTCTGTTTAGTTGCAAGGTTCCAGGTGAACAGCTGAGAAACTGGAAATAGTGAAATTTGGGGTTTTCACAACCACCCTGCCCCAAATAGTGAAGGGGATTCGCCAACCCCACCACTGAATGGTCCTAGTTGCCCTCTGTCTAGAATCTAGATGCAAGGTTTCAAGGCATTAGCTGCAAAACTGTGGACATGCATTCTGGACAAACATACATGCATGCATTCACGCATACAGACCCACACTCTCCTTTATAATATAGAAAGTAAAGACAAAATTGGCTAAACCCAGCCAAGACGTGTTGCCGGTTGTCAGTTGCTCAGCACGTCTCTCTGAAGAATTTATTTTGTTCATTCGATAATTATAATCGTACGATCTTTGGCATTATATCGAGTCCTTATAAATACATCAGTAGCTCTCAAACTATATGCAAAAGCTCTTATCTGCATCTTCAATCTTCATCTCACTCAATGCGTTCTGCAGATCGTTTTGATCTTTTGTTCCCAAGACTAGAACTGCTTTTGCCCAATATCAGACGTTTGCTGTGGTTGGTACCTCCGTTTGGAATGATCTTCATCCCACACTACAGGCTAAATTAGTTACTCAGTTTTCCATAATATGAATGAGTATCTCATTCTTTAAAAACATTTCTTTCCCTCGGAGTTTTTGTGCTGAGAGTGCCTCTGAATGGTCATTCTGCGAGAGGCGTTATATAAATGTATAGATAAATAATATAGATAATAATATAGACAATAATATATGTATAGATACAATAATATAATATATAATAATAGCTAGGCTAATTTTATGTTCCACTTCAGCTGGGTTTCTTGAGTAGATGAAATTGGGGCAAATGCCAAAATGGAACCGTGCGCAGAAAAATGGCTAGAAATGTATGGCACCCAAAGGTTTTTATTTCTTTGCACAAGGGTGAAAATATGATTTATGTTTAGATTAGGAAATTATTACATTCACCATTAGGTCAGGTAGCCTCTCAAAGATTTTCATTTTAAACATTTGTAGAATATTTAGAATGCATAGTTGCATACATATTACATATACAGTGTTCGTAGCGGTCCTGTATTTCCTGTAATGTCCTGTATTTTTTTGCTTGTCATGTAAAATCCTGTATTTTTGAAAGAGTGTCCTGTATTTCCTGTATTTTTGCAAAAGTCAGATTTCACGCACTTTTTTGTTGCGAATTATTATTGCCGTGATTATTTATAATTTTAAAAAATATTTTTCTGGTTATAATTTAGAGTGGTATATATTATAAACAGGTTGATTCAATGCTAGTAATATTTGTTCAGCATTGTACCATATTTTGTTACTTTAGATGATTGACTTTTATTAAATACAAAGAAGTTGCATGACAATCCATGAAATATCATTCAGCGGCACTTCATTGCAGATGTTGCTCATATCTTTGGTGATTTCCTTCAGTTATTTCAAGTGGAGGGTCAACTGGTTAATGTCCTGTATTGTGCATTGGGTCATATTTTTTTGTTTGAAAGCTTCTCTTGAGAGATAAAGATGTAGGGGGTTCGACCCATGCAAAGCAGGTCACAAGGTGAAAGTGCTGAATGATTGCTAATTCGTTATCATAATCTCCAAACTTCTTTAACGCCTCTCGAAAGCTGAGCACAAGGCACCAGCTCATTCATGAACTCTTCATCGAGTCAGAAAGTTGTCTAAAGGAGGTCTGAGTCTGGTTCCATAGTTCTTGAGACTTTAGTTTGGAATGGAAAGCCCAGGAGGTGATGGATGGAAGAG
The DNA here is from genome assembly GCA_949752735.1 of Lumbricus terrestris. Classification (NCBI taxonomy): domain Eukaryota; kingdom Metazoa; phylum Annelida; class Clitellata; order Crassiclitellata; family Lumbricidae; genus Lumbricus; species Lumbricus terrestris. Next base: position 12,508,543 of record OX457046.1, read on the forward strand.
TCTGATATAGAAATATGTTTGTCAGAGAATAAGAAAATAGTTATATGAGAACGAACCAGTCTTAAACTAGAAAACATGATGCAGTTAGATTATTCAAAGATGTGTTGCATATCATTGAGGGAGTTTCACACTCCGCAGGTGTCAATATTGTTTCTGCCTTTTTATGTAGTACCAAATCAGTGCATGCCAAGTACAAAGCAGCATTTAGAAGAGGTGAACAAAGCATAAGAAAAAAGAAGATTAGAGAAAATAGGGCTTCAGCAAGCACAGAGAAGCAGAAGCCCAGTATAAAATTAAAGAAGATTGGATGAAATTGAGCAGAAACAGTGTTGAAAGGTTGAAAAAAGCTGTTGAATTCTACATCACAGCAACTGAGCAGCACAACATTTTAAAGGAAGCAGAAAAGAAGCTTTCAGGTGCATTTGAGTCTGAGGATAGCCTATGGATATGATTTCAGTTTGGCAATAGTTTGTTGGATGTGGCTTGCAGTCTCATGAACAACTGTGTGTTTTTGCAAGATGGCAAAATAAATGTGTGAGAAAAGGGAACATCACGAGTCTTAAGTTGAAGAGCTGCACTCTAAAGCTCCTAAAATAGCTAATCATACCTAGATTGTAGCTTTAGCTTTCGATTGGCCAACTTTGGTGAACATTGCACACTCAGGATTGAATGATTAAGTGAAGGAGTTATAATTTGCAGGAATATTTCCAAGTTTTTGTTTTTACATAACTCGTTAGATATAAGTAGACAGTTTGACCAAATAAAGTCAGAGCATGGTTTTCGTGAGCTTAGACAACAGGGCAACTGCTCATAGTTGCAGTTGAACTTGCAAATAAATTAACAAGCTTTATATGAATAGTTGCAACTAACAGCAACAGTTGTGACAACTTGAAAAATGTTATGACATTCTAGTAATAATTTCCAGATGTTGTCTATGCAGACTGCAGAGTAATAATTAATTTAGCACATGTATAACCTGATTAAATGCAAGACAATTGCCTATTAATTAGTTTATTACCGATTTATCCCTGTTATCTTAGCTCCAAAAAAATAGCTAACAACGCAGAACTAAAGTTTGGCAGTATTTTGACGATGAGAAAACGTTACTGACTGATTTCCACTATATAGGCTAGTAGAAAGAAAACAAATCTGTACTGGATATTTCTTATTACGAATGTCCTGTAAAATGTCCTGTATTTTTATTTTCTGTGTCCTGTAAAATGTCCTGTATTTTTATGACAACCTGCTACGACCACTGCATATATTATTATTCAAGGCCAGGCTTGGAACCAGTGGGTTTCGTAGTCTCAGACTTAAAGCCACTCAATCAATGCAGTTACTTTATCAAATATGCTGATGATTGCTATCATGTTATCCTTGCATCTGGCAGCACTACCACTGAGATGGAGATTGAGCACATTGTAGTTCTTTTACGCACTTTGCATCCTGAGGTCGTGGCAGGGGCTCTCGGGGACAGCTTATTTTTATATGGTTCATACTACCACAGTTTGTATGACGCTGTATTGCTCATCTGCGTAGTGATTTTTTGTGAGAGCACAGGACTCTGCCTGGATTCTGCACAATTCTTGTCATGTATTGTTACTATGTATAAATTGTTACTGCCGATCAAGCAAACTCGTTACTTCCCACAGCTTGAGTTTCATAACAGTGAACTTCCCATGTTTTGCAACCTCACTCAGAATTTATGCTTCCTTGCCGGGATACTATGCATATAGACAAGATTTCCATAGCTCTGACTTTTTAGGCGCTTTGTTCCCCCCTTTGACTAACGATAACTCTTCCTTTTCTATGCTTCTCTTGATGTACAGTAACTTCTCTTCTTGGCTTACATATTTAAATTTTTTTCTTTTTGTTTGAATGTACTAGGTTGGTTATACAATACGTTTCGAAGATCTAACAAGTCCAGAGACTGTGATAAAGTACATGACAGATGGTATGATGTTAAGAGAGTGTCTTATTGATCCCAATCTCACTCAGTACGCTGTCATAATGCTGGATGAAGCCCACGAACGCACAATCCATACAGACGTCCTGTTTGGTCTTCTCAAAGAGGTACGTACGTGTGTTTGTGGGATGAATTGATGAGTTGTTGAGCTTCAACATATGTGACACCGGGGCTCGAAACCCGTCACTTGTCGCTAACTAAATACTGTGCTAGAGGAAGTAAAAAATATCGAAAATTGTTTTATGGTGTATTATTATTTAAAAATATGCCCAACAAGTCATAAAGTCATATTCCCATTTCAAATTGGCGCCCCTAGAATTTGGCACCCCGTGAAATCACCTGCTTTGCCTATGCCTAAGGCTGACCCTGCTTCAGCAAAACTGCTCTTTCCTCATCGTCGTCCCTACTAGAGTATTTTGTTAGAATCTGAATAACGGGCAGGCTGGAATGATGTAATCTCATCTTCATATTCAGCAAGGCCCACTCCCATTTCAAACATTTCATTTCTTGCAACATATCTTCACTATCGAAATTGAGCGTCACGTAGTCTCAATTGCTAGCTCACGACTGGGCGCTAACATTGACAGATAAAGTATAGTTTCAGTTTTGTTTGTTTGTTTGTTTGTATGTGCACTTGTTATAACACCCCTTAAAGCACTCTACTCAGAGGCGCTCCCGACTGCAGAGCGGACACTGCATTGGAGTTTCACGCCGAAGCGCTGAGCAATTGCGAGTGAAGGACTTCCCCAAGGTCCCTACGCGGCGACTTGAGGTGGATTCAAACCTTGAACCTTCCGGCTTCAAGGCAATGACGCCACCACTACACCACCGCGCCCCACAGTTTTGGTTAAATAACTGGAAAGCTGCCTGTATTGTCTTTTTATTCTAACCTCTGTCTCCTGTTTTTTTGGGCACCCGATACGCCTAACTTCTGACGCTTCATGGAACCATGGTTTGATATAGTTTAACCCTTTAACAACCAGCTGCATATGTTTTCCCATACATTTTAGTACACGCTGGTCGTTAAAGGGTTAATGTTTAAGATCAAAAGATTGAAACCTAAGCACTGGTTACTAAGGACTTTTATGACACAAATGTTCTGAAACTTTGAGTTCGATTTTCTCCCTTGTTCTGATTTTACAAATTACAGAATCGAACGAATATAACTTCATTTGTTTTCAGTTAGAAAAAAGATATTTTCATTGTGTGAAAAGTATTTTGAAGCAGAATAATAGTAGAATATGACTGAATAGAGAAAGTCAAAAACCAACATGTGCCGAGTTTTGACCCCCAGTGTCACTATGTGCATCAATCACTTCATTTGACTCAGCATCATTATCCTTCTGTTGTCTATGTATAGATAAGGGATTGCATGTAAATGTCAGCTGCAAAAAGTATTTTTAGGTGATTTCCACATATGTAGCCCTCTGCCATTTGAGAATCCAAAATCACCAGAAAGTGGATGAACTTAAGGACAATTAGTGTAGCACATTTGAGATACTATTTGCAAAAGAATTGCATCTACGACTGTCCAATATGTCTAGACACAAGTGCTATGCCCTTGACTGCGTCAACTGCTAATAGGTTCTCCAAAATGATCAAGATGGAGCTGATGAATGAAAGAATTGCCTTTAATGGATATTTCTATACATCAACATTATTGTAATGCACACAACATGAATCAACTGTTGATTGATAATGCACGCTTGCCCTGCTGACAGTGCTACAGTAAACTGTTCTGACAGTAATCCTTTACCGACCAAAGTGTTGTAAGTGGTATGAGAAATCCTATCCCCTCGGTCAGTAAAGGATTGACATAGCAATGCTCTGGTCAGACATCTAAATGAGAGATGCCATAAATGACGACTATTTACAGTTTCTTATAAATATAATACTACATATACACTAGATGTCCTAAGATGGAAAAATTCCTCTCTGTGGGAATTTCATGTACTCACAAACAAAAGCAAGAGCTTAGTTGGCAATGACAAGTCGACCAATTGAAGAATCGTGTGATTAGTGAGGGGATCATAAACCGCACAGTAAGGAGTGATCCAATCCCAGGTTTTAAAAAAACCCGCATTTTTCACATTTTTAGTTTCATGTTTTTAGTTTCAGTCACATGGAGTGAACGGTTTCTTTCAAATTGTTTTTCAACTGTACTTATTTGAGATGTGACTTAATAAAATCGTTTTTTGGTACTCTTTGTTGCGTTTTGTTTTTGGGTTCGTCAAAAAGCAGTAGGTGACCTCGCTGAAAGTGATGTAACTTATGTTCTGTGTGAATTAGTATGGTTAAATTTGTACATACATACATTTATATGAATTGCCTTTACGCCTGTAAAATTTGATTTAAAAATTCTTACTTCTGGCCAAAGCCCATCCTCTATGTACAGCTATTTTGCTGCTAATTGGTAGTTTGACACAAAATATTATGAGTAAAAATTTCTAACTTTTTTTAACTGTTTGCACAAACTTGCTGGTTTCATGTGCAGTTATTTATGTGAAGCAATTATTTTTAATTTGTGTTTGCAAGGAACTTTGTGTATTTGAATTTTACAATGAATAAAGTTAATTTGTGATTTATATGCTGTATGTTTCTTTGTAGGCAATCAAGAGACGCAAGGAGTTAAAGTTGATTGTAACTTCAGCTACGTTGGATGCTGTCAAATTCTCTCAGTATTTCTGTGAAGCGCCAATCTTTACCATTCCCGGTCGTACCTTTCCGGTCGAAGTTCTTTACACGAAGGAAGCAGAAAGTGATTATCTGGATGCCTCCCTCATCACTGTCATGCAGATTCATCTGACAGAGCCTCCAGGTATGGTTCATGATTAACCAGGGACTGTTCTTACAATCCAGGAAGCTTGTCAGCCTTCTTTGGTCTTGAAATTACTACCTTAATAGTTGGATTTGTGTTTCTCCTAAGGAAAGATTGGTTCACTCACAGTAGTTGTGGTGAATCAGAAGCATAACAAAAACAACACAAGTTAATTGATGTAGAATTGACTATATTTATACTGCTACTCATAATCTCATATGCATTAGATATATCTCAGGGTAATCCTTCTTGAGTAATTGAGGTAATTTTATGACTCAGATAAGTGACTAGGGCATAATTACTACCCTTTGGATGACCCCTTTGACTTGATGCATGCTTGTGAATAAGCTGATGCCCTGCACTTGGCTACATGAGTAGAGTGGCATATTAGTCTTAGAAGTTTGGAGTGTATGTACAAACTCCTGGCTCAAGGAAGGTCTGCCTGATGCTATTTGTTAGTGGGAGCACTAACTTGGGTCCGGAGCGCTACTGAATCTGTGAGCGGCGCTTTTTAAATGTTCAATTACAATTACAATATGATTGCTGAGGTTTTGCAGACCAAGCAAGTTTCACCTTTGCCGTGTTTCTCAGAATGACTTATGATAAGTAAATCAGTAGGTGAAGTTATTGGACAGCTGCAGTTTCAGTTATCAGTGGTTTAATTAATGTCTTCATAAAAAATTCAGAATTTACTAAGTAGAATAATTTGGGGTACTTAGTATTCATTGTAAATTAACGTTTCCATGAAAACTTCAGAATTGATTAAATATGCCAGTTGGGTCAAAAATTGTGTGAAAATTGCACTTTTCTTTTGCATCTAGACTTTGTCAAGTCATCTGATGCAGTCACTTAATTTGTCTTAGAGTAATACTGCTTCAGTTACCTCTGGAACAAGTACTGCTGCGGCTTACAAGATCAGCTACTGAAGGCACACTTATTCCAGCATCTCTGTCCATAGACATGACTTATAGCTCCCTAACTGAGCTGGTTCAAAATTATGAGATGATTGTGCATAATCAACTTAGCAGAATTTGTTACACAGTACATTCTGCATTGCAAATTTGCTGCACTGTCGTATCTTCTAAGAATAATTGAAACTGATCTTTTTTTCTTTTGTTCACTGGAGAGTCTAACATGTTCATTGTAATTTCAGGTGATATTCTTCTGTTTCTAACTGGTCAAGAGGAGATCGACTCAGCATGTGAGATCCTTTACGAGAGGATGAAGGCAATGGGATCAGAAGTCCCGGATCTCATCATCTTGCCAGTTTATTCAGCTTTACCAAGTGAAATGCAGACAAGAATTTTTGATCCATCTCCTCCTGGCTCAAGGAAGGTCTGCCTGATGCTAAATTACTCTGCTAAAGTTTTATTTTATGTCTTTTGTTTTATATTCTTTGGCAGATAACTGGCCCACTTTAATAGAAAGCTTTCAAATGTTCAAAACTGTCCCCAAGAGCTTGTTCTTAATCTGTTGTTCAAAAGACGGCTTAAAATGTGATGCCGTATCTTCGCGAATATAACATGCGGGTTATACACAGTTTTACAAACCACGCACCCTACCTGCATGGTATACTCGTGGCAGCGTGTTATACAAATAATTTTTTACACAGCCAAATTTTGTACCAGATTATTTTTAGGTCATGGTCAGGAACTGCTGTAAAAAGGTTTTTTTTACTTAAAATACGGAGGCATGGACATCGACGAAACGATAGCGCATGAGGTCTGACGTCAGTAGTAGTATTCGTTTATTATCATTATCATAAAATGTCAGAGCCACAGAAAGTCAGAATTTAAAATGAAATAAATTATGATTTGACCATAAATATAAAAGTCAAATATTACTGTATATAAATTGTAATTGTCAATTGTCGTTCATTTTAGCAGGAATCTTCCATTTTCTTTGCAAAAAGATTTAATCAAATGGATGATTTAATTGCGTGTAATTGAGCCAGTTATGACTATACACAGGCGGAAATTATATCACATATTCACATTAACGTTAGCGTACATCAGCGGTTCCCAACCCGTGGCCCGCGGGCCAAAAATGGCCCGCCAGGCCTCAGAAAATGGCCCGCCAGGTCTCAGAAAATGACCCTCATCTCTCAAAGAATTATCAGAAATATATGAAAAATTAACTATTTGGACCAGATAGAACACATCATTATTTTCTATTAGCCTACATATTATTTTATTTTAACGTCGATAAATAACATCAAACATTATATTTTGAATCAATTATAACAATTTTATAGGCTTTTAGTTAATACAATTTTAACCTTGTGATCCTTCAACTAAGAAAAAGTGGCCCTCGTATCCTCCAACTTAGAAAAAGTGGCCCTCAAGTCAAAAAAGGTTGGGAACCACTGCGTACATGTTCGAGTACTCACGTGTGGTTAGATGAACGAAAACGGGTGCGTCTTTTAGTCGGGTTCTTGTTATACAATCCAATTTTTACTCAAATTGCAAAAAGTAGGTTATTATATTCAGGTGCGTGTTATACCCGCATGCATGTTATATTCACAAAAATATGGTAATTTGAGTTGCCCTGATGGCACATACTCAGTCGTACAGGACAACACTCCACACCAGTCAGTGTCTTCACCATTCTCTTCTTCAGCTTCATGTTTTGATTTTTATCCTGCCCTGTATAAGCAAAAATTAATAATTAAAGATTTTTCAGTGTCTGCTCATTGCTATTTTTTTCCAGCGAAATTGTTTTTATGTTAATAGGTGATCATAGCAACTAATATTGCAGAGACTTCTCTGACAATAGATGGCATTTACTATGTTGTGGACCCGGGATTTGTCAAGCAGAAAGTGTACAATTCAAAGACAGGGGTTGACCAACTCATTGTTACACCAATATCACAGGTAATAACACGTTCAGATGTCACTTGCTACGCTTTGCTACTAATTGGCAGTTCCCTGATGTCGTGACAGAATCCTCCCATGTCCTATTTGCCCTTAACCTTAATTATGACAACACTTAATTATGACACCACTCTGGTATATCACATTGAAGGAATGAATAAATGATGAAGATGAAATTATGTACTCTAGCTGTCATCTGCTGCGTGTGACATCATTTAGTAAGATGACTATCAAGTTGGTAAATAAAGAATTGTTCAGATTAATATTTTTTATTAAAGCAATAAAATTGAAGTTTATTAAAAATTAAACTGACCAAAGTGTCATTGATAGACAATATGTATATTCAGACACTTTGTGAGCAACTGTCATTCGGGAGCATTGAATGTCAGACATTTTAAACCTTAAAGTCTGAGTCCCACAATTATGAAACTCCATCTGGAAATCACTATTTCAGACAGCATTATTCATTCCAATTTATTTAATTTATTTATTACTAAAATTGTATTTGGTGCTCCCTAAAAATCCAGTAGACAATGCGCTGTTGGTAAGGGAGCGTGTGGAGTGCACTCCATTTGTACTCAGAAACTCGACCTAACCTGGGAGTGCAGCCTAGAAGACAGGCAACGTTGCGTTTGATTGCTTACCTTCCTAAATACCCTAACATATCATCGTTTATGGTCAACCAACTACACTGGCTTCCTCTCTCTGCCCGCAACCAATATAAAGTCCTTGCTCTATTGCTTAAGTCCAAACTGGGTCTTGCGCTGAAATATCTCAGGGTTCTCATTCGTTCTCCTCTTAGTAATTTCTATAGTACCACTCAGAGCCGTGACCATTCAGGAGCGCTCCCAGTGCAGGAACCCCAAGAGAAAAAATAGGTCTTAAGAAGAGATGTAGATAGCGATCTAGAAAGAAGAGTTCAAGCAGAATGGAGATAAGGGAATTCCATAAGGAGGGCCCAATGATGGTAAAGGATCGAGTTTGAACAATAGTGGTCCTAGCTCATGGGACAAACAAGTCAGACCTGTCCAGAGAACAAGGAGTTTGATTTAATCTCGACCTCTCCGTTCTCTGGACAGGTCTGACTTGAGAGAGTGGTTATATTACACCTAGAAAGATCATGGCTACGATGCTGCTCAACCGCGTGAGAAACGCGGTGGATGAAAGATTGAGATTAAAGAACAGGCAGGGTTCAGACCAGGGAGGTCATGCTGCAAACAAATCTTCACACTTAGGCAGATCATCGAGAAGGCCTTGATGTGGCAGGTTCCTGTAGCAATAAACTTCATAGACTTCAGGAAGGCCTTCGACAGCATCCACAGAGAGTCATTTTGGAAAATCATGCAAAGCTATGGGATTCTGGAAAAAATCATAGGAATTGTGAAAAGTTTTTACCACAACAGCCGATGTGCGATCAGGTGCGGAGGAGAGGTGGGAGAGTGGTTTCGAATTGTGACAGGAGTGCGACAAGGTTGTGTGCTGTCGCCATTGATTTTTGCACTGGTGGTGGACTGGGTAATGGAAAGGGCGACAGGACAAGGACATACTGGATTAAAGTGGATAGATGGCGACAGACTCAGCGATTTGGATTTTGCTGATGACATTGCATTGTTGGACAACACATGGGAGTGAATAAAGGAACTAACATGCAGAGTAGAGGAGGAGACAGCAAGAGTGGGGCTGGCCATAAACCCAGAGAAAACGAAGATCATGAAGGTGGGAAAGTGGAGGTAGATCAGGATTGCAGATAGAAATGTGGACATAGTGGAAGACTTCCGTTACCTGGGCAGCACACTATCCGCCGACAGTAGATGCGAATCATGCGATAAAGAAATAAAGATTCGTATTGGAAAGGCAAATGCGGCTTTTGGAAGGCTAGAGAAGATATGGAAAAGCAATGGATGTAGCCTGAAGATTAAGATCCGATTATATGAGGCTATAGTGTTGAGCACACTTCTATATTGGGCTGAGACATGGCCAATGACGGTGGCCAATGGAAAGCGACTGGAGGCGGAACATCATAGGTGGCTGAGACGAATACTACACATCTCATGGAGAGATAAAACAACAAATAAAAGCAACAGAGAAAGGACTGGACAGGAAAAAATGGAGTTTAACATCAGAAAGAGGCGACTGAAGTGGATGGGGCATGTATCAAGAATGGAGCAAGAGAGGAGAGCAAAACAAGCAACAATCTGGACTCCGGAGGGAAGACATGGTAGAGGGAGGCCAAGGAAGAACTGGATGGAGACTATACGAGAGGATTTGCAGGGTCTGGAGATGACGTGGAACGATGCTGTCGAAGTGGCGACGAACAGAGTGAAATGGAGAAACTGCATTGCCTGATGTGCAGAGCTGCACGGGAAGGACTAAGGTCTAAGGTAAGGTAAGGTATGTCGATCAGCATGAACTTATATAAGTAAGTAAAGTAAGTAAGTATTTTCTTTATTACTCCACTTGCAAACGCACAATGGGACACAGAACATCATTATAATACATAGAAGTAATAATTGGTAATAAAAATGTGCAAATTATAATCAAAAGTTAAATATAATATAATTACTAAACTATCATCGACAAACAAGCTAACTATATAACATTCTGGTGATAAATCCCTTTGCAATCAACGAATCACAACGTGGTATTTCAAGATTGTGTGATCGGGGCCTAAGGGAGTAACCGGTTACACGTTCAGGTGGAAGAAGATAATGGAGGACATGCCCGGGGTCACAAAGGATAGAAGAAAAGACGGATACATCTGCCTTAGAACATAACATGTCAAAAGTAGGGGTGTTAGAGGGCAAAAAACCCTGTCTTATCAACTTTCTAATAATAGCGGACAGACGACTCCTCTGACCCTCATTTGCAAAACCCCACCATGCTGGTGAAGAATAAAGCATTCGCGCAACAGTGGTGGAACGCACAACATCATGGAGTCGGCTGCCTGTCAAACCATGTGAAACAAGGACACGAAGTGTTATGTTATGACTTATGTTTACAATTTAAATTTGAAAAAATTTCAATACCTTTAATTTTTCTGAATTTCTTGTTAGACCAAAGTTATAAGAAAAAATAACTGCGGTAAATTAATGTTACTTTTATCAATTAATTTTGGCCTAATAATAATGTTGTGTTATTTGCAGATTAAGATACACTTGCATAAGCAAGGTTTTTAAGCTTAAAATGAAGTTTCAGATGTAACAAAGGCAAATTATTTTCCGTTTCCGTTTTTTTTGTCAATTTTTATCTCGTTTTAAAATTATTTTTTTTAATGACGTTTTTTCACGTTTTTTTTAATTTTCATTGTTTTTTACATCTATGATTCTGATAATTATTATTATCTAATATTTATTTGCACTAATTAACAGTATTTGAGCATTAACCTTTAATGAATGTAATGATCATTAATGTGACGGCTGTGCCTGCTTTCAAGAGCAAAGCAAATAAAAACGAATTTCCAGAGATGACAAGCATACTCGCATTTCAACTGGTGTGACGACAGATTCGGCTTCTGTGTGATCCTTCTTGCGTTTTGCCAACAATTGAACGACTTTTATAGCTTACAATCAATCCCTTTTCTGGCAATATCTAATAGTTTGTAAACTTTTTGATTGCTTATTTTTCTGTACCCGCAGGATTCTGAAAATATTCTTTTGATATTCTTTTGGTTCGTCCTTTACAGCTGCATGGATGTTTAGCTTGATTATTAGTTAATAACATATTAGAAGTTTTCCCACGGCCCACTTGCAAAGTTCTCGTGGCACACTAGCGTGGCACACAGGTTGGGAATCACTGTAGTAGACTGTGCACTGTTTATTCAGACTTCTTACAGCAGTGCCATCTGATTGTCTTTGAGCTTTTGATAGATTTTAGATTTTCACTAATGAGTTAAAGCATGAGTCATGTTTCATGGTTTATTGTGCTAATGTGGAATCAATTTCTTCTATATATTGTTGTGCGTCATTTGTGCTATAATTCATATTAAGACTGTGCAATCTGCATTTGATTTCTAGGCACAGGCAAAGCAGAGAGCTGGTCGTGCAGGTCGTACTGGACCTGGGAAATGCTACCGTCTGTATACAGAAAGAGCATATCGTGATGAGATGATGCCAACTAATGTGCCTGAAATACAGCGCACAAACCTAGCAAGTACTGTGCTGTCATTGAAAGCACTTGGCATCAATGACCTATTGGCATTTGATTTTATGGACGCCCCACCAAGCCAGACACTCATCTCTGCTATGGAACAGCTGCATGCTCTCAGTGCCCTTGATGATGAGGGTCTGCTGACTCGTCTTGGAAGAAGAGTGAGTGGACTTCAATCTGTCATCTTATATTTATCAGTTTTCTTTTATTTTGTTTTTCGTTTTTCAATTGATTAATTCTGTTGGGTGAGGGAGTGAGTTTCTGTAATTGAAACAACCTTTTGCCCACCTCAAATTTAGTCTTTTGTCCAATACAAAAACCAATTATCTTCATTTAATTGATCAGGTTTCGTGCTTGAAGGTGTCATCTTAAACATCTTAAGTATTTGAAGGTGTCATCTTAGACATCCTAAGTAATCAAAGGTGTCATCTTAAACAAAGATCAAGTATTCCTGGCCACATCCACGACAACCCATTCTTCCTGTCCATGCTACTTGTCGTGACCTCAACCGACGACGCTCACAATTATGACCATGTTGCCATGGATTTCATTCCCCCACTGGGTGCAGTTTCTTGTCTAAGATGCTGTACAGTTAGACTTCAGTTTCTAGTTGGCTCTCCTAATGATCATTTCTTTACCATAGTTAATTTTAACCTTGTATATAAACGTAAGCATTTGCTTGCATTTAATAAAGACCACATACTAACAAATATGCAGATTTACCTGAAAAATAAAAATATTACAGAGCTCTGCATCTTTGACCTAGACAGTGCTAAAAGAAATGGAAGTGGACAGCCAAGTATTGAAGGTGTTTAAAAGCCTGTACGACAGCCAGCAGGCAGCGGTCCGCATAGACAAGGAAATCACGGAATGGTTCAGGATTGGAAAGGGGGTGAGGCAGGGCTGCCTGATATCACCACTGTCATTTAACGGGTACTCAGAGAAGGTGGTGAGAGAGTCTGCGGATATACTCAGCTGGATCGGAGTAACAGTAAGCGGACGGACAATAAACAACTTGCGATACGCGGATGATATCGTACTCGTCGCTACATCAAAAGAAGCGCTCCAGCAACTAATGGACAGAGTGAATGAAACATCTAAGAAATATGGGCTGGAAGTAAATATAAAGAAAACAGAAGTGATGGTGGTGAGCAGAAATCGAGAGAGGATAGTGATCACATGTAATGGAGGAATCTTGGAGCAAGTGGAGTCGTTCCGTTACCTAGGCGTCATAGTGGAGGAGAGTGGAGATGGAGGCAGAGAGATAAGAGCCAGACTGGGGATGGCGCGAACGGTCATGGGGTCTTTGACTACGGTGTGGAAGGACAGCACCATTGGAGCGGGGTTGAAGCTAAGGCTTATGGGGTCACTGGTGTGGCCGGTGGCGCTGTACGGCTGTGAAACTTGGACGCTAAGGAAAGAAGACAAAAGAAGAATATCAGCGTTTGAGATGACAACATATAGAAAGATGCTGAGAGTCAGCTGGAAGGAGTTTAGAACAAACGAATCTATACTGGAAGAGCTGCAGCCGGAACGGCGCCTGCTGGAGGTGAAAGGAAGGAAGGAAGCTGAACTACTTCGGACACATGATCAGAGCCGACAAGCTGCCGGCATTCATATGTCAGGGCTATCTGGACGGAAAAAGGGCTTGGGGAAGGCCGAGGAGAAGATGGATGGATGACGTGGAGGAATGGACGGGGATGGTGATGGCGGACTGTGTGAGGACCGCGAGGAACAGAGAGCAATGGAGGAAGATGGCGTCGTCGACTCTGATCCCCGATCCGCAGCAATGAGGATGGTCACGACAACAACGATGACGATCTTTGACCTGGTTTTCACTGAGAATATTTATATGTTTACTACTGAAATGCTTCTCTAAGATTTCATGCTAAACTACGTAAAAATCTTTACATTGTTTAGCATGACCTATAAAGATACATACTAGAGACAATTGAGATAGGCCACCTAATAAGATCGTAGAGGTAGTACGGAGCTTGATCCAAAGCATTTTAGAGGTAAGAAAAAGAGTTTATGAGTTCTGCATTGGAGCAGTTAAGAGAAGTCAATGAAGATGTTCAGTCGTAGAAGTCCAGATATGAGAAACGAGGCAGGCGGGCAATCAAACCAGAGGCATATGCATAAGTACCTATTAGATTGGAGCTGAGGTGAAGGTTTGGTAGGCAGATGAGTAATGGGCTGCGGTAGTTAATGCAGGAACAGATGAAGTCATGAACCAGTGAAGGAAACAAATCAGATAACGGGGACAGATCGTCGAATAGCACGATGATAACTGAACTGAGGAGAGAGATTAGAGATGTGTGCAGAGAAGGAAAGAGCAACTCGAGTAACACCCGTTTACTGAGAAGGTAAATTGAGGAAACCTGTTGACATGTAAAATGTAATCAAGTTATAATTAGCTGCTAGTGAGTGCCCTGTCTATTTGGATCTGGATTAATGGTAAGACCTTTTCGAGTATTTAATTTTCACTGGCAATGCAGCAGGAGTTTCAGATTAGTAATTATATTAGTTTCACAAAAGCAGTTATGTAATTTGATTTTTGATCCAGACTTGTTTGCAAGTGTGTTTGTGTGAGACTGTTGATATGATCATGGCTAAACTGATGTTGTAGATGGCAGAATTTCCACTTGAACCTCAGCCCTCAAAAATGTTGATCATGTCTGTCCATTTGGCATGCAGTGAAGAAGTCCTGACCATCGTCTCAATGCTGTCTGTCCAGAATGTCTTTTACAGACCAAAGGTTTGTTCGTTGTGTTTATTTATGACCTCAGTTAAGACTTGTGTGTTTAAATTATGTGTTTATGTGTGATACAGTGGTCGACTGGTTAGAGTAATGTGGAGAGTGTGGATTCGAGTCTTGTCCAAGACACAGTTTACTATGTAGAGACATTTACACAGAATTGCTCAGCACTGTCAATATTTTGTCTTATGTTAGTGGCCTAATGATCAATGCAGAGAAAACCAAATCAGTGGTGATTGAAAATTCCAAAGAGGCACCAATGAGCATCAACAACATTTGCCTGTGAAGGGGAGGCCCCTCCTCCCCTTCACAGGCAAATGTTGTTGATGCTCATTGGTTGGCTAATAAATGCAGATGGCAGCAGCAATAAAGAAATGCAATGAAGAATAACTGTGAACGTGCTTCACAAGAATTTGGAATGATGAACGAGGATAAGGAGAAGCAGAGAATTGAAAAAGAGGGAAAAGAATCAAATATACAAGATGACGATGCAATCAATTTTCTTATATGGGTCAAAATGGTGGACAAATGCGAATGCAGGGTGAGAAAGGAATTCTTACAACAACAGAAATGAGTTGACTAAAGAAGATAGCAGGGATTTCAAAGTATAGAAAGTAGGAATCAGTAACACTAAAGAAGCTTTATGTATCAAAACAAGTCTGCTGGACAAAGTCATTGAATGAAGATTCTGATGGTTTGGACATGTAGAGAGAGTTGAATGCCAGTTGACAAAACAAAGTCATTCGATGAAGATTCTGATGGTTTGGACATGTAGAGAGAGTTGAATGCCAGTTGACAAAACAAAGTCATTCGATGAAGATTCTGATGGTTTGGACATGTAGAGAGAGTTGAATGCCAGTTGACAAAACAAAGTCATTGAATGAAGATTCTGATGGTTTGGACATGTAGAGAGAGTTGAATGCCAGTTGACAAAACAAAGTCATTGAATGAAGATTCTGATGGTTTGGACATGTAGAGAGAGTTGAATGCCAGTTGACAAAACAAAGTCATTCGATGAAGATTCTGATGGTTTGGACATGTAGAGAGAGTTGAATGCCAGTTGACAAAACAAAGTCAGGCGAATACTACACTGGATAGACAATATGTGACGCAGGCGCTCGAAACCCGTCGTTTGTCGCTTCCTAGAGTTTGCGCTAGACGCCGAAATAGGCGAGAGGGGTAAAGAATGCAGTTTATTCTTCAATTCAGTATATTACTGTGAATTCGCCCTAATTTGCGAAGTAGTGAACCGATTTTAATGCCGTTTGGGTTATCTGATTCGGAATATATGCCTCTAATGCCCAAAATATTTTCAGAATAATAACTTAGTGGATTCAGTAGACTTGGTGTTGTGGTCCTATCTAATTTAATGGCCTTATAGGGTTACCTTCAGACCAGCCGGGATCTATAATGAGGAGTTAAGAGGAAAAATACATTATAAATAGACCATGACAATTTGCAAATGCATATTATTTATATTGTGTATAAGCTTATAGTTTAACTGAATGAACGATCGGATGAATGAGTGAATTTATGAATGATTGATGGATGAATGAAACTGAAATTATTCAATCGATGCATAACAACTCAAAATTAATAGTCCAAAAGGTATAAACAATCTTAAGAAGGTTCGGTTAGAATCATACGTCCATGATGACGACAATAGATTATCTATGAATTCAATATTTAACAAAAATACACAATACAAAATACCGTGGACCCCCGGGACGGCGGAGTGGCGCGTGGGGAGGGCGACGAGGCAACGATCCGCATGGATGATCGTGGCGCGACGTGTGGTACGTATCCTGCATGCATGGATCGACGAAGGTGAAGTATAAGGTCGGCAACACAGTCCCTTTTCAGAATTGGATATCACGGAGAGCTTGGCGAATTTCTGGAAGATTCCGTCTTCGAGTCCGCATGGGGTCGATATGAGGTTAGGCTCCTGCCCCCTTCAGAGCCGATCGGGCGTCGTACCGACTCCTCGGTTCGTCGTATCGGGTACGCAGGCCTATTATTCCGGTCCGTTGTTCCACGGACTCCGTAGCACTTCGTCGTCACAACGTCTACCTTTACTCGATCGTCGCCATCACCGTTTCTACCTGCTCAGCCTCTACACTCGAGGCCGTCGAGGCTTCCAGCAAGCAAGTCCACTCGGTCCCTTCTCCTTGCCGTCCAGCCTTCAACTCCCCTACAGTTTGGCCGCTAGTGTATATATCCTCTTCCAGTTCAATTCTCCTCCCCCACCCGAGGTTGTGTCCGCCAGAATGGGTGGGCCACTCTGCCCAGGATGGATGGGGAGGGTATACGACTTTCTTCCCCACGCCAGGTCGTCGAGGTTGTCCGCTCTCCTCGATCTTTCGAGTTCACTGGGGTCGTGGGAAGCAGGAGCGAGAGAGAGAGTGCACCACTCCGCCCAGGGTGACGATGGGGAGGGGTAGGCCTACTCCGCCGCAATATATATATATATATATATATATATATATATATATATATATATATATATATATATATATATATAGACTATATAATACATGCATAATGGTTTTTATATATATATAGCCTATACGAAAAATGTTCGACTCTACAACACTTGGATGACATGAATATTCAGTAACTTTTTATTTTATTTTTTCAATATAAACTAATGAAAGAATCAAACGAGCACAACTTTTGTTAGAAAAATAATAATTTCATTGTGTTATAAGCATTTTAGAGCATGGTCATAGTAGCATATTACTAAATCAAAAGGTCAAAATCCGAAATGTGACGGGTTTTGAGCCCCTGTGTCACATATATTAAGGACATAATGTCGCTTGGACTGACACTAATGGGGACAACATTTGGAGTCATTTATTCATTCCGTTTGTCTCCATATGGTTGACGACAGGAACCGATGATTTCATGTGAGTGTGCACTTCTGAAATTGAAATCTTATTTCAACAGTGCCATCACAAAAAAACAGTGCAGGACGAAATAGTGCCAACAAATGCGTGCAACAGAAACCACCTCTGACAATAACATGCACAACAAAATCGCTCAACAATCTGTAAAAGTATCTAATGTTGACTAAATAATCAATAACGTACCACCTAAGACTAAATCATTAGTTAGGTTACTACAATATATAGCCAGCTGTGGAAATGAAATGCAATTAACATGCAATTAACATCCAATTAAAGTGTTCATGTATGTATGTATGTATGTATGTATGTATGTACAATTGTACATGTACAATTTTGTACATGTATGTATGTATGTAATATGTATGTATGTATGATCATTGTATATATGTATATATGTGTGTTGAGGTTTTTGATAAATATAGTTGTAATTTACGCAGTTTGTTGATTTGGCTCTTAAATTCTTGCTGACACCAGATACTTTGGGAGCAATAGTTAGAATTTCCCTGTAACAAAGCTGTTATTTTTATTATTACTACTGCTACTACTATATAAGCTTTCTCGTCTCATCTCCCTTTTAACCTTTCACAGACTCACTCAGTCAGATGGATATGCTTGAAGGAACATTGTTGTTTTAAGTGCTTAGTAAATTGATCGATTAACCACTTGTGGTTATGGATGCGAGACTTCTTGAACCATGTCATCCAGTTCTTGTTTCTGGAATGTGAAGGGCATTATCATTTTGCCAAACACAAATGACGCTTGTTGTGGAATGAAGAAACTGGCATGTGAAATCCGATGAAGTCGTCTGGGAGTAAATGGTGAAGGAAATGGTGAAAGAAATGGTGAAGGAAATGGTTAAGGAAATGGTGAAGGAAATGGTGAAAGATATGGTGAAGGAAATGGTTAAGGAAATGGTGCAGGAAATGGTGAAGGAAATGGTGAAAGATATGGTGAAGGAAATGGTGAAGGCTGTTTGACCTTCAAATGATAGCCAATAGTTGAGTTAATCTAACATAGTGTAATCATAGTGTAATCTAACATAGTGTAATCATACTTCTAAGATAAGAATATTCTTTAATATACCAATTGCTATCCGCATTTTGGTGTACATACCAGGTATAATAAACAAGCGTACATCATTTCTATATCCAATCAATGTCAAAATGTTTTAGAATAGCATAAAATCCTAAGTCCAAATCCAATATAAATTTTAAAAAGTGATGTAATCATACTTCTAAGATAAGAATATTCTTTAATATACCAATTGCTATCCGCATTTTGGTGTACATACCAGGTATAATAAACAAGCGTACATCATTTCTATATCCAATCAATGTCAAAATGTTTTAGAATAGCATAAAATCCTAAGTCCAAATCCAATATAAATTTTAAAAAGTTCTTTTAATGACCAACAATTTATGCTGCACTTTGGTTTATATGGTATTACATTTAAATATGATAAAGCATCCTCGTCAAAAATGATTTCCTCGTTAGGTTGTCCGCCCTTGGAATGATTCGGTCATGTAGTCTTGGCCTCATGGAATAAGGCTGGGGACTCAATGGTGGGAGGAGCGAGTTTAATACATGTCCTGGATTAAGTAGGAGGGCAGCGAAGAGCCTCCCGTCCGCCGTTCTACACAGAGCCTCGAATGTAGGATTGTCCTCAGGAAGGTAATGCATTTGAATCAAACGGTCCAATATGGCCTTCAGTCTGCCATGTTCCTGCTGCCCCGCAAATCCCCACCATGCCGGGGCCGCATATAACATGCGTGCATGTCATCCTACAAACGTCATGCAGGCTTTGTTCCTTGAGGCCGTGTGCAGTCATGATTCGCAAGGCATAAAGCGACTGTCTTGCCTGGATGCATATTCGCCTGATATGGGCTTCAAATCCTAGGTTTTCAGTCATGACAACCCTTAAAATCGTCATACTTTGGACCCGAAGAAGACCCGGAATCTCTGCTGGAGCGAACTCTAGCATTCCTCGTCCCGGACGGTGAACAACCATCTCCTGAGTCTTTCTTTGATTGAGAGTCAAGTTGCAGCGTTTGGCTCACTCAGTTACATGATCTAGTTCTTCCCTAATCGTGTCACTGTTGATGGCTGGTTACAACAGGTAAGTATCGTCAGCATATTTGGCCATGCGGTTTCGGGGACGTACTGTTTTGAGTTTCGAAATGGCTGTTAGAGAGTTCAAAGAACCCAGACCAGATCCTTGAAGAATGCTAGCGTTGATGTCAGCTGCATCCGAGACCAATCCATTGTATTTTGCTACGTGTCTGCGAGGAACACTGCATGGGCGCCCGCAGAAATTTTTGCAGGGGGGGCAAAATTTTTACGATAGTCACGCCGTCACGGTTAACTTTTTTGGTAACAAGAGCTTGAAAAATGCAATGCTGGATATTAAGAATACGGGTATTTTTCAAAGAGGGTCTTATGCAAATTTCTGTTTCATTTTGTGTAATTTTTAATATGAATAGTTTCCTTAAAAATTTGTTAAAAATAAAAAAGATGTTAAAAGTAGTTCCCTAAAGGTGCGCTATATAAGTCCATGGAATGAACGAATGAATAAATGAACGAAAAATAGGTGTCCGTTTTCAAGGGGCAAGTGCTCTAGCTGCTTCTAAAGCGTCAAAAGCCAATCGCAGGGCACCAGCGTTTTCACATGTATGTATATGAACATTTATATAGCGCCTTACAATAACCTCACGAAGGCACACATGTGCTGCATCGAGTTAGAATCCTATTTTGAAGGGTAGTCAGAGAGAGGTCCGAGTCTGGTAGCCAGAGGGCCAGAGTAACTGTTGATGCGGGTGTCATTTAGGAAGGTGGAGGATCCGAGGATCAGATGAGTGTGGGTATTAATTCTTTTGAACAGATCTCTTTGTCAGTCTTGGGTGTAAATCCTGAGGCGTGATAACCAGAGCCAAATTTATATTGTTGTGAGTAGTGTTCCCTAAGTTAAAGGTCCCTACTTGGTTCAACTCACATAAAATAACTCGTGTCTAGTTTAAAGGTATAATTTAACATAAAGAACGAAAATGATACAATTACCACACTGTAGCCCCAGTGGGAAGTCGACGACGGCGCGGCATTCTGCGACGAACGTCTTCAAGCAGCAACAGGCTGGCGACGAAGTAACTTAACTACAGACACCATTGTCGAGGTGTAACGAAAGCTTAACTAACTTAACTACCGAACTCTGACAAGAAGGCTGCCATGCAGGCACCCTGCAGCCGAGAACATCAGAGCCCAACACCACGCTCAAGAGAGCACAAGCTCAAAGAGAGCACCAGCTCAAAGAGAGACAGAGAGAGACGCTCCCTGAAGTCAGACCTTATATAGAACAAGTCTGTCACCAGGTGTCGCCCCAAAGTCAAGTGACCGTGACTATAGCCTATCCCATGACCAGAACCAGTCGGAGAGAGTCGTGGAACCTGACATACCCCCGAACGACCACGAAAGGCAGAAACCAGAAGGGTTTCTGACTTAACTAGCATGCACACGAAAAAAGGTTACACGACTCAAAGAAAAGAATCGCATAACGAATCAGAAATTAAGACAAGTACAAATACATGACAAGAAAACAATCAGTTAAACTATACAAGCGAAACGTTCAAGTACATGAACGTTCCCCCTAAACATTCTACTCAAGATTTCGAGAAAAACAGTTCGAAACAAAATCAAAATGAAGTTTCCATAAATATTTCACATGGTTTAGGAAACTCGAAAAGTCATTACAATTTTTCACATCAATCGCCAAACGAAAATCTGCACACAAGATCAATAAACGAAAACGATCGAAGCGCTTGAAGCCGCATGTTCCAAGAACACATTCTCGCAACAATCGAAGACGAAAGTTCCAACAACTCTTTCGCAAAATTTCTTTTCAGTGACTGACCGAAACTGAAGAACCAAGGCACACAGCCAAACCACAGTGTGAGCCGACACACCATAGCGAACATCGAAGACGCCGACTCGCAAAGAGCCAAGAGCGAAGACACTGTCTCGCTCGACAGAAGGGACGCAAGCGACAAGCCATCGTACTTGTCACTCGCGAAGGAAACGCGCGAAGTCGTCCCAGAACCCGTCAAAGCCAAGATGGTGGTCACCATCCATTGACCCACGAAGGCGCTCACGTTCCTTCTTCGAAGCCTCGCACAGTCGTAGCGAAGACTCCCGCCATTGAAGACCACCGATTCCACGCCGTCAACCTGCAAGGAACCGCTCTCACAAGACAAAACAAAAGAATTAGCGTCATGGCAATTCAACTCAACTTCTGGCAACGAAACAACACCAGCAAACAACTCACTGCTCTGAGGCACAACAGACCAAAACACATCTGCAACATCTTCATGCACATAAGATACACTCACACTCACTGAAGAGTCCATCACACCAACCGGCTGAAACATAACTCTCGAAGCAGTCGAGTAAATGCAACACAACTGACATGCAGATACCTCTGACGAAGCATCATGACCATTCAGATAATCATCGAAAGAATTAGTCACAGTATTTCTCACTGCACTAACCAGAAACATGTGAAAACGGACAATGTCATCCACAAACAACTGCCCCATTCCTGCAGAATTCACATCCTTGTCAACATGAACAATAACATCAGTCAACACAAGTTCATTCGACCCATGTTCACAAACGAAACAATGCGTAGCCAAGACACACTTGTTCACCTTAGTCATTCGTCCACACAACTCAACATTCATTGACAACAGTGCAACCGTCGACACCGTACAACACCAACCCATCATCCATCTTTTCTCGTAGACAACAGTCGTTATCATAGACTGCACAACCATATTCTCATTTGCACAATCATGCAACAAGACAACAGACAACGGTGACGAATCACACACAACAGTTGTCCTACTCAATTGCAACACCAAAGATTCATTCACGCTACCATGCGACGAATCAACCACCGAAACCGGCGAATGCACAACACAATTCATGCCTGAATCAAACTCCACAGTCTCTGCAAAATCACCAAGTGAATCCGAATTCTCTTTCGCTTGAGAAAAATTCATCCAATCAAATTTACTGCGCACAAACAATTTCGCACCATCTTCACAATCCAAGTCATTATGCCAACATGCAATCACGTTGCTAACAAAGTCATTCATCCTCAAGAGACCTATTTCCGCCAACAATCGGTCAGACACATGACGTGTAAGCCAACTTCGATTATCTTCACGCTCATGCAAAACATTCAAACAAGTATGATGCAAGCTTTGAAAAGCCAATCTCCTACACCACATGAACTTTAAACCGTGTGACACAAAGTCAAAGACAGAATAACTTCCATCTTCATCAGCCTCAAACGTATGCACAAAATCCAGCACATCATCAAACATTATGTTCACCTCCTGCGTACACTCCTCACATACATTCAACAACACGTTAGCCTCTGTCAGGCATCCAACTTCAACAAAAGAATCATGCAAAGCACTTAAACTACCATGCTCATCCAACCGTGTACTCATACCTAAGTCCACTACAGACACACCTTCCAACGAAATGCCTAAGTCAACAGACTCATCCGACATATCAGAATCACAAACGGAATCCTGCATACACTCAACATCATTCACACTGTCATACAATGAACCCAATACAGAATCATTCTGCACGTCGTTGTCTTCAAATAAATGACACTCGAACACATCGTCAAAATCATCGTCGCACACGTGCATCTGTCCCTTTGCCTGTGTATCGCCACTGACATAATGAAGGTCAGCTCGAAACACACCTTCGCACTGAATAGGCCTACTTAAATTCTTATCGACCATGCAAGCAGAATTATTCCGATAAACTGACACGCCTTCCTTAACATTTCCCGACGAAATGTGACTGAACCCACAAGAAACGTGCTTAGTCTCAAAGGCCAATTTCTCCTTTAAAGTCTTCCCCTGAGACATTCTCAATTTCCCAACAAAAGAAAGAGAACAATAAATTTGGGTGCCCCGCCCCCAAAATTCTAAACTCTCGAAATTCTCAACTTTCAAGCAAAACTCCTCGAAAAACTCCCGAAAAACTCAACACTCTCACAACATTCGAAAAAACTTCCGAAAACTCCTCGGAGTGCGACGTCAAAACTTCAACCGCAAAACTGTCAACCGGAATTAATACCGTATAAATGAGCAGACACGCCCCTCAAAACTCGAAATTCAAAAACGCAAAACGGAACGAATACCGTATACGAGAGCAAACACGCCCATCAAAATTCAAAATTCAAAAACGCAAACCGGAATAAATACCGCATACGAGAGGAAACACATCTCTCAAAATTCTCAAAATTCAAAAGCGCAAAACGGACTGAATACCGCATACGAGAGGAAACACATCTCTCAAAATTCAAACTTCAAAAATGCAAAACGGACTGAATACCGCATACGAGAGGAAACACATCTCTCAAAATCCGCAAAACTCTCAAAAAACTCCTCCAAAATGACGAGCCATTGACCTATCTTCACGGCCAACGAACAATTAAACACTGTCAAACGGAATATCTACCGTATAATAGAGCTGACACGCCCCTCAAAAATTCACAAAATTTCACGAAAAACGCCTACCGACGCAAAATTCTGAATAACGTGAAAAAAAATTTCCCGCGGGCCCCCATAACGACCACGAAAAAAATCCCGGACGGGCCCCCATATGTTGTGAGTAGTGTTCCCTAAGTTAAAGGTCCCTACTTGGTTCAACTCACATAAAATAACTCGTGTCTAGTTTAAAGGTATAATTTAACATAAAGAACGAAAATGATACAATTACCACACTGTAGCCCCAGTGGGAAGTCGACGACGGCGCGGCATTCTGCGACGAACGTCTTCAAGCAGCAACAGGCTGGCGACGAAGTAACTTAACTACAGACACCATTGTCGAGGTGTAACGAAAGCTTAACTAACTTAACTACCGAACTCTGACAAGAAGGCTGCCATGCAGGCACCCTGCAGCCGAGAACATCAGAGCCCAACACCACGCTCAAGAGAGCACAAGCTCAAAGAGAGCACCAGCTCAAAGAGAGACAGAGAGAGACGCCCCCTGAAGTCAGACCTTATATAGAACAAGTCTGTCACCAGGTGTCGCCCCAAAGTCAAGTGACCGTGACTATAGCCTATCCCATGACCAGAACCAGTCGGAGAGAGTCGTGGAACCTGACAATATACAGTTTGACCTCCCTGGATTCTGTACTGGCAGCTTGCAAAATGGACAAAATGGACCCTGCAAGGCTTATAGCAGACTTGGTTTATGTAATTACAATGCTGGTGAATAAGCAGATATTCCTGCTGTAATTTCAGTGTACTTTGAGAAATTTTCTAATTTTTGCATTGGTATTTAATTTTTTGCAAAACTTTGTTATTATTTGCACCACAGCTGGATTCCACTATAGTAGGCCATAATCATAGGCCTGCTGTTTGCATGGGCACCTGCAGGAAGGTTGAAAGCCAATGGTCATTGTTACAGTTTTTAGAAAGAGCTTGAACATGCAAGGCAGAAAGTTATAAGAGCATGTTAATTTCTATAGAGATCTCTAAATGTAGATTTCTGACTTTCTCTATCTGTATCATTCATATCATTGGTGCATGAAGGCAAAGAAATTTGTTAAAAAGCCAAAAGTAGTAGTTAAAAACATAGGTGTCAATTTTCCAGGGGGCAAGTGCCCCCCTTGCCCCTATGTGCGGGCGCCCATGGATCACTGTGAGGAAGGTCACAATCCAGTTGTGTACACAGTCCGGAATGGGCAGTTATTCTGCTTGTGGATGACTGTGGTAGATGTGCAGTGACATTTAGAACACACTCCAGTCGTATTCAGACGTCATGGGGCAATGCCAGACAAAATGATGTATTATAGATAACCACATTTTTCAACCATTACTTGAAAGCTAGTCTCAAAACTATGATTTTTTAACGTGTTTCTGTCATACCAGGATAAACAAGGCTTAGCTGATCAGAAGAAAGCCAAGTTTCATCAGCCTGAAGGAGACCATCTGACACTGTTGGCAGTCTATAATTCATGGAAAAACAACAAGTTTTCCTCTGCTTGGTGTTACGAGAATTTTGTCCAGGCACGCACTCTGAAACGTGCTCAGGATGTTCGCAAGCAAATGCTCGGAATTATGGACAGGTGAGTGAAAGCAAAGAAGCAGTTTTACAAGTCATGCAATTCTATTAATTATGGTTGTTGAGTTCTGATGCTTATATGCATAATGTTTGCACTTTAGAAAGCATTTGTATTGCACTCGTGGGTTTAGCTAGCCTTGTCTGCACCGCCTGTATCCTGCCTGGCATTCCAGATATATGCTAACGTATGGTTAATTGTTAAATACAGGACACTTATCTATTTTTTGTTAAGTGTCTGACGAGTGCACATGAATTATGTTGTGTACAACATTATTATATAACTGGAGCAGGAGAGTTCTGTAGCCACTAATCAGGCAGACTTATAGCAATAGTGTCAGTGACATGCTAATTGAATTAATTAATTTAGTCAGAGATTAGCTTTGATTTCTTTAAACGACAACATTGCCATTAATGTTGCCAATGCCAAAACCTCTGCCTAGTCAAAGATTATGTTTTGAGAACCCTCACAACACTGGTTACATGATAGCATTATTTTTTAGACTTGGCTGATGAATAAAATACATTTAGCTAAAAAAAAACTGTGGCCAAAATCAGCTATAAATGTTGTTTTCTAATCTACACCGTGTCTCAAAAAAAACTGTGCAGAATTGTTTTTGTCAGAACTTCGTCAAATTTCCACCAATCTTAATAACTTTTGGTAGGTAGACGGCAAAGTGGCTGAAATTTCATGTTATATATAAATTTTCCACCTCACCTGACTCATTTCACCGCACTACCTTGTTAAACACAGATGTACCAATTTTTCATATAACGCATAGATTTTATTACCTGCAACAAATTATCTGACGACTAAATATGGTTTACTTAGCAGAGTGGTTTAATAGCTACGACAGACCTGCTTAAAAGTGTTAGAATTGGTGCTCGAAATGTGCCCCGAATATACGGACACAAGCTCTTAGACGGCGACGCAACTGGCCGATAGCAGCATCAACGATCAAAGCGCGCCAACTCATCAAGCAGGAGCGTTTTGAGTTCGTCGACGTTGGCTATTCTGAACCGGTAAACCTCCTGTGCAGCACACTCCAAATGCCATAGTCGACTGGGTTAAGATCCAGTATTCCTCGGTGGCCACAGTGTTGGAGAGATGAAGTCGGGCGTCTCTTGCTCCAGGAAAGAGACAAGTGTCGCGCGCTTGATGCGCCGGGGCGCCATCCTGTTGAAAGACAATAAACTCGCCCTGGGATATCCGGCGTATGTCTGACGGTATCTTCTGGGCAAGAAGGTTGTCGTGATAGTAGGCCTATGCCCCCATTCACTTCGGCACCCAGCTCGATGCAATGGATTTCAGTGCAGCCAAGCTTCGAGACGCCGTTATACGAAAAAATGGTACATCTGTGTTTAACAAGGTGGTGCGGTGATATGAATTAGGTGAGGTGGAAAATTTATATGTAGCATAACATTTCAGCCACTTTGCCATCTACCTACCAAAAGTTTTTAAGATTGGTGGAAATTTGACGAAGTTCTGACAAAAACAATTCTGCACAGTTTTTTTTTAGACACGGTGTATGATGATACTGGTCCTCAGAATTTTTTACAACTTTAATCTCGAAACGTCTAGTTCATCATGGATATTTGTTTCACAGCCAATCAACACTGAGTGAACGATATTGTTTTCGGACTCAGCTGATAAATAACACAAGCATTCGAATACTGAATGACCAATGGGATGTGACTATTTAAATAGCTGCAGGTAATTGTTTTAAAAATCACCGACATTAAGTTGCCATTATAACTTTACCAAACCATTAAAACCCATGTAAGGGGTTTGTCGGAATGTGCAATTTTTCCTCTTTGTAGCATGTATAAATGGAACTCTAACTAGAGCTAATTATTTGCCAGATGGGTGAAGTTTTGTAATAGGGTTGCTAATGATCACTCTCATATCGAGTTCTCTATCCCTCCTCTTCATCCTCAACCCATCCATGCTCTCCGGTGTTTTCGTGGATGGAAGTCTCTTGACCGTGGTGCCTTCAGTGAGGCTCTTCGTAACTTGCCTCTCTTCTCCTCTACCTCGCAACTTGATGCTCAGTCAACTTCTCAACTCTACGATCTCTACTCCTCTACGATCAGCAATATTCTCGACAAGCTGCTTCCACTCCGTGGTGCCAAGATTCGTGTTCGACCGCTTGTTATGTGGTTTGACCGTGATTGTCATCAACTGCGTCGTCGGACCCGCTGTTTTGAACGATGTTTTCGACGCTCTAAAAATCCAGCCGATCGTCTTGTCTTCCCTCCACCATCTCTATCGTCAGAAGGAGGCGACGTATTGGGAGGATTTGGTTATCATGAACTCTAAGAATCCTAAACGTCTCTGGTCCGCTATCTCCGGTCTACTCGGTCGATCCTCCGTACAACTCCAAATCCTTCGTTTACAGCGGACGATTTTCTACTGATGCTCTCAAAGAAACTGGATGATCTTCGTGATTCTACCGCCAATTCAACACTGCCTTTCTACACTTCTACCGAGTCGACTTTCAACGATTTTCGGCCGATCCTTGAATCAGAACTGCGTCATCTCCTTCTACTTCTAATTTAAAATCATGTGAATTAGACCTTCTACCCCCCTTTGTTATTGTAGATATACTAGATGACATTGTACCCTTCCTGTTGTACTTATTTAATGGGTCTCTTTCAGAAGGTCACCTTCCAACGTCTGAGAAATGTGCTCTTGTATTTCCCCCTCTCAAGAAGCCCAACCTGGATCCTAGCTTGTGCCAAAATTATCGCCCTATTGCAAATCTTTCCTTTCTCTCTAAGAGCAACTTGTTTCTTTGCAACTTCTCTCTTATCTTGAACAATCGAGCCTTCTTCCTCCCAGACAATCAGGCCTTAGAGCTCACCACTCGACTGAAACTGCTCTTCTTTCTCTTCTTTCTGACATCTATTCTGCTATGGATAAATCACAGATTACTCTTCTGGCTCTCTTTGATGCATCTTCAGCATTTGATATGGTAGATCATGATATTCTACTACATCGTCTTGAAACTTCTTTTGGTCTCAGTGGCCTTCCTCTTCTTTGGTTTCTTTCATATCTTACTGACCATACCCAAATGGTTAAACTAGATGATTCTCGCACCTCATGGGTTCCTGTTAAATTTGGAGTTCCTCAAGAATCCGTTCCAGGTCCACTTCTTTATATCTATAATCTTGTTTACAGCTGATATCCCTCTTCTCTTTGCTAAACACTCAGCCTCTGGTCACCTCTATGCTGATGATGTCCAAACTTTTGTTCATGGCTCCTCTTCCCAACAACTTGCTCTCTGTCAGTCTATTGAATCTCTTTCTGCTGATCTCAATTGTTGGATGTCCTCAAATCATCTTTCGCTCAACTCTTCCAAGACTCAGTTGATGTGGTTGGGCACTCGTCAACAGCTTAACAAGCTTGATTACGTTTTACTTGCCAAGTACTTTCCTCAATTTACTTTTGTGACAAATGTCCGTGACCTGGGTGTTACTATTGACAATACTCTTTCCTTCTCTACACATATTGCTAATATTTCTCGGTCCAGCTTCTATCATCTGCGATGTTTACGTGCAATTAGGCGATCTGTCTCTTCGTCGATTTTTTCTTCTATGGTCCATGCCTTCATCTGTTCCCGCATTGACTACTGTAACTCATTACTCATTGGCCTACCTAAACTCCGCATGGTTCCTCTCCAATCAGTACTTAATGCATCTGCTCGTTTGATTGCCCGCCTCCCTCGTTTCTCTCACATTTCGACTTTCATGACTGAGCACCTTCACTGGCTTCCTTTGACTGCCCGGATTCAATATAACATTCTTTTTCTTGCCTATAAGATGTTTTTGGGTTAAACACCTCGCTACCTTTGTGATCTTATTAGGAAGCCTTTCTCAGCTACCGTTGGACATCCTCTCCGCTCTTTAGACCGTCATGATCTTCCTGTACCACGATCTCGGAATGCCACAACCCAACATCGCGCCTTTACCTCTGTCTGCCCTTTACTGTGGAATGGCGTTCCTACTATTATTCGTGCTCAGCTTTTATCTGGAGGCTTTACTTTTTCTGCCCATTGTCTTAAGACTTTTCCAGGAGTTCTTCGCACTGGGAGCGCCTCTGATTAGGTTGTACTGTGAGAGGTGCTTTATAAATCCCAAAATAGAATAGATTGAAATAGAATAATGACCTTGATCTGTGTGGAAGAGTTAGCAAAACCACTGCTAAATAGTTTGGGTTCAGCAATAGGTAGCAAGAAAGATGTCCTGACTGGTATGTACTATGTATACATCTATCTATGAGTAATGTGTATCTGTAGCATTTGCAGCTTTTATAGCAGAAAAATTACTGCTTTTTGCTATGCAAGCTGTTGTTGTTACAGACACCTAATGTATTAAGTATTTATAACTAAAATTAGATTATCACTACCATCCAAAGATTCTGTCGCTTGTCTGCTTGTTTCTAGACATAAACTAGATGTTGTCTCGTGTGGCAAGAACACAGCACGTGTCCAGAAGGCAATTCTTAGTGGCTTCTTTAGCAATGCAGCCAAGAAGGATCCACAAGAAGGATACAGAACACTGGTGGATTCGCAGATTGTCTATATTCATCCATCCAGTTCACTTTTCAACAGACAACCTGACTGGTTGGTTACCTTCCGTTATTAAATTGTTATTGTTACCATGAGATCCATGTGGGACACCAGCAGTGCAAAGGAAGAATTAAACTACAGCACTTATGCTCACTGACTTGTACCAGTTATAATAATATTAGATAATACTATATAATTATACTAATAAATAGATAATGATAATAATAATAATAAGTACGCATGGTCTTTCTTGCACTCTGGGGTTTGGTTGCGTGGCCCAACATACAGCAATCAATGATTTGATTCATCGCAGTCTGATTAAAGCCGGCTTCCCAGCGATTAAGGAGCCACAGGGCATGCTGCGCTCAGATGGTAGAAGACCTGACGGCACGACTCTAATACCTGGTTGACACTCTAGCACCGTCGTATTTGCAGGCAACGGCTGTCGCAGCAGGAGCAGCGGCAGAAATTGCGGACAACAGGAAAAATAAAAAATATCAATCCCTTTCAGTCACACATGACTTCGTTCTATTGGCCATTGAAACTCTAGACCCTGTTAACTTAAGAGGCATCGAATTCATTGCAGATTTGGGTCGTCACTTGACGAAGGCGACGGACGAAATGAGAGAAACGTCATTCCTCTACAAAAGACTTTCGGTGACCATTCAGCGCTTTAACGCTGTGGCCTTCGCGGGATCTTTTGTTACAGTGTGATAATAATAATTATAATAAGAAGAAGAAGAATAATAAGAGCTAGAAGGCAGGATTTCTGCAGCGACATGTGACCAGCATGAAACCAGCCATCTGCTCCCACGCCTATCAGTCGCCCTCCAAGTAGGAAACTCATCCGTTTTGGACAACACAACAGACCTGACCTGAATGAGATTTTTATAACGCTGTTGCTCAGCCAAGGCAAAAAAAAGGTGCTATACAGTTGCAGTAGTAAATACTGGCCAGTTTAAAACAGTCCCAGAAACGTTTATTGAGTTGGCAGAGTAAGTAGCTTGTGCTTAAACAAGCGGAAGTAAGGTCGAGGCATGCTCTTTGGTATTGAGAGATGAGAAGATGTTGTGTAGCATACAGGCCAGAGCAGTTTCAGTGGAATGGCCTTAATGGTCAACAGCACTGACAACAGCACTTGTCACTTGGAATTTGGAGATGAAGTAACACTTTGCTTAATATACACTGTGTCCCATAAAAAAACACACCAAAAACCTTTGTCATGAAACGCATGTAAATCTAATACTGTGCCCCATAAAAAACACCAAAAACCTTTGTCATGAAACGCATGTAAGTCTCATGTTAAATAAGAAAAAATAATGTTTCATTTAAGAAGATGTTCGAAGTGATGTCCCTTCGCTTGAACGCAGGCTCTCAGCCTTGGCCGCCACTGTTCAATAGCTTTGTCAATGACACTCTGCTTCAACTGTGCCCACACAACGATCAGGCGCTCCTTCAACTCGTCGATGTCCCGTATTGCTGTCTGGTAGACGCGTTCCTGCATTAGATCCCCAAATTCTGTAGTCAACAGGATTGAGGTCTGGTGAATTTGCTGGCCAGAGTTCCGGTCCAATGAAGCTTGGTGTTTCACGTCGCAGCAACGCAATGGTGTCCTTTGCGCGATGTGCTGGGGCGCTGTCCTGCTGGAGAATGAACAAGTCGCTTGACATCCTCCTGATCGCTGGCAACATCTGCTCCATCAACAGGATATTCCTGTAATATTCGCCGTTGACCTTCACTTTTATTACAATAGGCTTGGTTTTAAAGAAGATTTTTGAAAAGTTTTTTGGTGTGTTTTTTTATGGGACACAGTGTATATTGTATATTGTGTGTTGCATATTGAGACGTTCACGAATCATTTTAAATATTATTGTTGAGGTTGAAGTTAGGTCTCCTGTTTGACAGGTTTTAATGTCCAGGTAAAGTTTATCAAGTAAAGCAGTGATTTTCAACCGGGGTTCCGCGGAACCCTTGGGTTCCGCGGGCGTCGGCCAGGGGTTCCGCGGCAGTTTGATAGAAATTTTTAAGGCGATAACTGAAATCACAAAAATATTAACAATGAATAGACACTTTCCCAGTCTCAGTCATTCTTGCTTAAAATAACATTAAAACGTAGCCTAAATGTATTGTTGTTATCTATAATTATGTTGCTCATTAGGCCTGCTCGTTATTCGGAAGGCACGTTTATCACATGATAATCTCGGTTGTAGGCCTATGGGTTTATAGATTGCCTTCGTTTCCAACTGTCCATGCAGTCGGACAAACAAAGCACTTTCATTATTTATTGGTTTTAAACTATATTTGGGCGCTCAGTATCTGTTCTGAATGAACAGAATGTGCTGAGGCCAACGACTTGTTTTTTAAAGCTTATTCTTCTTTTGATCAGTTCATTTTGAAAAGCTGGCGGTTAAATTTTAACCCAGAAGTAGCGGATTTTGGAATTTTTGCTGAGCTTTAAGCATAATAGTTATCTGTGGAATCCTTAACCAACAGGCCTAAACTAAGACAAGGACCCTACACTCGCTATTTTGCTTCTCGAAAAATCACACTAGATGTGTGAAACAATGAGATGTGTGCTTATTGTGACAGATCACTTTTTCAAGTGCATGGACGTTGCCAGCAAACGAAGGCTGAAACTCCCCAAATAAGCTGAAGCTCCTCGGCCCCACTATAGGGCCTAACCTCGTGTCACTCATAACAGTTGAGCCCCAAACGATTCTTTAATATGGAATATGAATCATTATGCGTCTGCCTATGTGTCTCTCTATGATGCGTCACGACTTAAATCAGGCACAAATTTTGAAGTGAACTTGAAAAAGGATTCTTTAACACAATTTGTCCATAAAACTCATCAAGAATATAGAACGTAATTTTCATGTTTCAATATTCTATTCATCTGTCAGGAGGATGGGTAGGCCTAGTTGTTGCCCAAATAGAACAGAAATGCAGTTGTTCTCTGACAGTCTTTTGTGCATTGGACCACCACTTCTAGAATTCTAAAGCACGTATTTACAATGTGATACTATATATATATATCTATATATATATATATATATACTGCACCAGAAGTGTAAGTAACGTACATTTAATCTAAATATAACATACATGTAATTTACAAGTTACAACTGTAGGCTAAGTATTTGATAGGTGTTTCTTGAAATACTGGACGGGTGAAACGCGCAGGGTTCCGCGGGCAAATAGTGCTTTGAGAAAGGTTCCGCCACTAGAAAAAGGTTGAAAACCACTGAAGTAAAGGTATGACTAAGTCATGGCACTCCCAGCCCAACCACGAACAAAGAAAAAAGGCTTGAGAGACTTGTAGAACCCAGTCGGATGGACCACAAGTAGAGAGCGAAGCGTAACCGGGAGGTCATTCAATGACTTGATGTAGCACTCATCAAAAAAGATTTAGAAGAGACCAAGCTGAAAGTAGTATGCTGTGCAATTTCATTTCAGGTGTAGGTTTTGCTTGGCTAACAGTTAAACTGATTTAACATTTTAATTTCGTTTGCTTAAAGCAGAATTTTTAGATCTTTTGTCATGTACACTTATACAATATATAGGCCGGATGTGCTTCACATTCAGACAATACCCAGCAAATTCACCAAGCTACAATTAAGTTTGCCCTTTAACCATTTTTGACTGCCTCTGCTTTTAACCTACGTGTACTGCTGTTGGTTTTAGGGTTGTGTACCATGAGCTGGTTCTGACAACAAAGGAGTACATGAGAGAAGTAACAGCCATTGATCCAAAGTGGCTCGTTGAATTTGCCTCCAAGTTCTACAAGTTTTCAGATCCAACAAAACTAAGCAAATCAAAGAAGCAGCAGAAGATTGAACCGCTCTATAACAAATATGAAGATCCAAATTCATGGAGAATATCTCGTGCTTTCCGAAAGTTTCATGTTAAGGTCACTTTTTAATTGTCATGCTGATTTCAACCAGTGTGTTATGTGCTGAATGGAGCAGATTTTGGGATCAATGGACAAGAGAATATCAGTTATTTAAATAGAACTCTTGGGATTGGTGTTCATTTCAATAGCTTTCTTATTAAGTCTAAATGAGTATTGAAAGATGATTAAAATTTTTTACTAACCTGGCTTGATCATTCCTCGTGTGTCTTGACCAGCTGCATTCTTCACCTTGGACTTTACTGTAGTAGGCAGATATTGTTAATGACAATACCAGCCCACATTGGAATTGTAATGTATGTTTAATGTTTATACATTATATACATGTAAACATGATGCTGGGCATCAGAAAAAACTCAGCAATGTCTACTGCATGGACTTTAGTTCTGCCGTAATCTAATCTGGACCTTCTACAATGCAATGTTTGCCAAAATTTGTAGTCAAATTGTAGTCTACACCAGATGTTCTTGACCAGTGTATCGCGTATTGACCATGGAAAGTTTGTCGCATAAAAACGGTGTGTCGCAAGCAATTGGTGTGTCGCCAATTCTCACAGCAAACAATACCAAACTTCCGTTGTTCTTGCATTACACTAACTTGCCTACTTTGCAGTTTAGCTGGCATAGGCTGTGAGAATTCGTAGCACTCTTATTTATCGAGGCCGATTCCATTTTACCTCAATTTGGGGTGGCCACAATTGACCCACAATTCCTACATACATGACATGCAGTATAACATGCTATGTGAACGTGCTGATTAAGCCTAAACTTTTAGCCAATACTATTACATTCGAAAATAATGGGGGAAAATTGTCATAAAGAAACGGATAATTGCGAATCTACAACTGATGACGCGGAATTGTCAGATGCCTGTTTGCGTATTCAGAGCATCGGAATGAAGGTGGATAAAGCCCAAGGCCCTTACTATGATCTGACGAAAACCCAGGACCAAAAATCCCATCGACTTTTAGGCCAAGCAGTTAACGTAGAGTTATAAAACGACGTAGAATCGTTGATTTAGATCAGTGAAACTTAGAATTATAGAATGATTAGAAATTTGTTCACTGTCAACTTCATTTTCATTCATTAAATTTTTAACAATTTTCACGATATTGACATATGACAATTGCATGTTGCATGTCGCCAGATTTGGTTGTAAGTTTAGGTGTGTCATGCACGGAAAAAGGTTAAGAACCTCTGGTCTACACTATTTGTGATTTTCATAACTACAATGATTTTCCCAACTACAATGGGCCACTGCTCCCTCCCCACCAACCATTTACATAACTTATAAACATATATCCAGCAAACATTCAGGGCTGCATTAAGGCTAGTGCGGGCCCGGGTGCTGTGGTAACCTTGCGGGCCCTCCTCTCAGTCTTCTGTCAGCCAGTCTGGTCTACCATGGCAAAGTTCTCCCACACGCATGTAATTATACCGTGTTTACTAATGAGTATACACTATACGGCCAAGGGATTCCTGTTTCCTCTTTTCTTTTCAGTTTATCGTAATTCTTAAATTTAAATTTCTAAGTTCGTTCTTCCTATTTCCAGGTCTAATAAAATATAGCATCATATTTCTTTCGCAAACTCCAATAATATCCTGGCAAACCGCTCTTTAGAGCATCATGATCTTCTTGCACCAATTATAAGGTCTAGGAAAGAATTATCGGAGAAGAGTAGGCATACACAGTGAAAGAGATCGAGACAAAGGAAGTGGGTAGGATACAGGCTCACTGCGAAGAACGGTCATGAAGAAAAAATGAAGGGAAGCGAACAAGAGGAGGACCACGACAGCTTATGCACAAAAGAAAGCATAAACCATATGCAGTGCAAATCATTTTAGATGAAGGATTAGAGTACATGAGTACTCTAGGTTAGGTCCCGTTCCTGAAGGATCAGTGATGGAGTGCTACCAGAAGGAAAGGAACGATTGATAGCATATAGAGATACTTTTTCGGTTTCAGAAGGAGATTTAGACAGAGCAACTTAGTAGGCATAAGCTCAACACAAATCGTACCCGATAAGGCAGTCCCTGAAACGACAACCACTTTCATATAAAAAGTGGTGATCAATGAGTAACTGAATAGGTGGCCGAGGTGTTATCTGTGCTGATGGTGACCATTGTGCTGTTGATATGTTGCCATGTGCTCCCCACAAACTGATGATAGTTGATACATTTTATAAATAGCGCATTGCATACAGGGTCTGTGCGTTGGTTAGGCGGTGCATTGAAGGACTAGCTCCACCCTATCTTCGAGAACTCTGTAATGGTAGTCCGGGTCGAGTTACCATAGAATCAGAGGGGCGGAACCGCTACTAAGGCGGTTAATTACTTAATTGTAATATATATATATATATATATATATATATATATAAGGTCGTTGGTTAATTGTCGTCTGAGCCTGGAATTGGAGGGCGGTCTTGCCTTGGTCTCCTCCCCCCGGTCCCCCCCGAAGCCGATTAACTCTGCCCACAACTCGCGCGATCTTCGTTTAGAACCACATAATATTATTATGTGTTTAGAACATTCGAAAACCATTCAATTTTGTCGTGTGATCAGGTTGCTTATTCTTTTTTAAAGGACAGAAAGACCAGGGCAAAGAAGAATAATAATAATGTCGCATAGAGTTATAGGCCTACGGCCGCCTACCACAGTAGGC
Source organism: Lumbricus terrestris (assembly GCA_949752735.1). Classification (NCBI taxonomy): domain Eukaryota; kingdom Metazoa; phylum Annelida; class Clitellata; order Crassiclitellata; family Lumbricidae; genus Lumbricus; species Lumbricus terrestris. Next base: position 12,545,294 of record OX457046.1, read on the forward strand.
GGCCTATTGTAATAGTTTAAACACAGACGTTAATGTCAAATATTATTGGGTTCAGGCCTAACTCCCGTTTATTACAAGTATAGGCTAGATAAAAAAAAAAACTACGCATCCCATGCCGTTTAGCCATACTAAATGTTTGCCGATGTTTTTAGCTTCAGTTGAAGGAATATTATAATATATAATAATAATAATAATAATAATAATAATAATAATAATAATAATAATTTTTCTGTAATTCAACGCCTCCAAACGCACTGCGGTTTATACATGTAGCCTACATGTGGGGGTCCCGCTAGCGCAATGGATAACACGCTGGCGTAGAGTGCGAGGGTTTACTATCAAAACCGCGCACACAAAACCGCGATTCACAAAACCGCGCACGATCATTACCGCGCACGATCATTACCGGGCACGATCTTAACCGCATTCAAGTATTTCAACATGCATCCAGCCTCTATGTCAGATCGAAAAATACCTTCATCCAACTTCTATTTAGATCTAAGCGGTGTCACGACAACTGGTCTACAGGGCCAGGGCCCAGACGACTCGTCAAACGACAACTTGTCTACAGACAACAGTGGTCCAGCGCTTGAGAAATGGAAGCTGGATTAAATTATTTTACAGATGAAATGGAGGCTGGATTGGTGAAAAACGCAAGGGAAATTGAGGCTGGATGAAGGTTCTTTTACAGGTCAAATAGAAGCTGGTAGGGCTGCCAACCGTCCCGGATTCGCCGGGACAGTCCCGGAATCGACCCTGTGCGTCCCGTGTCCCGGATTGATCTCAAATTGTCCCGGAATTTGGTCCAGATCCACTTAGCACAATTATTGTTCCTATTAATTTTTTGCTTACTAAACTCAGCCATTTGTACGATGATTTTTGCGTCTTGTTCTCTATCGATCAATCAATCAGTCATTTATTTTGAAACCAATCATTTTACAGTTATACAATCAGACGTGTATACATTGCATTGTTGGCTGAACATCGGGAGTTAAAGTCTTCAAAACTGTTCAAATCACTGACACTCGATTTTCGGTTTAGCATATTGTGTCCAGTTTTAATGCTTTATTGCGAGAGAGCGTTCAGAATTTTGACGATCTGTTGTCTAATAATCGCAATTACCTGAGCCCCGAGAGTTCACCGACCTTAATAAAGCAACTGTTAGCATGACATGTGCTGATTTCTGCGACTTTGTGCCCAGTGTTCTGGAACTACTTAACGCACATAAGTAGGCCCTATAATATATTAATGTTTGGTCCTAAGTTTAATATAAATTCTGCTCTCCGGTCGCAGACCTATGAGCCTACGATACCTACGAACTTCCCTCAATTTGGGCTGAAAAGTTTTACTCTGATGACTGATGAGCCTATAGGTGACTGAAGCTAGAAATGTTTTTCTTGAGATTGATTTTTGTCTTAAATTTGGACTATAAAATTATGTCTTTTGATGGTTTGTCTGAAATTATTAAGAACTTTTTAGTAGATTGTAGATGTAGGTTCTATACTGGGCTGACACAATATTAGTTACCATACATTATACGCTTCTGTGGATTGTGTAAATTGGTAATGGCACTTCGAGTGGCTGAAGGCGTCCCGGAATGGCAAAATCAAAAGTTGGCAGCCCTAGAAGCTGGATTGGCGAAAATAACGCATGAGAAATGGAAGCTGGATGAAGGTATTTTTAAATATGAAATAGAAGCTGGATTGTCGAAAATTACGCATGAGAAATGGAAGCTGGATGAAGGTATTTTTAGATATAACATAGAAGCTGGATGCATGTTGAAATAGGCTACTTGAATGCGGTTATAGGCCTAATCGTGCGCGGTAATGACCGTGCGCGGTTGTGTGAATCGCGGTTTTGTGTGCGCGGTTTTGACCGGATACCGAGTGCGAGAGGTAGCGAGTTCGAGCCCCCGTTGGGCGGATTTGTGTTGTAGGCTGCTATTAGCAGGCTCAGTTAGTATAGTTAAGATTTGTGTAGTCTGTGATCTCCGTTCTTGTGAATTGTATAAACTGCATAATTGTACACCGTAGGCCGGTTGCGGTTTGTCAACCAGATTGTTGAATAAAGAGAATAGGCCTATTATATATGCAGCAATCTTAGGCCTAATTAACATCAAACTGAACAGACAGCCTGCAATACACGGCGCTATTAGCAGCCTACAAAGCATGTCCGCCCAACGGGGGCTCGAACTCGCTACCTCTCGCTCTCTACGCCAGCGTGCTATCCATTACTCTACCGGGCAAGAGCACTAAAGATGAAAAATACAATGCGCGAATACACTTGCACACACAAGGCGCAATTTCGATGGCAGCTCTATGCTAATGCTTTTATGCTTGCTACGTAGGCCTGTTTATACAGGAAGTGACGTTCTATGGTCATATAGGTCTGTGTTTACTATTTAGGCCTCTGTCGCCTCGATTGATATTGCCATGCAATGCATAATTGCCGATCCGTTAACTGATGTTCGACATTAAGTACCTCAGATAAATAAGAGACTACTTTCAGTTGATTTTCAGTTTGTTCAGTTCAGACAACGAGTTCCGAGTGTCGTTGCGAATGGCCGCTGAGCATGAACTTCAGAATGACATTAGCTGGCCAAGTGGCATTGAAATGCCGCGCACCGTTTCGTTGTCGGATATTTACACCCCGAAAGTTGTCGCTGCAGTAGTGGGTGATGACGATGTGGCCGCAGATTCCGAAGTAGACGTTTCCGCAAGGCGACGTGATTTTGCGGTTACTCGACGCACCAAAGCAAGTGGCAGATCTGGAAAAAGCTGCCATGACTCTGACTCGGACGACTACAGTTTAGAAAGTGTCGATCTGACGTCGTCGTTTGCTGACAATGACAAGAGCGGCTGTTCAAAGCAAGAGGAAGATCACGCGTCCATTGATCAGACATTCCAAGAGGGCCAGTCAATGCAACACACCACACAAAGCTCGCACAATCTTATTCCTTTGGCATGCCATAATAACGAATGCAGTTCAGAAGCAGACTATAGTGATCAAAATAGAAATACCAAAGACTCAAGAAAAGTTGCTTCAAACACTGATGTGTTCTCACCACAAGAAGCAAATGAATCATTGCTGATTAAAGTTTCTCAAGATTCTGAAGGAAACTCTTTGGAAAAGATATCTTTATTAAATGTTGAGAATGATGGTTCAGCTCATACGCAGTACATAAACATATGCCATACTGACTTTCTTCGGCAGAGAAGAAATGAACTCGATGGCTGTGGTGGCAGAAAAACTTCGGTCTTTGATGATCTTCTCTTCGACATTTATGATCGTTGGCACTCTGGGTGGCGGGATAGCTTTGATAGCGATACTTTCACTGACTTGACGGAGTCTGATGCATTTCTAAGCCGAAATGAGTGGAATCCAAGTGAAACTGATACAGACAAGAAGCATCTGAGTACAGCGATGCTTAAGAATAAAGGTAGGTAACTGATCATGGCAGTATGTTAAAAATAATTGCATATAAATCATAAAAAGCATTAGGTTGCAAGTTGACACAGAGGACATATCTTAGGGAAGTTAGGCGACTGAAAGCACAGCACTTGGATGGTCCATGATGCGAGGCTATAAAGGTGGGTCCAGCCTGGTGTGATTAAACTAACGTGAGTTGGAAGGATAGTCTTTAATCAAAAGATATGTTAATGCCAGTGATTGTCAATGCTCGCTTACATGGATGAGGCGAGAGAGGTTTGAACATGGCATCTTCTGTCATCTATCTAATCTAATCTAATCTAATAAAGCATTTGTAAAGCGCTTCTCACAGCAGAGCTATTCAGAAGCGCTCTCAGCGTGACAGGCCCATGAAAAAAGAAAAGTCTTCAAGCAGCGAAAAGATGCAGGTGAATTTCCTACAAGAATCCTGCCACGAATTTCAGAAGGAAGGTGATTCCAAATTAAAGGACCAACAATAGCAAAAGCTCGGTGTTGGGTTAATGATGTTCGTGATCTGGGTACAAATAGATCAAAGCGGTCAGCAGAACGAAGAGGGCGTGAAGATCTTGCAGAAAGAGGCTTACACATTAAGTCACACAGGTATTTAGGCGCTAAGCCCTGCAGGGACTTAGTAACTAGAAGCAAGACTTTGTATCTGATTCGGGCAAAGATCGGAAGCCAGTGAAGGTCATGAGTCATGAATGTAGAGATGTGCGAGTATCGAGGAAGTCGTGCAATAAGTCTAGCAGCAGAATTTAAGACAGATTGTACAGATGACAAGCGAACTTTAGGAAGCCCAATTAGTAGGGAGTTACAGTAGTCAATTCGTGAGGAGATAAAGGCATGTACCATAGTTGTAAACACCTTGGAGGACACAGATCTTCTAATTGCCCTGAGGCGTCTCAAGTGGTAGTAGCAGGAACGGGTCAAGAGTGACAGGTGTTCAGTAAATGTCAGAGCACTATCAAGTGTGACACCCAGATCACGAACACTAGAGGAAAAGGTAAAATGAGGGAATAATGTGGCCAGTAATTGAAGATCAAGCTTATGTAATTGTTGTTTGGTTCCAAACCAAATTAATTGGGTCTTGGAAGGATTAAGGCTAAGTTTGTTTGACGACATCCAGAAGTGGAGATCTTGCAACAGAGAGCTCATCCTTTCAACCAAAGAGATCTGCTCATAAGGTGAGCCATGTACAAGAGCTTGTACATCATCAGCGTAAAGATGACCTCTGGCCTGGTGTTTATAGAGGACAGAGGGGATGTCTGCGGTGAAAAGAATATATAAAAGGGGACCTAAGACCGACCCTTGAGGGACACCTAAGTCAACTCTAACCCAGGGTGTTCTAGTGTTACCCAGGACAACCATCTGAGAACGATCTGTAAGGTATGATTTAAACCAATTAAAGGGTGTGCCACATAAGCCAAATGAGAGGTGTAGACGCTGCAGAAGGAGCTCATGATCTACCATGTCAAATGCCGCAGAGGCATCAAAGAGTGCAAGAAGAGAGAGCTGAGATCTATCAATTGCCGTGTAAATATCCGAGAGAAGTGACAGGAGAAGAGTTTCTGTCGAGTGGTGGCTTCTAAAGCCAGATTGGGTGGGAGGCAAAAGCCCAGATTGCTCCAAGTAAGGGACGAATTGAGCTGCAACAAGTCTCTCAAGAGTTTTAGATAGGTAAGAGAGGTTAGAGATGGGCCTGTAGTTTTGGCAAACATTAAGGTCAAGCAAAGAGTCTGAATACTGGGAGAACCATGAGGACCATGCCTAGACCTGGGAGTCGACCCCAATAAGTCGACCCCAGTCGACTTGGTCATCCCAAGTCGGGTCGTTTCTGCTCACCGCAACTGACCCCAAGTCGAATTTTGTAGAGAGAAGTCACTTGAAGTTGTTTTTGCAACAAGTCGACTTAAACCGACTTGAGACACATGGTTAAATTTGTTACTTCAAACCCATGATCATGACAACATTTAAGCAGCTTTTGTAGCCTTTAAGGTGTTCTTGTTGTGTGTTTACAAGAATGAATGAGGCCTTTGCTAAGCAGAGACTTAGCTTACTGATTATTTTACCGGTAGGCTATCGTGTAGACTGCCGTCTGCCGATCTATTCATATAATTTGTTATTCTATGCTAAAGCGTCACGCTTAGGCATGCGCTTAATTAAAATGGTGAAACAAAATGTTATAGTGCTGTAATACGCCGAACAAATTTCTGTCCAGGGTAACGGCCTCTGTTGTCATAGACCCTGGTCAAACCGGATCCATTACTAAAAATATTAGCACGTGGGCTTATCAAGCAAATCAGTAAACTTCTAGTGGTCAGTGGATTTGACGCAAAGACGGAAACGCTATTGTATACGGGCCAATTGGACAATGAAAGACTTTACTGTCAGTGAGTGGGCCTAAGCTACTAAAGTAGTAGCCTACTGCCGAATGATGTCCTTGCAATGCTATTTGCTAAGTTGCGGAATGATGTTAGTAGCCGAATAATTATTAAAAACAGAGTTAAGAAATTAGGCCTATCACAACACGCCATTCAATGCAACCAGTCCACGGTCCCCATTTTATCTTAGACCTTGCGCGTTTCACAACTTTATTTAATACTAGCTGTACCCGGCCACGCGTTGCTGTGGCTGAAAAGACTCTCCCACCCTCCCTAACTACCTTCCTTCCCCTGCCTCCCCTCCCCTTCTATCCCCTCCCTCCTCTACCCTTCCCCTGCCTCACACCCTTCCTGCCGTTTCCTCCATCCCTCCCCTCGCTCCCTCCCTCCCCTCCCCTTTCTCCCTCCCCTCGCTCTTCCTCCCGCTCCCTTCCTCACTCACCCCTCTCTTCCTCTCCTTTGTCCCTCCGTCTTCCGTCCCTCCTTGTCCGTAAAACTTTCCGATATCCTTGATTTTGTAAAAACCGACAGTTAGGCTACATACATTCGCTATAAACAGACGCGCAGATTGCGCTTTTTTTTTACAAAGAAGCATATAAAAACCCGCTCGTATTGTTGTGTGAAAATTTGAAAGCAATAGGTGAAGAAGTTTCCGAGTTCGTTGATTTTGTAGAAAGCTATAAATGCGCTATAAAAGGCCGCACGTTATAAAAAGGCCACATTGTAAGCAACGTGGGATGGAAATTGAAATCGGAATCGCTGGAGTGGAATTAAAAGTTGTGTTTTTTTGGTCGTAAAGATTGCGCTTTTTCCCAAAAAGCATTATAAAAACCCGCTTATGTTCGAATGGAACGGTTTGCGAAAATTTTCAAAACAATTGGTCAAGAACTTTCCGAAATCGGAATCGCTGGAGTGGAATTAAAAGTTGTGTTTTTTTGGTCGTAAAGATTGCGCTTTTTCCCAAAAAGCATTATAAAAACCCGCTTATGTTCGAATGGAACGGTTTGCGAAAATTTTCAAAACAATTGGTCAAGAACTTTCCGAGATCGGAGGTAGCAAACAGTAACGTTTTACATTTTTATTTATATAGATTAATATTAATAATTTAAAAAATAATATTAAAAACGAGTATGATCTGAATAATCACAGACAAATTATGGACAAGCTAAAATTCATAGGCCTAATAATTTGCCGTCGCATTGTGATTTGTCTAGGCTATACTAGATGGCCCAAAGCATCATAAAACTATTCAAATTGAAACACAAACCACCCTGAAATCCATGGGTTTAATAAAACTCTAGCAAATTCATGCTTCAATTAAGTGTTGAAACCTCATTACTCATTGGTAGGCCTAAATGAAATTAATGCTTGCAGGAAACATTGGCTTGACTTCTTGCGTTAGTAGTCGTACGTACATGTAGGCCTAGGCTATAACCATGCCAGAAGTCGACTTTAAGTCGGAAATCGGTTGTTTTTCTGCCAAGTCGGGTCAAGTCGTTTTGACTCCAAGAAGTCGACTTCAAGTCGACCTCAAGTCACTTTAAGGTCAAGTGGGGGTCAGATTAGCTGACCAAAGTCACTCCCAGGTCTAACCGTGCCGAAGTGCTGCTGCGTGAGTTGCTATTGCTCCGTCTGTCACGGTATTTCACTGTCGAGATACTGCTTGGCCATCTTGGACTCTAAATTTGGTCCAAAACATTGAATGAGAAACTGTCAGCTAGACTCCTCATGTGCGCACGTTACTGGTGACTTGTGTTTTTCTGGTGGGGTTTGCCATGGCTGACTGACATTTGTCTTGGTGACTGTAACATCATGGACATCATGGTTGTTTTCGTAGTCATAATCATGAATTTATTTAGCGCCACTACAAGAGAAACTCCTCAGAGACGTTACCAACCTGACAGCACCACTAAACCACAATCAAAGAGAATAGTTATCAGACGCTTTCGACCATAGCAGATCTTTATGTAGCACTGTGGAAGGTGGAAGCTCGAGCCATAGGGACAGCTAAGCCACTTTGCATAGCAGAGCAAAGGAATCTACAGCCTGGAATGGATAGGATCGGCACAAAACACTCCCTAAGATAATCAGGACTTGCCCTGCTAGCCAATTACGCATGAGCATTAGAATCTTAATTAAGGGTGCTGTTGTTGCCTGCTAGCTTTGTATTTGTATTTTTTGCATTTTTTGGATGCAGTGTGACATCCAGATTAACCAATAAACGAAGATCATCATTCACGTTCTCAACCTTTTTGCGACACAACACACCTAAACTTGTGACCAAATTTGGCGATACACCATGCAATCATCTTTTGTGAATATCGTCAAAATTAAATATGATGAGGTTAAACTACTTTATTTTACTTAAAATTAAAAAATTTCAACTTTTTTTTGAATGAAAATGTTCACATTCAATGCTTTCTAGTTTCAAGTAGTCATCATCTCACTTGCACAAAGCACATTTCTTCTTGAAGGGGCGCTATATGAATTTTCATGATGATGATGATGATGATGGTGCTCTGCCCGAAGGCATGTTCATTGGCTTTAGGCCCCTGGGGATGAGATGAGTGAGGTGGTTTCCCGTTGCCTTCCTCACAGACAATGATGGGTAAGCAACTTGCCAAGGGTCGCTCCGCAGGAACTTGCCCCCCTGCGTCCCACACGTGCTAGCCCGAGATATCTAAATCTCTGAATGTCAACTCCCAGCCCGGGGCTTGAACCGCAGTCCGTTGCAACCAACAGACGAATGCCGCTCTCACTTACCGGTGTAGCTAACTAGGCCAGTTATATGAATTTTACTTGATAAAAAATCAACATTTCATGTAGTCATCATCCAACCTGCACAAAACAGATTTCTTCTTTTTCACGCACACACACACACACACACACACACACACACACACACACACACACACACACACACACACACACACACACACACACACACACACACACACAGAGAAATATTTGAGCAGGCTCATGTAGACAGGCCCTTAGCATGTAGTTTTGTCATCCTTTTTTGGTAACTCAAAATCATGAGCTCTAGGGCGAAGACCATAGCGATGCTTGATGACAGGCAGAAACAAGCTCCGCAGGACAATGAATGCATTCCTGCTAACAGACGCCAGCAGTCTGTCATCGGCCTGGCAAACCATGACTGAGATATCGGATGTTTTGTCTGTTTCATTCATTCATTCATTCCAAAAACTTATATAGCGCCCCTTCAAGAAGCCTACTCAGAGGCGTTCCCAGCCCAGCCACAGCTAAAAAGATAGGTCTCGAGCAACTTGTAGAAAGCAGGCAAATTATTCCGAGGTAGTAAGCGTAGTGCAAGCGGGAGCCCATTCCATGTGGACGGTCCAACAACCGAGAAGGCTTGACGCTGTCTGGTAGCAGAGCGAGTTCGAAGGACCAGCAGCTCCCCATTGGCCGAAGAGCGCAAAGTTCTACGGGAGGCTACAACAGAGATCAGATAAGTAGGAAGGAGCAGTACCAATTAAGGACCGCCAAACAAGTGCTGCTATCCTGTACGAGATGCGCTGTGAGACTGGAAGCCAGTGCAGAACATCACGCATGTAAGCAGAATTTGGGGCAAATTTTGGGATATGACCAATAAGCCGAGCAGCAGAGCGCATGACCCGGTCAAGACACCCTATTAAGCTAGATGGGTGGCCAGCAAGAATTGAGCAGCAATGATCAATTTTGCTAGTTACGAAGGCGTGGACAAGGACCACAGCGGCATCATGAGATAGGAACCGAAGGACAACACGCAACTGGCGGAGCTGGTAATAGCAGCTTCGCGTTACTAGGTTGACATGCTGTGAGGTTGACTACAATATTCATAAATATTCGTGAATATTGAGATTTTTTAACATTCGTAAATATTCGTTGAGAAATTAAAATGAACTGTCGAAACCGAAATGTGACCTGGTAATGCAGTTTAAGTTTCTGTATATCTCCATGACATTCTCTTGCGTTCAGAGACCTCAAAGTTTTTTTAACAAGAAACCTATTAAAGTTACTGATTATGTGTCTCAATTTTGCACAATTCATGCAGCAAAACGTTAGACTTTTTATATGTATGTATATTTGTTTAATAAGCAAAAACAGGTTGGAAAACCGCAACCTGGTACATTGAGATAGACAAAAATTACACCGAAATAAAAATATTAATATTATAGGAAGCAATCAGTTGTTGGAATTAAATTGAATCAATAGTTAGACTATGCTTTAATAATATGTTTGAAAAGAACTCTGGAAACAAAGTTTCGGTCATCTTTGCTCGGAAGTTAAAAATTGTGCATACGAGCCCTGAGACCTGGACGACGGTTGTTCTTTGGCGGGAAAAGAGTTCGAAGGACGTGGAAGTCGTTCCTGGCCACTGCATGCAGCAGTCGGTCCTCAGCCAAACCGACTCGCATTGCAACTGTTGCGGCACCTGATGGGAGGTAACCCATACGCTGCGTTCTTATGAGCAGTCTCTCGAGTCTCTGTCGATCTGCAGCTGTAGTAAGGCCCCATCAGGCAGGAGCAGCGTAGAGCAGCTTAGCAACAGTTGCCTCTGTTACAGCGTACATGGCTGTAGGAGGTAGACCATTAGCTTGTAGTAACCTCAGAAAAAATATATATAACTAAATGAGAATTATAAGAATACAGAATTTCTTGAATGAACAAAATATTTTACGAATATAATATTCGTTAGCTGTATAAATTTTAGGAAAGCTTTTGATAGCATATGGATGAGAGGATTGTGGAGAGTCAAGCGACAGTATGGCTACCCAGAAAAAATCGTAAGAATACTAGAAAAGGCATATAAGGACGCCTTCAGCGCGGTAAGGGTGGACGGGCAATTGACGGACTGGTTTGAGACAATAGTGGGAGTGCTGCAAGGATGTGTTCTGTCACCATTGCTTTTTAGCATTTTTCTGGAGCTAGTTATGGCAAGGGTGCTGGAGGGATCTGAAGAGGGAGCTGTAATTGGAGGAGAGGTTATAAAAGATCTGAGATTCGCTGATGATATAGCTCTCATGGCAGAAAGAACAGAGGGGTTACAGGAAGAGTTAAACAAGGTCACGGAGAAGAGCATGGAAATGGGTATGAGAATAAATGAGCAAAAAACGGAATGCCAGTACCTTGGAAACTGAGACAGAGACTTTTGTGTATCTGGGGGGAAGCATGAGTACACAAAAAGACTCAACGGAGGATGTAGTGAGAAGAATAGGGCTGGCAAGAGGCATACTACAGGCAATGGGGAAGGTATGGAGTTCAAGGGAAATAGGAAGGGCAACAAAAGTGCAGATGTACAAAACACTAATGCAGAGCGTGCTGCTATACAACGCAGAAACCTGGACGCTGAGAGAAGAGCAGAAACGACGGCTGAGAGTCTTCGAAATGACTTGCCTGCGGAAAATAGAAGGTGTCCAGGGCTTAAAGTGTGGAAAAATAAGTGCCTGGACGCCCCTTACCTTTCCAAAAGAAGTGCCTGGACGCCCCTTACCATTCCAGTCAGTGCTGGCCAATAAGTGGCAGGACGGCGTTCCGATTTTAAAACAAGTGCATGGACGCCGTCCATGACCGTCCAGGCACACTTTAAGCCCTGAAGGTGTCACACGGAAAGATAGAATAAGAAACACAATGATCTATGAAAGATTGAACATCAAACAGGATATAATCGAAAAAGTATGGAACAGACGACTGCGATACTTTAAAAAACGAAAGATATCCAAAGATAGCGTTCAACGGATATGTACACGGAAGAAGATCGATGGGAAGACCAAAGAAAAGATGGATAGATACGATAAGAGAGGACTGTGAGGCGCTGGGAATGTTGATGCAGGAGGCGACGCATGTGGCGCAGGATAGACAAAAGTGGAGAGCTACCGTGGAAAAGCGGCTGACGCGTGCTGAAGGCATCGCCTGACGGCCATAAGTCAAGTCACGTCAATATTCGTTGTCAGTGTTAATATTTGTGAATATTTTCTAATCTTATTATTCGTAATATTCGAAAACTCGATCTATGGGCTGAACAGTGATTTGATTTGCTGGCGGAAATGTAGAGTTCGTTGGTGGGCTGCCAATTCAAAGGAGGTAATTATTTGAAAAAATTAGTGATTATATCACCTTAGTGTCCACGTGTAGCCTAATAAGAATTTACTGTAGCAACAAAAAAAAATTCATACACCCGATTCTAAATATTTGCACGTGTTTGCCAAGAAAACTTTTTATTGGGCATGCATAACAATAAACATAGAATGTTTTATGTACAGGGTGGGCCAAAAAAAGACCCCCTAGGTTTTTTGCCCATATCTTGACCAAAAGTAGGAATTTCAAAATGAAATTTGACAGGCTTATTGACAATTCTTATTTACACATCATGGCCAGATTTCATAAAAATATTTTAAACAGAACAAAATTTATATCACTTATAGTGAGGCCACCCACCGTTTTTTCACGATTCAAAAACGCGACGCAACAAAAAGTAACATAAAACCGATGTAATGTAATGTAATGTAATGAAGACAATTTCTATAGCATCGTCAATAGCAAGCTACTTCAAGGATGCTTTACACACAAATGTCATAATACAAATCACAATACAGATCTAACTATTCTATACAAATCACAATACAGATCTAATTATTCTGGCCAATATCTTGGCCAAAAGTAAAAATATCGAAATGAAATTTTACAGGCTTAAAGACAATTCCTATCTGCACATGATGGCCAGATTTCATCAAAATATTTCAAACAGAAAAAAAGTTGTGCCACTTTTAATGAGGCCACCCACCATTTTTTGACGATTCAGAGGCGTAACGCAGCAAAAAGTATAAAAAACACGATTTTATTACGTCTCATTTCAAATAATTGTTATCAAATAGCCTTCATATAGCCAGGTGATCATTATTATTACCATTTAAAAGAGAACCAGGGTACCAGCGTAGCAGCGCATCGCTGAGAAGTCACTTAGCAAGATGACAATCAAATTGGTAAATAAGAAATCTATCAGATTAATCAACAGGTCCTTCAAGAACTTTGCAAAGAGACTCAAAAGAAGTTTTGGCACGAGTGGTGGGCACATTGAACACAAGTCGTGAAGCACTACCAAGTTCATTTGACAACAGTTATTTGAGATGAGACTTACTAAAATCGTGTTTTTGTTACTTTTTTGTTGCATTTCGTTTTTGAATCATCAGAAAGCGGTGGGTGGCCTCACTAAAAGCGGTGTAACTTTTGTTCTGTTTTAAATATTTTCATTAAATCTGACCGTCATGTGTAAATATGAATTGTCTTTGAGCCTGTAAAATTTCATTTCGAAATTCTTACTTCTGGCCGAGATATTTGCAAAAAACCTAGGGGGGTCTTTTTTTGGCCCACCCTTTATATGTATAATTTTGTATATTATACATGGCACAACGAGATTAAAAGGCCATCACAGTTCCGTTCCGTTCCTAGCCATCCTCGGTACGAGGTTCGGCCGCATCATGCACGATGTTCCTCCAATGATTCCTGTCCTCCGTCATTCTTAGCATTTCTCCCATTTGCAAGCCCGTCCATGTCTTTATGTTGTCCAGCCAATTCGTTCTTGGCCTTCCTCTTCCTCTACCTCCAGGAATTGTGCCCTGCATGATCTCTTTCTCTATGCATGTACCCTCCTTTCTCATGATGTGACCGAAGTATATCATTTTTCTTTCTTTAACTGTTCTTAGCATGTTCCTCTTCACACCAGCGGCCTCCATCACCCATTCGTTTGTTCGTTTTTCCATCCATGATATTCTCATGATCAATCTAAGACATTTCATCTCGAACGCTTCTATTCTCCTCTCCTCCTCCTTCCTCAATGTCCAGCTTTCGCAAGTGAAAAGGTTAAATAACTGAAAGTTCCTAATACTTACGTTTGATTGACCGAAGTTCCACTATGATGTGTGGTGACTTAAGATGATCATCTATTGCATATTCTCGTATTAGCAAGAAATAGGGCTGCCAACTTTTTTATTTTGCCATTCCGGGACGCTAGCAGTCACTCGATATGCCATTACCACGCTACACTGTCCACATAACTGCATAACATAACAAACCAGAAAGTGGCTAATAATTGCAGATAAATCATTAAAAGCCTATATTTAAGATTAGAATTAAGAGAGCTTTTTAAATTCCAGTAACATATGCCTACCTGAGTAACCAGACTTACAAGCACAGCACAAGCGAAGTTCATAGGTAGCCAAAAGGCTTACACCATTAGCCTAAATGCATGCAGATTTCAGATGTCATTTGTTAAATTATTAGGTCTGCGACTGGAGAGCAGATTTTATTTTTAAGCTTATAATCTACGTCTGCTGAGTTTTAACCAGTTCCAGAACACTAGGCATAAATTTAAAGTAGTAGAACTCAGCACTTGTTATGCTAAAACTCATATTTGTCAAAAGTTCTGCTTTAGCAAAGTCAGTGCTCAGGTAATTGCGATTGTTAGATGACAACTAATGCTGAGCACTCTCTCGTAAGAGCCTACCTAGAAGACAATGCTACTGAGTGCCATTAGTTTATTAGATTTTAAAGTCTTCAGCCTAGTGGTGTCCAACATCAGATGTTCAGTCAACAACATCATTAGGTCTGTTAGAGCACAAAGCGCAGGATCATCACACAACTTGTCGAATTTAGTGTGCAATCTAAGAAAATATTGTGAAGTGCATTTCTTCAGCAAATTCTGGGACAATTTGAGATCAATCCGGGACATGGGGCACACAGGGCCGATTCCGGGACTGCCCGGCGAATCCGGGACGGTTGGCAGCCCTAGCAAGAAAATGTTGCTTGTCAAATGACATGAGTAACAGTTGGCTAACACAGTCAATAACCGGTTCTTATGTCTGACCAATAATACTTTGCACAGCTGGCTTATTATTGATTTTTCTAAAGCTCAAAATATATTTACAAACTTAGGGCAAATTTGTGTGTGTGATATGCATAAGGTAATGATAACACTGTTTGATTTGAGTGTGGCTGAAATGTTAACTTTAGTGTTACTGTGGTGATCTCATAACTTTTATCCTTGTAAAGTGAGTGATAGCTGCATATTTACAAGCCATCATGTACAGGGGGGCCAATCCGGCCATGGCCCCCCCCATTTAAAAATTGCATGGGACGTGGCCCCCATTTGGTTTCAACAAGCCATTAAATAAATGTAGCGGGAGAGAAAAGCAGGACACGAGGCCCCCCTGTTAGAAAATTGTATGGGACGTGCCCCCGTTTGAGATTTACCATCACAGCTATGGATGACTAAAAAAATAAAAAATAAAAAATAAATTTAAAAAAAGTCATCAGTTTTTTCGGCGGTTGAAATGGTATATCTTTCCCAAAAAATTGGACGATGACTAAAAAAAAGTCATCAGTTTTTTTGGCGGTACAACGAAATTTTCCCCTGTCCCACCAACAACACCCTAAATTTTTGGCCCCCACCTTCAAGTAAAAATATTTTAATCACGTTTTACAGGCTCTAAAAGGTAATTCATATTTATGCACAACAGCCAAATTTCACCACAAAATTTCAAGCAGAACAAAAGTTATATTACTTTTAGGGAGTCCACCCACTGATTTTTGATGATCCAAAAACTAGTAAAAAAACGATTTTATTAAGTCACATTTCAAACCATTGTTATCAAATAAGCTTGATATTATTGCCAGATGATCATTATTATTTTTGTTATTATTATTGTTATTATTATTATTATTATTCTTCTTCTTCTTCTTCTTATTCAACAAAATCTGGTTGGACAAAAGAACCGCGGAAGGCCACGGAATTAAAGCGCTGGATGGTGACTGATAAGCGCTGGAAGAGATAGCAAGTTTCTCTAGAGTCTCCGGAAAGTTGGGAAAGACGTCTTCCTAGATCTTTAATAAAATCAAGGCCGTCTTCGTTGATGGGACCCAGGGTCTCGAAGGCCAGCGGCACAAATAAGTGGGTTTTGGACAGTTCACTGTACTTCAAATTCTTTCTGGTGGCTGCCATCTCAGCCGCCGCTCCAGCTGCAACCGACGTTGAATTAAGGTAGGAAGGAGCCACGGTGTCCGTCACTGTCACATCCCAAACAAGACTGCGGCCACCACGCCATGGAATGAGAGTCATCCCATCGGGACGCTTTCCGTCCGTCCTCAACAAACCGGTGGGCTCTTTGGTGTTGGGAACGCCTGCACGAGTCAGGCTGCGCCTGAACAGGTCGTTCAGTACGGCATGTCTGGCAATCCTTCCAGGACCGAGACCACACGACAGACCATGCGAGCCATCTGCTGTAACCACTGCTCCACAGGGACATGCGTGTGGCTCGCATATACCCGCACCAAGACGGAGGCTTACTGCAATTCTTACAGCCTCATCGTCCAGCCTCAAACCACATGACGATATTGGAAGTGCAAACAGCCAGTCGCCACTGTGAGGCGCAGCAACTGCTTTAAGGCGTGCTTGGTGGTAAGCGTCAGTGTGGGTGGTGTCCAGTGACTCTACCACCTTGATGACAAGCGGTCTGTCCCAGTGTGACTGTTTGTGGGCTACACTCTCGTCTGGTGGTGTGATGTGGCTCTCGTCGCACCAACGTCGCGTCATCTCTTCCACACATAAGTCGATGACAGTGTTATTGAATCCAAGCATGGAGGATTGGAGGTCGCGGGTGCCTGTAGCAGAAGCCAAAAAGGCAGGGAGTGCAAGCGAAGCTACCCGACGAATTCTCAGTCCACCCATCTTCACGGGCAAAGAGGCCTGTAGCCATTGATCATTCGATAAGGCGATGTTGAAGACTGTGCTTAAACCATATCGAAGAATACTGTCGAATCTGTCCAACAAAACGTGACCTGTACACGGGCTGCACCTTAATGTATACACCAGTCTCTGAGAGCTGAGTGAGAATCTGAGGAGGGTCAGAGCATCATGTTTGGAAATGGACTCTAGTCTACTTATTGCCAACTCCAACTCCGTGCATCTGTCCTCCAGACATTTCGTCAATGCTTCACTTGTGGACAATGGTGCACCTAGCAAACAGACTCTCTCTGGTGTCGTGACGGTGAAATTTCGGAATTATTATTATAATTATTATTATTATTATTATTATTATTATCATCATGCTATTGTTATTGAAAGGCTACCCCTTTTCCAAAGCGGTTATCGGGTTAACGAAAGAGCCCGTGAAGGCCACAGCGTTAAAGCGCTGAATCGTAATTGAAAGTCATTGGAAGAGGAAGGACGCTCCCTCAGATTTTGTTCCTTTCTACTATCTGCTAGTTCTGCTGCTGCTCCTGCAGTGACAGCCGTTGCCTGCAGATAGGAGGGCGCAAGGGTGTCGACCACAGTGGCATCCCATACGAGACTTCGGCCCGCTTTCCAAGGGATAAGGGTGGTGCCGTCCGGTCTCCTCCCGTCCGAACGTAGCATGCCTCGTGGTTCTTTGACCGCTGGAAAGCCGGCTCTGATGAGGCTCCGGTGGATTACATCGTTGATGGCAGCGTGCCTGGCGACGCGACCAAAGCCCAGAGCACAGGAGAGGCCGTGTGTTCCTCTAGCGGTGACCAGCGTGCCACAAGCGCAGACGTGAGGTTGACAGATATTGGCTCCTAGACGAAGTCCAACTGCCACTCTGATGGCCTCGTCGCTGAGTCTAAGGCCACAGGAGGTAATCGGCAGGCAATGTAGCCAGTTGCTGGCGTGCTGGAAAGACACGGCTTTCAGTCGAGCCTGTTCGCTCTGCTCTGTGGTGCATCATGGTGTGTTATTATGGCTAGTCTAGACAAAGCTCTTTCCAGTTCCTCAGCACGTGACTCCAAGGCTCGATTCAAGGCCGTGCCGGTGGACAGCGGTGCTCCCAGCAGTGTCGCCGTGTCAGGATCAGTGAATTCGAAGTGTTCGAAAGGTGCTTGGTTGATCAGTTGAGGATCTTTAGCAATTAGTTCACATTTCTTTCTGTTAAAGGTCAGGCCCAGGTCTGCGCATTCCTTTTCCAGGGTCCTAATGTCTTCCGCTACGCCAGCCGCAGGTCCACCCAAAGATATGTCATCGAGATAGCCAAAGGCCAAAGGAGAAGACAATTTGACTAGAGTCGGTTGTAATGGCAAACAAAAAAGCAGTATTATTATTATTATTATTATTATTATTAGTTAAAGAAGCGACACATACCAGCATTCCAGCATAGCTGCACGTCACTGTGGCATCATTTGGCAAGATCATAGATGACTATCAAGTTGGTAAATAGAGAATTGTTCACATTAATATTTTTTTATTAAAGCAATAACATTGAAATTTATAACAAGTTAAACCGGCCAAGGTATCAATGATAGACAAAAATGTATTTCAAGACACTTCATGGGCAGGGTCTTGGAGCTAAGGCTATAATCACTGCTTTCTCTGATAAACAGTGAGAACAGAGAAATTAAGAGTTAAATAGAGAGTTAGGAAATATGCCGTTGATGAAAGGAGTTCAGCTCAATTGTCCTGGTTTCATTGGACAAGAACCAATGCCCCCAAATCTTTGTACTTGAATCCGATGGATTATCAAACGTGGAGAATTATGCTGGAGAAATGCCACAATCTGTGGCCAAAAGCAAGAGCAATAAGATGGTCGCATCGGGAGTTGATATGGGAAGATTTACCTCTGGAACACATCAACAAGGCCATTAAGAACTTTAGAAAGAGACTCTGAACAAGTGTGAGCACTGGTGGTGGACACATTGGACACAAGTTGTGAAGTAATATCAAGTTCATTTGATAACAATTATTTGAGATGTGACTTGATAAAATCATTTTTTGTGGCTTTTGTTGTATTGTGTTTATGAATCGTTTAAGGCTGTCGCAGAGACACCAAAGCTATTCTTCTTTTCCTTCAGGCTTGAATTAATCCGTCTCTGTGGAGGGGTCAGCCACTCGGATCCTCCTCTTCCACTTTCCTCTGTCTTAGGTGTCTTCATTTTTAGTTTGAGGTGCATCCTTCATCCGCCTTCATGATTCTTTTAATGCAGCTGTCCTCCTCTCTTCTCATCACATGACCGTACCATCTCAACCTGACCTCTCGTATTTTGTCAGTTATACAAGCCACTCCGAGTTTCTTTCGTATGTCCTCGTTTCTGTTTCTGTCCCTGAGCAAAATTCCTAAATTCTTAGTATCCACTGTAGCATTCTTATATCCGTCCTCTCCCCTTTCTCATTATCGTCCAGGCCTCTGCCCCATAGATCATCACAGGTCTTACCATTGTTTTATATACCTTTCCTTACCACACCAAGGCTATTGGTATGTCTTAAAAGGAGTAGCTGATGGTCTACAATGTCAAAGATATCCATGTTTCAGACAGAGCAGGCATGTCTCACCATACGTCTTTGATAAGATCGTGAATCGTAATTGTAATTGTACATTTATATGGCGCCACTTAAAGAGAACTCCCCAGAGGCGCTCCCGTCCTGACACCAAACCACAATCAAAGAGAATGGTTTTCAAATGCTTGTGGAAAAGGGGCAAAGAAAGACAAAGAAATTCATTACGGAGACTAACAATAATAATAATAATAATAACCATGCCATTACAAAGGTGCCTTACAAAGCAACTAACATGCGGGATAAGCCCTAGCGAACAAGTATGATTTTAGCATGGATTTGAAAGTCCACTGAGCCGGCAGATCGAATAGCGAGAGGAAGTCTGTTCCAGCATCGAGGACCAGCGACCGAGAAGGCACGATCGCCGAAGCGCGTTCTCATCATCCGCACACGCAAATCCGTCCTCTCAGATGATCGGAACCCAGCCGCGAAGGAATAAGGCTCTGTGCAGCAATCGTGCAAGTACTCGGACGCAGCTCTGTGAAGCGATTTGAAGACGAGCGGACAGAGGTTGAACTCGATGCGAAATGGAACAGGCAACCAGTGGAGGACATCACGTAGGAGCGGCGTGACGTGGTCGTACTTTCTCCTGTTGCAGACTAGCCTCGCCGCAGCGTTAAGCACCGACTGAGTCCATCCAAGAGGCACGCAGGCGCACCAGCCAGCAAACTGGTACAGCGGTCCACCTTCGAAGTGACGAAAGCGGCATCGGCCGCTCTCACAGCCTCGAAGGGCAAGGACTTGATGCAACTAATAGGTAACTTATTCCAGAAAGACGGACCGACCGACCATAGCAAAGCTTCTACGCAGCACTGTGGAAGATCGAGCCATAGGGACAATCAGGTCACCATGCGTAGCAGAACGAAGGAATCTACGGCCTGGGATGGACAGCACAGGTACACAAAGTTCGGTGGCCTGACAAAATGTCGCACGACAAAATGTCGCCGACAAAATGTCGCGGACAAAATGTCGCAGGGACAATATGTCGCAGGACAAAATGTCGCTGACAAAATGTCGTCGACAAAATGTCGCCGACATAATGTCGCGAGTAATTCTTCGATCTATCCGAAGTTTGAAGTATACCTGTGCGAGGAGGTAGCGGACCAGGATTAAAGAAGACGGACCTGAGACAAAGCTTGTACATAGTACAAATGCCGTTACAAAAAATCAATGGACATGAAAGAGCAAATAAATACAGAAGAGGGGATAGTGAAAACCCATTCAATACTTGGGAGACATTGCAAGAATTCTGAATATCAATGTTGTATGAACAGTTATAAAGCTTTATTAGCATTATTTATGGGCATTAACAGAGACACTGACAGATTCAATATTAAATTAATTCTAGCTGTAGATTAACATTATGTAGACCTATTTATAGTGTGTTTGCACACTATGCAGCTTTATATTTATATTTTTTCCATTCATCACGTACATTTCCGTATACTGTAACACATTTAGTATTAACATCAATGTAGCTGTCTTAGTAACTTCATGTAATGAGAGTTAGTTCGCACACTTTTATTTTTTTAAATTTTTTGCGGACTTTCTTCATGGATATTTTTTGTTGGAATGTGTGTCTGTCGACACTACTATAACAAGTTCATTAGATTGGTTTTTTAAATGGTCGATTTGTGCACTAAAAAAGTGTTTTACTAATTTACGATTGCTCCATTTTGTCGGCCGACATTTTGTCCTGCAACATATTGTCTCTGCGACATTTTGTCGGCGACATTTTGTCGTGCGACATTTTGTCATGGAACCCAAAGTTCCATAAGATAGGTCGGAGCTTGGCCTTCTATGCAATTACACATGTCAGAGCATTATTAGAATCTTAAACTCAGTACGTTTTTGCATAGGCAACCAGTGCAGTTCTTTCCGTATAAAACTTGATATATGCCCAAACTTTGGTATGTCGCTGGTCAGGCAAGCCGCAGCATTAAGGACAGATTGTAACTTATTAATGCATGAAAGGGTTAAGCCCGCATAGATGGCACTACCATAGTCAACTCTCGTGCATATAAATGCATGCATCAGAGTATATTGACGACTTTGGTTGTAAGGGAGCGACGCACCGAGCGGATCTGATGAAGATGGTAGAAGCAAGTGTGACATACATTCCTCACATGATCTGAAATGGTCAATTCCTGATCCCATTTCACGCCAAAATCAGTGGTCTGGAATGGCCTTCTTTTGAGTTACGCCTACATTCTGGGATTCTGCCTTCCTTACTAAACTTAAAACTGTTCTTTTTGGGCGTGCTGGAGTCGGGAGCGCCTCTGAGTAGTTTTTCTTGAAGGAGCGCTATATAAATGTCCGAATGAATGAATGAATGAATGAAATCACGCGCAGTGGTAGAAAAAGTCATGCCAGGAGAGCAATGTTGCACATTTTGCATATCAACTTTGGAAACTTGTACTCGACTTCCAACCCAAATAAATTGTGTTTTTCCAGGATTTAACCTGAGGCGGTTGGATGACATCATTCATTCGTGAATGAATCATCATTCATTCACGATCAATGCATTGCTGAACGGATGTTGAAGCTGCCGACATTTATGGCTGTCGGTTTTGAAGATAGCTTTTTAAGCTGGGCTTTGTCAGAGTGTGGCCTAGGGTTGCTTTCGATGTTGCCCCACAGCAGGAGCAGAGTGACTACTGTAATGAAAGAGAATGGCTGCGATGCGGATGTAAAGGCCGGTGTCACGAAATAAAGTCTCCCCCCGAAACAGAGTCTCCCCCTTGCTGATACAGAGTCTCCGGGGGAGACTCTGGATCGGAACTAAGTCTCCCCCATTGAAATAGATTCTCCCCCTCTACGATACAAAGTCTCCCCCTACTAAAATTCGCCCCCCTATATTTTCGGACTTAATGTGTATGTTTTCTTAAATAAATGACTTTGTGTCCATTAGTGGAATTGGACATTAATAATTTGACGTAATAGGCCTAATGATAATCTCATGAAGTAAGTTAAATGTTTTATACTGATGGGCGCAATTGTAGCATAGTTATAGGCCTAGCATCACGGGATGTTGGGTCACTAATGTCAATAAAGCGCAGCGGAGAGATTAGACTCAAATTGACTACCCATGGATCTAATTAATAATTAAGCGTATGCCTATTTCTTAAATACATCCATGGGTAGTTTACAAACATATAAACCAGCGGTGCTATAACTAATAACTATGCTACGATTACATCCATAAGTAAGCCAATAATACATTTAAGCTTACTCTTTACGATAGTAGGCCTGGGTTATTAAATTGTCTCCTCGTGAAGCTTATATTTAAGAAAGGACTATTTTAATCAATCCAACTTCAATTTAAGCAAGAATTACCTCCATCAATCCATGCTATTTAAGCAAGAATTCTTGGTAATATAATTATCACTGTAGCGTTCTAAATTATTCACCATTGCATGGATTGACGAAAAGAATTCCTGCTAAATAGAGTTCGGATTGGTGAAAGTATTTTCATTTAAATAGGAGTGCGAACGATGAATAAATTCTTGCATCAATTGGAGCTGAATTGGTGAAAAACAATTGCTTTTTATATGTAAGTTGGATCGATCGATCAAATGAGCAATTATAGCTCAAATAGAAGCTGGATTGATGAAACATAGGGCCATTCAATTTACTCATGCCAAGGCAGAAGTGTAATTCATGAAAATACGCCTAATAATGCTTAAGCAATAGATTATCAAACAATTTTTTATTTATCAACTTCTATTTTACCTTTCACCGCAAATAATTTCCAGAAGCCAAAGCTTAGCTTAACCCTCGGGATACCATGGGTAGAATTCACACCCACCCCCCCCCCAAAAAAGGTTAAAAAACAAACTTGTTTTTTATGGAATAAAATTTGGACGTTTTAGGTAGCTGTAGAGGGTTCATTGGCACACATTTGGAGGTAAAATCTGTGACGATACCTTATACAGTTCAAAAGTTATATCAGATATACCCGAGATACTAAGACGGATGGATACCCCCCCCCCCATTAGATAATCGACTATATCTTATCCGTCATTTATTATGTAGAGAAATAAATTATGCCATTCTTTAGAGGGAATGCGGGGCTACATTTCAAATTTACCATGCTAAACAATTTGTGTTTTGATAACCGGAAGTGCTCAAAATAAATAAAAATGTGTTAAAATGGGTGAAATTTTCCTAACATTTGCATGTTTATTCGACTAGAACGTATCAAATAAAAAAATTTGAAGTGCAATAAATTTTGCCATTATATAGAGGGAATGAAGGGCTATTTTCACGCTAATTAATTTGTCTTTGGATAACAGGATGTAAGCTGACTAAAAATAAATACAAATATGTGACAAATTTTTTTATTACAACGCAAATCGATATTTCTGCATGAAAATAATTCTTGACGAAATAGAAACTGGATTGAAGAAAACAATTCTTGATGATATAGCAGTTGGATTTATGGACAGAGTTTGAACTAACCAATAATATTATTAATAATAATATGACCGCACACCCTGCTTTGAATGACCTCCACTCCCCAACGGACAAAGTTATTGTCTGCGTCTGCTATTTGTCTACTCGCTGCTTGAAATAGTTTATCTTAAAATCTTTTCCCCGGTGTCTATGCACCGAGATCGCCTCTGAATAGTTCATACGACGCGAAGAGCGCTTTATAAATGTCTAGATACGAAACGATATTTATTATTCATGATTATTTTCATTATTTTTTCTTATTTTGCGGTGATCCATTCTTATTATCATCACTTTTATGATTATTGTGATTCTGCTTAAACACGTGCTTAGACCCGCCTCCGTTAAGCCAGATGACGTCAAGAGCAATGGCGCCGTGATATAACGGTGAAACAGCGTCTTAATTTTGCGGTAGTAATTACCACATCGATTTTTTAAATATCCGTATCTCGGGTATTAAAGTGAATTGTGAAATGAAAACAGTCACGTTGACCTACAAATTCGCAAGAGTACGTTTTGCAAATTGTTTCAAAAGAATATTCAAACAGATGGACAAACTTTCAGACATATTTTGGTACAGATAAATATGATTCGACTGTATCAAATCGCGCGTTGAAATAAAGTCTCCCCGGGGGAGACTTTGTTTCGGCAGGGGATGAAATATTCTCTCCCCCCGGAGACTTTGTTTCAGAACAAAGTCTCCGGGGGGCGAATCTATTCTGAAACAGATCCTCCGGGGGGAGAATCTGTTTCGAAATAGAGTCTCCGGGGGAGACTTTTAGGGGGGAGACTCTGTCACGCGACACCGGCCTGTTCATGAACAATGTAAGATCATTGTGATGTGATGCAGAGCACGGCTTATTCGTCCCGTAAACATTTTCGGTGGGTGATTTTTCAGATACCCGTAGACACTGTATATTAATTACAGGATAAGTTGAAAGGTCTGATGATTGGTATTGCTCGAGAAAAGTTAATAAAATTACGACATCAACAAGCAGACACTTTGCATTGAAACTGGCTGTACAATTACCAACTAACGGCTGCACGCGATGATAACAGTGTTTAAAAGTTGAGTTACCATATTCAGTTATGTAAAAAATCCGTTTAATTTTTGCCAAGATATTATGAGAGAAAAAACTTTTATGAACTTTGGGCAAATTTTACATGCATTGAGGATGATATGCTGATGTTTATAAGTCTTCTTTAGGGTTCGTGCATGAAAAGTTTGAACCATTTGTAGTTTTTGCATGTCTCTGTTTGTGATGCCAGTAGAAGCGAGTTTAAGAGGAAAGTTTTTGTTTCATACATATATATACAGTGTGTTTATTTTTAAAGCTTTAGTTTGGTTTCCATTTCATTGATAATTTTAGTTGATGTTTTTGGTGTGCTTTTTTCACAGTTTTACTTCAGTTGGAGTGTTTCTTTTCTCTTTAGATGTGTTTGAATTAGAACAGATGATTTCTGACATATGTCATCGTATCAGTCAAATGTCTTCTCATCTTGTCAGGCAGCTCAAGTGTCGTGAAAGACGACTCGCAGCACTTCGTGATAAGTGTGACATTGTTACGGCCATACTCCATGCTTCCTCATTGAAAAGAAGTCAGTAGCAATGAACTGATATCTTATTAATATTTATGTTCAAACGTTTGATGCCTTCTCTTCTGGCAGTCCTTAGCTGCACTGGATGATAGTTCACTGTTTTTCAGTCCAAAGTTACTTAGAAATGTGACAGTTGTTGGCTGAAATGAGTTGGTGACAATACCAGACAAATTCCAGGTCATTTTTATGTGTTGCAGCAAATGCATGAACTAGTAATGATGTCTAAATTCCTCCCTACATAAGATGTATGAAACTGTATGGGAAATAATAATTTCAAGGACAGACACAGGATTTTAAATAAAATTGTATGCAAAGTTGACATGGTTGAATTACTTTGCCTTGGCTAAATAGTAATAATAATAATAATAATAATAATAATATCTTTTCTTTAATTAAACGCCTGCAAGACGCACTGTGCTTTACATTTACAGGTTATGCAGTAATCTTAATTAAACTTAACTACCAACTGAACAGACAGCTTTGTAATTACACGGCGCCAATGGCAGCCTACAAAGCAAATCCACCCAACGGGGGCTCGAACCTCTCGCATTCTTGGCCAGCGTGTTAACCACTACTCTACCGGGCCCGGGTGATTCTTGTTATTTTCCTATTCTTTGTTTATCATTCTTCCCTTCTTAATGTGCTTTCCAGTTTGTTTGTCTCAATTTGTCCGAATATGTTCATACCTTGGTTGAGAAATTTTATGGTATTGTAAGCATGGCATACAATTTTTGGGGATGTACTAGAAAGTAAGAAAATGTGGGGATTTGAGAAATGGTGTGATGCGATGGTGTTGGAGATTTTAGTAAATGCATGGGCATTCTAGATTGCTTGAATATGTTCAATCGTCTTACTCCTTGTTCAGATCCTACTCGTTCCTTCTAGTACTTAGACTCCAGTCATTTCTCTATCAAATTCTACTCTTTCTTTATCTGTGTTGCATCAGTGGTTTCGAAGAAACTTCTGGGAGAACTCTTTCAGTTTACTAATTCCTTCTCACCTATAATTCTGAGCTAAATTCCAATTGCGTTATCCTAGAGAATGTCAATATACACTGAAAGCCTAAAGTTTAGAATTATTCTATGAGATTCCAGTCCGGAACCCATCCTACAGCTACTGTTACTATAAGAATTGCTTCCACCTTGGCACCACCCCCACTGCTTTCCTGGTCTGACCTACCACCCCTCAGCTTCTGATCTAACATCTCGTGAACTTACCGGTAGCTTAATGTAGAGCCAGTAAGAGGTTTGTCTCTGATGCAGCTCTTTTGTGGTACTGAGATATTTAGGAGATCTACATTTACATTACTTCTCACCTCAGTGGCCTTAGTCATAATTCTGATGTAGGATATTTCCCTCTGCCAGCCTCTGGACATATTTCCCTGCACATATTCCTCCTCACGAACGTTCCCCCAAAATAATAATATGGAGAACAAGTTGCTAAATATTTTTTCCAATTATATTTATTAGCGTATCTAAACACATGTGTAACAAAGTGTCTATGTTAACAAAGGGTGGACAACTAGACATGTGTTTTAGCATCGCAAATTATTCGCCATTGCTTGGGTTTCTGCTTCCACCTTGGCACCACCCCCACTGCTTTCCTAGTCGGATGGATGGAAATAATTATTACTTTAACAAAAGTGGGAATTATGAAAACAAACTCATCGACATTGAAGCTGGATTGATGAACACTAATTCTTAATTAAATAGAAGTTCCTTTGATAAAAAATATTTGCTGCATAAATAGAAGCTGGATTGATGAAATGAATTCTTGCCTAAATAAAAACTGGATTGATTAGAAGGATTCTCGCCAAACTAGAAGTTGGATTGATTAAAAATAATAATACTGCAAAGAGCGAATAATTTACGACAATTAAATTAATTCATTCATTCGGAAATTTAAATAACGTCGCTTCTAGAAAAAGCTACTCAGAGGCGCTCCCGACTCCACCGCGCCCAAAAAGAAGTTTTATGTTTAGTAGGGAATGATCCTGGTAGAGTCCAAGGGTGTAGGTGTAGCTCAAAAGGAAGGCCATTCCAGACCGCTAGGCCAACCACAGAGAAGGCTCGATTCTTCATGGAAGCAGTATGAGCAAAAGGAATTAAGAGGACTCCCTTTTCAGCAGAGCGTAGCGGACAACATGCTTGGATACTAAACGTAAGGCGGCATAGCTCTTGGAGGTAAATTGGGCGAGGCCTTGACAACATCGCATACCATTTTTTTGGCTATAACTAAACACAAACGTGGGGCGCGGTGGTGTAGCGGTGGCGTCGTTGCCTTGAAGCTCCTTTACCTAATTTTCTAGGACAGAATTCAAGTTTGACTGCTTTCGCCCCATCATTGAGGATGAACTCCGTCGGGTTATCAACTCTTCAAACCAGAAATCATGTGCACTTGATCCACTTCCTCCGTTTAGTATTGTTAACATTTTAGATGACATTGCTCCATTTTTAGTTTACATGTTTAATAGGTCGATTACCGAGGGTCACCTCCCAGCATGTCAAAAACAGGCTACAGCTTTATCTACTCTTAAGAAAGCTAACCTTGACCAGCATTTCTGTCAAAATTATCGTCCTATTTCTAACCTTTCGTTTATCTCTAAAACTCTTGAGAGACTTGTTTCAATCCAGCTTCTCCCTTACCTTAAGCATTCTGGACTCCTGCCACCCAGCTAATCTGGATTTAGAGGGCATCACTCCACACAAAACTGCCCTGTTATCTCTCCTCTGATATCTACTCGGCCATTGATAAGTCACACTTAACACTCCTGGCGCTCTTTGATGTTTCCTCCACCTTTGATATGGTTGACCATGAGATCCTGCTACAGTAGGGTGTCTCTTAGCATAATGGGGAAAAAATTCTTTGGGATTTTTCTTCATCTCACCCTCTCAAGTTGTTAGGTTTATTTAAATAAAATTCTACAAAAAATTTCATTAAAATCGGATAAAATTTAGAGGCCGCCCCCGAGCCTCGAAGTTGTGCATGTAATAGGCCTACTTCGACAATGGGAAATCATGTAGTCTAATGTCGCATAATAATTAATCATCATTTCTAGTGCTAATCAATTTGACTTGCTTATATAACAGACTTGTATGTATGTGCACTTGATATAGGGACCCTTCAAGATTACTACTCAGAAGCGCTCCCGACTAGAGCTCGGACACTGAACCTGATATTCACGCCGAAGCGCATGAGCAATTGTTGGGGATTTGCTCAAGGTCACTCCATACGGGGCGGCCTGACGTGAATTCGAATCTGCAACCGCTAATTAATCATCATTTCTAGTGCTAATCAATTTGACTTGCTTATATAACAGACTTGTATGTATGTGCACTTGATATAGGGACCCTTCAAGATTACTACTCAGAAGCGCTCCCGACTAGAGCTCGGACACTGAACCTGATATTCACACCGAAGCGCATGAGCAATTGTTGGGGATTTGCTCAAGGTCACTCCATACGGGGCGGCCTGACGTGGATTCGAATCTGCAACCACCACCCCCCGGCTGCAAGGCAACGAGCCACCACTACACCACTGCATCCCACATGTCTACTTTCTATCTGTACATTTATGTTAAAATTAAAGAATATATAGTAGTACACTGCTACAGGCAGGATCAATTGCCAGAGACAACTTGAAGACGGAATTTTTTGCTCTTCCGGGCGGTCAACTCTTTTATGGAATTCGTGAATGAACCATGAAACCACTCCTATTTCAGCCCTGTCATTGATGTCTGCCAACCCGTTCAATGGGTCCATGTCAAGGGAAATCCGTGGAAGAACATGTATGGAAATAACCGTTTTCTTATCCAGCACTGTTCCAGGCTCTTAGTACTCAAAAATGCTGTGGATTTCATTGCTGGTCTCTTTGGTGCAAGATCCGGGGCTGGGTTTTCCATGGTGGCTAAGATCAGTTTCTTCATTTCCGGAATCAAGAAGTTCCTCAGAAAGGTACTATAGATGCAGCCCAAGCTTTTTGCATGTGACATTGGAAATTGCTTCAGTTTGCATTTTGGGGTTCGGTCATGAGTCAAAAGTCTTTCAGAGGTGCTTCAACCCTGACCCAGGTCTTGAGGTGGAAGACAAACTGCAAAGTTGCCATCTTGCACTCCAGCACTTGATATGAGAATTTGAAGATGGCCAATATACCATTGGGAAGTTGTATATTCCTTTGCAAGGTCAAAGAGACAGGTCAACAAAGATCACCATACCCTTTGCTGTTCTCAGGGGAGCTGTCAGTTCTGCGAGCTCATACTTTTATTAGAAGCGTTGAGCCTTTCCGATTGTGGGTCCCTGCATCTGGAATGGCCTCCCAGTGGACTTGTGATTGATGGCCGGGTAAATCTCGTCTGATTTTTATAAGTCGCTCAAATCTCACTTTGTCAGCTGTTGCTGTGCTGAGAGCGCCTATTATGTAGGTCGCTTGAAAAGGCGCTATATAAATTATCGGAATGAATAAAAGTGAATAGAAGGTGTTAGCCTGCTTCACTCCTAGTATAGATTGAAATTAGCCAATTAATAAGGCAATCTAGGACTTCTTTAACAATGCGAACTATGTAGCATAATTTTAAACAATGGGGCTACATGTCTAAAACTTTGACATCAAAGGGCGACCTCTAAATATTTTCCGATTTCGATCAAAATTTTTTATAAATTTTTTCTCCATCAACCTCACAACTTGAAGGGGTGAGAGATTAAAATTTTGAACTTTCATTTTTAAGAGACACCCTATGCTACAGTGTATTCAAATTTCTTATGGCCTCTCTGGACCCCTCTTAACTGGTTCAATTCTTACCTTTCAGATCGTTCTCAGATGGTCATCCTTGGTGATTCCAGAATGACCTGGGCTAAAGTTAACTTTTGGAGTCCCACAGGGCTCAGTCCTTGGCCCAATCTTGTATCTACTTTATACTGCTGACATTCCTTCTTTATTTGCTAAACACTTGGCCATTGGCCACCTGTATGCTGATAATGTCCAGACGTTTGTACATGGTCCTACTGCTGATCAGGTTGCTCTTGTGGGACTGATCGACTTCTTGTCACATGATCTCCACTCTTGGATGTCGACCAATCGACTTTGCCTTAATCCCACTAAGATGCAACTGATCTGGTTTGGTACTAAACAACAGCTCCTTAAACTTAACTTCCCACTCTTGTCCTCAATGTACCCTGACTTACATTTTCATCTAGTGTCCGTGATTTGAGTGTAACTCTTGATAGCACCCTTTCGTTCTCTGATTACCTCTTGCAGTTGACACGCTCATGTTATTTTATTATCACCAGAAGATCTGTTTCCTCTTCTGTATTTAAAACTATTGCTCATGCTTTTATTTGCTGTCGAATTGACTACTGCAACTCACTATTTGCTGGGCTTCCCAAAGTTCGCTTCAGTCAGTCATGAACTCGTCTACCTCGCTACTCCCACATTTCTACCTAGATGACTGATGTTCTTCACTGGCTTCCTGTTGCCTCTCGTATCCAATTCAAGGTACTGCTCTTAGTTTCAAAAACTCAAACTGGACAAGCTCCTAAATACCTTTGTGACTTGATGCATAAACCCCTCTCTGCAGTCTCTTCCCGCCCTCTCCGGTCTGCTGATCGACTAGATCTCTTGGTTCCAAGGACAAGGACTGCCATGGCCCAACACCGTGTCTTAGCTTCAATCTTGTCGCGAGTTGTTTTAACGACTCTTCGTTTTCCAATACTATCTCCTTTCTTTTAGATTCGTTCGTTCTTTTCTCTTCAAAATCAAGAAAGGGTGAGGCATGGATGCATCTTGTCCCATTCCTTTTTAATTTGTATGCGGAAAGAATAATGAGAAAGGCGGAATTAGAAGGGGCAACTGAGGGAGTAAAAATTGCTGGGAAAACACTGAATAATCTTAGATATGCGGACGACACAACATTAGTGGCAAAAAAGAAAGTTGATCTGGTAGAACTGATAAGAAGGGTGAGGAGGGAAAGTGAAAAAGCCGGCTTATTCTTCAACATAAGTAAGACAAAGGTCATGACAAGAGCAAATTGGATTAGTTTTGAGATAGATGGAGAGGAAATAGAGGTGGTAAAAAGCTTCACATTCTTGGGATCGCTGATCGAAAAAGAGGGAAAATGTGATCCAGAAATAAAACGAAGGATAGCGATAGGGAAAACCGCAATGATTGGACTGGAAAGGATATGGAAGGACAAACATGTAAGACTTTGTAAGTTTAGATACTAAAAAGAGGCTCGTGAGAGCACTAATCTTTCCTACAATATTATATGGCTACGAGACATGGACAAAGACAAAGAATATGGAGAAAAAGATTAACGCATGCGAAATGTGGATTTGGAGGAAGATGTTGAGACTATCTTGAATAACTTTTTAAAAACTTTTTCCTAAGCCAATGGGGTGTTTAAACCCCTAAACCCCCTTGTCTACGCCACTGTTATGTAATAATAGTGCCATGCAGATTGCAGAAACTACATCCATATATGTCAGAGATTTCTCCTCTACCAATGGAGTTTTTTTATGAAAATTTCAAGATTTACAGGGACTCGACAATCCTTGATAATTTCAATTAAAACTTTTTATTTTTGCAAAGTTACAGCTGTTTAAACCATTTCATTTGTTCAAATTTCTGTGGAAAAATGAACGTCACTTGTAGATTTTCAGTTTTCACTATGAACTCAGAATTTTGTTTTACAGTTTATCTTAAAGCATGATGGGAGTGTCATCACCCAGAGGTTTAACACAGGCTCAAAATTCTTTTTGTGAGACTCCGTGTGACTTTGTTGATTGAGTTGTGCAGCAATTGATCCAATATTAGCAGCAAGACTTCCTTCAGCTTGTCAATGTTCTACAACTTGAGATGAAATTTTTGCAGCGTTCCAGCATAGCTTCCCATACATAGTAATAAAAGTGTGGCGAATTTGGTGGCCATTCATCTTTGCCAATGAATTTGCTGCAGTTGATGGCAATAAAACGTTGAACCAACTTTGCCATGTGAGCAGGCGCATTGTCCTGCTGGAAAATAAAACCAGATTTTTTTATGCCTGCAGTCTTCAACGAGTCTGCATAACAGAGTTCAACGTGAGTCGCAATCTTTCCTTGCTACCATTAAACACGCCAGCAGAAGCCATTATGTGCTTTTCAAACTTGACCCTCTCGGCTACCAGGCGACTTTTATGAACATCATGCTTTTTTCAAGTCAAAGAAAGCAACCACTTCCTTCCTCTCTTCCAACACCTGACCCTGTTATATCAACTCGTTTGAAACTAGTTTTCACTGTGCTCAGGCTCCACATTTCAATGAGTGATCACGCAATGTCCCAGTTTCTGTTCATACTTTCTGTTCATACAACATCCGAGTTCCAATTTGATCTTCTGCAGAAACTTTGCCCATGACGTTCAGTGACAGATTAACAAATTGAGACCTTAGTATATGAAATATCTCCAAATATTAACAGTCTCATTCATAAACAGCTTATTTACAGCTTGTTTTGAGATCGTTTGACGTTGTCGTAATTTGGGTGTTGCAATCTGTAAAAGATTCTTAAAGAAATAACAAATATTGGAGCATGATTTTGTAGAAATTTAAAAAAATTGAAAATAATGTTTAAGCAGCTGTAACTTTTTATGTAATAAAAATTTCTTAATGCAACTTTCTGGGATTATTTAGAAATCTTTTCTCTATGAGTCTTCTTATTTTCATAGAAAAATCTCATTTGATTGTGGAGAAATTGCATTTTTACCTGTGGAGCATTTTTTATTGCCACCCTGCATAATATGTTCTGTTGTAAGCCCTTTCAGCTGCCGTGTCTGTGATCGGTTGACCCAGATTCAGAACACTTACTTTGTCTCAGTTCTCAACACATAGTGAGATGTTTGTTTAAAAAAAATTTAAGCAAGGTCGAGTCACTTCGTATACAGACCGGATTTTTCATACATTGGACAACGAAGATTCTGAAGTAGTCAGTCTCAATGAATTTGTGACGTCTGAACAATTTGACGTCGCTTAAAGCAAAAACGTATGTGTCTTCTCGAACAGACAAGCATCCGGATCGACCTCTAACATCAGTTGCTGCTGCTATGCCCCCTTTCGTCTTATCCTTTACCCCAGACCAAAAGGGAATTGCCTCGCTCTGTCTTTTTCTACTTAACCACTCATATGCAAAATATAATTTATACAATGACATTGAGGAGGGAAGAAAAAAAGAAATGAGAATATCTTGACATTTTATTAGTCTTACATCGAGCTTATGACAAATCATTGTAATGGGAATATATATATATATATATATATATATATATATATATATATATATATATATATATATATATGTTTTGTCAGTAATCACAATTAAGCTTACTCAGAAGTACTGTCTAATCTCGTCTAAGAGTCATTATAGTACCACTTTAGTATTGGTAAAAAAAGCTTCTTGTGACCACTTAAATATTTCTGCTCCCTACAATTTTAGTATCTTCACTAATGATAAATTTTGATTTGACCTAAATGACCTGTATTATTTTCACAGTCTCTTACTGGTCAATTGCATTGGTCATATGTTTTTGTTATGCTGGTATTTGTGTATGTCTATTTTAAGCAACAGCAAGAAGGACTCTCGTTGGACGTTGATGGAGAGTAAGGCATCCGATCAATAACCCGTTTGGCTAAGACAGGCAGGCAGGCGGGTGGACAGACAGGCAGGCGGGTGGACAGACAGGCAGGCGGGTGGGCAGACGGGCGGGTGGGCGGGCGGGCATGTGTGCTCTTGCTGTTTGCTGAACCATTGTTTTGCCAGAATTGCCCGCAGCTGTCTATGCTGGTCAGTGGACCTCTTTTACTGGGTGTGGTTGGAGACATTGCGTGTAACAACGGTCTGCTGTTGAGCAGAATTATTTATTGATTTTGTGCTGTGCTTTCTGGCCTGCTGTATTGTCCACCTAGGCCTGCATGCATGCATACAAGCAGTGCCAGCCAATGAAGACTCAGGTGACGCCAGTGGAAGATTTGTAGAGAGTGGCTGCTGCAGCTGCAGACCACCGTGTGCTTTGCTGCATCATAAGCCTCCGCAGCATGAAGAGCAATACGCGGCGCACACTCTGCTTCACCATGCTGAGGCTTGTCTTGCATTGAGTAGATTGTTGAAGAATATCTAAGAATTAGGCAGAAGTTAAAGTCTATCTTCAATGAATGTGTCGTCAATTTTGTGAGACAGTTTTCCTTTCTGACAATCTGCAAAAGTATTGGCAGCGGAGTATGACTTGCATTTCTTGGTGGTTGGATACAATCTGTTCATTCACATTTGCCAGATGAATGAGATTGTTTTAATCAAGAGGACGTTGTTACTGTCCTGCGACTGACTGTGAAGTATCTCTGCTGGTCATCGCTGATATGAATAGGTGGCGACAGCTTCAGATGTCACTGCTAAGTTGAGCTGCTGAAGCAATTTCAGTCAGGAGGCATTTCTCTTACATTCCAAGTTATGTATGCAGCTGGAAGCAGCATAAGAAAAAGTCAGAAGAGATATGCTGGTCTCTGCCTGGGTATGCTTCATTCATTCATTTCTTTGTTAATTGTAATCAGGGCCAGCCTTGGGCATGGGCAAAGCAGGCAGTTGCCTGGGGCGCCAAATTTCTTGGGGTGCCCAAGTTTCCAGGGAACGCCAAAAATCTATTTTAACAGTTTCATGTTTTTCAACTTTTTTAGCCATTACTCAAAATTTGACATTATCTAGGCTTCAATGAAGTTCCTGCAAATAAAAAAATGCTTAATTGCATGAGTGTAAATGCTCTGGCTTGTTAAACATTGAACCAAAATGCCTGTCAAGATTACCACCTACCAATTTTTAATCTTTTTTCCTCTCGAAGACTCATCAGAGACTATACCGGGTGCGCCAAAAAAGACCCCCTAGGTTTTTTGCCAATATTTTGACCAAAAGTAAGAATTTTTTTAAATGAAATTTTACGGGCTTATAGACAATTCATATTTACACATGATGGCCAGATTTCATCAAAATATTTCAAACAGAACAAAAGTAATATCACTTTTAGTGAGGTCACCCACCGTTTTTTGACGATTCAGAAACGTAACGCAACAAAAAGTAGCAAAAACACAATTTTATAAAGTCGTATCTCAAATAACTGTTTGGAAATGAACTTGATAGTGATTCACAACTTGTGTTCAATGTGCCCACCACCAGTGCTAAAACTTCTTTTGAGTATCTTTGCAAAGTTCTTGATGGCCCTGTTGGCGCGTTCCAAAGGCAAATGTTCCCATATCAACTCCAATGCGCCTATCAATTCTCTTACGGCTCTTGGTTTTGGCTGCAGATTGTGATATTTCTTCAGCATAGCTCTCTGCAATTGATTATCAATCCATCGGGTTCAAATCCGGAGATTTGGGGCCATTGGCATTCTCAATAAAACCAGAACAATCGACATTGAGCCGATCTCCGTTCATTTACAACAAATCTCTTAAATCTCAGCTTAACTTCTAATTTTTGTGCTCTCACTGTTTATCAGAGTAAACCTTGCTCATAGCCTTATGTCTCCAGGATCTTGATCAAGAGGTGTCTGAATAAACATTTTTTCTGTCATTGACACCTTGGCCATTTTCAGTTTTTTAGAAATTTTAATTTCATTGCCTTAATAGCAAAATTATGAATCTGACAGATTCCTTATTTACCAACTTGATTGTCATCTTGCTAAGTGACTTCACCTGCGGCTACACTGGTACCCTGCTTCTGTTTAAAATAGTTGTTGTAATAATGATCATCTGGCAATGTTATGGCTATTTGATAACAATTATTTGAGATATGACTTAATGAAATCGTGTGTTTGCTACTTTTTGTTTCGTTACGTTTTTGAATCGTCAAAAAACCTCACTAAAAGTGGTATAATTTTTGTTCTATTTGAATTATTTTGATGAAATCTGGCCATCATGTGTAAATATGAATTGTCTATAAGACTGTAAAATTTCATTTTGAAATTCTTTCTTTTGGCCAAGATATTGGCGAAAAACCTAGGGGGGTCTTTTTTTACGCACACTGTAGTTTCACTGTATATTGCTTCTTCCTTGTTTTAGGCATGCTGGGCTCCTGCCGCCAGTCAAATTTGGATTCAGAAGTAGGCCAAGTTCTCCCCCAGAAACCTCATTTCCCTTCTGCCGAGTGTGCCACGAGATTTGCTTCAGCGATTACAATTATAATTGCAATTATCATCATTCCTGTTGCCCGTCTGGGATTCCCCTTCTTTGGTTTAAATCGTATCTTACTGACCGTCGTTCGGCGTTCGCAGATGGTTGTCCTTGGAGAATCAGGGCTGAGTGAGTTGAGGTCAAGTTTATAGTTCCCAACATCTGCACTCTCTTCACTGCTTCTATGCCGTTGTTATTTACTAAACACTGGCAAATGGCGATCTTTATGCGGATGATGCCCAGGATTTTTGCAATGTGCGTCATCTGACCACCTCTGCCTCTATTTGCCCTATTGGTTGTTTTGTTTCTGATTTTCGCTATTGTATGTCATCTAGCCGATTCTGCCTAATGCCAAAAAGATTTGATCAATTGATCTGGCTTGGGACCAAGGTCAGCTTTAGGCACAGGCAAACTGGGCAGTTGTTCGAGCGCCAATTTTCTAGGGGGTGCCAAAATTTCTAGGAGGCACAAAAAATTTATTTTAACAGTTTTAAGTTTTCACTTTTTGAGCAATTACCCACAAAATAAACATTATGCGGGCTTCAGTGAAGGCCGTACTAACAAAGATAAAAAATAGCTGATTGCATGAGTGTGAATGCTCTGGCTTGTTAATCACTGAATCAAAATGATTGTCAATATAACCGACCCACCCATTGCCAATCTTTCTTTCCTCTCGAAGACCCTTGAAGGACTAGTTTCAGTGCAGCTTCTGAATTCTTTGTTTTAAGTTTGGAGACTTCACTGCTGCGTTTTCCTCGTTTTAATGCTGGTGTGTAGGAAATAAAAATGGTATATTAGCAGTAGAGAGAGTGCAGAGGTTGCGATGCCAAGTAGCACCGAGCTAGGTCCTGCCACCGACTTTGCCCCCGGCCCATTATTTTCATCAATTCGACTTCCATGTAACAAGAATTCTTTTCATGAGTTCATCTTTTAATCAACCACCATTGGTCCATGTGACGAATCGTCCACTTGACGAAATGTCCTTTGGATGAATCGTCCTTTGGATGAATCGTCCGTGTGACAAATCGTCCACTTGACTGGACGATTCGTCACATGGACGATTCGTCATTGTCCGTTGACGAATCGTCCGTGTGAGTCCGTGATGAACAGCCCATGATGAATCGTACATGATGAACAGTCAGTGATGAACAGTTCGTGACAAATAGTCCACGAACCGCTGTCTTCAACACCCTGAGAATCTGGGTCAGAAGATTCATTTCAAATGCATTGGTTCTTGCCTCCACATCTTTCTTTATGGTCACACAAGATCCTTGTTGTATCTCTGTGAGAATAAGTAAGATGTTGGGACTTTTCGATAATTGTTTCAGTCTACCCTAATAGATGGTCCCATTGCTAATCTACATGAATGCCGGTAGTATACAGCATTAAAGCAGACGATGTAAAATTTGTAAGCCTGTCCTGGTCATGAAGTACTGAAAGCTTACGTCATGCAGTATACTTGCAAAATGTTGTAAAATGAGTGCAAGGAAGAAGTAATTAAAGCTTATCTGATCAGCGAAAGAGCCAGAAAATCTATTTTAGGGTTTTTACTAATAAAGCGACAAAATATATATACAGGTTCCACAAGACATTTGAAATTTATGCATTTGGTATGCACTGCCGCTTGCTGATCTGTGTATGAATTGATTCAAAAACTTGATTTTGTTTAGGAATTGATTCTAAAATCCGATTCAGCATTGAACCTTTGCCTGGTGATGATGCATTTAATCAGTGGAAGGATGCTATGAAAGCTGTGGCTAGGCTTCCAATGGGGATTCCACCAGAATTTCGGAAGAAGGTATGAGATGATTCTATTTCAAATCTCTTTGTAACTTTTATTGACGAGCATGTTCCAGTTACTGTCTTGGTATGTCTTTAGCCTTCTTGCAACTTGTTCTATTAAGAAATTTTAGTAACGTGATTCTCACAAAATTTTC
Source organism: Lumbricus terrestris (assembly GCA_949752735.1). NCBI lineage: Eukaryota > Metazoa > Annelida > Clitellata > Crassiclitellata > Lumbricidae > Lumbricus > Lumbricus terrestris. Next base: position 12,583,629 of record OX457046.1, read on the forward strand.
GTTTTCGTATTACCTCTGAATCATGCCATGAACTTTGGTCATCCTGTCATACATCACTTATATTCATTTCACTGAATAAAAAAAATTCTTTCTGTGACCAGCCTGAGTGTTTTGGTGGCTCTATGAGAACTAGAATTTGCTAGGACCTGTGACTACCAAGAATCTGGCTGAAATTTAACGTGGTGCATCCTTAAATTTATTGTATACTAGCTGTACCGGCCACGCGTTGCTGTGGCTGAAAAGACCCTCCCTCCCTCCCTACCTCCTTCCCCTGCCTCCCTCTGTCCCTCCCTACCTCCCCTCCCGTTTTCTCCATCCCTGCCCTCGCTCCCCTCCCCTTCCTCCCTCCCCTCCCTCTTCCTCCCGCACCCTCCCCTCCCTTCCTCACTCACCCCTCTCTTCCTTTTCTTTGTCCCTCCGTCCGTCTGTCCTTCCCCGTCCGTCCGTCCGTTGTCGGTCCGTCCGTCTGTCCGTCCGTCCGCAAAACCTTCCTAGATCCTTGATATATTGCGCTTTTTAAAAAAAAAAGCATATTAAAACCCTGGCGATCGAATTCGAAAGGAACGTTGTGTGAAAATTTGAAAGCAACCGAGATCCTTGATTTTGTTCAAACCAACAGTTGGATAAATATATGCGCTATAAAAATGGCTATAAAAGGAGGCACGCATGTGCGCTATAAATAGACGGTCGTATTCGAAAGCAACATTGGGTGAGATTTGAAATCGACATCGCTCGAATAGATCGCATAGTTGTGTTTTTTGGTCGAAAAGATTGTGCTTTTCCCCAAAAGGCATTATAACAACACGCTTATGTTCGAATGGAACGATTTGCGAAAATTTTGAAAAGAATCGGTGAAGAACTTATCGAGTTCTGAGGCCACAAAAAGTAACGTTTTACATTTTTATTTATATAGATTGACTTACTTACTTACTTGACTTATGGCCCTGGCGAAGCTTCCGCCCGCATCAGCCACTCCTTTATAGATAGCCTCCAGTCGTCCCTGTCCTATTGGGTATTTGTCCTTCCTATGCCACTGCTCCAAGGAACAGAAACTCTATTGGGCATTCGTTCTTCCTATGCCACTGCTTCAAGGAACAGAAACTCTATTGGGCATTCGTCCTTCCTATCCCACTGCTCCAAGGAACAGAAACTCTATTGGGCATTCGTTCTTCCTATCCCACTGCTCCAAGGAACAGAAACTCTATTGGGCATTCCTCCTTCCTATCCCACTGCTCCAAGGAACAGAAACTCTATTGGGCATTCGTCCTTCCTATGCCACTGCTCCAAGGAACAGAAACTCTATTGGGCATTCGTCCTTCCTATCCCACTGCTCCAAGGAACAGAAACTCTATTGGGCATTCGTCCTTCCTATCCCACTGCTCCAAGGAACAGAAACTCTATTGGGCATTCGTTCTTCCTATCCCACTGCTCCAAGGAACAGAAACTCTATTGGGCATTCCTCCTTCCTATCCCACTGCTCCAAGGAACAGAAACTCTATTGGGCATTCGTCCTTCCTATGCCACTGCTCCAAGGAACAGAAACTCGTACTAAACTTTCCTCAAAGATTGAATTATTTTCTTTTTTTAAAGAATTACCTCAAAACTGACTATTTATCAGAAGCTTTTAGTTGTTTAACTCTACCTGACTGGTGGCACCTCAGATTCATATTTCTTTGTGCACACAATTGAAATTCTTAACAATGAAAATAGCAACATTGTGATGATTTTTACAAAATTTTATTCCAACCAAAAAACCTCAAGTACGAACTTTAACTTAAACCTGGCTACTCAATGATAGGATACTATTTATGCCTTAGAATTGAGAATTGAAGTCCGACCTCTGTATTTTGTCCGTGTTGAGCCTGTTCGTCCACAGAGACCAGCAACACATTGAGTCACTCTTCAACCGCTTCCTTTCCACTTATCCACTTCCCGTGAGCCCCGTGCCCCAATGAATAATTGGTCACAGATATACTGAGGCTAAGCAGCACACAACTAGGCGCATCGTCATTAGCGTCTGTCTGCAGGTACAAAGGTCATTCAAAACTCATCCATGGGCAAACCATTGCTGTTCGTCACAAATGTGAATCATCTTTCTTGTATTTTTTGCACTTGTTCATCTTGCTGCTGAAAGTGTAGATCTGTTGGATGATGTCTGTGCTGCAAGTACTGTGGGAAGACAGTTGTTGTTGTTGGTCATCAGCTGCTGGATCTGTTTCACAGGTCTGGATGTCATTAGCTGACAACTACCTCAATGGTCTGTGTGTGGACTGGGAGAAGACGAAGCGCTTGGCATTCAACGAAAAGAGTAACCCAGATGACAGTAAACTTGGCTTGCAGATTGTTAAGGTATGATGCTCTGATGTATGTTTGCATTTCGCCTAATTATAAGCTTGCGAGTATGTTGTTATTTGTATAAGTATATATTTATCTAAACATTATATGCACACTGTCTGAGGGGAAATATGACAATAACTGGTAAATTTATATTAATTTGTAAAGGTCCAAAACCATTTTAATACTTGTTTAATATTTAGCAGTACTGGTTAAAATACATCATTGAGGGAAGAGGAAAAGAATGTGGGGTAGACCAAGAACAATGTTGCAGGACTGGATGCTGACAGAGGATGGATACAGTGGACTGAAGAGAATAGCACAGAATAGAGAAAAATAGCGTTATTGGACATACGAACCTGCCTGAGGGCAGAGAACGTAAAGAAGACTGGTTAAAATATAAAAATCCCTATTGTCCAATAATTTTGTTATTATATTTGAAGAAATTATATTTGATTAAAAGGCATGTTCAAAGTGTCTGCTTTTGGTCCCAGCACAATCTTCGAGAAGTGCTTGCCATTGGCCAATGAGAACTGCAGCGATGACCAGCTGATCAAATTCAGCTGAGCAGATGTTAGCAATTAACTCGTCCACTTCTTCAATGTCTCTGATCTTTGTCCTGTAAACATTCTCATGCATTATTTGCCAAATCTTCTAATCCAACCTTTCTTCAGTCCAGGCTGTTAACCTTTACCACTCAATTATTTTTTCCCACGTCAACCCCTCCAGATCGGAATTAAATTGCAGTGAATATTGTGTACAACATGATACTCACAGTTCAACATCTATTTTCACCAAACAACATTATTCAATTTATCAAAGCACGTGTATTTATGTATATGCACTTGTTGTAGCACCCATTCAAGGTTCTACTCAGAAGTGCTCCTGATTAAAGCTCGGACACTGAATCAGAGTTTCATCCTACTTGAAGTCCACTTGAGTATGATACTTCTAGAAAAATGTGTTCGGGTGGAGGCCAGGTTGATGGAGGGGGGGCAGGTCTTGCAGTGAAAGTCCCTACGTGGCGGCGTGAGACAGATTCAAATCTGCAACCCTCCGGCTGTAAGGCAATGAACATACTCACTAAACCATCGCGTGCCACATATATTATATAACAATAGAAAATGGGGTAGCAAGTGTTTGAAAAAAGCCTCTGCTGCTCAATTGTAAACGAAGTGCATGGTAAATGACGAGGTCGCTGACGTCAAATAGGACGAGAGGGTGAGTTGGACGACATCTGAGAGAAGTTGAAGCAGCAGCAGCAGCGTCTCAGTTGAGTGAAGCGAGACTGATGGTCGAAGTTGGTTTTCTATTCTAAGTAGGCAACGAACTGCATTGTATTGCATTGACCTTTTAGATGGATTTATAGAAGAAAAAAATTATAGAAATAGCAATAATATCCATTTTATTTACGTTCACTTTTGGTCTGTAATTTACTGGGTCATGCTGGCTGGATCCAGTTGTCACTCTTCAGGATAGGGATCTATCTATCTGGGTCTATCTCTTCTGCAGTGGAGACAGGATGCCTTCCAGGAGAGGGGATCATTTGCAGATGGCTGTGGGAAGATGATGTATAATGTCAACGAACCCTTGAAGTAGGAAGGTAGGAGAAGGATCCAATTGACATGACCTGGGTGGTGAAGAGAGGATTACCGGTACATACGAAGACCACCACACAATCATCTCAGATGGAAAGATTGATCATAGTGTTCAATGCTGAAACCATCTTGAACCATCTTGAATATCTGTTTCTATTTTCTCTCTTTTCAAGGACCTTCACCGGACTGGTTGCAGTGGGTTTAATGGTCGTGACAACGAAGAAGACCGAGCAGTTCTCAAGAGGGTTCTCCTAGCATATGCTCGCTGGAACAAACTCGTTGGATACTGTCAAGGATTTAATATTCTTGCTGCATTAATACTGGATGTGGTGGATAGAAAAGAAGATAGTGCTTTAAAGGTAGAGTTTGTATTCAAAAGTTATACAGTTTGGACATTGATAGGCATTTATTATGCTGCTTTGAAGTTAAGCAAAACATGACCTAAAGTTTTCATAGCATTTAATGAAGTGATAGAGAGCAAGGACATTTATTTGTAGAACAACTTTAAAAAAATTTGTGAAATATTGCTATTTTTGCTGTTTTCTGAGATTTTTACATATTCACTTTGATTTTATTAACGAAGCATCGTTATCACAATTTGATATTTTTAACCAAGTCAGTTTTATCTGTTACCTTCTCTGCCAAAATCTTGTACTTTTGTCAAGATTCTTTCGTTATTTCTTCAGTCTTGAGGAGTGGCTGCACGCTTTTCCATGTGCAATTCTAAAATTCACTGCTGGTGAAGAAGGATTTCTATCAGCAGGTGAAGTGTAGTTGTTCTACACAAGTTGTCAAGGATGGCAGGACTGGTGTAGAAAGCATAACAACTTAATCTTGAACCTTGTATTTCTGCTGATGATTATTTTGGAAAATAATTGGTGAGCAGATGATCTGCTATTTAGAATTAAATGACCTCATGCTGAATTTTGCTGATTCTGCCATTGGGTTTCAGGAAGAGTCATTCCATTTAGATGGCTATTTAAAGTTCAGTTGAAACGGTATCCGTCATGAGCGTGCCGACAATTGAACACTGCAAAATTTTGCCTAACAAATGCGTGTCAACAAAATCGCGGCGCGTAGACTACTATGACAAGCTTCAAGGCATTTCCACAAGACCAACAAAAATTCTTCTCATTAATCCAGCTTCTGTTTAGCATGGATTATGTTCATTGCTCCAGCTTCCATTTAATCATGTATTATTTTCATCAACCCAGCTTCTATTTAAACAATAACTATTTTCATCAATCTGTAGTACTTTTAAGCATGACCTCTTGTCATCAATCCAACTTCTATTTTATCAAGAATTATTTTCATCAATTCAGCTTCTGTTTAAACATGGATTCTTTTCATCAGCCAAGATTCTATTTAGACAACTATTTTCATGAATCCACCTTCTATTTGAGCATAACTTTCTTTTATCAATCCAGCTTTTATTTTAACCAAATATTATTTTCATATATCCAGCTGCCATTTAAATTTTGTGACGTGACCTCTTTTCATCGGTCCACCTTCTATTGTATTTATATTGTATTGCATTTACACATTTATATAGCGCCTCTCGCAGAATGTCAGAATGTGCTCTCAGCGCAAAAAACTCTGGAGAAAAAATGCTTTTACAGAATGAGAGACCGATAAAGAAAAACCAGTCATTAATTTAGCCCATAGCCCATGATTGATCTGGGGTGTCTAGCCTCTGAATTCCCCACCTTTGTTTTTTCCACATCTGTGCGCAATCTGGGTATCGTCCTGGACTCGGAGCTGTCTTTTGTTGATCATCTCATCCCATTACTTTGACTCGCTCTTGTTACTACCATTGCGTCAGCTGCGAGTCGTGTCTCGCTCTCTGTCTTCCTCTTCCGCTTCCACCTTGGTCCATGCCCTTATTGCCAATCGATTGGATTACTGTTCTTCTCTCTACTTTGGCCTTCCTCAGGTTCGTTTAACCCTTCGGGCGCCAACTATTTTTTTTATTTTCTTAACCCCACCGCCGGCTATTTTTGGCATTTTCAGCGAAAAACATGAATATAACAAAATATAATGTAAAAAGGGTGCCATCCATCAATTTTTGGGTTTTTTCAAGATCAAACTTGTTTCATACGGAATAAAATTTTGACATTTTAAGTTATTTTAGGGGGTTCATTTACACACATTTTGAGGTAAGGTTTGTGATGATACCCCATACCGTTCAAAAGTTATACCCAATATACCTACGGTACCAAGTGGGGGGGGAAACCACCAACTTAGATTATCGACTATATTATCTGATCCTTCATTTATAATAAAGATAAAAATATCATTCCATTTTATAGATGGAATGTGGGGCTACATTGCCATACTAAGTAATTTGTCTTTTCATAGCCGGAAGTGCTCAAAATAAACTAAAATGTATGAAATAGTGATTTTTCACAAAATTTTCCTACAGAGTGTTTGTACCTTCTTCAATCATTTTCACCAGTGGCGGTTGCCACATGTATGTTTGTATGTATGCATGTATGTATGTATGTATGTATGTATGTATGCATGCAAATATGTATGCGTGCATTTCCTTTTATTTGTATATATGTGTGTATGTATGTAATCTATGTAGGTATGCATGCATGTGTTATGTTTATGAATGTAAGCTTATGTATGTTTGCATGTACAAATGAGTAGTATGTGTGTATGTATGTACGTACATACATACATACATACATACATACAAAAATACATCCATACATACATATATACATGCATTCAAACATACAGACATACATAAATACATACAGACATACACGCATATTCAATACATACATTCTCACATACATGTATTACATACATAAATACATGCATACACACATACATACATACATACATACATACATACATACATACATACATACATACATACATACATACATACATACATACATACATACATACATGCATGCATTTATGCATGCATCATACATACATATATACATACATGCATACACGCATAATCGCATATACATTACATACATTCACACATACATACATATACACATGCATATATACATACATACATACATACATACATACATACATACAAACATACATACATACATACATACATGCATGCATTTATGCATGCATCATACATACATATATACATACATGCATACACGCATAATCGCATATACATTACATACATTCACACATACATACATATACACATGCATATATACATACATACATACATACATACATACATACATACATACATACAGGAAATGGTGTCAGATCACGTTGTGGAATACAAACAACAAAGTTATAAATAAGTAAACTACAGCACTCTAAAAAACGTGTAAACACGTCGGCGGCGTATGGATGTAGATTTGCCATAACGTGTATACACGTCGGCGGTGGCCTAAGGGTTAAGTGGTTTGGAGGGGGTCCTGCGGGCGGCTGCATGCTTGGTGGGTGGCGTTCCTAAGTTTGGTCACATTTCTGACTATATTCGTGATGTCTTACACTGGCTTCCGGTTCAGTCGCGCATTTATTTCAGGGTTACTTCTTTTGCTTGGCGCTGTGTCTTGGGCACAGCACCTTCTTATCTCTGCGAGTTCTTCACCCTGACCTCAACTGCTGTGGGTCGCCGATCTCTGCGCTCGGCCTCTAGAGGTGACTTTATGGTTCCTTATGCCTGCACTGCCACTAGGCAGAACAGGGCATTTTCGGTCACTGGACCTTCCGCTTGGAATGACCTTCCCTCTAACCTGCGTTCCCACCCTCGGAACATGTCTGGCTCTTTCTATAGATTGCTCAAGACTTTTCTTTTTGACCGGGCTTGGGTCGGGAGCGCCTCTGAGTAGACTCCTTGAAGGGGCGCTATGTAAATTACATAGATAGATAGATAGATAGATAGATAGATAGATAGATAGATAGTGTGGGACCAACCACAGCAAACGCCCGATATTAGGCAAGCGCAGTCTTAGTCCTGGGAACAAAGACATCAAGACGATCTGCAGAACGCATTGAGTGAGATGAAGATGCAGAAGAAGGCTTTGCATACATGTATATAGTTTGAGGCGTGTTTAGGGGCATTTCCCAGCCGTGCTTTGGAGACCAGACAGAGGATCTTGTAGTGAATGTGTGAAGTGATAGGTAACCAGTGCAATACTTGAAGCATATCTATATGAATAAAGAGAAGATTCTGTGTGTCTGTCACACTTTGTTTGACCGGTATGCATTTCAAGAGTTTTTGACCTTTTCACTCCAAACCTTCACTGCTCTGTTGGGCTCGGCATGGGATATCCCGTGGAGGGGTTGGCGAATCTCTACCACCGAGGCCATAGTGGAGGGCCGAAAACCCTATTTTCGTTATAAATTTCTCTTTGACCTGGATGCATTCCCAGAGTTTTTCACCTTTTCACTCCAAACCTTCACTACTCTGTAGCGGGTGGTTGGGGAGCCGGCAGTGAGGGTGGGGAAGTAAGGATTTGTCCGGGACCGGCGGGGTGAATCCTAAATTTCCCGGTCAACACCGGGTACCCCAGCTAGTATTTATATAAATAAAGAGAAGAGTAAGGATTTGTCCGGGAGCGGCGGGGTGAATCCTAAATTTCCCGGTCAACGCCGGGTACCCCAGCTAGTATTTATATAAATAAAGAGAAGATTGTGTGTGTCTGTCTGGTCTGTCTGTTTTACTGTGATGCCAAACCTTCACTACTGTGTAGGTCTGGGCATGGGATACACCTGGTGAAGGAGTTGACGATTCTCTCCCACCATAAGGGCCAGGGTGGGGGCGAAACCCCCAAAAATGTCGGTAAAACGCAGCTATTGATCTGAAACTTTGTACCTAGACAGAGCCATCATAACCACCATGGGGGGCCAGGGTATGGGGCGAAAACCCTAACTGTCACAATTTCCATTCCGTCGCCATAGTTTCACAGCTATTCACCTGAAACATTGTAGCTAACGTGCTACCGGGGTCACTTCACCCCACCCAACGCACACCTTGCCCGCAGGGGCCGGGCAGGGCAGGATATTATTTGGGGGTGGAGAAGAAATTTCCAGTAATATGCAACTATTGATCTGAAACTTTGTACCTAGACAGAGGGACACCAGGACCACCCAGTGGAGGGGTTGGCGAATCTCTCCCACCATGGGGCCTTGGTGTGGGGGGGCGTAAACCCAAACTTTCGCTATTTCCATTCCGTCGCCATAGTTTCACAGCTATTCGCCTGAAACATTGCAGCTAGACAGAATGCTACTGGCCACTGGGGTTATTCCGCCCCACTCAACACGCACTTCGCTCTGCAGGGGCTGAGTGAGGGCAGGGTATTGTTAGGGGTGAGAAAAAAATTCCCGGGAAAACTAAATTTCACGGGTGGCATACCAGTCACAAACCCAGAGGAGTTGGCACCCAGTGGAGGTTGCAGTGTGGTGGGGTTTGGTGGGGTGGAGTTGGGGAGTGGGTTGGGTGTGGTGGGGTTGAGGAGCAGGTGGATGGGCGGGTTCGGGTGGGCCAAAACTGAAATTTACAGGCAATACCGAGTACCACAGAGAGGTGGAGACAAGATCGACCTGCGGGTTAGGGGTCGGTGGGTGAGTGGGATGGGAAAAATAAGTGGGGTGGGGAGTAGAAGTGGTGGGGAGGGGTGACGTGAGGATGGAGAAGTAAGGGATTGACCGGGAGCGGAGCGAATTCTAAATTTCCCGGGCAACGCCGGGTACCCCAGCTAGTGTAGAAATATGTGCAAAGTGAGGGAGTTAAGCATTTAAGACTGATTCATTCATTCATTTCAAACACTTATATAGCGCTTCTTCAAGAGTATCTACTCAGAAACGCTCCCGACCCAACCACGGTTAAAAAGAATAGTTTTAAGAGCAGAGTAGAACGTAGTCTCAAAGGCTCTAGGCACAAGACGTAGTTCCACAGGAAGCCCATTCCAGGTTATAGGGCCAACGACAGAAAAGGCACGGTGCTGTGTAATAGAAGTGCGTGACCGGGGGACAAGAAGCTGAGCCTGTTTAGAAGAGCGGAGAGAGCCACGGCGCTGGACGTTCAGGGTGGAGCAACAGAGCTCCTGCAAATAGACAGGGGCCACACCCGCGAGACAGCGCCAAACCAAGGAAGATATCCGGTAAGTGATCCTTTGTGAAAAAGGGAGCCAATGCAAGACATCCCGCATATACAGTAGTCAGTAACATGACCGAATCTTGGGATGCGACCAACAAGGCGTGCCGCAGAGCGCAAGACCCGATTGAAGGGGAGAAAGACGTTGTTTCGGGAGGGCCATGAGAAGTGAGTTGCAGTAGTCGAGACGGGAACAGACAGACTCATGAACTATAATGGTAAAGACAAAAGGAGAGACTAAATATGTTATCAAAAATTATTTTCCTCAATACAGCTTCCATTTAATCAGTATTCCTTTCATCAGTCCAGCTTCTGTTTAAGCAACAGCTGTTTTCATCAATCCAGCTTCTGTTTAAGTAACAGCTGTTTTCGTCAATCCAGCTTCCATTTAAATAAGAGCAACTGTTTAAGCTTGAATTAGAATGGCTATCTGTTCAGACTTAGTGTTCAGACTTAGCTGATGCCTGATAGCTTTTGTTCCACTATGCCGTAACATACTATTGCCTTTGACCACTTGCTATTGTTGGCGTACATTTGACTTGCTCGCAATTGATGGTTCGTGCTTTTGTTGGCACGCTTTTGTCCTGGATGCTAATGACGGGGTACTGTTGAAACGACGTATGTGATGCTAGAGATCTCTCGGCCACTGTTTGCACTCTACAGTGATGCCAGTCCCAAGCGTGGATAAAAGAGGAGCGTGATGCTACTAATGATCTTTGTTATCACACAGTGATGTTAAATGGAAAGTACTGCATCTATGTGATGATGATGCTGTTGATTCTGGTTGAGTCAGGCTGCTTGCTCTCCACTGTAAGCATGGTGTCTGAGATGGTTTATCTAGGAATCTTGATGAAGCATCTAGGAATCTCTAATAGAGTGGGTGGATGACCTTGGAACTTGTTTCACCTCTTCTTTGAATAGACAAACAGTAATGGGGGTGGGGCGGGAGTGGGGACAGCTGCCTTGGACTGCAGGACTTGAACACCAGTGGCATTAAGTTTTCCACTACCTTAGTTTTTGGACAATTTCTCTACAGCTCATCTTCCTCTGTTGCCTGGTTCTGCTGCTTCTGAACAGACACTTTGCAAATGACACGAACCATGTCAATGTCCTCTGCAGATCTGTTATCTGAATGATATGTTAGCAATATATATATATATATATATATATATATATATATATATATCAGCTGTAGCGCATGCGTGTGTCGTTGTTCAGCACACTTCAGTACGTGGATTATTGCAATTCCGTCTGTCCACGTCTGTCATCTTTCCAGGCCTTCCACAGAGAGTCTAGTTGTTCGAGCTCCAGTCCTTTCTGAACTGTGCTGCTTGAGTCATGACGAACAGGTCAAAATATTTCTGTATATATCAGAATATCTACGAGAGACATTGCATGGACTTCCTATTTCAGAGTGCAAAGCAATCAATATCATCCTGCTACATATGTGCCTCAGCATCACATTCGCATATTTCAACTAACTTGTTTCTCCAGTCACGAATCATATGTGCCAACAAATGCACTGTGCTGGTAGTGGAAAGATATACTGTACGTGCTGTGATTCCACACTTCAGTCCATCATGCTTTCTCATCTGCTTATCCATCCTTGCAGAAACAGTCTGTCATTGTAGTTGTGTGCTTTTGCATCTGACTTTGTGAAGTAAGCTTATATGGGCAATTATACATGATTTTTGAAACTTTGTTACAATACACTTGCTGAGGTAAGTATTAAGACTATTTAAGTAGCACTTTTGTGATGTATCGAAGCAATGTTATATTAGGTTTCGTGCTGATGTCACTGATTGTGATGCCATTTTCTCAGTTAAATCATGTTTTCTTCATCAAATCTGCTCCAGAGAAGCATACGCTCATAATGATGAAAACTAATAAACTTGTCTTCTTGTTAGTGGGCACCTTGAAGCCAGTATCTGGATCTCAGGATGGGAATCATTGAGTTAGCACCTCATGCATTTGAGTACCAACCAACCGGTGATCACTACTAACTGTCAAAGCCTTGTTTGCTTGCTGATCAACTTTCTAATGAACTTTTGCTTCAATAAGCTTAGAGTAAAGACCTCTGCCTCGGTTTAGCTTCTCTTCTAAGTAGAGATTCACATATTTCCATTTACAAAAAAAAATTACTGTTTCTATTCTGTGGTTGTAGTTGATGCATTTCCTATTTCAGGTCATGATTTTCTTGGTTGATCGGGTTCTTCCAGAGAGTTACTTTGCCAATAATCTGCGCGCTCTGTCTGTCGACATGGTTGTCTTTAGAGACTTGTTGCGTTCCAATCTACCACAGCTTTCAAAACACCTTGGTCAACTGCAGAGTGCTGCATGTGATCTAACTACAGGTAGTACTTAATTTATTATTATTTTTATTATCATTTATGCCCTTAGGTACTTCATTCCCCCAAGGATAGAGATACAATACGCCTCCTAGGTGCTGCTCATGTATGTGCAAGAGCTTTGTCGCTCTTCTCTGGATGTAAACTGCAGTACAAGTATGGTGTACTCTTCGTTCATCCACTCAGTGTCAACTCCTCATTCCCCGATCACGAGCTGCGCTTGGATAATACCGTGCTTTCTCCATTATTGGCTCCATGGTATGGAACGGGCTCTCACTGTCTGTGTCTTATGCCCAGGGCTATACTGGTAAAAAGTTTGAGGTGAGTACACGCTGACCGGGAGAAAAGCCGACCACTTTTGGGCACGAAATTTTCTGATGACCTTTTTTTGTCATCCGGCAGAAATCTTCAGTAAATGTCACCAATTTCCCGTCCGAAAAAAACTGATGACTTTTTTAGTCATCTGGCCGAAATCTTTTGTTTAGTGATTTGCTCCGAATTTCAGCCGAAATACACCTAAATAGCCACGTGTACCCTGGTTTACTCGCCTATACCCGTGTACCCTGGTTTTTACCCACGTGTACCCTTTTTTCGGGAGGTGAGTATACGATGCCATTTTTTGCCGGCGGTCGGTGTACGCCGTATACACGCGTATACCCTATACCCGCGTATACCCTTGATTAGAGCCCTGCTTATGCCTAGGGTTTGCTTGGATGCATTTTATCACAGCCTTAAAACCATCCTTTTCCGCCGAGGTTGGGTTGTGAGTATTAGTCTTGAAGGTGTGCTAATAAATCTCCATAATGAATGAATGAATGAATGAATGAATGAATGAATGAATGATGAATAAATGAATGAATATCAAAATATATATATAGAATACATCTTTTCACATATTGCATATCTGTGAAAATTACTATTTTCATTTACGTTATTGCAATATTTGTTTTATTATTGTTCAAATGTTCTGTGACTGTCTAATTGTTGTCGTGTAATCTGCTCTAATTATTTTAGGTGCTAACTATGAACCGCCTCTAACAAATGTCTTTACGATGCAGTGGTTCTTGACACTGTTTGCCACTTGTCTTCCAAAATCAATGGCCCTTCGTGTTTGGGATTCTGTTTTCCTTGAAGGATCTGAGATCCTTTTGCGTACAGCCATTGCAATTTGGGGTACACTGGAAAGGTAAGGCATATAGTTGTAGTGTGTTTTTGTACTTGCATGTATGTATTCATTCATTCATTCATTCATTCAGAGCATTTATATAGCGCCCCTTCAAGAAACTACTCAGAGGCGCTCCCAGCCCAACCACGAACAAGGAAAAAAAGACTTGAGAGACTTGTAGAACCCAGTCGGATGGGCCACAAGTAGAGAGCGAAGTGTAACCGGGAGGTCATTCCAGACAGTAGGCCCCACGACTGAGAAAGCACGGTGCTGCTTATAGCTAAGCGAGCCCGCGGGACTAGAAGCTCACCCCTAGCCGAAGAGCGAAGTACACGACGCGCTGCAACGTCAGAGACTGGACAGCAAAGATCACACAAGTATGACAGAGCACAGCCAAGGATGCAGCGATAGACCACAGCAGCAATGCGGTATGAGATCCGCTGGGACACAGGCAGCCAGTGCAGCACATCGCACATAATATGCAGAGACGGGCAAATTTAGGAAGCCGCCCAACAAGACGAGCAGCCGAGCGCAATACACGATCAAGTCGCCCCAGGATCCCAATGGGGAGACCAGCAAGTAAGGAGCAACAGTTGTCGATTTGACTTGTAACAAAGGCGTGATCAAGTCGCCCCAGGACTCCAATGGGAAGACCAGCAAGTAAGGAGCAACAGTTGTCGATTTGACTTGTAACAAAGGCGTGGACAAGGACGACGACCGCGTCATGTGAGAGAGAGTGAGCGGGAGACCACCCGGAGCTGACGGGGCTGGTAATAGGCATTCCGAGCAACCAAGTTCACATGCTGGGACATAGTGAGTTCAGAATCGAGGGTGAGTCCCAGATCACGAACTGTGAGGGAAAAGGAGATATGTGACTGAATTTTACAAAACCAGTCACTTTTCGGAAAATGTCATCACGTAGAAAATGACCAAAAACGATGGAAAACCTTAAATCGGCCGTAATTGACATGAACGCAAAAACAAGTTTAAAAATATATGTTCAATAGGAATGACGTATAAAATGCTTGTTTAGACGTATCTAAATGTGTAAAATTAATTTTTACTGAGAGCCCTGAATCTGCATCGAGATGGAAAGTCAGAATTTCAGTCAAAATTAGCTACTTTTTGTTGCTTTATTAAATTGGTTTACAGGTCGAATCGAAAAGCATGACTGGTCTCGTTTTGAACAAAGAAATCCCCTTTTCCTGTTCTATTAATAAAATATGACCGTCTTGTATTTAGTACACAAAGAGATTGGCCCAAAATAGATCGACTAACAGAAACAAATTCAAATAGCGCTAGAACAGTGGTTCCCAACCTTTTTTGACTGTCTGGCCACTTTTTCTAAGTTGGACGACATGAGGGCCACTTTTTCTTAGCTGAAGGACATTAGGGGGCCACAAGGCTAAAATTTAATTAACTAAAGGCGTATAAAATTGTTATAATAGAATCAAAATAGAATGTTTGATGCGATTTATTAACGTCCAAATAAAATAATTTGTAATAGAAAAGAATTATATATTCTATCATGTCCAAATTGTCAATTTTCACATATATTTTTCTTAACTCATTGAGATGCTGCGGGCCATTTTTATAGGCCAAGCGGGCCACTTTTGGCCCGCGGGCCACGGGTTGGGAACCGCTGCGCTAGAAGATCTTGAGCCGTGGTTGGCTGAACGATTGACGGTCACATGGCCTCGCGTGCTTTGAGGTCGGGAAACGGGATGAATCGTTTATTTTCTTCGCTTTGGCTTAAATAACTTAATCTTTCAAATGGAGAAAAAAAATTAAATTTGTAGAGTATATTTGTAATTGTCGAAGTTACGCGGCGGCCAAATTGTATTCAAATCGGTCCAATAGAAATAGCCGTTTCATAGGAGAATGTCAATAATTATATCGCTAAACTTTGCACACGATTTTCTCATCTAACAGTTTATGTATACCATCGGATTTAAAATTCTATAACTCCAGTTATATGTGAGATATAGAAAACCGCAGACAGTTTTGGAAAGAAAAATGAAGCATCTACAGGAAATTGCTAAAAAGTGAAAACATTTAATTTGGGACTTCCGACTGGTATTGTGGCGTCGTGTCACTTATGAGGAAAGAGCAGAGCAAGTTGGGAAAGGTCAATACCCTGGAGTTGCCAATGGCCACCCAACGAAATAAACTGTGTTTTGGAGGGATTTAAGAGTAGCCGATTGGAGGCCATCCAGAGAGAGAGGACATTCATTTTCCTACACATCTGGCTGACAGCAACCACCGCATCAGCCGAGTAGGTATGGATGTAGGCTTGCACATCACCGGCAAATAGCTGGTGCAGAAGCCCCTGAGATGCCAGTAAGGGGCAGACATCAGCAGTATAGAGAAGATACAGCAGAGGGCCCAAGACGGAACCCTGGGGCACTTCAAGAGGAGCAGTGTATGTGATGCTATCACCAGTTGTCGATGGTTAGTTAGAGTGTTAAATTATCTTCACTTAGACTTGCGTTTTCAGTTGGTGACAGTTATCCAGATGTGTTGAGAAAACTGATAATTTTCTGCTTTTTAATTTCATTTAACTGAAAAATACAAAACAATATATTATGTCTTTCGACTAAACAATCAATCTTTTGATTTTCTTAATTTCTCCAGGCTTTAAACCTTCTATTCTGTTGATGAATCCCAATTCTTTGAAGTAACTTATCAGAATGGATGATCTTATGATGCGCCTTCTCACATAACGACATTAATAGTGGCAGTTTATGGATAATATGGCTACAATTGTATCAAGCTGACTGTCGTTGGCATATGGGTGTACACTGTGCCCTGGCCAGGCCTTAGTGTGTGCAAGGCCCAAGGCAACATGCAATGAGCCCCCCCCCAATACAAGACTGAAATAAAGACAAATTTGCATTAAGGTGTTGATATCCTATAATACGGTTTAGCAATGCCAAAGTAATGTAAAATCGAAATTAAATGGGTTAATAAATTCAAAATGCAAATCAGGCTTTTTACAGTGTTTTGCTACGAAAACAATTATATATGCTCTAGCTATCTGACAACTGAAAAAGGGTGTCAAAGAAATGAAGCAATTAGCATCCTTCTAATTTTATGTTTTTAGTCGCTATACACAAAAATGTCTTCTAAAATGTTTTTATTCACAAACAATTTCTGCGAGCTTTAATGGGAAGTAACAATTGCAATAACTCAAAATAAAAGGAGAAATTGTCACAATCATCTTGATAATTCCTATGATATTGCTCGAACATCAATCAGACACCCTTAACATTAATGAGCTTAAATAGCAAATGAGGTCTTTTAAGACTTCTCAGTTTAAAAGTAGCGAGCGTAATCAAAATCGCAATCTCCAAGCTTCTAAAGTGCTACTTGAAAGCCAAGCACAGGGTACCAGCTTACCGGTATTCATGATCACTTGGCTAAATCAGAGGACTTGTCCAAAGGAAGTCCGTGTCCAGTTGTAGAGGGCCATAGAGACGATGTTGCTTTGGTCAAGAGTTGGAAGGCCTCAGGGCCCGTATGCACCTGGGCCCGTATGCACATAAGGGTTTAACTCTTGTATATGGCTTAAATCTGGCCTAATCGGGAATACTGGGTTATTTCCGTATGCACGGCTTTAGATTAGCGAACTAAACTAGGTATAACGTTATTCCATTTCCAAGGAAGGAGTAAACCGGCTATCCCCATTGTGAACAATAGATGGCCGACGTTAGCTAGACAGCGTGAACAATAGGCAGCCGTCGATATTTCCCTGGGGCCCGTCTTTAGGTCTGAATCTGTTTACCCCACGCTGGCAACGATCGCATATAAATATCTTTCACGCATGCGCGCTCATCTATAAGCTATTGAATTGATGGAAGAGCAAGCGTCATGCATCGTCGGGTGCAAGAAATGTGTAGATTAGTTATGCTCTGTGCTATTTTATCTCGTGCATACGGATACATTCCAATGGCTAAATGGAGAATTACTAAGTCGCGTTTAGGCACTATACATTGATTACCTTATGCCTTGTCCTGTGCATACCAGCCCTGGGGTATAACTCTTATATCTGGCCTATTCGGGAATACTGGGTTATCTCCATATGCATGGCTTGAGATTAGCGAATTAAACTAGGTATAACGTTATTCCAACTTCGAGGTAGGAGTAAGCCGGCTACTCCCATTGTGAACAATAGACGGCCGACGTTAGCTGGACAGCGTGAACAATAGGCAGCTGTCGATATTTCCCTGGGGCCCGTCTTTAGGTCTGAATCTGTTTACCCCACGCTGGCAACGACCGCATATAAATATCTTTCACGCATGCGCGCTCAGCTATAACCTATTGAATTGGGGGAAGAGCAAGCGTCATGCATCGTCGGGTGCAAGAAATGAGGAGATTGTTGTTGTAGTGAACTGTAGGAATAGGTCTTTGAGGTGGATCCGCTTTAGGATTATTTTGACAATGCAATGATTTTGTATGGGAGTAGGCTAATCTGATGATACATGGGGCGTCTGGCTTAGTGAGTTGATTGGATTCAAGTTGTGTGGATTCAAATATAGTTACCATAAAAAGACTTCGATCACGGGTCACGTCAAGTCATGAACTTTTATTAAAAACATTGACGCAAATTAAATAGAAACAAGTTTGGCTACTTCAGACTACTCATTTTATCATTTTAGTTTGATAATAATATTTAACATATTCCACCAGAATCTAAAAGATAAATGCACAATAATAGATGTGTCTCGCTTTATATTCAAGTTCACTTTTCTCGATTCATTAGGAAATTGACTGCAAACATTGTAACTGTGGTGTCAGCGTGTTCGCTTTACAATCCCATGACAGAAAAAACCATAACCTGCAGTGCGAGGCCCCTGAAAGTGCAGGGCCCAAGGCGGCTGCCTTATTCGCCTTGCCCTAAAAGGCCGGGCCTCGGTGTATCTGTGCTCCCGCAACAGTGATGACATTAGCCAGGTCAGCCATGTGTAATAGATACATATTGTTACACGTTAGTCCAGAGTGGAAACTGAGAATGGCCTCAGGTTTAACATATAGCAAACTTTACTCAATCAATCAATCAATCAAATAGTTTATTTTGCTACCAAAGTATACACGACAGGTTTACACATCTTGCAAATTTGTTACAAAAAAGGGGTCCTAAAGGGATTAAAAATAAATCCTGCTAATAGTTATGTACATGGAGGATAATACGTAAACAGAACGGCAGCAGACTTCAGCTCCACCAAAGCGAACCAAAAGACACCAAACTGATCGATCGATCGATCGAGCAGAAAGTCTAACAGAGACGTTGAAGAGCTGAGACGACGACGGTCCATACGCTAAACACGTCAGCCAAAGTGGTGACCGAAAAACAAATGCCAACAGCAGACCACTGTTAACACCAGAAATCTAACGTGTCGTTAAGAGAGTTGAATAAATGAAAATTACTTACTTGAAATGGATGTCACAGAAACCAAATATGTGAGATCGGGCACAGCAACCAACAGGATATAACTCTAATTAGCTGCCTGCCAAAAAATAAATTGAGTTTAATATTCTAATGCTTATATGTAATCAATCAATCAATCAATCATTTATTTGAAGTTAAGCTGAAACAATCGCAGCTTAAGCAGACAGTATTGTTCAAGGTATTTACATAGACATTCACACTGCAAGGATAAAATATGTTAGCAGATGCGCTTATGAAGAATATGCGGAATAAAGTTATGTAATTGCCTCTGAGGCTTGATCTTATGTAATTAATTACATAACTAACTCAGGTTGTCTCTACGACTCGTACTTCCACAGTGCTGCATAAAACTACGCTGTGGTCAGTTCATCTTTCTGGAACAAGTTATCTCTTTGATGAATTCTTGGTCTAGGTCTGGAGAGCTTCTGAGTTGTTTCTCTTGAAGTGGCACTGTATAGATTTGCAGTTATGATCTGGTAAATGCTGCTTCCTGTTGGGTTACCAACATGCCAGTGATATTCAGCTGTACTCTTCATGCCGCACCCATCTTATGAACTTGCTCACTTTCAAAGGTGTGCACCATAGGGGTGACTGGACAATTAGGAGCAAACAGTTTTTTGCTTAAATAGAAGTTGAATTGATGCTTGCCATATAGAACCCTGATTTATGAAAATATTGTTGCTAAATAGAAGTTGGATTGATGAAAATAATTCCTGCCAATTGATATAGAAAATGTTAGCTCCGAATTGTCCGTGAACAACCAATGTGACAGAAGTCCTATTGTAATTAATAATTAATTACAATATGTCCAATTAATGTCCAATTATTGGACATTTTTATACAATACTGCTTAACCCATTGGTGCCCAGCATCTGTTAAAATGGATGCTTAGAAAACATGTTGCCAAAATAATATGATCATCGCTATTTTTTTTAAATTGGTGGGTCAATTGACTATAGATTGCACCATTGTGATTGTCAGGTTATGTTAATTGGAGTCATTTTATTGTTTGTCTTGATGTGTCTACTGCAACATGTTGAAAATCGTTGCTACCACTGGTAATTATGTGTAGCGGTCCACACCAAAATCCGCATTAACACATTGACCGCCTACACGCGATGTTAAATGACCGGCGGAATGACGAGTGACTCGTCTTTGGCGATCAGCAGGTTATGTCGGAGATTACACATCAGAGATATTTAGGGAAATAGTATGTTTTTGATTTTTTCATTTTTGTGCAGAATTTAATATAAAAAAAATAATTTTAAAAAGTGTATTTTTAAAAATTGTTGAAACACAAGTTTTAGAGCTATTTTAATGCTTTTTATATGCAAATCAGTTTGTTTTAATTAAGTTAATTGGTTAATTAATTAGTTTAATAGGATCACTTTGTTTCCTTATATCTTCGGTCAGAGAACAGTTGGCTGCAAGTGTTCTAAAGCGCCATGGTGTACCATCCAGTACTCAAGTGCAGTGGCGTACCATCCATCCAAGGTCAACGTACTGCTGCAGTACTATAAGCCTGATGTACGATCTGATGGTAACAATCATTGGAATGTACTAGGAAACTTTCATTGCAAGGCTTGAGAAATGTGATGCAAACCTTTATCCTGGGAGCAACAAGTACTATCACAATGCATGAAACGCTCGTGAATAAGCTGGTGCCCTGCATTTGGCATTGACTTCAGTTAGCAGAGCAAGGCACAGTAAACTTGAAAAAGTCATTTATGCGCTATATAAGAGCTTGGATACATACATAAATACATACATAATTACGTATAAAAGTTCTGTAGTGTCGCTTAATTATGTGGCTTAAACATCGCCTAGTACATTTCAAGTTTGCTGTTTTGTGTAGCATATTACTGAGCAGTATTTGTTCTTCTGTTGACTTGCTTTCAGTCGAATACTAAGCATTCAGAGTGCTGACGAATTCTATACATCAATGGGAATTCTGTCTCAGGAAATGCTTGATGGGAAAATCGTTGATGCTGACAAACTTATAAAAGTACTGCATATAACTTCTTTTCTTTTAAATGTCTTATGAAATCAGTATTCTTTCAAGGCTCATTCTCTGATGCTTGTTCACACATTTGCACGATATTTTATTCAATTAATAGCACTGCGAGAAAAGAACAATGCGTTCATAAATATTGCCAGTAGCAATCACTTACAAATAGACCTGAAATTTGACCCCAATAGGTCGACCCCAGTCGACTTGGTCATCCCAAGTCGAGTTGAGTCATTTTTGCTCAGTGCAACTGACCCCAAGTCGAATTTTATAGAGAGAAGACACTTAAAGTTAAGCATTTTTGTAGTGTGTTTACAAAAACGAATGAGGCATAGGTCTAGCTACCAGTTCTAACTTCCATGGCAGAGGTTACCGCGTACAAAGGCTGCGAAATTATTTTATATGTAATTCGATGCCTGTGTCACGATATAAAGTCTTTCCCCCAATATAAAGTCTCCCCTGAACCAGATCTAGTCCCCCCTAGCTGAAACTATGTATTGGAAGAAATTTGTCTGATACATAAGTGTATATATTATGCTCTTGTTAAATAATTTAACAGCATAAACTAACAGTTTTATCTGCTCATTTGTAACTTTTATGCGACTGTAGCTCATTTCATGCTGAACTTTGTTTCGGCAGTGGAGGAAATATTCTCTCTCCCCCAGAGACTTTATTTCAGAATATAGTCTCCGTGGCACGAATTTATTCTAGAACAGATCCACCGGGGAGAATCTGTTTCAAAATAGAGTCTCAGAGGGAGACTTTTAGGGGGAGATTCTGGCTTTACTAAACTACTTAGGCCTACTTATATTTTAGCGTATCATGCCGATTGCCATCTGCCGATCTATTCATATAATTTAAAAAAAATTATTCTATGTTAAAACTTCTGGCTACGTTTCATAAAAATGGTGAATCGACATGTTAAGAAAATGTTAGCACGTCTTTCTTTTTCAATACATGAGCACCATCAATTCAATGAACTTCTATCGTGGTCAGTGAACTCGACGCAAAGAAAGCTCGATCTCGTACTAGTATATCGATAGTTTGGCATTACTTTGCTGCACTGCAATTTCATTCAACAAGTGTTGAGGTCTAATTAGGCCTCCTCATCGTGGCATGAAACTAGCGCTACCTATGCAACATTGACTTGGCTTCTTTCATTATTAGCCGTACATAGGCCTAAGCTAATGGTTATTACCATGCCAGAAGTCGACTTCAAGTTGGAAGTCGGTTGTTTTTCTGCCAAGTCGGGTCAGGTCGTTTTGGCTCCAGGGTGTTGACTTTAAGTCGACCTCAAGTCACTTTAGGGCCAAGTGGTGTCAGATTGGCTGACCATAGTCACTCCCAGGTCTTTCACGAATGTATATGTCATTAATAATAGTATTAAGCAGGGAGAAAATTAGATGCTCAAGTAGTAACGGAAATTCAAATGAAAGAGAATCAGTCACAGAGTGATAAAATGTTTGCATACATATTACCTGTTTGTTCCCAATAATAGGAGGAGAGGTTGTCAGAATTTAACACCATGACATAGGTGGCAGGATACGTACATTGAGCCTCTGCAGAGGCACATACTTCCTAAAAAGATGAGCAATAACCCAAGAAATATTCTTGATAAAAATGTCAGGAAGTGAGATAAGAAATGAATGCTGATGTATGAGTCAGTTGGCCAAGTCTCACTCATTAAGAGCAACTATTTGTTTCAAATATGCCAATTTTTAGACGGTTTCCGTAAATCAGCATATTTCCATGGAGATTAACGAAGCAAATTTGAGTATACAATGTTTAATTTTATTCAGTGGTTCTTGAGATGGCCACGATGTTTACAGGTGGGCCACGACCCAGAGAAATTTGGGAACCACTGGTTTATTGTGCTCCTGCTACCCCACAGCCCTCCACACCAGTGATGCTTATGTGTTGTGAATGACCACTGTGGGCCACAGTGGTCATTCACAACATTATGAGATATTAGTCCTGCAAAGCCATGTGTCTTCATAGCTGAAACCAATACTTTGACTGATGAAAAGAGTATTTTATATAAATACATGACAAGAATTGAAAACAAAAATACCAATACACTCACAGCTAAAAGTTTCTCAATTTGAGTAAAAGATATTAGATTGCCTTCCATTCTAATTTTTCTAATTTTTGTCAAGTTTGCAGTAAATTAATTTTTGTTGTGTGTTTGGTTTAATTGTTGAACTACTTTTTGTTTGTAAACTGAAGGCAATCTACATGATGGCACCATTTCCTTTTCCCCAGCTGATGGAACTGAGAGAGAAGTATACATATAACATAACGCCGTTTACAGCAGCTTTGAATTCAGGGAGACATCATCAGCCAACGATGGGACTGGCTCGAGCTGGCTCGAGTGCTGCAATGTTTGCAGATGATGAGGATTTTGATGAAGATGAAATGATGGACAACATCAACTGCTTTGCTGGACTCTTTCTGCCTCAACATCCGTCACCACTGAAAACAACCAATTGTAAATATATCTAAATAGATTTCTTATCTAGATCAGATAGTTTTGTAATTTCATCTGACAATACTTACATGCAGTAAGACAAGTTGCACAACTTAGGCATCATTAATCTGCAGTTTAAAATACTGTTGACGTTGGAAATAAATATTATGCGCAGTTGTAGGCTAGGGCCTACGTGTTGCACTCACAAAGCCGGTGGATCCTCATCTTACTATGATCGAAAGAAAATCCAGGAGCAAAACTCACTTTAACTGTTAGGTCAAACAATTAACCCATCTAAAACTATAAAGGCGAACTTTTCCAATGTTTGCGAACAATTTTCTTCTTATCCCCCCGACCGATTTTTCCCAATATTTACAAAAATACTTTTTAGGACCCCTTAACAAACATAGGGGGGTTCGCGATCCAAAAATCTTACCTTTGCCGAATTTGAAACATTTAATTTTTAATAATCCGACGAAAGCTAATATAATGCAGTATTTAAGATTGGTCGCCGGATCGCTTTCAAAGAACCCATAGATTTATGACGTCATCACTTCTTTACTTCGCTTTAGGCGGCCGATTTTATAGCGCGCGCTTTCGCTAAATTATACTAAAAACACTGATAATAATATTATGAACGGTTGATCGCTAGACAATGACAATGGATACCGGTAATTAATATAGTAACATGTCGTCGTACGTATACAGGCCATCTGGACATTACGGTATTTAGGGCGGACGGGTTTAGGCAAAAGAACCAAAAATCGCCGGCAAATGCTGGCCACAACGGAGGGTGACGAACCCGCCCCGCAGGGGCGGTTGCAATGGGAGCTGGGTTGGGGCGAAAAATCTACATTGGGGCCGATGGAAGAAGGTGGGGGTTAGAAAGGTTATGTGGGAACGGGGTCAGCGTGGCTGTGGACCAAATATCGAAATTTCCCGGGCAACGCCGGGTAAATCAGCTAGTCAGTCATAAAACGAAAGAAAATCCAGGAGCAAAACCGTTTGGCACCGTTTTAGAGGTGTTTAAGGCCAGCACTTTTGCCAGTCCGAATTTCACGGGTCGCGTACCGGTGGAGGTCGGAGTGTGGTGGAGGTCAGGGAGGGAGGGTAAAAGGGAGGGTAGGAGGGAGGGAGGTAGGGAGGGTGGGAAGAATGGAGGGTGGGAGGAACGGAGGGTGGGAGGGAGGGTGGGTAGGAGGTGTGACGTTCTGTCCGTCTACAATGACTTTCCTCGTCGCCATATTGACGTTCCCCCCTTTATAAGTGAGCACGTCGGATCTGGCCCTACTAGCAGGGAACCCCCCCTCAGTCGGTCCCCAGTCTCCCGCCCCTTCGCTCACAGTAAAGGGGGGTTGGTCCCCGTTGAACGTCGTTGTAGTCCCGGAGATGGCCATCCGGGGTGCTAATCCCGGCTGTTTGGGTACCACCCCCCAGTCCTACCATCGGGACCCCCACTACATTTCTATTCCTACTCCCGTCTATCGACCTATCTGGGTCCATATGGGAGTAACCGGCCTGGGACGGGAACCCAAGTCTGTCCATGTGTGAATAGTCCGACCTAGGCTTCTCCTTCAGTCTAGCGCTCCGCCGACTACCCTGGACAGCACCTGCACTGGCTCCCTCTTCTTCTTCGGCTCCTTGACGAGGTGCCGCTCGAGTGGTTAGCGCGGAAGAGCAGTGCCCTTCAACCGTATTTCTTTCACGGTCTGGATCCGTTTCTACTTCCATCTCATACGAAGCCGGGTGCCTCATTCCTTCGGCCCGCCACCCCAACTCCTGCCAGATTTCCATATCTTCCCCCAAGGACAGTCTTCCGTCATTGTAGGACACTACAGGTTGGAACAGTCTCGTCTCTGTCCGTCTTTCTTCCTGTTCCCTAGTCCAATTCGTCAGCTGTTCGCGAACGTCGTCCTGTTCGGCGAATACTATCTCCATCTGATCCGAAACGTCTGTTACTCTCGACGTCAGCTCTCGTACTCGTCCGTCCATCTCTCTTTGTCGTCCGTCCATCCCAGCCAATGTTTTACTAATCTGGGCCAGCATGGCCGCCAGCGTCGGATCTAATCCCGCCGATCGCTGTCCGTCATCTACCGTTTGTCCGTCATCCTCCCCGTCTAGTCTCTCGTCAGATTCAAACACTTTAGACATTGTAATTTTAATAGCCGAAGCTATGTTTTCTTCAATACAAATTATGCAATAATAAACAATTCACAAAATAGCGCAACAAGAGTCTCTGTCTAAAAATAGAATCCGTTCATCCAATCACTCACAAATACACGTGCTTAACCTGAGCTATACGGCTAATGAAATCTGGTAAATTATGACGTGGGGTTTTCCCCGTTCACACAACAAACACTGACCTCACAGCATCAACACATCCACATACCCGTTTCATAGTCCGATTCCAGTTCCTCAGGATTCCTTTCTTCGTCTTCAACTATTCGATTAACAGCCGTCCGTCCTATTCTTGACGTAGACGCGTGCTTTACTTCTCCCAACAATTCCAATAGCGTTCCAGCAATCCTGATCCGTGCTATGTCAGCGATGTTGTCCTTCGTTACGTATCCGTACTCTCCAATAATCTCGAATTCCAATTAAACCGTTCACGGATCTCGATGCAATCATCCAGAGATACGGGCTGCCCTTTCACAATCTTTTCCTCGAACGTCTTCAGCGTCGGTACATCGGGTCGTAAGCGTTACCCTTCCAAATCTTTGCCTCGAATCGTCTCGTTCGGCAGACCGGGTTGTAACAGCTTCCAAAATATCCTTCACGAATCTTTATCCGTTCATCCAAAATACGGGCTGCTCCTCACGTTGTCCCTCCGTGGTATTGCCCTCCGTCTTCAACGTAACTTCCTCTACTTCGTGGAATGTCCCTTCACGAAATCCTCAAATCCTCCATTTCCCAGTAACGCTTCCGAAATCCCCAGAATCTTTAACGCCGTCCGGATCCGTTGATCCCCAAAGATGCAGCGGGCCGCTCATCACATCATCTTCGTGGACTCGTCTGACAAGGCGCCCGTTCGTTGGCGTCGCTCCCTTTTATACACTCTCAGGCTTGCATCAGCAGAAAGGGCTATTTCAGCGTGCTTTCTCCCTTTGACCGTCTGCCTCCGTCTGTTGTCTGTGCCGCAGTCCTTCTCCGTCCGGCACGCCATCGTCGTGAACCGACGCTTACTCAGCAGGCCTAAGTTCTGGTTGCATCAGCGTGGTCTAGATTATCAGGGCGAAGTTCTCCCACATATCACCACTCACACACATAATCCACACACACACAGTACACAGAATTGCTAGTAAACGGCGCTCCATAAATGAGAAAATCTTGGTTTCTCACAGAGGGTTGGAGGGAGGGTAGGATGGAGGGAGGGAGGGTGGGAGGAGGGTGGGTGGGATGGAGGGACAGACGTAGGGATTGGCGGGGAACAGCCCGAATCCTAAAATTCCTGGGCAACGCCGGGTACCCCAGCTATTATATAGGGGAGGGGGGTGGGGCGGGGGATGGTGAGGTGGGCAGGTGGAGTTGGTGTGGGAGTGGAGGGGGTGGGTGGGAGGGTTGGGGTGGGGGTGGAAGTGGGGGGCTGGGACAAGGAAATTGTCCCGAAAACCCAGATTTCTCATGTGGCGTACCGGTGGAGGTCGGAGTGTGGTGGGTGTGGTGTGGTGGGGTTGTGGCTGGTGCGGGTCGAATCCTAAATTTCCCGGACAACGCGGGTACCTCAGCTAGTAGTCAAATATGAGTTAAATAAAACTGTTTTATATTTTTAAAAAGCATGAAATATTGCAAATTATCCATAGTCCGAGCCACTCAAAGAGCTCAAGGCAAAACAAGAAAACATGGGATAATGGTAGCTAAACACTACCGAAACTAAACGCCCTTCAAAACGTCAAATTATTGTAACGGAGAACTCGAAAACATAGGCTTAGGTTACAGGTTAATTTCTAGTTTAAAAACTTGGGCCATTGGAACTTCTGGGTCCCTGGACTTTGTCCACCTTCCTTAGACCTTTAGGCCAGCACATCCAACCATTCCGCGTCATAATTTTAGAATCGCAAAATTTCAATATCTTTATGATAATATCCCCATTATTTTCGAAGGCTACAGCACTGGGTAAAATTTTGATCAGTGCGCTCGCCAACGTCTTATGGGCTACTGTAGCTGCCTGTGTCATGTAGACCTAGATAGGGAGGGCATGTACACGCTTATCAGGCAGACACTGTGGTTGCTCCCGATTGTGATTACATGGAATAGACAAATGAAGTCTTACGAATATTCATACAGCCTACGCCTGCCAAACTGCTAAAGTGAACAAGTCAGTGTAATGCAAGAATGACGGTTGTATGCTGTGAGAATTCGTGACACACCAATTCTTCACGACACACCAGCGACACACCATTTTTACGCGACACACTGCCGGTCGCTTCGCGACACTGGTGTGTCGCGGCACACCGGTTGAGAACCTCTGTGGTAGAGTAATGGATAACACGCTGGCGTAGAGAGCGAGAGGTAGAGAGTTCGAGCCCCCTGTTGGGCAGACATGCTCTGTAGGTTGCTATTAGCGCCAATTATTGCAGGCTGTCTGCTCAGTTAGTATAGTTAAGATTTGTGTATTCTGTGATCTGCATTCTTGTGAATTGTTTAAACTGCATTATTGTACACTGTAACCGGTTGCGTTCTGTCAACTGGATTGTTGAATAAACGAAAATTATTATTATTATTATTATTTTTTATGAATGTATATAAACAGTATCTGGATTGCTAACGAACACTGAAAGTTCGGATAATTGCTCAAAGGGTTTGAGTTTTATGACAAAACACAAAGAAGACGAACAGTTTAGAAATTTCAGTACATTTTCAAAGGCTATTTGAAATGTTATATTCCAGTAAAATTTATCACAACATTTTTTCTCCAACTTTTGCAGAACCCTTTGCTCACCCCCAATTGCTGTTTGGTTTGACCAATTGCTGTTTGGTTTGACCAATTGCTGTTTGGTCTGACCAATTGCTGTTTGGTTTGACCAATTGCTGTTTGGTTTGACCAATTGCTGTTTGGTTTGACCAATTGCTGTTTGGTTTGACCAATTGCTGTTTGGTTTGACCAATTGCTGTTTGGTTTGACCAATTGCTGTTTGGTTTGACCAATTGCTGTTTGGTTTGACACTGACTGTTGATAATCTCACCGTTGCTGATCCAGCTACGGTCTCTTCACCACTCCACTTCAGAAGGAGTCAGACACTGGAGGAATCTTGTCTCCTAACATAAAGACAACTCGAAAAGACTGATTGTCGATCTCCGGTTTGTTGCAGAAGACTTTCTTCAGATGCTGATGCAGAAAACCTACAATCTTTGTGCATCAACGGCTGTTGCACCGTCTCCTCCACTCTACTTTCGCAATCCATTGTTTTCTCCACTCTAAAAAACCTAATTTGGATCCAAATACTTGTCAAAATTGCCAACCTTCTTCCCTACCTCGAGCAAGCTGCCTCCAATATTATTTCTCATGGACTCACGGGTCTTCGCCTTTATGATGTTGTGCGGGCCACAACGTTGGCCCGCCTTCTCTGTGCTTCTCCTGCATGATATGGTTTTACTAATACTGCACAGAGAACGCGTATTAACTCAATAATATGTAAAATGGTACGACACAAGTATCTACCTGAAGACCAGAAGTCTTTTATGACCTCTGTGGCTGTGCTGACACAGTCTCTCTTTTTTCGTCTGTGCTTTACAATCCTAGCCATATTCTTAATTGTCTGCTGCCTCCTATAAAGAATGTTACCTACTCCCTCTGCCCTCGATCACACAATCGAGAGATTCCATATGCTGATACATTAACTAGGAAAGGCTTCTTTACACGTATGATATATAAATGACTATCGATGTCTATTCTGCTATTTAGCCTTCTTTTGTGTAACACTGAAAACAACTGCATTTTTCACTCACTTTATTAGGCCTATTGATTATTTAGTTATGTATATACATATAAAAATTATATATTCACTGTTTTTCATAACTGATCGATGTTCCCACAGTGCGTTTGCAGGCGGTTCATTAAAGTATATACTTACTTACTTACTACAGTCGGGCTCTAGAGGCAGCCTTCGACTGAGACTCTTCTCTTATCTCTCTTATTGTATTGTATTGTATTTTATTGTATTTAAACATTTATAAAGCGCCTCTAGTAGGGTGAACCGTTCAGAGGCGCTCCCAGTGCACAAGGCCCCGCGAGAAGAAGCAGGTTTTAAGAAGAGACAGAGCAGAGGAGAGACTGACAGAAAGAAGTGTAAAGCGAACAGAAGGAGAAAGAGCATTCCAGAGAGAAGGACCAATTGAGACAAAAGATCGAGACTGAGCCATAGCAGTTCTAGACCGAGGAACCAATAGGTCAAGTCTGTTGGATGAACGAAGTGGACGTTGGGAGGAAGCTGAGTGAGGACGACGTTAAAGCTCTCTTGTCTCACATATATGGCCACCTCTCTCGCTTACGTTTTCTCAGCCTTTGACATGGTCGACCACGAGATCTTGCGGTAACAATTGCGGCAATTCTCTGTTGCGTATTTTCGTTCTCATTATATTCTCGTTCTCAAAATAATCATTTATTTTTGTTCTTATTCTCATTAAGAGTTCTAAATTGATTATTTTGCCTCTAATTCCTATTTATATTAACTTATCCTTTTATCATCATTCCCTTATTTTATGCATACAAAGCAAGTTTGTCTGTTAGTTGGAGCCCAGTGGTGTAGGGTATGTTCGCTGCCTGGGTTCGAATCCACCTCAAGCTGCCGTGTCACTCACAATTGCATGAAACGCCGATTCAGTGTTCATGCTATAGTCGGGATCACCTCTGAGGAGATATCTTGAAGGGGGCGTTATACCAAGTGCTTATACATACATACATGTCATACATATTTACATACAACAATCTTAATTGTTTTTCCGTCAATTCTCCAACCTCAAATCAATTCCAAACGAGGGTCTCCTTCAGAACTGATTCTGCGATGACACATTAAATACTCTAGCTCTCTGTGAAACCTTCAAGAAATATATATTTCTGTTTCAGTGTTTTAATAGAGCAGTTGAATGTTTCTTTTGTTATTTTCTGTTGTTCAGCAGCTGATGTTGATTCCAGTTCTGATATATCCAAAGCCAGTCCAGGTGCCTATGCTGCAACTCCTGTTGACATTGCTGTCAGCATGCCAGCTTATTCTCATCGTGTAACTCTTGACATAGAGCTGCTACACAAGCAGTACAAGAGGCTGAAACAACGACAGAAACAGGCGCATATCATACTCGCTGGTTTGTACTATTTAAATATCTTGTGCAATTTTTAAAATATTTTGCCTGGATAGATTTAATGCTGCTGCAGATATATGTCACTTTAATTTGGTTAAAGTTTATAAAAACCTGATCTGGTTTTGTGACAATTTTTACAAACTTTGGATTTCAGTGTGTTCGTTGCTTAGCATTAGTGTGAGTGTAATATTTTTATTCTGTTGTTTTAAAACTGAGGTAGAGTGAGTCAATTAGTTGTATTTGTTTCCAAATGAGTTCATGAATTTGTACTAGCCATGAATCACCGCAATGCCCGACTTGTTTGCTGATATGCAGGTCTTTGAACATGGTCACCCATTGAAATATCAAAATTGAGTTTTCATTGGCATTTGCCAGCAGTCACTTCTTTCTGTCTGCACATCTGCCACAACAGCTTAAGCTTGAAACAGCATTCTGCCATTGAAGAAATCCTGCCTTTCCATTAAGACTTGAATGGTAATGTTCATTTCTGTTGCCATCTAGATTTGTCTTGCAATGAGAGATCATGTTCTTTGTTAATTTTTATTGTCTTATAAATGTGTCTTGCGATGCATAAACATGTTGTTTAAAACAGTTGTTTCATTAATGAACATTCTCAACTCATTATCGCAAGATGATCCATCAGAATTAGGGATGTTCATTATAGGCATAAACATAAGCTTGTAAAGCAAGCTTATTCATATTCACACCATTGTTAGATTATAGCATCCAGATCTTTGTGGAAATTTTCTTTTGGCTCAGTCCAACTTTCTTTAAACTTTTCTGATGTTGCACTGAGGTAGTTGCTAGTTGTGGAAGTTCACGTGTATTTCTTTTCAACATGGATCGTCTTAAAAAGCATCTTTCTAGATATTCTAAAAACAATATAGCTGCTTGTGAGGGCTTTGCATTTTGAACCTATGTGTTTTTCTTTGTTACGTTAATCAGCTGCGAGTGCACGACAGAAACAGTCACAACAATTAACGACCAGTAGTCAGGATTTGAGGCGAGTGCCATCACTGGGTCACAGTCCCACAGCAGTCAATCATCTCTTTGTCAGTCGTCAAATGATGAACAACAGGAGGCAGAACGTTGCTGGTTTGCCTACAGTTACAACGTCTTTTTGTAATGGTGGTGGTGTTGGCGGTAATCAACGTGACTCCAGTTTGGCTGCTGTCCAGCTTTTGAATTGCGTGAGAACTGGGCAGACATCAACAAGTGATGCAACATCATCATCATCTGATGACTTAAGATCATCTTCTTATCATTGTAGTCATTCACCTTCGATTGACAGCTCAACCAGTTGTCTCAGTTCAGATGTCAGCCAAAGGTCAGACTCTCTTGCGTCAGATTCAACGTATACTGGTGGTTCAGAGAAAAGTTTTGGCACTTGTAATGCTGCAAGTTGTTCCTCTCTGAATATCCAGTCAGACAGAGAAAGTGACATTATTCAGCTTGCATGTTCAGAGGAAGGTCTAGAGCATGTTGATGTCCGTGTGAATTGTGGAAGAACTGAGGAGAAACTGGAAGATGAAGAGAAAACTGACGAGGGAGAAGGCAGTTTACAGATGGAATTAACTGAAAATTCTGGTAATAGATGCAATGTTCAGTCAATAATGGAAATATGTCAGGGTAATACAGCTAGTCACAGAAACGATGAAGCATTTTCAACTGCAGAAGATGTCTGTCTGTCTCGTATCATGGAATTAGACAGTAACGCTGAAGATGTCAATTTGCTTGCTCAGCAGTCTGGATTGGAAGTAAAGTTGGATCAGGACCCTCCAACAGAAATAGATTCATTGGGTGCAAGATATAAATCTACTTCTAAGCAATTGTACCAGCAGACACTTTCATTTACAAAGCCACCTTCATCTCAAGAATTTAGGCAAGAGAAATTCAATTTGAAAGGACTTCCAGAATCACATTCCAGTTTGGAAGCAGTTGTAAAGGTATTCAATCCTTTTCCAAAGCAGTACATGAACCCTCGCAAAACTCGTAACAGCGTTCGTCTTGGATTGTACTCTGACGATAACGTTACGATCACGTCAGTGGGAGGAGGACAGGTCAAGAGGTCAGCTGACCAGTTACATAGAACAGCATATCTTCAAAGACAGTATATGATGGACTTGTCGAAACAATCGAAAACCAAGAAAAGTTAAACTGAGTTTGATCGGCTAAAATGTCTGGAAAAAATCGCAGCGTACTCAAAATTTCTTAAGAGCTACTTTAAAACTAAAGACAAGGCATGGGCAATTGTGTAATCAGACTGATTATGCATATATAGCAAGTGAAGAACAGAATCGCATTGCCAGAAAACAGAGAGGAGCTGTAATGGTGGATTTTGTTTACAACGGAGAGAAATTGGGAGGTGGTGGTAGGGTAGAGGGATCAGATGGAACTTTTGAGCAGACGGAAAGCCTGAGGCATGATATACATGTATACCGGTAGATGAAAGAACAGAGAATTTGCAGAATTCAGGAGGTGCTGTCTGAAAACTTAGATGATTGGAGGACAGGCAAGAGTGTATATAGGAGGAGGATTAGGTTGAGATGGGTGATTGGATGGTGAAGCTGGTGAAGTTTGCAGGCGTGCGATGGCTAGGAGCATTGCAGAGGTTAGAGGATTTTGAAATGAAGGCATTCATGGATTTGCAGCCGATCAGTTAGGTCTGATGCTTGGGTGTCCTTGGTGACAGCTCTGCAAGCAAATTTTGGATAAGTTGGAAATGCTTGTTTTGAGTGGATTCACAGTTTATGAAGAGGAAACAGTATTCAAAACTGGGGTAGATGAGGTGGAGTTGAGGAATCTTATGGAATTGACTTGATTGTGGCTTGCAGTTTCTTGAACAGTCAATGCTAATTTGAGTGTGCATTATACACCGGTGCTATAGAAGTAATTAACTACATTATCTAAGTAGATAGGCAGTTTTAAAATCAAGTATAGATTGAACAAGAAAACTCAGTTAAGGGAAAAATTAAAGAAAAGCTAAAATTTGTTTTGACACTGTGGTGGATTGCATTTGCAATCAGTAATTTGATGAAAACTGCATGTTTTTTTATTACAAATTGTAAAAGTTTATAAATGCTTTAATATGTGCATCTCTGTTTGAATTCCTAACAAAATTGCAAGGCAAATTTCAATGTGATCTTTTAGCTCTCTGGTATAAATGAAATAGTTTCTTAAATACAAATGTTGCCTGAAGTTTAATATGTGCCCTTTTCAGCGATAAATTTTGGCATCTATGAGAATCGTGCACTCAACATAATATTTGGATTTATTAAACGTCTCCGTTTTTATGCTTATTTTAGCGGGTAATTGAAAATGTACTGCATTTAAATGATCTGTTCAAAGAGACACCAATTCTTTATAAATGTATGATATAATTGAAACTATTAAATACACAATACAATTGCGCAATATTCCTATTTACTTATTTGGCGTATCACTAATTATAATTATCTTTTAGCTTATCTGTGCTCCACAGTTGAGATATATGACATGTCGTTTCTGTAGTGTAAACGGTCTTGAAATAGTTCTGTAGATTCTCTGTTGATTCACTGAATGAAGATAAGCAACCCCGTGCTATATTTGAAGAAATAGTTCTGCTGATTCTCCGTAGATTCACTGAATGAAGATAAGCAACCTCGTGCTATATTTGAAGAAGGATAATGAGATACTGTCAAGCTGTGGAATCCAGATCGAATACCAGACAAGACAATATTCAATACTTCCGTAGCATCAAATTATCACACTCCAACCAATGAGAATTTCCTTCCCAATTGAAAATGACCTTGAAATGTCAACCAGAGACAATGAGCCCAAAATCGTTTCTCAACACACGAATATCGTCTCACCAACCGTCACGATCACAATGTAGACTTCACGGACGTTAGAGTTCGCAACTTCGAATTTCTAAATCGCCTCTACTCTCACACGAATGCCTCGTACTGTTTTACGACCAGATACGAGCATAATCATCATCCTCACCATTGAATAAACTTCAAATGAATTGCCAGCCACAACTGAACAACCATCTTTCTCAATGTTCAAGCAAGGAATCAACCGTTTATGTCGAATTTCAATGACGTGGCTGTTTCCATTCGATTCTGTCCGTTACGCTCATTTCGATGCTTTTAATTGGTTACGCGTCAATGCAAATGTTTTCGCTCACGTAAGCGTCCGTAGTAACCGCTTGACGTCACCATGACTGCCTCGCTCATGTACGCAAGATTCGTGGTCTCCTAGTTACTAATCCACTAGACGCCAAATTATTAATCTAGATACGCCGACTAAATTATCTAGCTTAACTCCTACTTAGAATTAACATATAATATCAGACAAGTTAGTTTGATAGATAATAGCGATTTAATACGCTACAAATACCCCTCCTTCAAAAGTCTGTAATCAGGCTTTACAATCTCACCTAATTATCTATCAACTAAATTTCTATCAACTTCCTTATTCTATCTTACACAACAATACAACATTACTGAACTTCTTATCTACATTATTATAATACATTACTGATATATTTAAGTACTATGTAATTCCTCTACTCAAATAATCAGACATAACATTATTGCTTCCCTTGATATATCGTATCGTAAAGCAATAATTTTGAAGTGCTAGACTCCACCTCATGACTCTCGCATTTCTCATTCTCCCTTCTTTCATGTACTGTAGTCCGCAGTGGTCTGTCTCAATCACAAACTGCTTTCCACACAAGTACCTGTCAAACCGACTAATTCCCCACATTATCGCTAGACATTCTCTCTCCTCAACTGAATATCTCGTCTCTCTTTCCAATAATTTCCTACTCGCATATGCAATCGGGTGGTTTATCCCTTCATACTGCTGTATCAGGACACAACCTATTCCTCTTCCTGATGCATCCGTTTGAATCACGAATTCCTTCTCCAAGTTTGGTAACTTTAGTATTGGTGTCTTAGCAAGTGCTGCTTTCAGCTTACTAAAACTCTCTTCCAATTCTTCGTTCCAATCAACATTATTAGCTGCTGACTTCTTTGTCAAGTCACTTAATGGTGCCATCAGTTCAGCACAATGAGGAATAAATTTTCTGTAATAGTTTATTGCTCCCAAAAAGCTTCTTATCTGTTTCTTCGTTTTCGGTTGTGGCATCTCCACAATCTTATCTATCGATTCTCCTTTAGGACTAATGTCGTCGTTGTTTAACGTATGACCCAAGAAATCTATGCGCCCATAGCCTAACGAACATTTCTTTGGTTTCAAAGTCAGGTGAGCATCTCTCACTCTTTGAACAAATTCTCGTAAAATCTTCATATGTTTAGTCCATCCTTCTGTATGAGCTAGTATGTCATCAACATAACTCTCCAGATTCTCGGTTCCATGCAAAATCTTCCTTATCAGTCTGTTATAGCTTGAAGCACTGTTTACCAATCCAAATGGTAAACGTCTTTTTATTATTCCTTATTATTCAACTTAAAACACTTTATCATTGTACACCTTCTCTCACAAAATAAAACTCATCTACTTAATTTTAATTTCAAATGATGACTCACTCTCATCTCTTTTCATCGAATTAACTTCGATTTACTTGAATGTCTCATCAAGACACCCACTCAAATACTTCTTCTTAACTAGTTTCCTTTTTACTTCATCTCTTAACTAATCATCTACAACCCTTTATACTACTAAACTATTTGACTCTTCAGTCCACTTAATGAACTATTCTCAAACTACATAACTACTTAATTGAACAATTCAACTCAACTTAAACTTGCATTGTATTTTAATTACAACTGTCTTAACTAACTATCCCATCTATGGATACACCTACCATCTTTCATCTATGACTTTCTCCTCTTGCTTTGACCACTCATTTGGTCCACACTTGAGTTTAATGTACTACCTTGATATAAGTTCAATGTTTTACCATTTCTCATTTCTGATTCCCTAGGATTATTCTCTTCCCAACTGTATTCACTTAAATTCTCATAGGACTTCCATCTTACTTCTTCTAATGACTCGGTCTCTCTATCATAGTCATTACCATTCTTTCTTCTATTTATCAAATCTTTAGGATATGACCTCTTCTTGTCATTCCATGTTCTTCCTCTCCATCTATTCTCATCATAGTATCCTCCACGTGTTTCTCTCTGTCTACTCACAGATTCTTTACCATATGTCCTTCTACAGTATGGTTTATTTCCACCATACCTTCCCATAGTTTCAACACTATCACTATTTTCTCTGCATCTCCAATTTGATTTATTAGACCTACCACTGTCTAATCCACTGTTCCTGTTGAACTCTCTAGACTTTTGTCTACAATTTCTCCTATTATCACTATTCACATGTCTCTCGTTCCAACTTACACCTCTCCTATTCACTTCTTTATCATATGTATCTCTTCCATACATCCATCCATCTTGTCTCTTAGATTGGATCTCATTTCTCCTGTAATTATTCACATTATTCCTCCAATCCACTTGCTGTCTTCTACATCTCTTCTTATTCTCATTAACGTCACCTGATTCACATTTACCACCTGTGATCATATATCTATCTGGCGTCTCTATTAACTTCAATGGTTCACCTTTATAACGCCTTCTCACTTTTGGCCTATCCAACAAGCCATTCTCCTTTACTTCGAGAACCTCGTCCGTTCTCTTCCCATCATGTACAATAGCCGACACATATGCTATTGTCTCAGAACCTGACAACTCTTCTTCATCCCTCTCGTAATATTTCTTTAGTATGTTGATGTGGTATGTTTTCAGTTTTCCACCATCAACCTCAACTTTATAATCGTAATCTCCGATTTTTCCTCTGACAACAAATGGTCCTTGCCATTTAACAAGCATCTTATTATTACAACTCGGCAGTAACAATAGGACTTTATCACCTATCTCCAGTTTTCTATATCGGGCCTTTTTATCGTAGTATTTCTTGTTCTTCGCATTGGCTTTGTGAATTGCTTTCTGCGCCATGTTACACGTTTCCTCTATACGTTCTCGTAGATCTGTCATATATGTGTATACATCCTTCACCTCGTCTTCCACTTTTTCGTTTGTCCACAGTTCCTTCAATATCTGTACCGGACCTCTACATGATCTTCCGAAGATTAATTCGAAAGGCGTGTATCCGTGGCTCTCGTGTACAGTATCTCGTAGTGCAAAAAGTAATGGTGCCAAATACCTGTCCCACTCTTTAACTTGTTCACCTATCAATTTTCTCAGCGTTGTCTTAATCGTTCCATTAAGACGTTCTACACAACCGTTTCCCATCGCGTGGTACGGACTTGTCATCGTGTGCTTGATCAACAACATTTTGTTTACTTCGGCCATTAGTTCTGACGTAAATTGGCTTCCTCTATCTGTATGAATTCTTTCTGGTACGCCCATCCGACAGTAAAAGTTAAACAAGGCTTCCGCCACTTCCTCGGTACTAATACCCTTCAATGGTATTGCTTCAGGATATCTGGTGCTTAGGTCAATAATCGTTAATACATAACGATATCCTCTCATAGACATTGGCTCTATGGCTCCTATGATGTCTACACAGACATGCTTAAACGGCACATCCAGCACTGGAAGATGTCCCATCGGTGCCTTGTAATTCACTTTCTTATCCACTGCTTTCTGGCATACATCACAACTTAATATATATCGCCGAACTTCTTGATTTATCCCTGGCCAATAAAATTCATTCACAATTTTATCGTGAGTCTTCTTCATGCCTAGATGAGCTGACAGTAGCGAGTTATGTGCTACAGCTAGAACTTTGTTTCTCAACTGTTTTGGAACCATCAACTGCCACTTCGCTTCATCTTTTAAAACTTCCTTCCATCTCCGGTACAACAATCCATCTTTCTTTACGTACAGCACTTTTTCTGTACTCTTCTCATCGCCATTCCACTCAGATGCTTTATCCCAGTAACTCTTCAATGTTTCATCTGTCTTCTGTAATTCCTTTATTTCTTTTGTGGTTATATTCAGGTCGGGCATTTCTGTGACCTTGAGTGGTTTATATTTCACCACTTTTTTCGACTCAGCTCTCGTTTCTATCGCTGCTGTCGTTTGATGTGCGTCACTGTTCATGACGTCATCACTTCCAACTTTCTCTATTACGTCATCATATTCCGTGCTCATTTCATCACTCTCAAATCTTACTGTCTTCTTGGCATCTTGCCAACGTGAATTAGCATTCACATTTCTCTTGAGTATTCCTTTATACTCAACTTTTTCTTGTTTCTCACTCATAATCGTCTCATTCACTTTCTCTCCTTTGTCACAATTAATTATATTTTCATCCGTGTTCTCATTCGTCACTGTATATTTTAACCCTCTCACGCGTCCAATAATTATCGGCTTTACTGGTTCATCCATAACCATTGCCTCAACTTCACCAGTAAAATACTCGCTCTCAATGTTTACATTGGCTGTAGGAAAACACCTTAAGCTCCCATCAACTAGGATGCAGTGCGTTTCCTTCCCAGTCAAATCACTATCCTTGATTAGCGATCTCCTCACGATACATGTACTCGCTCCAGAATCGTAAAGACAATTGGCGTCTACGCCATTGACCTTCGCTTGACATTCGTCTATACTTTCAATGTCAATGCAACCATCTTTCCGTTCCGTAACTACCGTACTTGCTGCCATATGTTTCGGTACTTCTTCTTTACCTTTCCTATCCTGGCGTTCTACTGTTCTGTCAATTTCATTCGATTTCGTATTTTCATTTGTCTGTACAGCCCTGTACGCCCTATTCTCGTAAATCTGTACTGCTGCAGCTGTGTGTTTAACAAACCCTTTAGTTTTGTTCACACAATCATATGCTTTATGACCTACCTTACCGCATGCAAAACAAGTTATCTTGTGTTCCGCTGCCTGCTCTCTATCTCTACTAAATCCTCTATTCACATTTCCACTGTGATTTGTCTCTTTGTTCTGTCGCGTTTCGACTCTTCCTCTGTTCATGTTTCCTTGGAATTTCTCTCTCGATTTCTCTTCAAATGGCTTTCCATTACCTCTGTCATTATTGAATCTCCCTTGAGGTTTTACAGAATTCTCTGCATATCTGTACCCATGAGCTTCGATGTAAGATTCTGCACACGTCAATGTGTCTTTTAAGCTCATTTTTCCTTTCTCTTTAATGAACATCCTCAACTCGTTACTACAAGTGAGGAAAAATTGATCTTTTAACAGTAGATCCTCGATTCCTTCGTAGGTCTGCTCAAATCCAGCTTGTAGCAACCATTGCTGCAAATATCGTTGCAATCTGTAAATGAAATTTGAAGGAGTTTCTCCTTGTTCCATCTTGCTAGTCTTAAACTTGTTACGATACCCTCCTTCTGTCAATTGGAATCTTTTCAAGAGATGCTTCTTTAAACAATCGTAGTCTTGTGTTTCTTCAGCCGACAAACGCTGGTACACTTCTAATGCTTTCGACTCTAGATGTCGCGCTAGCATCAGCGACCATACATCTCTCGGTATCTCATACGTCGTACACGTACGCTCAAATCTAAGAAGATACGCATCAAGACAGTCCTTTGCCTCGTTAAATATTGGGAATTTAATATTCTTCATTCCCTTATGACTTTGGTTTCCTTGGTGGTTGTCACCCAT
This sequence comes from Lumbricus terrestris, assembly GCA_949752735.1. Taxonomy (NCBI): domain Eukaryota; kingdom Metazoa; phylum Annelida; class Clitellata; order Crassiclitellata; family Lumbricidae; genus Lumbricus; species Lumbricus terrestris. Next base: position 12,623,999 of record OX457046.1, read on the forward strand.
CGTCATATAAGAATCTCCATCATCTCTGTTTCGTCCATCTCTCGATTCTATTTCTCTCATTCTCGCTTGAATCTCGAGTCTCTTATGCTCTAAAGCTTCATTCGCTTCTCTTGCAAGCCTCGCCTCGTTCATCTCTGCTTCACGTATAAGTCTCGCGTCAGCCATCCTCGCCATTTCTATTTCTCTAACTGCTTTTGCCTCAGCAATTTTAGCCGCCTCACGCGCTAGCTCCAATTCATTCTCTCTGGCTGCTTTGGTATCAGCTAACTTAGCCGCTTCACGCACTGATTCTGCCTCTCTATTAGCCTTCGCTTCTTCTCGTTCCTCCGCCCTCTGTTGTCGTAATTCGTTCTGTCTGTCTCTGACAAATTCCTTCAATTCTTCACCTTCCAACGACTGTGAACGTCCCATATCAAGCCATTGTTGCCACTCTGTGATTGACATTCTTACTTACTCACTTTTGGTTAAGTAGTAGTAAATTTAACGCTCTAATATGCGCTATACAATTTCACACTCGCTTATAATAATTATTAAAATTATTAAGCGTCGCACTAATGCTCCCTCTTAACGTGATACAAACTCTGGTGTATGTTACGCAATAAGGATTATCGCACCGACTCTAATGCTTAGTATCTATACATGCGCTGCGCTGACGTTGCGCTATGCTTAACAATTTCCAAATAGATCTGCATTTTAATCAGTTTTGTCTCTTCAAAATAAATGTCAGTAAAGTTCAATCTAATCAACAATAATACTGTCAATTGTTATCCCGGACGAGCATCCCATTTGTAACGTCTCCGTTTTTATGCTTATTTTAGCGGGTAATTGAAAATGTACTGCATTTAAATGATCTGTTCAAAGAGACACCAATTCTTTATAAATGTATGATATAATTGAAACTATTAAATACACAATACAATTGCGCAATATTCCTATTTACTTATTTGGCGTATCACTAATTATAATTATCTTTTAGCTTATCTGTGCTCCACAGTTGAGATATATGACATGTCGTTTCTGTAGTGTAAACGGTCTTGAAATAGTTCTGTAGATTCTCTGTTGATTCACTGAATGAAGATAAGCAACCCCGTGCTATATTTGAAGAAATAGTTCTGCTGATTCTCCGTAGATTCACTGAATGAAGATAAGCAACCTCGTGCTATATTTGAAGAAGGATAATGAGATACTGTCAAGCTGTGGAATCCAGATCGAATACCAGACAAGACAATATTCAATACTTCCGTAGCATCAAATTATCACACTCCAACCAATGAGAATTTCCTTCCCAATTGAAAATGACCTTGAAATGTCAACCAGAGACAACGAGCCCAAAATCGTTTCTCAACACACGAATATCGTCTCACCAACCGTCACGATCACAATGTAGACTTCACGGACGTTAGAGTTCGCAACTTCGAATTTCTAAATCGCCTCTACTCTCACACGAATGCCTCGTACTGTTTTACGACCAGATACGAGCATAATCATCCTCACCATTGAATAAACTTCAAATGAATTGCCAGCCACAACTGAACAACCATCTTTCTCAATGTTCAAGCAAGGAATCAACCGTTTATGTCGAATTTCAATGACGTGGCTGTTTCCATTCGATTCTGTCCGTTACGCTCATTTCGATGCTTTTAATTGGTTACGCGTCAATGCAAATGTTTTCGCTCACGTAAGCGTCCGTAGTAACCGCTTGACGTCACCATGACTGCCTCGCTCATGTACGCAAGATTCGTGGTCTCCTAGTTACTAATCCACTAGACGCCAAATTATTAATCTAGATACGCCGACTAAATTATCTAGCTTAACTCCTACTTAGAATTAACATATAATATCAGACAAGTTAGTTTGATAGATAATAGCGATTTAATACGCTACAATGTGCCCTTTTCAGCGATAAATTTTGGCATCTATGAGAATCGTGCACTCAACATAATATTTGGATTTATTTCATGCACATTATCACATGACCACATTTCTCACACATTGATTTTTCTGCCTTAGGACGCGTTTACTCATGCATGGTTAGTCACATACTCACAGTCCCTTGAATTTTCCGCCAAGTTGTCCACTTCAGAGGTGGACACTACAGATTTGTGTGAAGTAATTGCTCTGTTTAGAGTACATAGGTTTTAAGTCTATTTAAGACTTGCAACTTTCAATTAGGAAACACTGGTGTATGCTTTAAGACTGATGGCTAATACAGTCTACAGTCACTTGATAAGAAGCTTTATTCAAACGGTCAAACCTACACACACACACTCATACACACACACACACACCAATTTTCATTCAGTGTTTGCATCATGACAGTGGCTCTTAACTTTTTACAGCCTAATACTAAACTATGTTTTCTGTCACGTATTTATTATTAAAGATTTTGTGGGACACAATACTTGTTAGTTAATTTTTTGTTTGTTTGTATGTGCATTTGTTATAGCGCCCCTTCAAGCTCTCTACTCAGAGGCGCTCCCGACTATAGCATGGACACTGCATCGAAGTTTCATGCCAAAGCATTGAGCAGTTGCGAGTGAAGAACTTACCCAAGGTCCCTACGCGGCAACTTGAGGTGGATTCGAACCTTGCAACCCTTCGGCTGCAAGGCGACGAACATACCCATTACACCACCGTGCGGCCGCACCCCACATATGCATATTGCGCAAATGATTTAGGTGCAATATTTTAATTTTAATTTTTCATAGCCGTATAAAATTTATTAAGCAGTTTATCTTAATTTTTTTCTACTACTGTAAAGTTGCATGGTTACTTCTGGAGCAGTTTATCATTTCATGTTGTGGATCAGGTGCAAGTACTTGTATATAAGCTGTTAGCTGTTTAGGAAATACTGGCTATGTAGTACATTTATTGGAAGAAATGTTTATTCAGAAACCAGATTATAACAAGCTCAATAAGCTTTTGGTCAAAATTCCAAAATGTGCCCTGGTTTCTGATCTAAATTGCAGAAGAGAAGTAACGCTACCAAGGCCAATGCAACGCTTGCTGCATTGGACAAAATCTGGAAAAGTAAAGAAATAACACTCAAGACTAAGCTGGCAGTCCTGGATACCTGTGTGTTCAGCAGGGCATTATATGCATTTGAAGCATGGGTAATGACCAAGGAAATTGAAAGAAGAATACTGGCTTTTGAAAGAATATGTTATCGAAAAATATTAAAAGTCGGTTGGAGAAAAAAGATGACAACGAATGAGCAACTATACAATCGAATTGGTCTAAGAGACACTCTGCTGCAAAAAGTAATCTGCAGGAAATTACAACTGTTTGGACACATATGCAGAATGGACGACTCCAGGAAACTTAAGACGTTATGTTTGGTATTATTGAAGGAAGGGGACGTCCCTTCTGAGAATGGAAGGATGACATCGTGAAATGGTGTGGAAAATCAGGTTTACTGTAGGCCTATGTATCTGGTTTTTCATAAGGCAGCACATCTAAGAACCTCTCAACACCATATGAGCCACACGGCTGTCTAAGGGATATGAACAGATGTGCCTTAACATAGGTTAGGGCAGTGGTTCCCAACCTTTTTTGACTGTCGGGCCACTTTTTCTAAGTTGGAGGACACGAGGGCCATTTTTTCTTAGTTAAAAGACATTAGGGGGTCACAAGGCTAAAATTTAATTAACTAGAGACATATAAAATTGTTATAATTGAATCCAACAAATATTTGATGCTATTTATTAACGTCCAAATAAAATAATTTGTAATGGAAATAATTATATATTCTATCAAGTCCAAATTGTCAATTTTTACATATATTTTTCTTAATTCATTGAGATGCTGCGGGCCATTTTTGTAGGCCAGGCGGGCCATTTTTTGGCCCGCGGGCCACGGGTTGGGAACCGCTGGGTTAGGGTGACCATACATCTCGCTTTTCCAGGACATGTCCCTGTTTTTTGTGGAGTGTCCTGGTGTGCCGACGACTTAGGCAAAAGTGCAAAATTGTCCCGGTTTTTGACAAGAAGGAAACTTGTATATTGAAAACGTCATTTTTATGTAAATGATGGAGCAAGTGTAGTTTGTAACCCAAAAAGAAATCGTAACAAAAGAGAAGTTGTCAGTTTGTATGGAGTTTTATATTACATCTTTAGTAGTTAGGCTGGTCTCCCCCTTGATCTTTTCCCATGTACATCAAGGGGGAGACCAAAGAAAAGATGGATCGACATGATAAGAGATGACTGCGAAGCAATTGGAATGACGATACAGGAGGTGACGCATGTGGCGCAGGATAGACAAAAGTGGAGAGCTACCATGGGAAAGCGACTGACGCGTGCTGACGGCATCGCCTGACGGCCATAAGTCAAGTCAAGTTAGGCTATTGAGTTTAGTTTACAGATTTTAAGAATAATTATCAAGGTGTAACGAGAAAGTTTTCATAATACAATTTCAGCAGCGGCACCAGATCCACGCTATATCGATTTCGGCAGGTCGCATCAAGGTCGCAATGGGATTTAGACCACTCATGTCAGCATCTTTGCTGAAGTAGTTTTTTCAGATGGCAACTTAAATGCTGTTAGTGTAAAAGTTGAAATTTTAAGAAATTCGGATGGTGGGGCACATACCCTCCCCAAACTCCTTTTCTGCTTGTTTGTTCTTCAGAAACCTTAAATCTTTCTCTGGACTAGATTACACACTGAGTGCCGATTTGAGTGTTTTCAATATTGTGAAAGAGCTGCACTCAGTGCACTGACGACTAGAGCAGGTTAATTGGAGATTTCGACAATCAGTATTAAATTTAACTGTGATTACATCTGCATCGATATGATCGAAAAACATTTGCAGAACAGAGTTAAACTTTAAAAAATCATTCTTTTGAGAAATATCAGTAACTTTGAACTGCGTAAAAGTAGCCTATGCAGTATAAGCTTACTAAAAGCAACAATAGCTTACTATGGACTGCTGACTAGAGTATCCTATAGGACTAGGCAGTGGCGTAGCCAGGATAATTTATGATGGAGGGGGGGTTATGGCCTGGCCAGATGCCCTTCCTGACACCAACCCAACAGTATTGCAGTAAATAAAAATAAAGTAACAAAGGGAATAAAGTAAGAAAAACAATTGTTACTACAAACAATTTTTTCTTTTCTTATTTAAGTGAATAAATAACCTTTTAAAAAACTTTTTCCTAAGCCAATGGGGGTTTTAACCCTAAAATGTAATCGCATATTTATATAGCGGCTGTGTTATGGCTTCGACCCTGAGGGTGAGATCCTTCACCACCGCTACTCCACGTTTATATTGCGACCGAGCCACCCGCAGTAAAGATCCGAGACAGTGGTGTAGTCCTAAAAAATGAAGTGGGGGGACGCCTGGAAATTGAAGTGGGGGGACGCCATGGAAATTGAAGTAGAAACTGTAGCAAAAAGTGCAATCTTGCAAGAATTTTGCAAAAAAGTGGGGGGACGGCGTCCCCCCGCGTCCCCGCCCCACTACACCACTGATCCGAGAAATTAATCTCTGACCGACCGGGAATCGAACCCGGGCCGCCGGCGCGGCGAGCGGGCTACCAACCCACTCGACCACCGAGGATCTCTAAATCCCCTTGTCTACGCCACTGGGACTAGGCCTTCGTATACTCCTATAGTCCTGTAGTTAAGGAATTACAACTACTGTCAGTTTTCCTAAAAGTGTCCTGGTTTTTGATGGTCAGAAAATGGTCACCCTAGCATAGGTGGAACATGTAATTTAAGCTAAGTTTTAAAAGATAACTCGAATATCAATAGGATGATTGTTCCAAAGGGATGCACCAACACATTTCACACTATTCACTCTCTGAAAATTGTTTCAGTCACGTAAATGTGTTACAGATGATATATTATAAAAATTATTATAACCGCAATGAAGCTGGCAAGTCAAAAAATAATAATAAATGTGCAAACTGTAGTTGGTCATAATATTTCATTATTATGTTTCACATTCTTTTTAAAGAGGTGTAGTTAGTGAACTGTGTAGGTAAAAATTTGTATGGAGACATCAATTACAGCAAGTATGATTTGGGTTAGGTCAATTTTCATTTTGTTTATAGATTCAGTTAAGAATATATTTTAAATGTTAAAAAGGATTCAAATGAAATTGCTGATGCAGTTGATGAGGCTTAAAGAGTACTGGTGTTAGGTTTCTGTGGTTTAACATAGATCTGTCGTTGATTCACTCATTCTTGTACTGTGCCATTTTATTTCATTATGGGTGATGTGGACGCGTATGAAATAATTCTACAGAACAGTGTGCAATATATTTCTTAAAAACAAATAATTAGCACCTATGAAGAGTTTCTCTTGAAGTGGAGCTATATGAATTTGCGATTACAAATTTCGTCAACTAGTTTGCTATTTGTGTTTGTTAGTTACCAAAACCTACTGTATAAATCAGCTGTTAGTGGTCATCAGAACACCAGAATGCTTTTCACAATAAAAGTTTGCATGATATAACCTGTATACACTAACTGTTTATATCCTGCCTATGTTACCAGCAAATGTTTTTTTTTACCAAAACGGTGCTTGTAGCTTAATTAATTGTGAATCATTTCAAATGCCAATAGTCCAATGGTTGGTCATAATTTTCTATCCATGTATTAAACGTATTTCAACTTCAACTTGTTTATTCATCCCAAAAATATCAAACAGACAATTATGCATTCATAATAGTACACAAAGTTACCAATTGCGATGGTATAGCTTAGTGTACAATCATAACTGTGAAATGTAGGGAGCAATATGCTACCCGAAGGGAGGGCTCCCGCTATTTGGGGCCTATTTACCAAAGCAAAATTCTTCACTATGTGATAATAGATTAGGAAACAGATGGAAATGACAGTATTTTTGGAATCAATTAGTAGCTCAATTTTAAAAAATGGAAAAACCCAGATTAAATGGGTTGTTCATTTTACATTTTTTAATGTGTGTGCACGGATTTGGAATTTAAATCGAGCAAGACTCCTGGATGCACGAATATTTTCCGGTATATTATTCCATAAAAGAGGACCCTGATACTTAATAGAAAACTTTCTAGTGTTCGTTTTTGCAAAGACACTTATGTAGATTCTATTGTTTCTAATGCCTTTAGTATATAAGTTAGGTCTGAAATAGGATGAGAATGCAAGTGGAAGAAGGTTGTTGTCATACTTATGCATAAATGTACTAGTTTGAATGAATTTAATTTGGGATATTTTTAGCACGTTCAACGGTTCAACTGATGATATAAGGGGCTAGTGTGAGTATTAAATGGAGATTTAGTAATAATTCTTATGGCTTTTTCTGCAGTCTATTTAGTTAGGCGAGTGTCATATGTAGATGTCCAGATGAAATTGCAGTAACTTAAGTATGGGTGTATAAGTGTGAAATGTAATTATTTTAGTATATGAAGTGGAAGAAGATAGGCTATTCTGTGAATTATGACTATTAATTATGCTGGCGTTGATGTTGATTAGTATTCACAATTCTCATTGTAGGCAAGCAATGTATATAATTATTTCCTTTATTCAAGAAACTTAAGTTGGCATACCGCAACTTATTAAATGAGGAAGGCTATGACAAGTAGGCCTAGACTAAACTATCTGTTTCTGCTTATTTCTTGAAGGAAAAAAGAGTTTTAATACTGGTTCATAGAGCCAGTGCCAGAGTTGCGTGACAGAGTCTCTGCAAAACCATTTGAACTGACTCAGGCCAGTAGAGTCTACTTTCTTAATTAAGCACGTGTATCGTAATTGTAATCGTAATCTCCAAATTTCTAAAATGCTAGAAAGCCAAGCGTGGGGCACCAGCTTATTCATGAGCGCTGCATTGAGTCAAAAGGGTTGTCCATAAGAGTAGACCATGGTGGTCCAAGTCGAGTTTATAACGTATTCTAATTCCTAGTGGGGGTGTGGCCCAAAATAAGACTTGCTTAGGGTTCCTAGGACAAAACCTGTGTAGGCCCAGATGTCCTTGGAATGTGCCTGGCCTCAAGTTTGTAGGGGCCCCAAATTTAGAAATGCACTTGTGTGCAACTGTAGAAACATGGCCTCTGTTAACCGCTGACTGATCACTGATTATGCTCCCGCTTCCTTTATGCCCTCTGGATGGCCTCCCTACAACAGTGCTGCACGATGTGACAAGAGCAATGACTTTGTCCCGTCCTTTATGCGGCGCCAGCCTGGTAGGGCTTTTCTAAAGATGAGAACAGAAATAGGCCTAAGCTCTGTCATTTTATGCAAAGAACTCGGTGTATGGGCTGTCTTCCTAGCAATGTGCCCGAGTTATCACCGACTATCGCTGGAGTAGACCTAGAACGTGTTGCAACTATTGAGATCTTGTGTGTGACACTCATTTAGTCGGTACTTACTTAGTACTTGGTCCTTCCTCGTGCTGGTAGCGTATCGGGCAACACAGCTCCTCCAACCACTCTGTCCTCCACAATCCTCTCCTCCTCCTCCCATGTCATTCCACCGTCATCCAGATTTTGAGTGATCATGTCTCACCAAGTCTTTCTCGGTCTCCAACAAATGTTGCCTGCAGGGGTACATTCGAAAAGCAGCCACTGCTATCTTATTGACCGTTCATTCCTGATTCTATAGTTTTTATTTGCATGCGTTGTCTTAATTGCCTTTGTGATTCGAACTTCTTCGGAAAATTATAATAATAATAATAATAATAATAATTATTATTATTATTATTATTACTAATAATGTTATCACTGCAACAAAAGATATCGCGAAGACCACAGCGTTAAAGCGCTGAATGGTCACCGAAAGTCTTTTGTAGAGGAATGACGTTTCTCTCATTTCGTCCGTCGCCTTCGTCAAGTGACGACCCAAATCTGCAATGAGTTCGATGCCTCTTAAGTTAACAGGGTCTAGAGTTTCAATGGCCAATAGAACGAAGTCATGTGTGACTGATTGATATTTTTTATTTTTCCTGTTGTCCGCAATTTCTGCTGCTGCTCCAGCTATAATAATAATAATAATAATAATAATAATAATAATAATAATAATTATTATTAACATAATAACATCTGTCCGACCTTGTAAACCTGCTTTTAAAGGGAGGTCTTCCTGAAGAGGTGAATGAGGTCATCTACGGAGCAAACCTTCTAGCCCTAAGCAAAAAGGATGGAGGCATAAGACCGATCGCCGTGGGCTACACATGGCGCCGCCTGGCAGCGAAGTGTGCTAATTCATACGCCGTGACAAGACTGTCTCAACTGCTCGTCCCCATTCAACTGGGGGTAGGTGTTTCTGGAGGCGCTGAGGCAGCTGTTCACGCGACACGCCGATGGGTGACAGCAATGCCCGAAGACAACGTCCTTGTGAAGCTGGATTTCACAAACGCGTTAAACACTCTGCGCAGAGATTGTCTTCTAGAGGCAGTGGCTAGAGACATTCCAGAGCTCTACCGTTTTGCTCACGCTGCCTACTCGAACCGTTCGCTCCTGCGTTATGGATCGAACACCATACGATCTGAAGAAGGGACACAGCAAGGCGATCCTTTGGGTCCTCTGGAGTTCTGCCTTGTCTTACAACCACTTTTGGTCAAACTGAGATCAATTCTGCGTGTTGGTTACCTGGATGACCTGACATTGGGTGGTAGCAGGGAGACAGTGGCCGCTGATGTCCTTCTGATTGTGCAAGAATCGAGGAACCTTGGTTTGACATTAAACCGCAGCAAATGTGAAATCGCCTGCCACAACTCACATGCACTACTTGATGACCCGGCGTTTGAAGGTTTTACGAACATGACCTTTGAGGAGATGACTTTGCTGGGTGCACCTCTGATGCCAGGTCCAGCCGTGGAGATGGTCGTCGGATCGAAGGCCAACGATCTTGATAGGGCAATCGCAAGGCTCTCCATGCTGTATACACATGATGCTCTGGTTCTGCTCAGAAACAGCTTAAGCGTTCCAAAGCTGCTTTACAGCTTGCGCACAGCTGTATGTACTGACTGTCCGGGCTTGGCTCGGTTCGACAACTTATTAAGAGTAGGTCTGTCAACCATCTTGAACGTGGACCTTGACGACGACCGCTGGCTCCAGGCTTCTTTGCCTGTCAGAGATGGTGGCCTTGGAGTTCGTTGTGCATCAACGCTGGCACTTTCTGCCTTTCTGGCTTCCGCCGCTAGCACGAGCGAACTGCAGGCCCCTGCATCCTACATACAGATTCAGCTGATGTTCCATATGTTCTTGCAGACTCAGCTCTCAACGCTTGGATTACCCTGACAGGCGCAGACCCACCTACTGGAGCAGCATCTCACAGCCAAAAGGAGTGGGATTCTAGATTCACTGTAAAGGCATGGACCGGTCTGCTCGAGTCCACCAGCGTCCCATGCGACCGCGCTCGTCTGCTAGCTTCGAGAGCCCCTCATTCTGGAGACTGGATGCTCGCTCCCCCTGTGACTGCGCTAGGCCTGCGCCTCTCAGACGAGGAGATACGGTTTGCAGTTGGCGTGAGATTAGGAACGTCGCTTTGCTAGCCTCATGTGTGCCACCACTGCCGAGGGACTGTCGACGCGAGAGGATTGCATGGATTGGTCTGCAAAGGAGGAAGCGGCAAGCACCAAAGACATAACATGATAAACGATGTCGTGTGGAGAGCTCTTGGACGGGCGAAAATCCCGTCCCACAAAGAACCCCTCGGTCTGCTAAGGGAAGACGGAAAGCGACCAGACGGTGTGACAATCATCCCTTGGTCACGAGGTCGATGCCTGCATGGGATGTGACAGTGCCCGACACCTTCGCCCTGTCTCACCTTCCACACACATCCATCGAAGCTGGCAAAGCCGCCGAACGCGCAGCTGCATCGAAAACTATCAAGTATTCCACCATCACCAGTACCCACGCGTTTGTTGCGGTCGCCTTGGAGACCGGCGGCGCTTGGTGCAAAGAAGGACTGGATTTCATTTCTGAGCTGGGGAGGAGAATTGCTGCTGCTACGCGTGACCCTATGGAAACGTCTTACTTATTCCAGCGGATTTCGGTGGCTCTTCAACGGGGGAACGCTATCTGCCTCTCCGGAACATTGCCACCGCTCCTCGATCGACACGAGAAGGAGATTTACAATCCGGCAAAACGAGCCGTGGAACGACAGAAGGAAGCGACCTGCAGCAGATGAGACTGTGTGGCACATTAATATGTCGATAGTAGCCTAGACATTAGGGTTGTTCGAATGTAATGGACAAAAAAACTTTGTCTTGAATAAAATGTTTATAATAATAATAATAATAATAATAATAATAATAATAATAATAATAATAATAATAACTTGGACCTTCAGAGGACATACGTCTTCGTCCCCTTAGCCGTGGAAACAATGGGCCCATCAAAATGAGGGTCTCACCTTTGTGTCTGAGATTGGACGCCTGAGGTACTTCATTCCCACAGGGACTTAGAGACTATTATTATTTCAAGAATGTATGTCTGGTGGGTCAGGCGGCTCAGGCCTCGTCTTCAGGGTGTGAGGCAAAAGTACCTTTTTATTATTATTATTATTATTATTATTATATAATTTATTAAACGCATCAATTTTGTTACAAGAAACTGCATGAAAAGTTGCATTGTTCTGGAATTAGCGGTCCTCGAGCATCAACTGAGTCAACTGAATGATTAATGTGCCCCGAAATGCTACTGCGTGGTATCTTTGCGTGCAAGTTGAGAGACGCTGGAAAAGGTGCGTGGTTTCGAGGTTTCATAGTTTTCGAGTGAGTTTCCAGTTGCAATTGACAAACGTCGGCCTAGTTCGTTTAAAAATTCTGAGCCTGATTTGTTAATGGGACCCAGTGTTGCCAGAGCAATTGGGATAAAGTCATGTGTTGCGGGGAGGCTTGCATACATTATTTAAGATCTTTTCGAGTTGCTGCCACTTCGGCCGTGCCTCCGGGTGTATTATTATTATTATACAGTAGTTATTGTTGTTGTTGGTGGTGGTGTTCTTGCTGCTGCTGCTGCTGCTGCTGCTGCTGCTGCTGTACCACCATCATGGGCGCCGACTCTGCGAGGCCCGTGAGTGCTCAGCACCACCAGAAATTGGCCATGCGAGGCCCACGTATGCATGGGCACCACCAGAAATCAGCCAGCAAGATGTGCTTTTTAAGAGATTATTTCTCTGTTGGCATTGCTTATCTATAAAAATCATTTCGTCCTTCATATATATTTTTTAAATTTCAGTTATACCTTAATTAATTATTATTACTCGCCTTTTACCCCATCCTATAGTCTGAACTCCATTTTATCCTCAGCCGATCAGCGAATAGGCCTACGAGAAAACATTTAATTATTCCTGATTATTCGATTCGCTTTCGTCATTTTATTTATTGGGTACGAAGGCGACGATTTGAATGACATTGTTTCTTTTTATTGTAGGCCTACATGCTCAATAATGTTCCTCACTGCGCGAGATCGAGTCACCTTCCAATATCACAACAGCGGGATATTCTTTTGCCTGCGTTAGCAAATCAGCCTTTAGGCCTACTAAATTGTCAAAACTATTTGAAAGACTCTATGAAAACTATTTCCGTGTACAGTGTTAACATTGGCTGACTAAATAGTGGCTAATGTAGACACTATAATTATTGTTTGTGCAAAATTTGAGTCTGTTGACCTAATTAGGGGAGAATGCTCCAAGTTGCCCATGCTAACGAAGATTGGGCTTTTCTTCTGTGTAGATTCCAAGAGAAGTACATGTTGACCCAAAGAGTGATCTTTTTTTAAAAACAATTGGGAGGAACATTTACTGAAGTCTTAAATGAATAAATCATGTCTTTAAGTAATGAAATAATAACTAAAGCTTGATGAGATAACGTTAACGGCTTAAAATGTCACTATTTCAGTGTTGAATTTTTAAAAAACATTGGCAATGATGCTTTTCAAGTATTAAACCACGATTATGTTGATCAATTTAACTAAAATGACAGCCTATAGGGTGTGGCAAATGACAATAAAAAAACTCGAAAAGTGAAAAGTGAATGGTGAGGAACACATCCCCTCCCCAAAATCCTTCTCAGCGCTCTGTGCCTCAGTGAACGTCCTTTGGCCACGAGTTCGCCCTAAGAAACCAGGACCAAGTCTCCACCTATTAACAGGTAATTTCAATAATTCTCCTATCAAAAAAGGGTCAAAAAATTTATGCAATGACCTATTTATGAATAGGCCTATTTCATTTCTTTGTAAGGGTGTGACGTAGGCCTACATAGCCACATCCGTCGATTGCGTCCAATTCTAAATTACAAGACCGCCTGCACAATAGCCACCTCAATAGTTCATTCCAAACTCGACTACTGCAACTCGCTCTTCCATGAAATAGATTCTCTTCAAATTAAACGCCTGCAAAATATCCAGAATGCTCTTGCCCGCGCAGTCACTAAGACTCCCAAACATCACCACATAACCCCTGTTCTCAAGTCTCTTCATTGGCTAAAAGTTTCTCAGCGCATCCATTACAAAATTGTTTCTCTAACCTACAACGCTCTTCAAACCTCTCAGCCCTCCTACATTCGTCAACTAATCACCATTCAACCGCACAGGTCTACGCGCTCATCGTCATATCTTTCTCTCTCTCGGCCTCCAGTATCATCCTCTCTGAAATTCTGCGACCGTTCCTTAGTCTATGCTGCACCAGCTCTTTGGAACGGACTCCCAACATACCTCCGCATGTTCGCTCACCCTCCTATCTCTCCTGCAGTCTCACCTCCAAATTCAACCTCTCCTCCGCTTGCACTCTCCTCTGCTGCATCCCATTCACGACTGAAAACCGAACTTTTCAACCTATCCTATCCAGATTCCAATCAAGTTCCATCACCCAACCATCACCGACAACCACCGTAGCACCACGCTGTCTCCTCGGCTTGACCTCCCCGGATTTTGACCTGGCACCGGAACGAAAACGGCAGCTCTGGCTATTGCGGACTTGATTTGATATAGCGCCGGTGAATAAGCTGGTCTCCCTGACGTGGCTTTTGTGGGCGCTGAGAAATTCTCGAAGATTTACATTACATTACATTACATTACATTACATTACATCACGATGTAAGAAATAGGATCATATAGCCTACATGCAGGCCTAGGTCTAAACCATCGACATGTCAGCAATATTATAGCGTTCAGCCGTTCCCATGAGCTGGCTTAAAAAGTAATGACCGTCGTCGGATAGATCCTAAAATCAAGAAAACTAAAAAAAGTACAACAATGCTAAAATATTTTTAAAGTTTAAAATTTATTATCGTCGGGAAAATTTGTACTAGCTAGAGCCCTAAATGAACTTTTATAAACGGACGAGGGTTAGAGGTTTAGAGCTAATTTTTGCGTAGGCCTACGCATGTATGATGTGGCTGTTCGCAAAATCTACGAGCTGCAACAGAATGAGCGGGTCAAAAATGCGCATTTTTGCGTAGACCACGTAATAATATATAGGCCTAGTTGGGCCTTTTGTCGCCTGTAATTATAAGAAGTTCGGAATTCTATATATTTTTCCTACTTTGGCCCGATGGGACTCCAAAAATGGATGGGTCTGGAGTCCATGACTCTCATCCATTTGGCGTGGACTCCAACTTTTTGGATGTGATGCGTCCATGACTCCAAGAATTCAGACCTTAACGGAATCACTGCTCGCGACCCTGAACTTCATGTTGCATGACTTGCATCTATATCGAGACTCGCAGATATGTTATTTTTGGTGCTCATTTTCTTTCGTGCTGATTGCGTTAGCGTCGGAAGCAATTCGCATAAACTTTATTTTACATCATGGAAAGTAAAATTGCGAAGTTGATTGACTGCTCAACTGGCGATAAAGACAAGCTGCAGGCGTTCTTAGATAAATACGATAGCGGTGTAGCCCAACGTGGGTAAACATTGACGGCGTTATCAATTATAATAAAGCTAAACTGGCAATCCACTCACCCATCATTCATCTATCCACCCACCCGACATAATTAGGCCTATAGATCTGCAAGAAGTTTAATTAGTACTGGCTTTGAGAGCCTAACATTATTGTCCCACCTCAAAGCGTCTAAATAAATAGGCATAGCCTAGCCTTAGCCTTGTGAATTATATAGGCTAGGTAATTCAAGTTCCTTATTGGAGTTGAAGAGGCTCGCTTAATTTCTCAGAGAAAGTCAACATTGAAATTGGGCATAATTTATTCGTAGCCTATTATTGGGCCTATCCATGGTTCGATCGCCGTAAGCTGTTGTGTAAACATTTCTTTGAGGTAGCCATACAGTAGGCCTACGTATAGGCTACAGAGGGTAGTATATAGGCCTACTCCCATGAGCAAAACGCCGCCTTTGTTATCAGTCGCACATGGCCTATTTGATTCTGTTTATTTAAATCATAAATGGGAATACAATATTCCTATTCAAACTTGTCTTAGAGACTGGTCAATTATTTGTCAGAAGTAGGCTATTACACCTCTGACCTCATTCAGCGTGGGTGAAGTGTCTGCAGGTCGTCGCGAAATGGGGTATCCTATCATTTGGTCGTAAGTCATTTGGTCGAAATCATTTGGTCGAAATCATTTGGTCGACGATCAAAAAATCGAACGATCAAAAAGTCGAATGATCATTTGGTCGACAATCAAAAAGTCGAACGATCAAAAGATCGACAATCAAAAGGTCGAACGATCAAAAGATCGAAAATCAAAAGATCGACATTCAAAATGAAGCATGTTTAATAGAATTCTGACTATTTTGCTACAAGTTTTATCATTTCTACGCTAATTCAATGCTAAGGCTAATTTTATGCATCTATAGCGTCATTATATATAGGCTATATAAAGATTGTCCATATAAAAAAAGTCACTATTAGCCTATATGCTTGCAACTCAAGGTTGTGAGCAATGCCCC
This sequence comes from Lumbricus terrestris, assembly GCA_949752735.1. NCBI lineage: Eukaryota > Metazoa > Annelida > Clitellata > Crassiclitellata > Lumbricidae > Lumbricus > Lumbricus terrestris. The sequence continues at coordinate 12,639,826 of OX457046.1, forward strand.
TCAAATAGTCCATATTCGGGCGCTTTCCATACTTAGCAACGACTCTCTTAAGCCGTTCAGCACAAGATTGTCCATATAAAAATGTCACTATTAGCCTATGCTTGCAACTCAAGGTTGTGAGCAATGCCCTCGGGCGCTTTCCATATTCAGCAACGACTCTCTTCAACCGTTCAGCACAGTCCTTGAATTTCTTCTTTCCCGCAGGCGGAAGTTGTCCAGCTAAGAATTGTTCCAGCTTCAGTTCGTTCAAGCTCTGCTCCTTCTTCAGGGCCTCAATAAACTTCCATATTGAAGGATGATAGGCACCAAGCAGCTGACAGAACCCGCGGTGCCAACCTTTACAAAAGCAAAACATAACGCATTTGGTGACAGAAAGATTAACCCTCAACAGCTAACGTGCAAAAACTTACGTTACAGCTAACCTGGGGTCCAGCTGGACCCCATTGTGTTTTTTTAATATTTGAATTTGTAAACACGATATCGATGATGAAAATCAATTCCACACTATTTCTATTGGTAAATTGGTCATGTATGTGTACTTTTTATACCGTCACTTCAAAAATTCTATCAGAAGCGCCCCCAACTATAGCGCGGGCACTGAATTGGAGTTTCACGCTGAGGTTCTGAACAATTGCGAGTGAAGGACTTGCTCAATGTCCATACGAGGCGGCTTGAGGTGGATTCCATGCCCTACTACAAAGTATGCAAATGTCTGCAGGCAGTAGGGATGCCAGAAGGGGGGCTAGGGTCTAAGCCCCCCAAAAAGCCGGTTTTTTACATGTAAAAATGAAATATTTCAATGTTAAAGTTTATGTAAGTCTATATCCGACTGGAAGGTTCAATTCCGACAAGCTTAGTGGGTTAGGCAAAGGTGCCTGATACTTGTGTCTAACGCGTCTTATTCTCTGTTTTAAGTTAACGGTAGTTGGCAACTTACCGGTGACTCCAGCTCCGACACCAGTTGCTGCAATTGCAACGATACTGTACGTGTGTTGCTTCCGTAGTGGTTTGCGCCCGTTGTTTCATATCACCTACAACTCTTCTTGCACCGAACTCGGCTGAACTTGGTACATGGTTATGCTCACATGGCGACTTTCTTACGACGTCGTCTTCTGTAATGCACCGAGCCAAGCATTTCGTATCGCGATATTCGGAACATTTCCAATAAATTTTGTTATTTGCACTTTTCTCTTTGTTAAACGAGTAACCGTCCTGAACCAACATATCCGCACCACGGTTGCTTTTGACGAATTCTAAAGTCATTATTATCTTTATTTTATGAAACCAATATAATGCTTAGACAAGACTTCACTTTAAAATGCGTTCAACAACTGAGAAACTGACTTTTATATACCTGTAAGCCTGCCTTGTTTGCACTTCCCCCCTGGGATTAGGGCCGTTGGAAATGTTTTTCGACGCTTTGTAAAATTTCGCACCTTCCTCACACATTCCTTTTGACCTGTTCATTTTCGGTCTATTGACTTCGACCTTTTCATCGTCCGATGCATTGAAAAATTTCGCACCTCTCGTCTTACAGTCCGTTCAGCCTATACACTCTCCTTCATTTATTGGCTAATTAATTTTCTTTACATTTCACTTACTGTAGATCACAACCTCCCTCTCTCACAGACTGATCGGGGTTCAAGTGTGTAGGCCTATGTGAGTGTGTGTCGGAGTGTGTGTATGTATGTTTGAGTGTGCGCACTTGTAGTAAAATCGTTGGAATTCTCTTAAACATGCTTCATTTTGAATGTCGATCTTTTGATTTTCGATCTTTTGATCGTTCGCATAGGCGCAACCACCCTATGGGACCCACGGGACGCGTCCCCCAACTTTTGAGTGGTCCCATTGACTTTATCATTATGGTCCCCCCCAACTTTTAGGACGTGATTCATTTGGTCCCTCCCAACATTTAGGACGTGATTGCGCCTATGATCGTTCGACCTTTTGATTGTCGATCTTTTGATCGTTCGACTTTTTGATTGTCGACCAAATGATCATTCGACCAAATGATCATTCGACTTTTTGATCGTTCGACTTTTTGATCGTCGACCAAATGATCTCGACCAAATGATTTCGACCAAATGACTTTCGACCAAATGATAGTAAACCGCGAAATGGACGTCGTGTTTGTCTACGCTTCACATTTGCAAATTCAATCGTATCCTTCGTAGCGGTTTCCTGTAATTTCATCACTATTTGGAAACTAGTAGCTCGATTTTCATGCCGTTTGATGTATTTGTTACAGGATAGAGCCATAATTGACCAGCCAGATTTCAGATGAATCAAGTAATGGTTACTATAGGGACTTTCATGACACAAATGTCCCAAAACTTTGAATTCGATTTTCTCAATTGTAATAATTTAGCAAATTGCAGATTCAAAAGCATATAACTTCAGTTAGAAAAAGATATTTTTATTCTGTGAAAAGTATTTTGAAGCAGATTAACTGTAGAATATGGCTGAATAAAAAAGTCAAAATCGTCATGTGACGGGTTTCGAGGCATCCGTCATTTGTATCATACAACTAAGACTAATGTATATTAGTAAGATCAGTCGTCCTCGACTCCGGTGAGTTGTGCGAATGTGCCCCTGAAAGCTATGGCATTATAAATCTCTGGGTGTAAATAGATAAACGCTGAAACATGTGCAATGTCTCCCCAGAGACGGCGGTCATGCGACACCCGAACTCCATCAAGAATTCGCGTCCTGTCCGATTGACGGGGCCCAGCGATTCGATGGCGACGGGACGAAATCGTGGGTGGTCGGAAGAGTTGAGTATTTGGCGCACTTACGATTCGCGGGCGTGTTCGGCTGCCCCTCCAGGTATTGATGACATAATGTTGACGTAGGAGGTAGCACAGGTATGGATGGATGTTGCATCCCATGCGACATACCTGCCCCTCGCCAGGGAACAATGTTGCTCCATCCGGTCTCTTGCCGTCTGGGCGGACAAGGCCCGGTAGTTCCTTCGAGCTTGGGATGTCAGCTTATTATTATTATTATTATTATTATTATTATTATTATTATTATTATTATTATTATTATTATTATTATTATTATTATTATTATAAGTTTGAAAACCATCATTTATTTCCAATTCATTTTATTTATTTATTTTAAAATTTAAAATGACCTTCCTTCACCACTACGTGCTAATAAACTAATGACTCGTTTTCCCTTAAGTCTCTTGTTATTTAAGAACATTTCTTTTCCTCCGGAGGTTTTTCGTGCTGATCGAGAGCGCATATGAATAGTCACTCTACGAGAGGCGCTATATAAAAATACAATATCAGAAGTGTATCTTCTGAAGGTAGTAGATTAAAAGAGGTCTGAATATGGTAGATACAGAAAAACGTTACCTCACTAAAGCTTAGGGATTCAGAAGATGTATAAACAAGCACTTTAGAACTGTACTAACAATATGGCGGAAAGTGATGAGGATGGTTCTCCAGGGGATCCGGGTTCGCCTGATATTTCTGAAGTTTCACTTGGACCAAGAGTTGTGACAATCATAAAGTCGGAAACTGGGTTCGGTTTTAATGTCAGAGGACAAGTTAGTGAAGGAGGTCAGTTGCGCAGTATTAATGGAGAACTGTATGCGCCGATGCAACACATAAGCGCCGTTCTAGAGGGCGGGGCGGCCGAGAAGTCAGGAATTCGTAAAGGAGACAGAATTTTAGAAGTGTAAGTTTCAATTTGAGTGGGTAAAATATTGCTCTATGGACCCAGTTTCACCAGTGTAGATCGTTTGAGCGGTATACATGTATCGTGGGCGTGTGTATGCAGTGTCTGAGACAGATGTGTACGGCGCTGTTATTGGTTAGACCTAATTAACCTAACATTGATTGACGGCATACACCAAGAGAGTACTTAGTGTTTGAGATCACGTAGTCGCCTAATTATAAGTTGGGCGTTCATGTACAATCGGGGGGACGCAACATATACAGCGCAGCGACCGATCCTATCGACGGCATCGGGGGACGTTATTTTTTCGCGTCAGGGTCGGTTAGGGCTCAGGTTAGGCGTCGTGAGGGTCGGTTAGGGCTCAGGTTAGGCGTCGTGAGGGTCGGTTAGGGTTAGTTTTAGGGTTAGTGCAGTCATTCTGCTGAGCGCTTTGCATGTTGCGATGCCGTCGATAGGATCGGTCGCTGCGCTGTATATGTTGCGTCCCCCCGATTGTACATGAACGCCATAAGTTGGATTGATGAAATGATTATTTGCTTAAATCAGTGCTGTCCAACCTTTTTGGTACTACGGGCCGCAAAAGCAAGATTCTTGAAGCCGAGGGCCGCATCAGAAAACTCAAAAGCAGTGGCTAAAATAGTAAAAATTATTGATAATATGTTACATTAACATTGAAACAAGTATTGAAATTTAATATGGAATGATTCAAATATATCTATCAATCTAGCTAGTTGCATATGAAATTTATTTACAACCGGTTCAAGATAACTAATGAGAGATGCTCCCGACCCAGGAATGGCCAAGGAGGAAAGTCTTGAGCAGTTCGTGCATGGAAGAGTTCGACAAGTCCCACAGGAATATCAAAAATGTATAATAGCATGTGGATTACACAAATCACTATTGTCATGATTCACAATAGTTGAGCACCAAAGTGTGCAAGGTGGCGTTTATCAGAAAACTCAAAAGCAGTGGCTAAAATAGTAAAAATTATTGATAATATGTTGCATTAACATTGAAACAAGTATTGAAATTTAATATGGAATGATTCAAATATATCTATCAATCTAGCTAGTTGCATATGAAATTTATTTACAACCGGTTCAAGATAACTAATGAGAGATGCTCCCGACCCAGGAATGGCCAAGGAGGAAAGTCTTGAGCAGTTCGTGCATGGAAGAGTTCGACAAGTCCCACAGGAATATCAAAAATGTATAATAGCATGTGGACTACACAATTCACTATTTTCATGATTCACAATAGTTGAGCACCAAAGTGTGCAAGGTGGCGTTTATCCCTGCCTTACACTCGGTTTCGTTGCCCAGACACAGTTTGGCTAGCTCAGCTTTTCATTTTATTGAGCAGTCAATTTTCGGGCTAAGATCCACTTTATGACTGAGGCAAATTCCATCCTCTTGCTCTGCCTTTCATAAAAAATTCATCGAAGCCAGAATCTTGGTCTAAAGAGCTATCAGTCATATTCGTTTTATCAGAAAGAGTCGAGACATCGCCATTCGTCGGCCCTGGGTCTCTTATCGATTGTTTTTTGCTAATCCTTAGAATTAGAACTCGGCTATCACTCGAAAGAATGGTCGCAGTCACAAGTCTTGAAGACGTGCTGTAACTCTGCACTGTCTGCAGCCTACACATCTCAGAGACTGACTAGAAGTGAACAGTTTGGGGCGGTTTGCGAGGTCCGTTTAGTTGAGTTCAGTAATAAGAGTTGTTAAAACTAGAAATCGTATGTCAATCTCAAGATATAGACTACGGGAACCTAACCCCTGGAAAGAAAGAAGAGATTTAGTTTTCGGATTGGTCTTCCAGGTAGCATTCCAAATCGGCAACTGTCACAACATCAGTAACAAAAATAAATGCTCAGGTTGATCAGTGACTTTATCCTTTACTTCACTTTACACAAAGTGCCAAAATTTAGTGAGCTCATGCGGGCCACTTGAAATCACCTGCGGCCCGCGGGCCGCATGTTGAACAGCACTGGCTTAAGTGGACGGTGGATTGATGTAAATAATTCTTGCTTTAATAGAAGTCCATTTGTCATATCCTTCCTCATAAAAAAAAGACTTCCGGTACTCATTCAGCAGTGTGTGTCTTTATTTTTAATATGTGATGCTGAAGCGATATGAGCTCATCGTCTTATAATTTGGAATGTTGAAACGATATTTTTACACTTCAGTGCTTCTTATGAAGTTGGATAAGTTTTTGCATAAGGGTAATTCCATATCAAATTAACCAGCAAAGTACAATTTGCCATTACACCCTTCAGATTTTTATGAATTTTTTGCATAAACTGCATGCAGTGTAAGGAATAACAGTGAAATTTTGAGCAGAATATCTCAAAATTTGACCGAGATATTACATTACCGTAAAACGGGGGTTGCTTTGGCCCAAATTTTCGGGAAAACTTCTGTCCACTGCCCCACAACAGAGCAATGAGCTTGAGCAAAGTGTTAAAGGAAGACATGGGGTTGATAGAATAGAACATGTGCTTATTTCTTACATATGTTGGACATAAATATTTTTATTTTATTTTTGTGTGTGTGGACAAAGTCACCCCGTGGGTTGGGGTGACTTTGTCCCATATGCTTAGTGCAGGTATTTAACATTGATCCATCAGCTGTAACAATAATGTACCTACAGTGGGGTGACTTTGGCCCACAACAGATGTTTTAAAAACTATATTGCACTACTGTCATGTATTGATACCAGTATAGTGATGCATACAAAAGAAACACATGAATTTTACCGTGAAATTACTGAAATTATTGGAAAAGTTTGTTTCATAATCGTTCACTTGATTATTTCAAGTTTTTAAGAAGTTAGACAGTCTAAATATATGATTACATGCAAAAAGGCTTTTAAAAGTTCGTTATATAGAGTAAGAACTGGAAAATTAGAATATTATAAGCCGGGCCAAAGTGACCCCAAAAAGTGGCCAAAGTCACCCCAAAAACTAAAACGTCCATCCCAAAAATATTCCAATCAAATTTATTCCTCAAACAGCATGCCACATTTGTACTATATCAGTAAACAACCGATACAACCCGTAGTCACGTACTGAAAATTCGTTTAAACATTTCTACACAGTAAAGTATACACGTCGTTTAAATTAAGGATTTTGCATACTTATGATTTTTGATAATAAATAATATCTTTCAAATGTCCAAAATTAACAAACACTCGTTAAAAGCGAAGCTAAGGCTTTGTTTTTCAAGAATACGTAACAAGAAGTTCAATCTCAAATATTGTGTGGCACGCAGAATGCATCAAAACTCCTTGGTCAGTTTGGGCCAAAGTCACCCAGCAGGGCAAAGTAACCCCGTTTTACGGTATTATTATATTGCCATGATCGTGAAAATGGAGTCCAAAGCTCATCAAAAAAGTGACGATGTGTATCTTTTGAAATTGATGAAAATTTGCACATATATTGAGGACATGCAGATCCTTCATTGGTGCAAAATTCAGGATGGTGTTCAGCTCCGTTTTTGGAAAATTCTTTTTTGAAGTCGACCAATTTTACTATGTTGCGAGCAAATGGCATGATCCACAATATTACATGACAACAATATAAGTCCTCTGGTTAATTTCCGGGCCTGGATATGACAGTCCAAACATTGTGGATCATGCAGTTTTCATGTCCGAATAAATGTAAATTGGCATTTGTGCAATATTTACAAACTTATAATTAAAAATCACAAGAAATACAACCAACATTCTTACATGCATGAAAAGAGCATAAGAAAGTGATTACATGACAACAATATCAGTCCTCTCGTTCATTTCCTGGTCTAGTTATGACAGGAAAACGTCCTTGGAGCCAATGATACAGTTCATCAATGATGAAACTAATCAGGTACTGACTATATGCCTGATGAGCACCAATGTACCTAATATAAAACCAGTACAAGTTTTTTGCATCTCATTCGTGCCTGCTGACATCATGTTCGCAACTTGAGTGAGAATTGGCGTCTGTGCGATATTTACTATTTTTTAAAATTAAAAACCAAAAATAACTCCATCCAGGTTCTTGCATATCTGGAAAGAGCACAAAAAACTGACTGCAAAAAAAATATTTCAGCTCTCTTGCTCATTTTATGGCCGAGATAAAATAGTCTAAACTTGGTGAATCATGCCGTTTTCTCGCGGTTCGTTTATTGATCATTAACTTCAAAAATTAATATCTCGGTCAAATTTTGAGATATTCAAATTTTCACTGTTATTTCTTATATTGCATGTAGTTTTTGTGAAAAATTCAGAAAAATCCGAAGAGGTGTGATGTACACCCCTGGTTGATTTGATGCGGAATGACCCATGAGTAGTATGATTCAAATAAGCAGGTTTGTGTTGGGCAACATGAAATTTCTGTGACCAACATGTTTGTGTGTTAGAGAATGCATGAGTTCAAGTTGGAACACGTATTTGCGACGCACCATCATAGCAGTCCCATGAATCTTTTTAGCTACTTGTTACCAGCGTGTTGGTAAGAAAAAGTGACGTAGTTCCTACACTGAACATGAAGCGCTTTTGTGTGAGCATGTCCACATGGAGCCCACATAGAACCACTTCTCACATATGAGAAATGGTTAACAGTTCTGTGACTGTCAGTATGTGTTTAAGTAGTAACAGTTCATCTAAAAGCCATGATTTTTGGTGTATGAAAATGAATGTGAGGTAAGTCATATGCAGCACTTACTGTCCATGCGCCTAGGAAACTTTAACAGAATGATGCAGTGCACTTTGACTGACTTAATGCATTGAAATAATTGGTTCAACTATATAATAATGTTATCTGTTGATGTTAAAATCAGTCTTCCTATTTTGTTAGTTTTGTTAATTTCTTTGATTGCTGATTGTTTCTAGAAATGGAGCAAATGTGGAAGGTGCGACTCATAAGCAAGTCGTAGATCATATACGTTCTGTTGGAGATAAACTAACCCTCACAGGTCTGTAGATTTAGTTAGCTAGTTTATTTATTTTTCTTTCTAAGGTACATATGTGACGCCGGGGCTCGAAACCCGTCGCTTGTCGGGATTCTAGACACAGCACAAAGGGTAAAATAAGCGAGAGGGGTCAAAAATATGAAATATTGTTTTATAGTGTATTATTTAATATGTCTACTTTCAATTTCTACAAATTTTTTAGGAATGTTTAATTCAAATATTTAGTGGTCAATATATGACTTCTAACGCATGTTGTGTCAAGATCTGCTATGAAACAATCGCTCAATGAGCATGTTATCAAATGCCCCCCCAAATTTCGGGCAAAACTGTTTTTCGGGCAAGCAGACCCAGGAAATGACTAAAAAAAGGTCGTCAATTTTTTCGGACAATTTTGGGCAAGTCTGTTTTTCGGGCAAGAAGACCGGGAAATGACTAAAAAAAAGTCCTCAACTTTTTCTGGGAAAAGTAGTATTTTCCACGAGATTTCAGGATTTATTTTTCAGGCAGAAGTTAAATCTTTGCCCCCGCACTGCTGAAATCTCCCGTACGCCTATGAGCCTACGCCTGCCAAACTGCTAAATTGAGCATGACGGTGTAATGCAAGAATGACGGTTGTATGCTGTGAGAATTCGCGACACACCAATTCTTCGCCGGTCGCTTCGCGACACACTAGTCACTAGTGTGTCGCGACACACCGGTTGAGAACCTCTGCGGGTGCTAACTTTTCAAATATGAGCATCAGGTTAATTGCAAGACAGCTGAAGTGTAAAAGCATTCATAAGCACATTGTTATTTTCACTCATGGTGGAATGCCACAGTCCTTTTTTTATAATATTATTCATTCCGAGTATTTATATAGTGTCTCTTTAAAAATCTACTCAGAGGCGCTCTCTGTGCTAACTAGTCGAAGTGACGTTAAGTGTCGTAACAACGAGAAAATTTCATCAATTCGCAAAATAAGTCACAGCGAACCGGAAACAGTCATCAGTGGCGATCCCTCGCAGACACGTAGAGTCATCCAACGGAATCCCGTGGACAGCCTTCAGATGGTGTGAATGTTCAGAGTCTCTGGTACAGGTTGTGTCGATAGATTAGAGCGGCGACAGGTGACAGGACTCGCAAATGATGTCTGTATTTGAGAAACTTTCATCAATGAACCGTCAGATGAGTATTAAGATAGACTAGAAGACAACAGAATTGTTAAATATGAATCTGCCTATTTCTCTGAAAAACTAACTTTAAATGTTCTGTTGCAGTTGTTTCTGTGCCTCATCACACAGTGGAGCGCTTAGAGCCAAGTGATGACTCGTCTGGTCCATCTGCCATCGACTACTCGGAACGTCGTTCCTTGCCAGTTACCATTCCTGATTATCAAACAGTTGACAGAAATGGTGAACATTTTGTTGTAAGTTTGTGTATATATTCACATCCTTGTGCAACATTGTCTCTGATTGAATATGATTGGAAATGAAAATGCTAACGCTGTTAACTTACTAATTAATGTTCAGTTTAAGTTTTTCCACTAGAAAATTGTATGGTTGCTCACTTTACTAGCTTAAATGACTTTTCATTTCTTGTGGGGGACCTTCTGCTTGTACGTCTCAAATGATGATGGTAAGCAATTAAATAATTGCATTAGTTAGTTGAATCCTTGAGAGTAAGATGAAAATGTAAGAATTATCAGACAAAAATAAAATTAAAGAAAATAATAACAGACAGAAAGTAAATAAATAAAGTTACATAAAATACTACAAAATGGAATAAAACAATAAAAAATAAGAAATAGAAAAATTGTTTTTGAAAAAAACACGTTTTAAACAACTATGTTTTGTTCTGTAACTGATACTTATTAGGGGTGTAGCTCACTATCTGAAGTTACAATAAATTTAGTAGTCTCCTAATTTACCACTTAATCTTCACTTTATGCACCTCTGCATGTATTTAGTTAGGCGCCGTAACAAAAGCGCGCAGGGCAAAAGCGCGCAGACAAATGCGCGCAGACAACAGCGCGCAAAGCGCGCAGCAGGAACCTTCCCCGACAAAAGGGCGCAGACAAAAGCACGCAAACAAAGCGCGCAACTACTGGGACGAGTATCTAATGTTGACTAATAATGATTAATAACGTACCGCCTACAGCCTCAGGCTAAATTATTGTGTATGCTAACACGTTATTTAATGACGACAATTTCTTTGACGCCATAACACAGCCAGCTACAATAGAACAGGAACATGTAATTTAAACACAAATATTGTCCAATTAACGTCTAATTACACATATTCCGAACTCATTCGAAATGAATTCGAATCTTCGGTGAATTGTCGCCTTAGAATGTTTCTTAACACGTTGACCGCAGTACCAATTATATGCCAGGCGCGGCACATATAGGCCAAAATACGGGTATGCCTAAATTGTGTACACAGTCCAATGGTGAAACAATAGGCTAGGTCCGGATTTTCAGCGAAAGTAAAGCCCACATTGGATTATAATTTATATCCGCTGCTTCCCCAAACATCTTGTGATGCTCGAACTGCAGCTGTAGAAGCTAGTTCACTATAGTAAGACTCGACTTCAGCCGCGTCAGTGCACACGTGGATTGCCTATGGGGTCGTACAATTCTGTCGTAAGACTATCATCACTTATTTCATAATTACTGTCCCAAGCACAGTCATTACCCAAGCATAGTCATTATCATCAAAAGATTCTTTGTCCAATTCGTAAAACATCTGCAAAGCTTCTTGTGACCCGTTCTTTTTCAAGTAATTCCGATTGACATATTGTTTTTACCAAAGACGCTAGTCACGCTATAGGGACAAGATGGCTGACACCACAACAGACGCCTTATTTGTTTGGTTTTTTCACTAGACAGAACTAATAAATAGTCTTACATGCATTCAACAGATGGCAGAAGATGTCCTTTATTACTAATAAGCGGCAGGAAATATTACCGGAACGCTGAACTGCCTATAAGCTGCCGATACATGAGGGACATGTATGCACGTCCCTCGCGTCCAACGTGTTAAATGTTTCATACACTGTCTTGAGTCTATGACTTCGCATATTTTGAGCCCCACTTGTTTGATGTACATGTAGCCTGTAGTTGATATTGTTTATTATCTCATCGTAGTCTTTCATGATTTTCGCCGGCAGGTCAAAGCGATCCACTTAAAAGAACAATATTTGGTTTATTTGTTCTTCTTGCGCGCATTTGTCTGCACGCATTTGTCGTGCGCGCTTTTGGCACTGCGCGCATTTGTCGTGCGCGCTTTTGCCATGCGTGCTTTTGACGGGTCACCATTTAGTTAAACTAATTTAATTCTTTATAGCCAAAGCTGTAATTACTTTCCCACTGACAGATATGGTACTCTGAAGACTGCATCATCATTATAAGTAAGTAAGTAAGTAAGTATTTTCTTTATTACTCCACTTGCAAACGCACAATGGGACACAGAACATCATTATAATACATCGAAGTAATAATAGGTAATAAAAACATGCAAGTTAAAATCACAAATAAATATAATATAATTACTAAACTATTCTCGTAAAACAAGTTATTATCATCATCATTTGCTCCTAACACAGTTGTATTGGTAGCAATGGGAATTGGATTCCGATAAATGATCTGTTGTCGGTCATTTGTCAAGTGTCCAAGTGATGTTATATCCTCATTTATTTTGTGTTTCCAGCATTGTCTCGATCTGCCTTTGTTTCTTTTTTACATTCAAATCTGGCATCTGGTATTTGTTTGGAATTCAGCCAACTTTCATTCTCTCTGCAAACGAAGTCTTTGTTGAACGACTTTGTCTGGCAGAGTTGTTTGGGTACATAATGATTGTCTTGTGTGTCATTGTCTCGTATCTTTTTAGTCTTGAAATCCCTGCCAACTCTTTTTGCTGTAAGAATTCTTTTCTCAGAGCTTGCTTTTGCAATTTGCCTTGATGATATTCGTTTGATTCAAAGCATGACAAATCCAGGTGACAAACCGCACCAGGTTACAGGTCAGAAATTTAAAATACTACGCAGAGTAAGTAATAATAACGTTTAGTAATAATAATGTAATAAAGTTGCGGCAGCCATGAGCTGGCACCCAACCGTCATGTTGTTGATGTTAAAATAGACAGTTGATGGTGAATTACTGTCATTGAATCAGGATTAGCCAAAAACGGCCCGTCAGTTATTAGCAGCTACTATGTGATCGCTACTGACACTCGCTTCATGATGGTGATGTGTACAAAGAATCATCAGTTCATTGTTAGGTATAGCCGATCCTACAAAGTCTATCCATTTGAAGTACAAAGTGCTTGATAAGACTTAACAGAATTGTTGATCGAGCCTTTATAGTCCATTTCTGAGGGCTCGTGGAAGTGCGTGGAAATTCGGATCCGGACAATTCGTTTTTAGTTCTTACCGACCACGTGACGTCGTGGCAGCTGCCATGCGCAGATGATCGTAGATGGTACTGAAACGTCAAAAACGTCTAGCGATTGTCCAGATAAACATCACAGAAGCGGAGGCAGACGCATTATACTCTTAAATAGGCGAGACATTTGCAATCACAGCTAAAAAATCCAAATAAAACGGCCCATTCTCTCCGAACGGGAAATCAGCGTTAACCGGATGTTCCGCTAGCGAGATCCATTCCTTTGCATTGTCCAGTTTTGATCCATATATGAAAATGGATTGTATCATGATCTCGTATTTTTTTATATTTGTTTTCTCTGTTAATTATGTACTCTCTACATTATTCAGATGCTTGTGAAATATCTACAATTTTCTGTTCTATGTCTTTTTCCGTTGCTGCCATAATATATCTGCATTCATTAACCCTCATAGATAAACAAATTGTTCAACTTTCTCAATAGCTTCTCCTTGGATTGTGATAGTTATTGGTGTCTGTTTGGTCTTTTCTATCGCCATTGTTTTAGCTTGGGACAAATACTGGCTTTTTTGTGTCATAATATTGTATAGTGTTGGTCCACTTCTGGTGAGAAGGTCAATGTCATCAACAAATTAAGGATTAGTTACCAGCCTTCCAATCAATTTGATCCTGCCTCAGTGTATTTAAGGCTGAGTGATATTACTGATTCTAATATTAGTTAAATACTGGTTGGTAGGATACATCTTTGTATCTCTTCTTCTTTAGTTCTCTGCCGTCAGGCAGGTTCATATGTCCAATGACGCCACGCGTATCTGTTAAATTTTGTCGTCATTTAACATATTCCTCGGGAAAAGTAGGGAGGTGGTTTCCCGTTGCCTTCCTTCCGGTGTTTTTAGAGAGACACCATCTCTCAGTGTCGATGCCGTCCATCATCCGTCCTTCGGTTTCTTCGCCCATGGGGCACTCGCTTATACCGGCGAGTACTCGGTCGTCCACCACGCACTCCGTTGAAACAGGAGGGACCCCGTGAAGGTGGCGTGGGTGGACATTTGAGCAGCAGAGGCTATTTGAGTCGCTTGCATGCCCCATTACCCCCCCCATCTTTGTATGTACACTTGTTATACTCCTTTTCGGGTGAAAGTTTTTGTGATCTATTAGGCCAAAAAAATTAATTGTGTGTTTCCGGTAACCCAACCGACTCACTTTTATAGCCACGTCTCAGATAATTTTGTGGACAATTTTTATTTGCATTTCAGGGGCGGATCCAGGGGGCCAATCCGGCCATGGCCCCCATTTAAAAATTGCATGGAACGTGGCCCCCATTTGGTTTCAAGAAGCCATTAAACACATGTAGTGGGAGAGAAAAACAGGACATTTTGCCCCCTCCTATTAGAAAATCGTACGGGACGTGGCCCCCGTTCGGAAATGGCATCTTCTTTTCCCGGAAAATTGGTCGATGACTAAAAAAAAAAAAAAAGGTCATCAACTTTTTTGGCGGATAAGTTGGTATCTGGGTCATTCCATGTCAAATCAACAAATTTTTCAGAAAGTTCCAGTTCGACCATCTCGGATTTTACTGAAAATTTTTCAGAATATTTATTATGGTACTGGAGGAAACTATGCCAAATTTTAGATCAAAATCTTAAGTAGTTTTGAAGATATTAATTTTCAAAGACGTCTGGGGTGACCTCGTTTTCGACGTTTTGGGCGTCGCGTCTAAATTTGTAACAGCGTTCAGAAGCTCATAACTTCATTAATATGGCAGATAATTTTATGAAATTTTCAGGATGTTTAGTGTTTGTGGTTTAGATGACATGCTGAAGAAATGAAAGATCAGGGTTGAAAATTCTGATGTTAGGACCCAACTGAAAATGGTTAAAAAAAACTTGCGGATGTCTGACGGTCATACTTTGCTGCCCTGGTGTGGCCAAATTGAATTTTTTTAAAAAGAATATTTAAACAACTCGTGATACTAATGTACTTTCTCTACAAAAATTTGCAAAAATTTTGAATTTCTGATGCATGCCTACTGCCATATGGTCTTCCAAATTTGGAAAATTCCATTCCGAAGACCATTTTCAAGGTCAAAGATCATCATGTTTGTTAGGTCATGGAGCAATAAAATTTACATCATTGGAAAGAGCAGCTCAGATACTCTAAGTTCACCAAAAATTGTGATGGTGTCTCTTCTTGTTTGCGCAATATTATTTTTTCAATTGTGGCAGTTTTCTGCATTCGCAAGTTTATAATGGAGTCAATATCAGGGCATTATATTGTGAAATAATATCTGTAATAAGTCAATTTGTTCAGATTTCAGTCACCTCATCTTCCTCAGGTCTTGAAGTTATTAGGTGGATGTCTAACTTGATGAGTCACTATCATATGAAAGATATATCTAAGAGATACACATGCCCGAAAAAATGTAAATTGGCATTTGTGCAGCATTTACAAATTTATAAATTTAAAATCTCAAGGATTACCACCCAGATTTTTGCATATTTGGAAAGAACACAAAAAACTGATTAGATGAAAAAAAATCAGTCATCTGGTTAATTTCCTGGCTGTGACATGGCAGTCCAAACTTGGTAGATCAGGCCGTTTCTCGTGAAGGATGCAATATGGCATTTGTACAGCATCTGCAGATTTATAAATTGAAAATCACAAGGACTACCACCCATATTCTTGCATATTTGGAAAGAGCACAAAAAACTGATTAGATGAAAAAAATATCAGCCCACTGGTTAATTTCCTAGCTGTGATATGACAGTCCAAACTTGATGGATCGTACCGTTTTTCGTGATTATTTTTGTGCCACTTGAATTAAAAGCTAATCACGAGAAAACGGCATGATCCAGCAAGTTTGGACTGTCATATCACGGCTAGGAAATTAACCAGTGGGCTGATAATTTTTTCATCTAATCAGTTTTTTGTGCTCTTTCCAAATATGCAAGAATATGGGTGGTAGTCCTTGTGATTTTCAATTTATAAATCTGCAGATGCTGTACAAATGCCATATTGCATCCTTCACGAGAAACGGCCTGATCTACCAAGTTTGGACTGCCATGTCACAGCCAGGAAATTAACCAGATGACTGATATTTTTTTCATCTAATCAGTTTTTTGTGTTCTTTCCAAATATGCAAAAATCTGGGTGGTAATCCTTGAGATTTTAAATTTATAAATTTGTAAATGCTGCACAAATGCCAATTTACATTTTTTCGGGCATGTGTATCTCTTAGATATATCTTTCATATGATAGTGACTCATCAAGTTAGACATCCACCTAATAACTTCAAGACCTGAGGAAGATGAGGTGACTGAAATCTGAACAAATTGACTTATTACAGATATTATTTCACAATATAATGCCCTGATATTGACTCCATTACAAACTCGCGAATGCAGAAAACTGCCACAATTGAAAAAATAATATTGCGCAAACAAGAAGAGACACCATCACAATTTTTGGTGAACTTAGAGTATCTGAGCTGCTCTTTCCAATGATGTAAATTTTATTGCTCCATGACCTAACAAACATGATGATCTTTGACCTTGAAAATGGTCTTCGGAATGGAATTTTCCAAATTTGGAAGGCCATATGGCAGAAGGCATGCATCAGAAATTCAAAATGTTTGCATATTTTTGTAGAGAAAGTACATTAGTATCACAAGTTGTTTAAATATTCTTTTTAAAAAATTCAATTTGGCCACACCAGGGCAGCAAAGTATGATCATCAGACATCCGCAAGTTTTTTTTAACCATTTTCAGTTGGGTCCTAACATCAGAATTTTCAACCCTGATCTTTCATTTCTTCAGCATGTCATCTAAACCACAAACACTAAACATCCTGAAAATTTCATAAAATTATCTGCCATATTAATGAAGTTATGAGCTTCTGAACGTTGTTACAAATTTAGACGCGACTCCCAAAACGTCGAAAACGAGGTCACCCCAGACGTCTTTGAAAATTAATATCTTCAAAACTACTTAAGATTTTGATCTAAAATTTGGCATAGTTTCCTCTAATACCATAATAAACATTGTGAAAAATTTTCATTGAAATCCAAGATGGTCGACCTGGAGCCATTTGTTGAATTGAGGCGGAATGACCCATCTTTTTCCCGGAAAATTTTTCCCTTAAATTTTTTTTCCCCTGTTCCACCAACAAGACCGAAAATTTTGGCCCCCCTTCGAAACGTTCTGGATCCGCCACTGTTGCATTTGCATATTCAGTAGCATTGCCTGCCGTATACGAGGTGTAGAATTGGGACATTATAATGCATGCACTAAGGCAGGTGACGATTGTAAGCAGCCACCTTTCAGGGTAGCCTACCGCAGTCCTCGTAGCGGTCCTGTATTTCCTGTAATGTCCTGTATTTTTTTGCTTGTCCTGTAAAATCCTGTATTTTTGCAAAAGTGTCCTGTATTTCCTGTATTTTTGCAAAAGTCAGATTTCACGCTCTTTTTTGTCGCGAATTATTATTGCCGTGATTATTTATTATTTTTATTATATATATTTTTCTGTTATAATTCAAAGTGGTATATGTTATATACAGGCTGATTCAACACTATATTTGTTCAACATTGTATCACTTTTTTCTTTAGATGACTGGTTTTTAATTAAATACAAGGAAGTTGCATGATAGTCCATGAATTTTATCATTCAGCACTTCATTTCAGATGTTGGTCATATTTTTGGCAATGTCCTTCAGCTGTTTCAAGTTCCACTGCTTCATGTGCTATTGTATATAGGTCATCTGTTTTGTTTGAAAGCATCTCTTGAGAGATGAAGATGTAGGTTGTTGGATGCAAAACAGGTCACGAGGTGAAAGTGCTGAATGGATTCGTTATCGTAATCTCCAAACTTTTTTAACACCACTCGAAAGCCGAGCACAGGGCACCAACTTATTCATGAGCTCTGCTTCGAGTCAGAATTCTAACGGGCAGTCCAAGGGAGGACTGAGTCTGGTTCCATAGTTCTTGAAGAGGTGAGACTTTGGTTTTAAATGGAAAGCCCAGGAGGTGATGGTTGGAGGAACCTGATACAGAAATATGTTTGTCAGCGAATAAGATGATGGTTACACAAGAACGAACCACTTTTAAACCAGAAAACATGATGCAGTTAAATTATTCGAAGATGCTTTGCATAACATGGAGGGAGTTCCACAGGTGTCATTATTGTTCCTGCCTTGCTATGTAGCGCCAAATCAAACAAGTACAAACAACAGTTAGAAGAGGTGAACAAAGCATAGGGGGAAAAGAAGATAACAGAAAATAGGGCTGCAACAAGCACAGAGAAGCAAAAGCACAGTAAAAAACTGAAGAAGATAGGAAAAAGTTGAGCAGAAACAGGGTTGAAAGGTTGGAAAAAACTGTTGAAATCTACATCACATAAACTTGGCCGCACAACATTAAGGGAAGCGGAAAATAAATTTTCAGGTGCATTTAAGTCTGGAGACCTGATTTAAGTTTATCAATGGTTTGTTGGATGTGGCTTGCAGTCTCATGGACAATGCTACTGAAAAACTGTGCGTTTTTGTGGGAAAGCAATAAATCTGTGTGGGGAAAAAGGAACGAGTCTTAAGTTGAAGAGCTGCACTCCAAAGCTCCTGAAATAGCTAATTGTATTTAGAATCGCAGTTTTAGCCTTGGATCGGCTAACTTTGGTGAACATTGCTCACTCTGGATTGAGTGATTAGGTGAAGGAGTTATCATTTGCTGGAATATTTCCAAGTTTTTGTTCTTACATGATTCACTGGATTTAAGTGAACAGTTTGACCAAATAAAGTCAGAGCATGACTTTCATGAGCTTAGACAATGGGGCAAACTGCACATAGTTGCAGTTGAAATTGTGTTTTTTATATTGTTTTCCAGTTTCATTGTTTGCTGTACTGACAGTAAATCTTCTTTTTTTAATTATTGACCCTAATTTTAAGAATCTTGTAGATGTCTTGCGATAGACGCTGTTGCAAACTATTGGACATAGTCTATGTTTGATATTTGTGAGAAATGCATTTAATATTGTTCTTATTATTGCATATAAATTAACAAGCATCTGATAAATAGTTGCAACAGCAGTTGTGACAACTTGATAAATTTTATGACATTCTAGTAATAGTTTCCAAATGTTGTATATGCAGTCTGCGGAGCAATAATATTTAGCACATGTAGGCCTATAACCTGATAAAATGCAAGACAATTATTGCATGTTAATTAGTTTATTACTGATTCATCCCTGTTATCTTGGGGGGGCCCGGTAGAGTAATGGTTAACACGCTGGCCAAGAGAGCGAGAGGTAGTGAGTTCGAGCCCCCGTTGGGCGGATTTGCTTTGTAGGCTGCCATCGGCGCCGTGTAATTACAAAGCTGTCTGTTCAGTTAGTAGTTAAGTTTAATTAAGATTACTGGGTCATTCCGCCTCAATTCAACAAATGGCTCCAGGTCGACCATCTTGGATTTCAATGAAAATTTTTCACAATGTTTATTATGGTATTAGAGGAAACTATGCCAAATTTTAGATCAAAATCTTAAGTAGTTTTGAAGATATTAATTTTCAAAGACGTCTGGGGTGACCTCGTTTTCGACGTTTTGGGAGTCGCGTCTAAATTTGTAACAACGTTCAGAAGCTCATAACTTCATTAATATGGCAGATAATTTTATGAAATTTTCAGGATGTTTAGTGTTTGTGGTTTAGATGACATGCTGAAGAAATGAAAGATCAGGGTTGAAAATTCTGATGTTAGGACCCAACTGAAAATGGTTAAAAAAAACTTGCGGATGTCTGATGATCATACTTTGCTGCCCTGGTGTGGCCAAATTGAATTTTTTAAAAAGAATATTTAAACAACTTGTGATACTAATGTACTTTCTCTACAAAAATATGCAAACATTTTGAATTTCTGATGCATGCCTTCTGCCATATGGCCTTCCAAATTTGGAAAATTCCATTCCGAAGACCATTTTCAAGGTCAAAGATCATCATGTTTGTTAGGTCATGGAGCAATAAAATTTACATCATTGGAAAGAGCAGCTCAGATACTCTAAGTTCACCAAAAATTGTGATGGTGTCTCTTCTTGTTTGCGCAATATTATTTTTTCAATTGTGGCAGTTTTCTGCATTCGCGAGTTTGTAATGGAGTCAATATCAGGGCATTATATTGTGAAATAATATCTGTAATAAGTCAATTTGTTCAGATTTCAGTCACCTCATCTTCCTCAGGTCTTGAAGTTATTAGGTGGATGTCTAACTTGATGAGTCACTATCATATGAAAGATATATCTAAGAGATACACATGCCCGAAAAAATGTAAATTGGCATTTGTGCAGCATTTACAAATTTATAAATTTAAAATCTCAAGGATTACCACCCAGATTTTTGCATATTTGGAAAGAACACAAAAAACTGATTAGATGAAAAAAATATCAGTCATCTGGTTAATTTCCTGGCTGTGACATGGCAGTCCAAACTTGGTAGATCAGGCCGTTTCTCGTGAAGGATGCAATATGGCATTTGTACAGCATCTGCAGATTTATAAATTGAAAATCACAAGGACTACCACCCATATTCTTGCATATTTGGAAAGAGCACAAAAAACTGATTAGATGAAAAAATTATCAGCCCACTGGTTAATTTCCTAGCCGTGATATGACAGTCCAAACTTGCTGGATCATGCCGTTTTCTCGTGATTAGCTTTTAATTCAAGTGGCACAAAAATAATCACGAAAAACGGTACGATCCATCAAGTTTGGACTGTCATATCACAGCTAGGAAATTAACCAGTGGGCTGATAATTTTTTCATCTAATCAGTTTTTTGTGCTCTTTCCAAATATGCAAGAATATGGGTGGTAGTCCTTGTGATTTTCAATTTATAAATCTGCAGATGCTGTACAAATGCCATATTGCATCCTTCACGAGAAACGGCCTGATCTACCAAGTTTGGACTGCCATGTCACAGCCAGGAAATTAACCAGATGACTGATTTTTTTTCATCTAATCAGTTTTTTGTGTTCTTTCCAAATATGCAAAAATCTGGGTGGTAATCCTTGAGATTTTAAATTTATAAATTTGTAAATGCTGCACAAATGCCAATTTACATTTTTTCGGGCATGTGTATCTCTTAGATATATCTTTCATATGATAGTGACTCATCAAGTTAGACATCCACCTAATAACTTCAAGACCTGAGGAAGATGAGGTGACTGAAATCTGAACAAATTGACTTATTACAGATATTATTTCACAATATAATGCCCTGATATTGACTCCATTATAAACTTGCGAATGCAGAAAACTGCCACAATTGAAAAAATAATATTGCGCAAACAAGAAGAGACACCATCACAATTTTTGGTGAACTTAGAGTATCTGAGCTGCTCTTTCCAATGATGTAAATTTTATTGCTCCATGACCTAACAAACATGATGATCTTTGACCTTGAAAATGGTCTTCGGAATGGAATTTTCCAAATTTGGAAGACCATATGGCAGTAGGCATGCATCAGAAATTCAAAATTTTTGCAAATTTTTGTAGAGAAAGTACATTAGTATCACGAGTTGTTTAAATATTCTTTTTAAAAAAATTCAATTTGGCCACACCAGGGCAGCAAAGTATGACCGTCAGACATCCGCAAGTTTTTTTTAACCATTTTCAGTTGGGTCCTAACATCAGAATTTTCAACCCTGATCTTTCATTTCTTCAGCATGTCATCTAAACCACAAACACTAAACATCCTGAAAATTTCATAAAATTATCTGCCATATTAATGAAGTTATGAGCTTCTGAACGCTGTTACAAATTTAGACGCGACGCCCAAAACGTCGAAAACGAGGTCACCCCAGACGTCTTTGAAAATTAATATCTTCAAAACTACTTAAGATTTTGATCTAAAATTTGGCATAGTTTCCTCCAGTACCATAATAAATATTCTGAAAAATTTTCAGTAAAATCCGAGATGGTCGAACTGGAACTTTCTGAAAAATTTGTTGATTTGACATGGAATGACCCTACTGCATAACATGTAAATGTAAAGCGCAGTGCGTCTTGCAGGCGTTTCATTAAAGAAAATATATTATTATATATCTTAGCTCAAGAAAAAAATCAACAATGCAGAACTAAAGTTTGGCAGTATTTTTATAATGGGCAAACGCTACTCACTGACTGCTACAGTATAATAGAAAAAAAGCAAATCTGTATTGGATATTTTTTATTATCAATGTCCTGTAAAATGTCCTGTATTTTTATGACAACCTGCTATGACCACTGCTACCGGTATATAAGGGTCCATTAATTGGATCAATCAATAGTTTATCACAGTCAGTTCAACAAGGCAGGCTTTTGTGGGGGAGAGTAATAGATCTGAAAGGAGCGGTTTTCTCATGGCAGCTTCTTGTAGGTATTCCTAGAGGGCCTTCTAGCCGTCACCTGTAACTGAGGCTGACTATACAGTATACACAGCTGATGTCATCTGCTTAAAGTTTAACTCTGCCATGGACTGTTCTCTGCCAGTGCCAGTCCAAAGCCTGGATAAAGGAGGAGGGCAACTCTAATCATCTTTGATATGGCAGTGGCGTTAAACATGTAGCAACTAGAAAGCTTCAAGTGTATTGTTTATCTACCGGTAGCTGTTTGTCCGTCCTAAGACAGTCCATTTTTTGCTCACTGTGCCCTCCTAAGCTCACCCGGCTCTCTTGTCCTCATTGTGCCCTCTTTTGCTCTCTGCTTCTTTTTGCTCTCTTTTACTCACTGTGGTCTTGTGTTTACTGTGCTTTTTTGTTTCACATTGCTTTCTTCTACTAACTGTGCTCTCTTCTGCTCACTGAGCAGTTCTCTTTGAAATCGAGCCTCTTTAGTGAAGGTTTTTAAACATACTGAGTAGCAAGAAAAATCTTGTGATTTCTGTGGGTGACTGACTACTTCCTGGCAGCCAGTCTCAATAGACCCCTAAAGGTGTCATTCACACTTGAGCCACCTCTAATGGTGACAAATGTAGCAGCCTATAGTGGTAATTACTCACTGGCTTTGCGAGTCTCGGAAGACCCCTAATGTTCTTCAACCAAGAAAAAGTGGCCCTCGTGTCCTCCAACTTTGAAAAAGTAACC
>OX457046.1:13325640-13463140 GCA_949752735.1 Lumbricus terrestris
TAAGGGTTGATGAGAAAAATCTTGGAATCAAGGCTAATGGCTAACAGATTCAACGCCTATTTTACGAGCATGACAAAACGCTTGCAACAAATTGCCCCTCTTCAGCATATATATATATATATATATATATATATATATATATATATATATATATATATATATATATATATATATATATATATATATATGACTACATTATCCATTATTCACTGCTAACAGCGTCTCTGTTCTCACAGAAACAAACCTTCAGCTTACCAGGTAAGCTTATGTTATTAATCATACAGTAGGTCCTATATATAGACCTGTATATCTATATATCTATTAGCTGAGCTTATTAACCAACTAGATGTGGGACCCGGCGTTGCCCGTGAAATTTTGAGTTTTCGACACTACTCATCTGGGGTACCGGTGTTGAGGGCTAAATTTCTGGTTTTCGCCAACCCTCCACCCCACCCCGCTTCCACCAAAAAGCCAACACATGACCCGCCACTGTGGGGCGGGTGTGTGTGCTGACTGTGGGTGGTGGTCCTGATCGCTCTCTATCTCCAACTGCAAGGTTTGAGATGTAAAGCTGCGAAACTGCGCGAATATATAAAAATACCAACATTTCGGCTCATGCAGGCCCCCCCGTCGAGAGATATTATCCAACCCATCCACTGGGTTGTTCCGGTATAGTCAATAGCTGCGAAACTGTAGGCGTATAATTTTTGACAAACACACACGCAAACATCCATATTCTCCTTTCTCTGTTTCTGCACTGCACGAGAGTGTCTATTAATAACTTGGTTAATAATAATAATAATAATAACGACAATTTATATGGCGCCGTAACGCGGCCATACCGCTACAAGGGCGCCTCACAAACGGCCAACTGCGGGATACGCCTTAGCAAACAGATAAGTTTTAAGCTTTGTTTTGAAAGAGTCCACTGAGGCGGCCAATCTAATGTCCGGTGGAAGACTGTTCCAGCATCTGGGACCAGCAACCGAGAATGCGCGGTCGCCGAAACGTGTCCTCATCCTCCGTACACGGAGGTCGGTCTTCCCAAGCGACCTCAGTCGCAGCCCGGAAGCGGAGGAATGGGTCTCGGAACAGTAGTCGCGGATGTATTCAGGCGCAGTCCCATGAAGCGAGTTGTAGACCAGCAAACTGAGCTTGAACTCAATTCGGAACGGGACAGGCAGCCAATGCAAGACGTCGCGTAGGAGTGGTGTAACATGATCATATTTCCTCCTATTACAAATGATCTTGGCCGCGGCATTGAGCACCGACTGAAGTCCGTCCAAAAGACACGCAGGCGCTCCGGCCAGCAGACTGTTACAGCGGTCCACTTGAGAGATGACGAAAGCAGTGACGGCTGCTCTAGCGGCCTCGAAAGGCAAGGACTTGATACAGCTCCTGATGAGACGGAGCTGGCGAAAACAGCTGCTGACCGTCCTAGCCACATGGCGCCTCATGGACAAGTCAGACTCCAGCACAACGCCCAGATCACGCACCGAGGTCGAAGGCGTGATCGAAGCCCCGCAGACGCTGAGCGCACCGGTGTCAAGATGGTCTACTGGTTGCGCACCACATAAAGTCTGTCTTCTCGGGGTTGAGCCGCAGTCTGTTCGATCTCATCCACTCTGCGATCCGCTCAATACCAAGCTCCATTCGCTGCCGCTGGTGTACAGCCGTTGATGGAGGTCCTGACGTGTAAAGCTGCGTGTCGGATGAAAAAACCCCGTCGAAGAGCACTGACTGTTGGCGACCACTGAGGTAGGAGCGGAGCCAGTCGAGCGCGACCGATCGGATCCCGAATGTTCTTGATAAGCGCTCAACCAAGATGTCGTGGTCGACGGTATCGAACGCGGCTGAAAGGTCCAGCAGACCGAGCAGAGCGTGGTTACCTGCGTCGATCGCCTCGATGATGTCATTGACTACCTTCAGTAGTGCGGTCTCGGTTGAATGACAACTCCGATAGGCCGACTGATTGGCTGGTAGAAGACCGGTCGACGACAGGTACTCGGTCAGCTGGATGCTGGCTACGCGTTCTAGAAGCTTTGACAAGAACGACAGGTTTGAGATCGGTCGGTAGCTCGAGAGATCGCAGCGAGGAAGCGTCGGCTTCTTGAGGCGTGGAGTGACGTACGCGTCCTTGTAGCTCGTCGGGAAGGCACCGGAGGACAGCGACAAGTTGAAGGCTGAAGCGATGTATGGAGCGAGAAGGTCGATGCAGGACTTGAGCAGCCACGTTGGCATAGGGTCTTTCATGGAATACTTGTCCACGGCATCTTTGACCATCTGGCACACAACGGCGGACGTAACAGGGGTGAAGGAGGAGAACCGGTCAGCTGTCGAGATGTCACGAAACACGGGTGGTGGCGCTCCGTCAGTGGCTGATCTCACATCAGAGACCCTCCGATCAAAGAAATCGGCAAAGGCCTCAGCGGAGAGTCCCGGAGCCGTATTCGAAGCGCCATTCCCTCCTCTGCCCAGTCCATCATTTATTGTGCGCCAGAGTGAAGCCGGATCACGTCGAGCGTCAATTCTCGATTTCCAGTAACGACCCCTTCGCGACCGAACGAGACGATGCATTGACCCCAACGCTTCCCTCCATTGTCCACACGCCTCTCCGGTATGAGTCCTTTTGAACCGGCGCTCTAGCCGTCTGGCCTGACGCTTCGCCGAGCGACACTCCGAGTCAAACCACTTGTCAGATGATGATCTCACCCGACATGTGGATTCGACCATTGGCGCGTGAGCGTCAAGCAGGGCCACGATGACCTGGTCGAACCGTTGAGCCATCGTGGAAGCGTCGTCGTCCGGAAGGGAACCCGAAGTGTCATCGCAGAGACAGGAGGCAGCGAGGTCAGACCTGAATTGGTTCCTGTCGAATTTCCGCCACGATCTGCGAGACTGGGTTTTGTAGACGGGCGTAGTAGTCGGAGAGACGTGGAACGGCCATGTAACCAGTCGGTGGTCAGATGCACTCCCTGGCACATCGATGACATCAACCGCCGACGGTCTCACATCAGTGCGAGTGATGACGACGTCCAGGATGCCCCCTCGATTGTGTGTCACGCTTGTCACGCATTGCACTGCATCAAACATTTCCAACAGCTCGGTCGTGCGTAGCGTCATCGGATCATCAGGACGATGGAAGTGCATACAAGTGCGGTTAATACAATTATTGCAGGATGTCTGTTCTGTTAGTAGCCTATAGAGTTAAGATTTCTGTGATCTGCGTTCTTGTGAATATTATTGTCTCAACTGCATAATTTACACTGTAACCGGTTGCGGTTTGTCAACCGGATGCGAATTCGTAGACCATACACTGATACGGGTCCGAAGCCCTGACTTACCGTAAACTCATTGATCTATTATTAGCTGAACCAATGACATCTGACCCAATTATACTGGCGCGTTGCACAGCAAAGAAAGGTTCATTTAAGAGTAAGTAAGTTCGCAAGCTTTTAACTGATAACGCGTATACTTTGGCAAAAGTAGTGTAGAGCGGAAAATTCTGTATGACTGTTAAGTATCTAATGACGACACTAATCCTAACACTAAACCTAACCGACCCTCACGACGTTAAACCTTAAGAATCTAATGACGAAACTAACCCTAACACTAACCCTAATCGACCCTCACGACGCTAAACCTTAAGAATATAATGACGACCTCGACGACGCCAAACCTTACCCTACTCGAACGACACCAAGGTCTCCGATGCTCCAAATTTAATAATAAAGAACGCGAAAGTTAGCTATAATTACCTCTGCAAAGCGTTCGTCCATACATGAGGTCATTTTGTGAGAAAGTCTAGCCTAATAGCGAAACCAGAAACGTTTTATATTGCAATTCGTCCAAAATCGTTTTACCTTCCGCACATGTTGAGTTGTTGACACTTTAAGAAAGGGATGGTGACATTGGTGAGACAGCGTAAGTTGATTGGTTGGGGTAAAAATAGATTCTAAAATCTGTATGAGTTTTACAGGCAAGTGAAGCCTGGACCCGTATCAGTGTATGGTCTACGAATTCGCCAACCGGATCGTTGAATAAACTAAAAGCGAGAATGACGTCAAGACATGACGAACTCACGCGAACAGAGTCTGCTGTAATGGCGACGCTAGTTTAACGGTAAACATGGTTTGGCGGTAGGCTAACCAACGCGTTGAATCAAAACGCTCATATCTGGGGTTTTGAAGTGAATTGAGCAGGGCTGTTTTTAAGAAATTTTTAGAACTGCACAACTCCTTCTTTACTTTCCCATCTTCCATGGTAAATTACTTCCAATTGGAGGAAACTGACCTTTCTTTCTAGTTTTAACTGTATAGAAGTGCTTATACAACTGCACAAATCCATTTAGAACTGCACATTTTGTGTACATCTGCACGTTAAAAAAACCTGGAATTGAGAGCTGAAAATAGTTGCGTTGACCTACAAATTTGGGTAAGAATCAATTGCGAAAAAACCGACGTAAACCGACACTGTCATTTCAGAGCGTTTCTTGGGTCAAAGATTCAAAATAAATCCGGACATACAAACAGAAGGACAAACATTGAGACTTATATTATTCGATAACCTCGTCACACAAGATTCTCGTCACGCCATTGTTCACCATGCTCACTGCAGCAGTCCGTCATCCAACTGGCATGCGTTCATCTGAAACGCTACTTGACAACTCAGACCTCTAAACTTCTTCAACATCATTTCTTGAACTTCAAACTTTTCCAGAACACTTTCCGTTTTCGATGATTGTCATGTCCTATTATAGGCCATCTGTCGACGTTTAAAGCCACCTGGTGACCGCAGTGTACATCTCGATCCTTTTCATCCATTCACATCCAAGTCCAATAGGGTTTAGTAGTCTATTCCAGTTAATTGGCAAATCTACTCCGACGCTTTGTGTCAACATTGACGCTAGCCTATGTCATTGTTTTGTTGAATGTGAAATAATGATGCTTTTTCGATTATAAATTTGATTATATCTGTTGGTATACTTTGTTAGAAAAAAGTAATTATTGATACCGCTTATCAAAAGAAAATGCAAACCAATTCTGCAAAAACATAATTTAAGCGAAGAATGTGATTGCAGAGAAGACACGATTAAAGCGAAGACACGTGACATAATTATAGGCCCATCATACGCGCTGTCGACTGCTACCTGTAGCATATATAGCATATGCCTAATCCAACGTTCCGCTCGTTTCAAGCTATTCCAGAACAGAAACGATGTCGAAACTCAGCTGTAGTCTATCCCTTTATATATACATGTATAGTACGTATAACTATGACAATTATATGGCTATGTGCATCAATGCTATCTGGATTTTCTGTTACTGTATACAGAGTTATGACTAATAGCCTTAAGCCATTGTATTACTTGACCCCATGCTAATTCCACGTATGACCTACATATACAGAACTCCGTATCACGCGATCTCGTCACTGTAGTGGTTATCGCCATCATGGCTATCTGAATTAAACAACGAACAAACACACGCACACACACAAGCACACATACACACACACACACATACACACACACACACATACACACACAAACACACACATAATTATATATATCTTGTGACCCAGATAGCCCAGACCAGTAAATATTTTATACACGTATAGGCTTAGTATATATATATATATATATATATATATATATATATATATATATATATATATATATCATACGCTAGTATTGCTAGTTTCTGTCTTGCTATGCCGTCCATGCAGTGAAAAAAATACAAATTGACTTTGTCATGAATATTTAATTTTTAATTGCGAAACAGCTTCAATTGCTTGTAAAAAGCAAATAATGATTATTCCATGTAGATTTAGGTGCGTTGAATGATATATATGTACAAATAATTATGTGTATATATATATATATATAGTAGGCTATATGTTTTGTGTGTGTGTGCGTGTGTGTGGGTGTGTGTGTGTGCGCGTATCTAGATGGGTAGCGTCGCTTGTTCCATTTCCGCAGCCGCGCCCTATTATAATAGGTCTATGCATGTTGTCGAGCGAAGAGGAAAATATTGTTGAAGCATAAAGTAAAACAATCAAATTTAATATCCTGCGACAGGTTGGGACAGAAACGCACGTACGTAAGCCAACCTACTAATACGCACGCACGGGCCTACACACACACACACACACACACACACACTACACACGCCACACACACACACGCGGACACATAGGCCTACGACGAACTACGTTCGTCATTATAGGACAAAGCATATTCGGTCGCGCTGTGCGCTGCGCTTCCCGCAGTACACGGTAATCCCTAATATTACAGGTCTACTGGATGTGCCGCCGATTGCATGAAGTCAGCAGCACGCAATTAACAACGTTGGCTTACGACGACGACGACGACGACGACGACGACAATAACGACGACAATAACGACGACGTTAACCAGATGATGATAATAGACTATACTGCAATGCGTTGTATAGAGAGCGATCGACGCAGACCGATAAAGCATTTCCGGTGGCCATCGTTTCTGCATGACTGCCTTCTACATATTATTATTATGCTGGGATAAAACGTCCTCTACCTGCAGAACACTGCAATTGCCCGGTTTGCACCGTGCATTCATTGTTAGAGTAGAGCATAGATGTGTGCACTCATAAAGTAGATGTGCCCACAAGACTGACCGCTTTCTTTTATCCTTATTTAAAGCACAAACCTTCCTTTACTACTCACTTATTAGGAATGTACATCGATAGATACTGTACGTATAATTAATATTTAATTATCTAACTACGACTGCATGAAGTCATTGTATTAAAGTAAACGTATGCTTAAGTGCTGTGAGCTGCATATGCATATCTCTAGTTTTAAGTGTGTGTGTGTGTGTGTGTCTGTGTGTGTGTGTGTGTGTGTGTGTGTGTGTGTGTGTGTGATCACAGCATACCACGCAGTAGCGGTGGCCTTTCCAAGGTAGATCTAATTGTGCAAAATTATATCATAGAGAAGCATGTTGTGCAACGTTATAGCATTGTGAGGCGCGGTGGTGTAGTGGTGGGTTCGTGTCCTTGAAGCTGGAGGGTTCCAGGTTCGAATTCACATTAAATCCGCCGCATGGGTCCTTCACTTGCAATTGCTCGTGCGCTCTTCGTGAAACTCCGATGCAGTGTCCGCGCTGTAGTTGGAAGCGCCTCTGAGTGGAAAGAGCTCAAAGGGGCGCTATCGCTAAGAAAGTTTTTAAGAAATTTAAAAGGCCTGATATGCATTTCCAAGTCGTATTTTATGCCATACTAGATGATAATGACGATACAATAAATAAATGATACTAATCCTAACAAAATAATCATAGAATTTCTGAGCGCCATGCAATTCTGCATATTAAGGTTTATTATGACCGCTGTGCATTTGCTTTGCATATTTGTTCTGAGTGACCGAAACGGTGTTGGAGGCGCTGCAGCCGCATTCTCATGGTAAGTTCGGTCGAAAGCCAGAAATAAAATCCGAGAAGACATGGAAACAACCAACAGAGGAAGGAAGAAATGTCGGTTGGCCGACATCCACTCTTGGATGTCGGCCAACCGACTTTGCCTTAAGCCCTCTAAGATGCAACTTAGACGGTTTGGTACTAAACAACAGCTCCTTAAACTTAACTTCCCACTCTTGTCTTTTACATTTTCATCTATAGTGTCACTCTTGATAGCACCCTTTCGTTCTCTGATCACCTCTCACAGTTGATACGCTCATGTTATTTATTATCACCTGAGGCGTCTAAGAGACATCAGAAGATCTGCTTCCTCTTCTGTATTTAAAACCATTGTTCATGCTTTTATTTGCTGTCGAATTGACTACTGCAACTCACTATTTGCTGGGCTTCCCAAAATTCGCTTGTCCTCCCTTCAGTGTGACCTGTCGCCATCGATACCCGGAGGAGCTGCGGAGCATGCTGGGGTAAAAAGTGCAACAAGTATGCCACTATGCTCAATGCAGTCTCCCATGCATGCATGGTGAGTTCATGCATATTGCAGTCGAAATCAATCGCGCGAGTCGCCTGCAGTTTTTGGTGGAAGTCGTCGCCTTTAGAAGCAGCTTCGGATCGAGGAGGAGGAGGAGGAGGAGGATGAGGAGGAGGAGGAAAATTGGAATTAGGATTAGAGTTAGGATTAGAATTAGAGGAAGAGGAAGAGAAGGAAGAAATCGAATTGATTCAGAATAATTACAGAGGATGTGTGTCTAAGAAATTGATGAAATAATAACGACCTATAGGACAAAAGCTCAGCATGCTTGTTACGGGAGACTCAAGAGAAACTTAATTCCTATACCAAAACGTAGGCTATCTCTTTACCAAAACAACGTTTCAGCGCGATAGCATTCCGAGGCACCTTCGACAATCAAGAAAACGACGAGTATATAGAGTCATTTTGGACGGGTGTAGGACAGTAGCCCCTGGACATTAGCCCCGGACATTATCCCCCGGGCAAAAGCATCCAGGACATTATCCCCTCTGGTAGGACATTACCCCCCAGTCTATGATATCATTACCTAAAAATTATGCAAAAAATGCAACAATAGGCCATGTTAAGTGAATATCTATACATTACACATTACTTTAGTTTAGCATTGTAAGAATATGCTAAGTTAATTGAAGGTTTAATATGTATATTATAAAACATTGACAGGCCTTAAATGTAGAAAGACGCGAACAACTCATTGTGTTAAAAATTAATAACTAGGCCTATATATATATATGTCATCGATAAGACAGTGATTCACAATGTTGATAAACATCAATGCAGAACGACGACATGCATGGTGCGCTGATTATATATTGGTAAGCCAATCGTGCTGCATAGATTTCGCGCATCTAATGCGTTGTGGCTATTAAGTGGCATTGGCTTTCGCTGGCTATTCATATCGTACGCACGGAGGACACCTGAGTCATGTATAATAATGGACCAAAGCAATCGTCATTGTGCCACTTAATTAGGTGAGAACAGCCATAGATAGCACAGCAGCAGCGACGACAGGGAGGAAGGAAGACGGAGGAGGATGGACACACACACACACACACACACACACACACACACACACACACACACACACACACACACACACACACACACACACACACACACACACACACACACACACACATGCACACACATGCACAGATCAACGCGCCGTTGGGTGGACGGGTGAACAGATGGAAGTGGATGAGATGTACTTACCGTCCAAGCGAAGTCAAATGGAAGAACGAATCGGTAGTTGTTGTTGTTGTCGTCGTCGTCGTCATCATCAGCGAATTCCATGACTGCTCCGACGACGCGAGCTTCGTTCGTCATGTTTCCGAAGGTGCAGACTCCATCTGGAACGACCCTCGTCAGGTGTTCTCTCAGACAGACCTTGAAGTAGACATTGCAGAATCCAGAGCATGCAGGAAGCAGCGCAGTCGTCACACTCGAGTTCTTCATCACACCTCTATCCGGCGACGGCGGCGGCAGGTGGGGCATTGGATGGTGAAGAGATGAGTCACGACTGCTGCTGCTGCTGCTGCTGCTGGTGCTGCAGCACGATCCATCTCCCAGTTCCCCGCGAATGTTTCTGTATGTGAGGATTCTCAACTGGAATCGTCCAGAGCAAGAGCAGAGACCAAGACATCCGCCGCCGAACAGAAAAGACACCAACCAAGTCCATCGCACGAGTCGTGCCTTTGAAAGAGACGGACTGCACGGCAGCAGCATTATGCTCAGAGTTTAATCCAGTCGGAGGTCGTAGCTGGATGAATTATTATTCGTCTGTAATCTAAACACAGTCAGTGTTTAATATTTTCACATACAGCCAACGAACAGTCACGGTTGGATGAATTGCCTGAATGCGGCTCCAGCTTTGGTTTAATTGATCAGCTCACGTAAAGTTAGATTCTGGCGAAGGTCACGAAGGTTCGTCGTACGGGGGTTACGATACGTCAAATCTTAACGCCTTCCGTTTTGTAATGTCAGACCATTAGACACACATACACGCATATAAAAAATCTTGTTTCACGGTGGTTAGCTCGTTACCCTCTGAGTGCGCACAACTTGTAGTTTCCATAAATCATGTCAGTTGAAAAGCCGTCACAGATGGGTCCTGCCGCCCTCCGTGAACGCAGTATGCTGCTGGCCACACTGACTGACAGGAGACCAGGAGACATTATTAGGTTGCGAACACACCACCGGCGAATTGTTCGTCGGCTGGTGGCGTATAGCGAACTTTCAAAAGCATGTGCCTCCTATCATCAGAAGAAGAGAGAGTTGGTCGACTGGGGAGGAGGAGGAGGTGGAGGTGGAGGAGGAGGGGGTGGAGGAGGAGCGCATGCAAGCCAGACGCATCACCACCACCACCTACTCCTCTACTCCTCCTTCTCCTCCTCCTTCTTCTCTTCAGATGCTAATTGTCTTTGTCCCTCTGCGTCTGTTTCGCAGTCCGTCTACCTGTCTGTCTGTATGTCTGCCTGTCTGCACCGAGCGAGGCATAGACGACCGACCGTCAGTCTGTGGTCAGTGAAGCGGCAGACGACGACGACGACGACGACGACGACGACGACGACACGCGCGCGCGCGCCAGCTGACGACCGTACATTGCAGCTCCCCCTCCCTCTCTCTCGTTCAGTTGGAGCGCATGCGCAAATCAATAGCCGGAGGGAAAACCGTCTGCCAACGCAGCGGGGTGAGAATGATGATGATGACGACGGTAATGATGATGCTGATGATAACGACGACGACGAAGGAAATGATAATGATAATGATGATGATGGATTATCTAAGCACACTGACGATTTTGCAAGTATGCCCTCCTTGTGTTTATTTATTGGTCTTCCGCTTGGAAACAATGGAACACATGCGATGGTTCACAGCGGGCGCCGACGCCGACGCCACTGCAGTAGGTCTGATACTTCTTGTGCCGTATACATAATTATTATCGAACAACTACGAAGCAGAAATAAGGGAAAGAAGTGCAACGACCAGTTGTCTGTATACGGTCATCACTCAGCAACCTGCATACACGTAGAACATAGATCTGCTAGATCTGCAGTCTAATGGACGTGCATGACTGCTGCTCTCGTTGGTGTTAATTGAAGACGAAACATAGTTGCACGTTTCATAGTTGCACGTTTCATAGTTGCACGTTTCCGGTTCGTTTGGTTGTAATGGCTGAAAAGAATCGACGAATGGTTCGAAGATCAATGAGACAGGAAGCGTGCAAGACAAAGAAACAGAACCAAAAACTCTTCGCGTCCAAAGAACGCCGCTAACATCGCAATACTTGTCCTCACCTTTCCTGGATCGAAAACTTGTCGCTGTCTTCTCCTTGATTTCTATTGCTTTTCAATTTCTCCAACTTTCGCATCATTTTCCTGTTCCAATCTAGCAACCTTCATTTTGATATATAGGCTATACCGTACGTCATCAATGATTTCTTGGGGTTGCAACTCAATGATGTGCCCACTGCCCATTCTGCAGTCCTAAATCATATTGATCGTCTGGAGCAACAGACACATAAACTGCCATTGTGTGACAGCATGTTGTGCATAATTTATAATACGTTTTCATCCGACACTTTACTGAATTTAACATTATGCCGGAGCACGTACGTACACGTGTAGGCCTATAGGCTGCTATATAGGCCTAATAGTTAGCTAAGTTATTTCAGTTCAAATTAATCTTTTCTGTTTTTTTCTTGTAACTTAATTATCGTTGACACTAGATAGAAGGTGTTCCCTTATATTTTGCTCACTTAAAACTTGTCATCTTCAATTTTTTTCTTCATAGCAGAATTTTGTCCCTTTGGTGGACCTGTTCCTCCCAATCACTCGATTCGACATTATCGACATTATCTGCTATTAGGCATACTGCTTCTTGATAAATTATTGGTTCGCATATCCCAATTTCTTTTTAAAAAATTCTTTCTGCATAAGAGAATATTTGCTGCAGCTAATTACATGCATGCTGTCCAATCCGAGCTTGCTCATAAATCAGTACAGTCAGTTCAAGACAATCAGGAAGCACTGAATGTATTCTAATGCAAAGAGAACTATTAACAATACCTACCTCATAAACAGTGTGGGCCATAAAAAGACCGCTACGGTGTTTTGGATAATATCTTGGCCAAAATTAAGACTTTTAAAATAAAATTTTACTGGCTTAAAAACAATTCATATTTAGCCTACACACGATGGCCAGATTTCATCAAAATATTTCAAACAGAACAAAAGTTATATAACTTTTACTTAGACCACCCACTGTTTTTGACGATTCAAAAGCGTGATGCAACAAAAGTAGCAAAAACCGATTTTATTAAGTTATCTCTCAAATAACTGTTATCAAATGAACTTGATAGTGCTTCCCAACTTGTATTCAAAGTGTCCACCATCAGTGTTCAAACTTGTAATCAGCTCTTTGTAAAGTTCTTGATGGCCTTGTTGATGTGTTCCAAAGGTATATCTTTCCATATGAACTGCAATGCGACCATCAATTCTCTTATCGCTCTTGGTTTTGGTTGCAGATTGTGGTATTTCTCCAGCATAGTTTCCGAAATTGATTATCAATCCATCGGGTTCAAAGCCGGAGATTTGGGGCCATTGGCTTTCTCAATGAGACCAGAACCATTGACATCGAGCTGATCTCCTTTCATTCACGCAAAACTCTTAACTCACAGCTCAGCTCGTGATATCCGCGCTCTCACTGTTTATCAGAGTAAGCGGTGTTCGAAGCTTTATATCTCCAGGATCTTGCTCAAGAGGTGTCTAAATATATATACATTGACACCTTGACCATTTTAATTTTGTAGAAATTTTGAATTTCATTGCTTTAATAGCAAAATTATATATTACTTATTTACCAACTTGATCGCCATCTGGCTAAGCGACTTCACAGTGAGGCGCAGCTACGCTGGTACTCTGTTTTGTTTTAAATAACAAAAATGATTCTCTGGCAATGTAAAGGCTTTTTGATAACAATTACTTGAGATGAGACTTGATAAACCGTGTTTTTTACTTTTTGTTGCGTTTCGTTTTTGAATCGTCAAAAAACAGTGGATAGTCTCACTAAAAGTGATATAACACTTGTTCTGTTTGAAATATTTTGATTAAATCTGACCATCAAGTGTAAATATGAACTGTAGACTATTTAAGCCTGTCAAATTTAATTTCAAAATTCTTACTTTTGACCAAGATATTGGCAAAAAACCGTAGGAGGCGTCTTTTATGGCCACCCTGTAGACCATAATTATAGGCCTATAGGACCTACTCGCAAGATAGACTTCCCATGTAATGCGTTAAGAGAATATTGCAACAAGAGAATAATAAGATCTATTTTAAGTTATTCCTTAAAAGCTTAATTTTTTGAGACAATCCTGAACGTAGAACCAGAAACTCTTATTATCTTGCAATTATATAGATGCATCTGTTTACATTTATTTTTTCCTTCAAGGAAAATAGAATAATGTTTACACCGCTTTTTATATGAATCGGATCCATTCATTTGGTCAGATGCGTGTAGCAGATCTGATGGCGACAGAGGCCAAGTGATTGCATGCGTCATTCTCCATCAGTTGCAGACATCCTCCTTCTTCTTCGCCTTATATATATATATATATACGTTATATACATACGTTATATATATATACATACTTATATATTCTTCTGTAGATAAAGTAACAATGCTGCTCCTTTTTTCACCCCAGCACAAACAAAACTGCGTGACTCGGCTGCGATAGAATGGATTTCGTTGGCGCTACATCAATCTTTATGACATAATTCGACTGAGTGTCCGTTAAATATTTCCGCAAACAATTTGTAAATTGATGCAATTCACTTAGTCGTCACCCTTCTGCTCTTCTTTGTTTCATAGTCTTCCTCTTTCTCATCATTCCCTCATCCTTCCCTCTCCCATCACTTCTTCCTCTTTCTCATCCTCCCCTCACTTCTTCCTCTTTCCCATCCTTCCGTCATCCTTCCCTATCCCCTCACTTCTTCCTCTTTCTCATCCTCCCCTCACTTTTTCCTCTTTCTCATCCTCCCCTCACTTCTTCCTCTTTCTCATCCTTAATTCCATCATCCTTCCCTCTCCCCTCTTCCTCTTTCTCATCCTTCCCTCACTTCTTCCTCTTTCTCATCCTTAATTCCCTCATCCTTCCCTCATCCCTCACTTCTTCCTCTTTCTCATCCTTAATTCCCTCATCCTTCCCTCTCCCCTCTTCCTCTTTCTCATCCTCCCCTCCTTCCTCTTTCTCATCCTTAATTCCCTCATCCTTCCCTCACCCCTCACTTCTTCCTCTTTCTCATCCTTAATTCCCTCATCCTTCCCTCTCCACTCACTTCTTCCTCTTTCTCATCCTTAATTCCCTCATCCTTCCCTCACACCTCACTTCTTCCTCTTTCTCATCCTTAATTCCCTCATCCTTCCCTCACCCCTCACTTCTTCCTCTTTCTCATCCTTAATTCCCTCATCCTTTCCTCTCCACTCACTTCTTCCTCTTTCTCATCCTTAATTCCCTCATCCTTCCCTCTCCCCTCTTCCTCTTTCTCATCCTTTCCTCACTTCTTCCTCTTTCTCATCCTTAATTCCCTCATCCTTCCCTCTCCCCTCACTTCTTCCTCTTTCTCATCCTTAATTCCCTCATCCTTCCCTCTCCCCCTCTTCCTCTTTCTCATCCTCCCCTCACTTCTTCCTCTTTCTCATCCTTAATTCCCTCATCCTTCCCTCACCCCTCACTTCTTCCTCTTTCTTATCCTTAATTCCCTCATCCTTCCCTCTCCCCTCTTCCTCTTTCTCATCCTCCCCTCACTTCTTCCTCTTTCTCATCCTTAATTCCCTCATCCTTCCCTCTCCCCTCACTTCTTCCTCTTTCTCATCCTTAATTCCCTCATCCTTCCCTCTCCCCTCTTCCTCTTCCTCTTTCTCATCCTCCCCTCACTTCTTCCTCTTTCTCATCCTTAATTCCCTCATCCTTCCCTCACCCCTTACTTCTTCCTCTTTCTCATCTTTAATTCCCTCATCCTTTCCTCTCCACTCACTTATTCCTCTTTCTCATCCTTAATTCCCTCATCCTTTCCTCTCCACTCACTTCTTCCTCTTTCTCATCCTTAATTCCCTCATCCTTTCCTCTCCACTCACTTCTTCCTCTTTCTCATCCTTAATTTCCTCATCCTTCCCTCTCCACTCACTTCTTCCTCTTTCTCATTCTTAATTCCCTCATCCTT
Source organism: Lumbricus terrestris (assembly GCA_949752735.1). NCBI lineage: Eukaryota > Metazoa > Annelida > Clitellata > Crassiclitellata > Lumbricidae > Lumbricus > Lumbricus terrestris. The sequence continues at coordinate 13,340,846 of OX457046.1, forward strand.
AATTTCCTCTCCACTCACTTCTTCCTCTTTCTCATCCTCCCCTCACTTCTTCCTCTTTCTCATCCTTAATTCCCTCATCCTTTCCTCTCCACTCACTTCTTCCTCTTTCTCATCCTTAATTCCCTCATCCTTTTCTCTCCACTCACTTATTCCTCTTTCTCATCCTTAATTCCCTCATCCTTCCCTCTCCCCTCTTCCTCTTTCTCATCCTTTCCTCACTTCTTCCTCTTTCTCATTCTTAATTCCCTCATCCTTTCCTCTCCACTCACTTCTTCCTCTTTCTCATCCTTAATTCCCTCATCCTTTCCCCTCCACTCACTTCTTCCTCTTTCTCATCCTTATTTCCCTCATCCTTTCCCCTCCACTCACTTCTTCCTCTTTCTCATCCTTATTTCCCTCATCCTTTCCTCTCCACTCACTTCTTCCTCTTTCTCATCCTTAATTCCCTCATCCTTTCCCCTCCACTCACTTCTTCCTCTTTCTCATCCTTATTTCCCTCATCCTTTCCTCTCCACTCACTTCTTCCTCTTTCTCATCCTCCCCTCACTTCTTCCTCTTTCTCATCCTTAATTCCCTCATCCTTTCCTCTCCACTCACTTCTTCCTCTTTCTCATCCTCCCCTCACTTCTTCCTCTTTCTCATCCTTAATTCCCTCATCCTTTCCTCTCCACTCACTTCTTCCTCTTTCTCATCCTTATTTCCCTCATCCTTTCCTCTCCACTCACTTCTTCCTCTTTCTCATCCTTAGTTCCCTCATCCTTCCCTCTCCCCTCTTCCTCTTCCTCTTTCTCATCCTCCCCTCACTTCTTCCTCTTTCTCATCCTTAATTCCCTCATCCTTCCCTCTCCCCTCTTCCTCTTTCTCATCCTCCCCTCACTTCTTCCTCTTTCTCATCCTTAATTCCCTCATCCTTCCCTCTCCCCTCACTTCTTCCTCTTTCTCATCCTCCCCTCACTTCTTCCTCTTTCTCATCCTTAATTCCCTCATCCTTCCCTCACCAATCACTTCTTTCTCTTTCTCATCCTTAATTTCCTCATCCTTCCCTCTCCCCTCACTTCTTCCTCTTTCTCATCCTCCCCTCACTTCTTCCTCTTTCTCATCCTTCCCTCATCCTTCCCTCTCCTCTGTAGTATAGGGTACCTAAGACGCCCAGTTTGGAGGTGTCTACTTTTTAAAATTTACTCAATTGAATTATTGAGTTAAGTTCTATTGCTTAATTAATGATCACCTTTGCATTGGGGCCAAATATGTAGCCTAGGCCTACTTCTCTTGGAATCCACACGGAAGAAAAGCACAATTTTCGTTAGCATGGGCATCTTTGAGCACTCTCCGTGTAATTATTTAACAAGCACTTAGGCTAATAATGATAATGATAATATTATTATTACCATGCCACTATTTTCCCTCGATTAAGGAATTATCCCTCAGAAAGAAATTGTTTGCAGTAAAGGTCCTTATCCGAGAAATCAGACCTCGAGCCACCCGGAAGTGAGTTTCTGCAGAGCGCAATGGCATTGTAACGCTGCATATACTATAGAAGGTGGGGAGACGTTGGGACTGCAGTGGCGATTAGTTTCGCCCTGGTCTCCAGAGACAGCTGGAATGAGACGTCCTCCAGCTTGGAGAGAAATTCTACACTCTGACAATTCGGGGCAGGGACAATTTGGCGCCAGACAATTTGGCGCCTGAGAATTCGGCTACTGACAATTCGGTGCCTGACAATTTGACGCCAGACATTTCTGCGCAAGACAACTTGACGCCAGATAACTTGGCACAGGAAATATTCGTTTGGTTTGATATTACAAGTTATAAAATATCGGTTGCAGTGGACTTTCTTTATTGACCATTGGCTTTCAGTTTTTTAGAAGATTATACTGTAGGGCAGTGGTCTCAAACTCAAAATCATCGCGTGGGCCACATTTGGAAATTTGCGATGACTCGTGGGCCGCAGCATAAAAATATATTGCAATAATGATACAATCGTGTGAAATTTAGAGCCTAGGCCTACTTTTATTTTCTGAGTAACTATAATTTATTGTATTACGTACGCCTACAAATTTAAACGTTAGACCGAGTAGTCTCAGATGTACAGGCTGACGCTCAAGTGTGGTTAGCGCTACGGTTTAGGCCTATCTCTCACCTGATAAAGTTTCTCAGCTACGATCGAGTGCATCAATGTTTTGTTTTATGCTTCTGAGTTTCAACCGATCGGAGTCCATCATGTAAATACTCACCAGTAGCCTAACTGAGAGGCGTGTCCTTCTATGATATTTGCTAACATATATTAATGAAAACTTGAAAAGAGCTGTTCACATGTGCAGGTGCTGCCAAACATTGCCATTATGAGTGCTGCGGCCAAGTGCAGATTTGGGGGTTGTCTTGTGGTAGAAAGGTGTGAATTTCTGGAATACGAACTTGGGTGCAACATACTATAGGCCTATATATACTGCTTCATCATGGTATCGCATTGAGCAACCACTATCCACTAAATCCATCTGCATATTATAATGATCTGCTGTTACAGATTCAATGTCCATGCACAGCAAAAAAGCATTAAATCGTCTGAACCTTGGATCAAATCGCAAAAGAACTGTAAAATCTGTTTTTAACCGATTTCCTTCTTTTGAAGCTAAAAAACCAGGTGGCTGTCGCGGGCCGCATTAATCGGGTCCACGGGCCGCGTGTTTGAGACCCCTGCTGTAGGGCCTACTATTGGCATGTTGTTTTAAATGACGTCCATAACCTCACCGTAACCGAACCTTACGACGCCCCAATTGACCTTCACAGCGCCAATTTATAGGAGGCGACAAACTTTCATCCACCATTTCAGAACCTGGACGGAAGTCAGCAAGTTCGCATGACATCATGACATGTCTCAGACAATAGTCACAAAATAGTTAAATACTTGAGTTCCGCTGACGTCAGTCCGGGTCGTGAATGAATTCGTCCATAATATTTATGACGAAAGGATGTCTTCCTGGAGCCAAACAGCATCGCCGCATCGACACAATCATGTTGAGGGCGACAGAGGTCAAGGCTTAGCCGAGGACCAACTGCCACTCGCATTGCCTGATTATAAATGCCACAAGACAACAAGAAGTGACGAGGAAAACCGGCAACAGCTATAATTATATAGTCTAGTCCGATCAACAGGATTGCCCTATGGATGCCAAAATGATGCCTCCTCTTTATTGAAGGCCTCTTCCGTGTCTTGGTAGAGTAGCCGTGCCATGCAGCTGGAAGAGCGTGTCATCATCACCTCTTCTAGGTAAACATCTGGAAGGGTAATTTATTTGGTCGAGATATATCGGACTGAAGTTCCAATTAATAGTACTTTATTTAGTGCACTTAGACAGGCTAGCAGATCGCAACGAGATGCACTTTACAATCATTCATACCCGCACTCTGGAGCTAAAGCCAAATTATGTCACTAATTATTATTATTATTATTATTACATAAATTTATTACGCGCGCAAGGTCACACCAAAGTGTGAATCTGAGGCGCGGATAGTTAGCCGCCAGAGGAAGATTCAGTTAAAGGTCCATGTGCTTGAAAGCCAAAGAGAAATAGTGAGTTTTGAGCCGTTTTTTGAAGGTAGGGAGTGAATTTGAGCAACGAAGAGAGAGTGGAAGTAGATTCCATTCTTTGGGAGCAGAGGCATAGAATGCACGCGAGCCCATAACAGTTCTGCATCGAGGCTCAACTAAAAGACACATGCTTGATGATCGCAGGCAACGAGGAGGAATATACGGAGTAAGCAGTGACTGAAGGTAGGGAGGTGTTCCGGTAGAGAGGGATTTGTAGGTTAAACAGGCCAATTTAAATTTAATCCTAAACTCGACAGGAAGCCAATGCAGCTGATGAAGTAAAACTGAGGAACTTGATCGTAGTGGGACACGCAGCACAACGCGAGCTAAAGAATTTTGGATGCGTTGCAGCCTATGTAGCTCATAGTCTGAAATGCCAACAAAAATCGCATTAGCATAATCAAGGCGAGAGCAGACAAGGGCGCAAGCTAAAGTCTTCGACATATCCTTAGTCAGAGCCGACCTAATGTGGCGTATTGCCCTGATGTGATAAAAGCAAGATCTACAAAGGTTAGTTACATGCATCCGAAAAGTAAGCATACTGTCCAGGGTAACCCCAAGAGTTTTAACAGAATCTGATAACGGTACGGCGGAGCCTGCGAGGTCGATGCTGGAAAGTGAAGGAAAAGAACGCAAGCGTTGTCGTCACTAATTGGTGACCATTTGAGGCAATAGCATCTCCGCATCGACAATCATGTTGAGGGCGACAGAGGTCAAGGTCGCTCAACCGAAGACCGACTGCCACGTCTCATTGTCAATGATGCAGGGTCCACAATTGAGAAGTGATTGGGAGGGCAGTTAGACATCCTGAATGTTCAATTTTGTCGAGTTTAAACTCCTGTTTGACATTGTGATAGAATCGTTGTCCCACTCACAAATGAAGTCAAGGCCACTTGGTATTTCCAAGCTTCAAATCGAGAAGATATGCTGCAGGTTTTATATAAGCACATAATTACGATCCAGTTGCGGTACTGCTGTGCTGTGTGGATTTTAGCAATAGACCTAACAGAGCATATGTCTCTTTCATGTGAACAAACAGCAGGTCCACTGCTGGTATTGATGGACCACTATGCAAGAGCACAGCCTTCAGGCTTAATATCGATGAATCGATAAACATCCGCTATATATAGTGTTGTGGATTGTATGTCGAACGAGTGTGCGAAACACTCCTCCGATAAATTCGCAACAACACTAATAATTCTCATCTGCATATTTAGATCTACCAAAAACTTCTTTAAAAATGTAGGTTCTTTGTGCAGCAGATGCCGTGCTTGGACCAGGAAGCAGGAACCCAGCGGAACTGCGTGGCTTTACTAAGCTTGAGATTTTTATAAATATATACTTGGTCATTTTACTTAGACTATAAGCACAACAAAATTATACTAGCGATTCTGGAATATAATCACTTTCATGATCATTCTCGTTCATAGGCGGAGACCTGCGCCGAGAATTGGGGGGGACGGAAAGACGCGAGATTTTCGGAAAAATTTCTGACGACCGGCGAAATCCCGGGGAAAAATTTATTTTCGCCGCCAAAAAAGTTGATGACCTTTTTTTTTTTTTTTTTTTTTTAGTCATCCGGACAAAATTTCGACCAAAGTTTCGCCGCCAAAAAAAGTTGATGACCTTTTTTTTTTTTTTTTTTTTTTTTTAGTCATCCGACCAAAATTTTGACCAGATCTCCCAAAAAAATTCTATTTTCGCCGCCAAAAAAGTTGATGACCTTTTTTTTTTTTTTTTTTTTAGTCATCCGGACAAATCTTCACCAAATTTTCTATTTTCGCCGCCAAAAAAAGTCTTGACGCTCAAACATTGGGGGGGACAAATGCATGGGCCGTCCCCCCCAACACTTTTATTGGGGGGGACCGTCCCCCCCTGTCCCCCCTAGGTCTCCGCCCATGTTCTCGTTGACCAACGTCCACACTTATCTGGCACAGGAGGATACTGATAGGATAATGGTTTAGATAGAGAAATTTGAATAGGCCTACTTTTGTTGAACGGATGTAACTTTATAGCCTACTAACCGATTTCTCTTGTTCTTTCTCCTGTCATCTGCCTTTCTATCTCTTCTCTCTCTCTCTCTCTCTCTCTCTCTCTCTCTCTCTCTCTCTCTCTCTCTCTCTCTCTCTCTCTCTCTCTCTCTCTCGTTGCAACATTGGTACAACAAAAGGCATAGGTGACAGAGAATATTTGCACCAGCAGCACAAGTTTCACAACTAGGCCTACGAGGCACCAAAACTTGACTATGATTTCCACCAACTTCTGATCCTAAGTATTATTTCATAATCATTAAAGTTGCGGTCCATTTCCTTACTTTCCCAGCGAATTCATCACACTAAAAAAATTGCGTCATATAGATAGGCCTACCTATTTTCAAACCAGGAAACTTTTTCTTCAAACTCTATAGGTCTAATATTCAAGAACCATATGCTAATAAAATAACATCAAAATGGCCAATATGTAACAAGTGAAATTAAAAACACACACGGCTCAAAAGCAAACACAAATGATCGAAACTTAGTCTATCCAATTTCTAAAAATCTAAAACAAAAATGATGCCTAAAACAAAATAATGGATCAGCGGAGAAAAACATAGAAAACAGCAAAATCATATGACCAGTGTTAGCTCCTCAAGCTCAACATTAACTTTCCGTCGATTTCTCTTGTCCTTTCGCCTGTCATCTGCCTCTCTATCTCTCTTCTCTCTCTCTCTCTCTCTCTCTCTCTCTCTCTCTCTCTCTCTCTCTCTCTCTCTCTCTCTCTCACGCGGACGCACGCGAACACACAGACAAACAAACACACGCACGCACGCACACACATGCACATGAACGCACGTACGCACGCACATACACATTTTCTGCCTCTGTATATCTTTAGGTCAATTGTAGATGTCTCACCGTTCTATCTCCTCTTTCTCTTATCTCTTCTTTCTGTTTAAATTCTCTTATTATTATGTTCCTTCTTTGATGTTCCTTTATTTTATATCCTTTCGATGTCTGTCTGCCTGCCTGCTTGCTTGTCTGCTTGCCTGTCTGTATGTCTGTCTGTCTGTCTGTCTGTCTGTCTGTCTCTCTCTCTCTCTCTCTCTCTCTCTCTCTCTCTCTCTCTCTCTCTCTCTCTCTCTCTCTGAATGGGTATGAGCGACATCCTCTTTCACAGATTCGCTCTCAATTCTACGAGTTGGAAGGACACGTGGCAGTCGTTTAAATGAGACGACGCTCGAGCACGTCCTGCGGATGACCATCGGGTGTGTGACCGAAGGGGCACCGCGGGGGGAGGGGGTTAGGGGACATAGGACACACAGGCAGATGATGCGGAGAAGGAGAAGGAGAGGAGGAGGAGGAGGAGGAAGAGGAGGAGGAGGAGGAAGAGGAGAAGAGGAGGAGGAGGAGGAGGAGGAGGAGGAGGAGGAGGAGAGCGGTGGCCTACTGCAAACCGTGAAGTACAGGCGACGCAATCCATGTCACTCATTATCTATAAGACTACTAATATATAATGATTCTGATTGAATTGGTTAGACAGTTTTCCGTCCTTCAGACGAAGTGCTTCAGATAAAGTGGCAGCCATTAGCTGCGCTATACGTCATCGCCATTGTTCCATAGCATCCTGTTGTTCTTTGCATCGGGTAACGGAAAGCCATGTGAGAGGGTTTAAGCGGCTTATGTATCATGAAGGAAGAGACATAGGCCTACTCCTGCTGTAACTGAAGCAGTCGTGCGTAACCTATGCTCTTGAGAGATGACAAAGTAGCTGCTTTGAAGCAACATGAGCGAACTTATAGGCCTCGTTATTCTTATGCGGTTTGGTAATTATAGTTTGCTATAATTATAGTTAATTATAGCTTTTGTTTCCTACTGCAAATTCAGGAACCTGCAGAAAAACTATGAGAAACAGAAGAAAGTTTAGGTAGGCCTATGGACCTAGACATATAGATCTCGATCCTAAAGACCTCTACATTTTCTATAGGCCTAAAGATTTTCAATAGTTCTATATATAGGCCTAGATCTCATTGGCTTTGTCCGCAACAAGCTGTTCCAGAGATTGCATAATATTATGAGTTTAACCGTCAAGTTGGGAGAAACATCTAGATGTTTTTATGAATGCAATCGAATGCATTCTATGCCATCTTTTGCTTGGGGCCTACTGATTAAATTTCTGTTCTTAATTACATTTCTTAATTAACACAATAACAGACAAATTGTACAAGAGCGGCTTGTTTTTTGAATGGGCACTGTTGAATGAAATTTATAATTATGCCTAGGCTTCCACTGCGATCTCAAATGTACGAGAGAGAGAGACAGACAGACAGACAGACAGACAGACAGACAGACAGACAGACAGACATACAGGCAGACAGACAGACAAACAGACAGACAGATGAACAGACAGAGAGAGATTATGTTGCACATACGAATTAAACTTTATGCTTTCATCAGTAATTTTTCATATGTGGCTTGGTTTGACATTGAGTATGCATGGGAAGAATGCATTTAGACGCATGTGAAATGCACGCTATTGTTATTATACGGACACGCAAGGACGTTTCCTTTGCGGAGGAGGAGGAGGAGGAGCAGCTGATGCAAGTGCAGCGTTGCACGAATCATCAGGCGATCTTGAAATGAGCGTGAATGGACTGCGTTCCAATCGGCATGTAGGCCTTCCCCGTCTCCTCTAATTTCCCTCCCCCCTCTTTCCCTACCTACAGATGCCTTAATCATTCGCACATGCCCTGGACAAAGGTTGGCGTGCATAATTTTCATGCTAGTATAGCCAGGATAAAAGACCGAACTGTGTGCACCTGTCTTCTACTTCGTATACGGCCAAAGTGCGTGTTGTGCTCGTAAATACGCGGCTGTCCAATCTATGCGGAACGAACGAACGAACGAACGACGTCTGTCGATCAGTAGACATGCAGACACCGATTGCAATCGTCGTCGTCGTCGTCGTCGTCGTCGTCGTCGTCGTCATCATCGTCAGTGAATGCGATCTCAAGCATGTGGCAGTCAGCGTCATCGGCGGCGGATGCAGGTTACGCGCTCTCACGTCGTCGTCGTCGAAGGCGTGACGACGACGATGACCAACCGACTGGAACGAATCGGTGCATTGATTTCAAATTACGCTGTTTGCAAATGCGATAGATTAATTAGTGCCAGGAAATAAGTTTAGAAGCCTTGTAATTTGGAGGCAGGATGTGTAGGCCTCGATGATTCGATGATTCATCATCATCGACAGCGTTGTCCATCTTACGATCAGTTATAACAACAACGGGGGGGGGGGGAGGGGGGGGGGGTCGAGTGTCTGTGGTAATTATTGTGAGAGAATGACAATATATTAATTGTCAAGATTTTGACAGTTTTAAACCTTGAAGTTTTAAATTTAAATTTGAATTTGATAATGCAAAGAGTATATAGGCATTTGCATGTATGGTTATGCTGCGCAGTCCCATAATCATGACGGACTTGATAGGAGAGCACACGACGTGCAAAGTATATCCCACAATACAACGCAGATCAGCAAAACTGACATTAATTTAAAGCAATCCCTAAAGTCAGCCGTTGGTCAGCCATGCATGGGTATGAACAGTTGTCGATTTCATTTTCTCGATCTCTGCATAATTATATGAGGGTAAGTGACCGGTCCTCTCCCTCGGGTCTCATCTTCCCATTATATGGTAGCTAGTCGAATGCACTTATTATTAGGCTATTATGCTATAGGCTATTGTTGACAAATATGACCTTTCAACAGTGGTGTCATAAAGATCGTCGTGGTCCTGGGCACGACGTTAAACTGCATCCATCCTCTGCCACAGGGAACCAGCAACTTCCCTGTGCCGGTCCTAAGCCCGGATAAAATGAGGAAGGTTTGCCAGATGGGTGGAGATACACTGGCAGTAAAAGACCAAGACCATAGAAATCCGCAAAAACCACGACTCAAGTGACATAGCGACCCAGATGCTTCAAGGTGTCAGGATGTGGAGCTGACATGCACAGGCCGGTCAGTACAGACCAGTGGAGAGAGTCGGGGGGAGAGAGCTTGGGACACATACGGGCATTGACCCAGGTTGTCCTTCGTGCCTCTCTCCCAATATTCTCTTCATCAGACAAGGTGGTCTAGCTGGTTCAAGATGTTAATGGAAATTATGGTATGGACCTGCAGACCGGACAGGTTGAAGATGGGCAACATGACGCGAGACAGACTCAAACACAGAGTGGCGCCGGACACCTACGGGCGTTTAGCCCAAGGATTTTGATAATGATAATGAAAGTTTATGCATGTCAGTCATTTTCAATTGCGTCTTGAGATACGAGAAATAAAGTTAAAAGGAGTGCTATTGGTAACTTTTAATTTCTGAAACCTATAGTTTTTTTATCATCTTCTTCTGTAGTTTTCTGCCTCTAATGGCAGTTTGAAATGTCCGACGTCGCCATGCAGTGGTGTAGACAAGGGAGGGGTTTCGGGGTTAAACCCCTTGACCTAGGAAAAAAGTTATTTTTAAAGGTTATCAATCCACATAAATTAGAAAAACAAGACACAATTGGTTGTAGGCAATTATATATTTTTATTACGTTATTTCCTTTGTTGCTTTATTCCCTTTTTATTTACTGTAATACTGTTGGGTTGGTGTCAGAAAGGTCATCCGACCTCCAACCCACCCATCATAAATTTCTGGCTACGCCACTGGACGTCGCCATTCATCTCGATGCTGGACCCTTCTTCGAGCTTTCTATAATTATCCATTCCTATCATTCAAATTCAACCAGGCATCATCTATCGTGGACGTCCTCTTGTCCGCTACCCTTCGTTCTTAATTAGCAGTGAGTCTGCTCTCAGAGACTCAGACTGTGTCCTATACATGCACTTGTCTCTCGTTCACTGTAACACTGTGTAGGCCTATAGCCTACTCTATGAGGGATCTTGCTTCGCCGATCAGTCCGAGACCTTGGTAGCCTACAGGATGATCATGACATTCTAAAGAGCGGCGTACAAGGACATTGTTGGAGCCTGCGAAAGAGATCGGATGTTTTTATCTTATTAGACTTGAAAATTGGAATAAGAACTTATAAATTGAAACATATTATAAGCATTATGCTGATAAATTGAGAAGAAAATTTAACAGGAATCCGAAGAAACGGATGATAAAACATTGATATAGATCGAGTGTTGGTATTGTATGGACCAGAGACATGGACCATAAAACAACAGGATATGAGAGGCCTATAAAAAAGAGTGGAGGCCTTCGAAATGCGGACATGGAAAACAATGAAGAAAATCGACAAATGGAACATAAGCATAATTATACCTATTTAATACATAAAGAAGTCTTTCGTTCCTCTGTCTCTGCAGTGTATACCTCCTATAGCGTCCTAGACCTTTCTTTAGAAAACAAATAGGGCCTACACCATTGGAAAAGCATCCTTAGGCTTTACTCATTAGTAAACATGATAGGCCCTATAATAATTAGGCCTATGTGCCTGGTGGACCGGTGGCATGGCAGAAGAGGGCCCGCAAAAGACATCACAGATTCACAGTACCAGCCTACCAGGACCCGCAGTAGGCCTACCCTTAATGCGGCCCTGAATACAATACAATTAAACATTTACCCGGTATATCGCGCTTTAACAAAACAAAGTCTTGCACAAGAGCGCGCTTCACTACAGATCTAGTCATAAATCATAATGTAATGAAAATAAATGAGTTTTTGATCTAGATTTAAACTCCACAACAGATGTGCACTGACGAATGGAAATTGGATTCTTTGGGTCCTGAGACTGCGAAAGCGCGACTTCCAAACTTCCGGTGTGTATGTGCACTTGTTATAGCGTCCGTTCAAGCTTCTACTCAGAGGCGATCCCAACTGCAGAGCGGACACTGCATCGGAGTTTCACGCCGAAGCGCTGAGCAATTACGAGTGAAGAATTTGCCCACTTAAGGTCCCTACACGGCGACTTGAGGTGGATTCGAACCTCGAACCTTCCGGTTTCAAGGCAACGACGCCACCACTACACCACCGCGCCCCATGGTTGTGCGAAGTGTAGCAAAGTCACTTCGCGACGACGATCGAAGTCCTCTATAGGCCTAATTGGAGGCGCAACATGACCATGGATGCCATGTATGAAGGAGAGGTTCCGGAGTGGATATAGTATACGCGTACATCAAGAGGGAGATTTTGAAGGAAATACGCGCACGGGTGGGAATTAAGCCAGTGTAGGCCTAGTTGTTTAAGTGTAATGTGGTCTCTGCCTCTCTGGGACCAATTCCTTTTATCAGGCGAGCGGCCGTACGTGTGTAGTAGGCCTACTGAAGACAGAGGTTGAAAAGCATTCTCTGGCTACAGAAGTTAGATGTTGATTCATCTTTAACCTTTAGCCTACCACTCATGTGTCCGCTACTCCGCTCTCAGCGGCCAAATTCGGGCCAATTAATTTTTAATCTGAGCGGTAAGGGTTAAACTGCAGTCCAGTAGCACACCGAGATCACGGATCACATCAGATGGTGAAAAAGAGCAATTTGGGTCAAGGTCGAGAGATTTCATTAATTTATTGTCATTTCGTCCACTTTGGCGGTCAAACCAAATGAGCTCTATTTTGGTGGCATTTAGGGTTGCCAGGCGTCCGGTAATGAACCGGACAGTCAGGTATTTATACAAACTGTCCGGTCAGAAATTTCAGACATTACCGGACGTGGCTGTGTCCGGTAAATAATTATTGGTAGCAACAAGTGTTGGTTACTTGCAGTGTTGTCTCTTGGGGCCATGAAAGATGATTTACGATTTTCCAACGTAAAATGGATTGCCTTGTGTAGCAGAGAAAATGATGCACGGATCTTACTTTGTACCTTGTGCATACAGTTGGAGGGTTGACACAGAGTTCAGGTCGCAATTGAACCGAATCTCCGTGATTATAATGCCATATCTCTCTGTCTGTCTGTTTTTCGTCTGTCTATCTCCCTCAGCACAATTGATCTCTTCCTCTTAGTATGTCTATCTCCTCTTTTTCCTTAAACACGGATGCTTGCAATCTGTCTGTGCTTATCTGCCCTTCTATCTTTGTCTGTTTCTGTCTCTCTCTAGAAACTGTGCCAATCTGCCACTCTAGGCTATATATATATATATATATATATATATATATATATCTCTCTCTCTCTCTCGCCTGTCCTATAAACCCCACACTGAGTAATTATTATTGTTTCGAGTAGGCCTACAGAGATTAATTCGCGTCCTAATGGTCCGTTCACATTAATTTTGACTTGCATGTCTATAGGTCAACTGGGTTATCTATAATGATGGAACTGAGTGATAAAAGCGTTAAATGTCTTTTAATATTGTTTAATATCCGAATTCAGTCATTCGTCTTGGCGCCAAATTTTAAAATCAGCCAATATATAGGCCTATGCATAATTTTATCCACCCTATAGATTTATAGACCTGCACTTGGCTGAGTTTCCACATTGCAACTTTCAAACAGTTTCCGGCACCGTATGTAGTATATGTATATATATACTAGCTGAATTACCCGATGTTGCCAGAGAAATATCGGCTTTCGGCCCCCCCAACGTCTCACCCCGCTCCTACTTCGCCCTCCTCACCCTCCATCTTCCATCGCGTACACGCACACACATATATATATACACATAAATATATGAACATACATATATATTATATATATATATACACACACATAAATATATTCACACACACATATATATATACACATAAATATATGCATATATATATATATATATATATTATGGCTCCGTAACGTGGTGGCCATTGTCCGGTAATTTCTGGAAGGCAACCTGGCAACCCTAGTGGTATTTAATTTCAGACGCATGGATGCACACCAGGATTGGATATTATGGACGCAAGCTGCAATTTTGACTTTAATGTTTCCAATGTTTTGTCGAGATAGCTTAAAAGTAGCCTAAAAATTTTTGCCGAGCCTTCCAACCTAGGCTATAGCCTAAGTTTGCAGAAACTGATAGCTAGGTTATTCTATTTTTTCGTTTTTCTTTCTTCATGAAGTAAGTTGCGCTCAGTCAACTCAATTCTTTTCATAGACAAATAATTATATATTTGTAATAATGTCATCAGTGACGTTTATCCAGAACTGAGTTCTCCAGTTGCATCTTCATGGTCTGTAGAGATACACAGTGACATAGCGCTATAAAATTTTTGTTCTTGCTCTCATGAAAGAACACGAAGGAAGATATATTCAGTATGTAAATAAAAGTAAAAGTTGGTGTAATGAGTTTGTAATTTTTATGTCTTTCTTCACTTTATTTTTTACTGGTGTTACATCTAATTAACTATGAAATGTTTTAGGAACTTGTTCGGTTAGACGAGTTACGTAGGTTTATCTGCCCTAATCAGAATCGGCCGGCGCGGGAAACTTGCTCAAGTACAAGCATGAAGTTATTCAAATAATTCTGAGACCAGGTTATTCAAATAGTTTTGGTAGAGGTAAATGACGGCTCGGTAGCAAGTAAACATTATGGCCGTCACAGATAGGAGCAGAATAGAGCGGTCTTACCTACGGCGATCGATAACCCAATGTTTCCGCGAGGCCACTGACTACGGCGATCTATAATAGCCCAATGTTTTCGCGAAAGTAAGTAAAAAATCCCATGAAAAGGTATTTTTTTAAGAAATATTGGTAAAACTGTATTTTAGCGTATTTTATTATCTCAAAATCGATATCATGTATTTTAGCGTATTTTATTATTTAGCGTGTGTATTTGTGTATTATGTTATAAAAATCGTTGTAACGGTTCATGTTTGTATTGTATGTAGAAGTTTGCAACACAAAAAATTGAAATTAGACATCGGATAAAATAATAATAACAGAACTTCATCAACTCTGGAAGCTCTTATACAGGGCCTCCGACAGGATTTGGAGGCCCAGGGCCACAACTAATTTTCAAGGCCTTCTCATTCGAAATTCTGAATCGCTATGAGATCCTGCTTCGATGTCAACATGTCTCATAATAGCCTATTTGAAGGATTTAAAATAAAATTATTTGAATTATCTGATAGGCCTACATTGTCAATTGTTAAATGCTGTACAATTACATTTTCTTGGTTCAAAATTCCATTCTGTATCAGTCACGTTTGTTACAGTCATCAAAGTCTCTTGAAGGTCACTTTCTGTTTGTGATATATTTATTTCTCGAAGATCTTCAGTCTGGCTGAGCCTATATTGCAATTATCAGGATGTGCAAAGAAATTTGAAATTTTCGGCTTGCTGAAGCAGCTTCCTTTTGTCAAGTCAATTTCTTTCGTTTCTCATGTCCACTTTCGAATGATCTCTTCATCTTTCTGCAGCCTATGAGATTAAGCTAAAATAATATTTATATGTAATACAATAGACTAATAGCGTAGTTAGGGGAATATATGCTATGTTTTCAATAAAATTGACATCGTGGTCAATTTTGTCAAATTGACTGATATTGTTAAAACTATTTTAATATAGATTAAATATCAATTTCCTATGTTAAAAACAAAGCCCCTAATCGTGCCCTCATCGGCCTCATTCCCCTCGAATTCGTCCACCACCGCATTCATTTTCTACACTGCCCCAAACCCCAACTCTTGGCTACACCACCGCACTAAGAGACTAAGAAAGTAAGAATATGTATGGGCCTATAATAGTATAGTGTACTGTGTAGGCTACACTATCCACAGGGTATCGGGTGATTATATATTCATATTAACAATTGTTTAGGTTCGAGTGCTTGACTTATAACTACGAGTAACGAGTTACGATAGAGTTTAGACTGTTGAGTGTTGACAAGTTTTCAGTTTTACAACTAATAACAGATTTATGAAAAATTTGTCTACAGTTTGCAATTATTTAACGTCAATGATTTAGACCCGAAATTATTAGAATTTGTATAGCCCTACATTTCAATGAATAACTCCTTAGTTCCGTAATTCTCCATTTCAATAAATTATTGCTTGAAAATTAATAGGGATTTAGTGAATTAAGTAGTTATTTATTACAAATAATTCTGTAATTCCGAAATTCCGAGGCCCTTTATCAAGTGAGGCCTGGGGCCAAATGGCCCCAGTAGCCCCCCCTGTCGGAGGCCCTGCTCTTATACTCGAACACATTTTGGTATTCCTTGAAAAGTGCACATGTGCTCTTCGCTACAATTTTAACTAAGACCGGAAGTGTTCAAACGCACCTATTCCCGTTATTCGGAGACGTTCCGGCGATTTTATATTAATTTTATAAAATGTATAGGAAATCCCATGTTAAAATTCGCAACTGTCTCTCGACCGCCATATTTACACACAAATGACGTGACGTCATGGGCACCCACGAAGTTAAAATTATGTGTGTAGATATGGCGGTCGAGCGTGAGCTGCGATTTAACATGGGATTTTCTATACATTTTATAAAATTAATATAAAATCGTCGGAACGTCTCCAGATAACGGGAATAGGTGCGTTTGAACACTTCCGGTGTTAGTTACCAGTAGGTACGAAAATTGTAGCGATCGGAGCACATGTGCACTTCTCAAGGAATACCCACATTTTACCCGGCACACACATAATCAGTGACGGCTGGGCTGCGTACCGGGGAATCTCAAGGTTAGCCACTGGAATCTACATGCACTCCGTTGTTCATGATCAACATTTCGTAGACCCCAACGACAGCGAAATTCACACGCAAAACATTGAGAACTTATGGATGCGGGCAAAAAGAAAACTGAAACGTCAGTTTGGCACTAGTCGGGCACTGTTCACTTCGTATATGCATGAGTTTGAATTTCGCAGCCAAGCAGGAGAAAGCCAAATCTTCGGGAAAATATTGTCTGCTTTGGCTGAACTATACCTTATTTGAAGTGCTGTTTGTCTTGGCTATGCCTTACTTGAAGTACTTTTTGACAATGAACCGAAATCACTGAACTTCTCCATCAGTTTTAATTAAATACACTATTTTTTTGAGTTTATGCGTTTGGAATAAAATACGCTAAAATACAGTTTTACCGAAATATTAATACGCTGTGGGGTACGGGCGTAGTGATAATGGGAGGTGGGTTTAGTGGGATCAGGCCGGGGTGGGGTACAGTGGGGAGGAATGAAAACAAAATGAAACATTATTTTTTTCAATGGATTTTATAAGTAAAATGTTTTGTGGTGGGTGGAGCGGAGTTCGGATGGAGTGAGATCGGGGGAACCCTAACCCGCTTCGCCCTCACCCCACCGTGCCTCTGCCTTAGTTCACCTGCAAATTATCGAGTGTGCGTCAGTGTTTGCGTATATCGCTGTGTATTTTAACTACGAGATAAAAAATTATATTGTAGCTGGCGTGTGCGGGAAGCTTTTTAACCACGAGATATCTCGTAGCTGGCAGCCAATGTGTTAAGGTCAATCGATTTTGTTGTGTTCTTTAGCTTATTTAAGCGTATTAATATTTCTGAAAATATACCTTTTTCGTGGTATTTTTACTTAGTTTCGCGAAAACATTGGGCTATACATTGCCATAGGTTAGTGGGCTCACGGAAACATTGGGCTATTGATCGTCGTTGGTCAGACCGCTCTATTCTGCTCTTATCTGTGACGGCCTTAATGTTTACTTGCTACCGAGCCGTCATTTACCTCTAACATAGTTTTGATACCAGGCTTACGTTCTTGCACTTTTAAACGCTGTAATTTTTGTACTTAGGTAATCTATCGTTTTTGCTTCTCTGATGAGTCCACTATAAATAGCCTATCGTGTTACTTTCAACGAGTGTTTACTTCTTGTTTGCAGGTTTTTGGTGAACAACTGACCAGACATATTGGCACAATGAGCCACGAATTTAAAATACACCACTATGTGAGTGAACTGATGAAGAAACTAGGGTGAGTTATGAGATGGCGTCAGATATGAGAATGCGTTGGTTGCATTTGATTGATCTAGAACAGTGAACTTGGCATGTGTGCCCAACCTTGCAGCCTGACTTTTTTGTATGTATGTATGTATGTATGTGCTTATGTGCACTTGTTTTAGCGCCCTTTCACGATTACTACTCAGAAGCGCTCCCGACTACAGCGCGTACATTGAGTCACACCGAAACCCATGAGCAATTGCAAGCGAAGGACTTGTCCAAGGTCTCTAAGTATTAGCTTGAGGTGGATTAGAACCTGCAACCTTCTGGTTGCAAGGCAACGGGGGGACCTGGTTGCGCTTTGGATAACACACTGGCATGGAGAGCGAGAGGAACTGAGATTGCGCTCCGTAGGGAGGACATACTTTGTAGGCCGTTATTAGCGCCGTTTATTGCAGGCTATCTGTTCTGTTACAAGTTAAGATTGATGTCTTCTGTCATTTGCATTCTTGTGAATTGTTTCAATTGCATAACTGTAGCCGGTTGCAATCTGTCAAACGGATGATGTCAATAAAAGAAAATATATATATGATGAACATATGCACAACACCACCGTGCCCCACAACAATTTTTTAAAAATTCTTTGAGGTTGGCTTGAACTGCCTTTCATGTGATTCTCCGATTTCTATGAATATCATCCCTGTGTCCAGAGTCATTGAATACCATAGAATTAGGCCCCCAGAAATTTGCGCCGAAAATTTGCGCATTGAAAACTATAAATTTACCGGAATTTGCGCCAGCGCAAATTCCAGTGATATCAGTGAAACTGATAAAATACATTACTTTTGGCATGGATCGGTTTACTAAAGTATCTTTTTGTTATTTAGTGTGTAGCTTCGGTGTCCTAGATATTAGACAATGAAGTAAAAGATGCAGTCATAAGTTTCCTATAGTCATTAGATTAATATATTCAGATGATTGGCAAAAATTTAATATTGCAAAAATCTACACTCACCGAAATCTATGCTCATTACAAATACAACTTTAACACATTCACTGCCTACACGCCATGTTAAATGACTGGCTGAAGTACGTATATATACGTACGTGGCACTGAATGTGTTAAGATAGTGTATGAATATAATCAATCAGCAAGTTACACAATGTGCTGAATAGTAGCCTCCGTCTTCACATGTACGCCTATAGACTAAATTGATTCGTTCCATCATAAGTCGACACTGCGTAATGCTCCTTTGTGAGAGCTTTGTAAAACTTCGTCTAACGCATTTTATTGTGTGGCCGTGAAGTTCTAGAATTCTTTTATACTTTGATTTTGTGCATTACTACAAAAAACAACGTCCTTAACTACTATTATAATTCTGACGCAATCGTCCCATTCGGTGGTAGCCATTTTTTGTTATCACCCAATGGTTTTGTTGCTATGTTGAAGTGATTTTTAAGTCAATCAAATTCCAATTTCAGAAAAATCATCAGGATTTTGGCAATTTTGCACTAAAATTGCAGACATTGCCAACTTTTGCACTGTTGCGTGATACTTGAATTTTGGCGGAAAAATTGTGGAGTGCAAGATTGCAAATTTCTGGGAGCCCTATGGCATTGTGTGTTTTTGTTGAGGAATTTTTGTTTTGTTGCTATTTGTTTTGACTTAGTTTCAGTTTTCAGTTTTGGCCAGTTTCGAGAGTTTCAGTTTTTATTTGCTTTTTTCAAAATGTTTTTTCTTCAGTTAATTATAACCTTAAGATCAGTTGATGAATGCTTTTGTTTGGATTTGGTTAACAAAAACAACACTAGGGGGTGCAGAATGACTTCTTTAGGTTCTCGGCAGGTTTCAACTTCTTATGACGCCATTCTTCTCTTCGCTGTACTTTTTCTTCAGTTCGTTGTATCCGTCAGTCATCATCCATCCCAGCATCATCTGTCTCAGTCTTCCTCTCTTTCTCTTTCCCTCCAATCTCCCTTCTATGATTTCTCTCAGAAGGGAGTCTCAGAACTCTTAATATGTGTCCAATCCAGTTCTTTTGACTTTCTCTTGAAGTTGTCATCGGTGATTTTTTTTCTCCTACTCTTTGCAGCACCTCTTCATTCGTCATTCGCTCCGTCCAGCCCACCTTTGCCATCCCTCTTCATATCCACATCTCAAAGGCTTCCAATTTCTTGATATCCCCTTTCCTGGTGGATCACGTCTCCAACCCATACAGTTCCACACTACATATGAGTACTTTGACAAGTCTCTTCTTTAGATCTTTGCTCCGAACTCCTCACATCAACTCTCCTCTTTTTGTGAAAGCATCTTTCCCCAATACTATTCTTCGTCGTATATCACTATGGCATCTTGCATCTGTTGCTATCACACTTCCCGAGCAGAATGACTGTTCAGTAATAATAATGATCTTATACTATAAAGCAGAATGTTTGTCATTCTGTATGTTTGTCCCAAGAAAGGCTCTGAAACCGCATGCATTTGAATGACTAAACATTTAGTAAAATCTACTAATGCGAATTTGTAGGTCAGCGCGACTATTTTCAGCTTTCACTTTAAATCCAGAGTTATGGACATTTTAAATTTCATGCGATAAGCACCTACAGATTTAAAGGCCATTCACGTTGCAACGTTATCTATCGCATCTCCCTTACAGAGCAGACGACACGTCATATCTTGGCGTCATTCTCGCCACTCTCAGTTTACTTACCTAAGTTACTCGGAGGCTCGCTCAGTGCAGAAACCACCGGGAAAGGATAATGTGGCTGTGGGTGTGTTTGTATGTTTATACGCTCACAGTTATTGACAGACCCACCAAGCAGAGGGGTTGGTGGATCCTCCCTACCGCATGAACTGGGTACGGGCGAAAAGCCGAAATTTGGCTATTTTCAGACATTCACGCAGTTTCTAAACTTTACCCCTCAACCTTTCCACTAGAGATAGAGTGCGACCAGGGCCATCACGCCCACATGGCCCCACAGTCAGCAAACACCCGTAGGGGCATGTCGGGTTTGGTTGTGGGGGGTATAGCCAAAATGAGCAAGAGTGAACCAAAAATTTTCGGGCTACGCCTGTTACCGCAGAAGGGTGCGGTCAAGGTGGGACTAGGGTCTGGATACGGGAGGGCATAGCGGTGGGTAAGGGCGAAAACTGAAATTTCCCGGTCAATGGTGAGAACCTCTGAGGGGTGGGTTGGATGAAGGCTGGATGGAGGCAGGTTGCGGGCATGCCGGCAGGGTGGAGCGGAGTGTGGCGGAATGGCGCGGAGGGAGAGGCGAGGTGGGGGCAAAGTGGAAGCAGAGTGTATGTTGGTTCAGGAGGAGCTGGTTGGGCTGAGGGGTAGGGTGGAGTCCAAGAGTAGGGTGGTATGGAGGGAGAGAAAACCCCAAATTCAGTGGTCAACTTCGGATACCCCAAAGGTGAAAAACTAAAATTTCCTGGGCAACGCTGGTTACTACAGCTAGTGATTTTAATAAATATGAGATTTTCAGTGTGAATAAATAGAGAAAAACGGTCACTGCAGAGTCTAAGACAAGAATGTTATGATGAGTGGCATATATCACTGTTATTGCTAAATTTGATTGTTCATAATGTGGAGTTATGTTTTTTTTGCTCATGTTAATAGGGTGAATCCTTCAGCAGGTCCTGGAGCGGAAATCTACACAGAAATGTTGCAGAAGAATATGACTTCTTTTGTTACAACTCAGGTAGAATTGGATATTCATCAGCATTTGAGAAAATGTAGCAAATGCTGCCTGGGGCACTTGTCCAACCAATGAATCTCTGGTGTTTTGCTTAAATTAATGTTGTTACAAGGCTTAGAGGAAGAAATATGTGTTGTTTTTTATTGTGTAAAAATAACTAGCACATTGAAGTGTGACATTCAGTTCCATTTATTAACATTTTGTATATATTTTCTGCATTATATGTGTTTATATATGTACACTAATCTTGTAGAGGCTAATCTGATCATGTATACAGCACTGTTATTGTAAAATGCATCAAGCATCCGTTAATAGTCTTTTCCTTATTTCAGTGGGTACAGGTTAGCTTCCACCAGTCTTGTCCATTTGTGGTGAGGGTGAATAACATGTCTCTTCTGACTTCTAGGAGGGTTGGAAATCATAGAGCTTTCGCAAAGCTCTGGCTTGGTCTTAGTCACCTTTGCAGAATGTGATTTGTCCAAACACCTGGAGTCTGCTTTGTCGGAATCATCTGTGATGTGCACTGGGATGTGCATCGTAAGAAAGTATAATTTTCGCATTTTCACCTTCACTCTATATTGGATAGAGGCACCACTGCTGGAAGGCATCAAGCTTTGTCTCCAGGTCCTTGGTAAAGCTCCAGGTCTTTGGCAGTATGTATGCATAAAACAGTTTCATTGTCAGCTGAATGGTAGTGTTCCCTGTTGTAGGAGAATGATTTTTAGAGTTTTTGAATCTTCTTTCTAATACAGGTGCCATTTTACCAGCATGGCTGTGTTAGGGCGATGTGTAAATTGGCATTATTTTTAATACTGCACATCTACTTTTCAGCTCATGATACAGGCTGTACGGCGCTTTATACATAATCCTTATTACCCAGTCTAACTCTTCTGCAGTTGAAATTATTTACATCTATCTTTGTAAGTCATATTTCTGTGATCACACCAACATTATGGGAAATGCTTCACTCTTGAGGTACAACTATAGTCAATTATCTGTTGATTGATGTAATCTTATATAATGACTTCTGTAGTCTTCTTATGGTGGCAAATTCAGCTGAGTATAGCTTTGTTAATGAAGCGGTGTAAAAAAAACTGTTCTGTAGTTTTTCTGCTTTCATGAACCTTAATTGATTTTCAAGGTTGTTTCTTTGAAGATTTTTCAAGGTTGTCCAAACACACGGTAGTGCCTCTATGCCCTATAGATAGTTACAGAGCGCAAGTGACCAATACGAAAATATACTTTCGCGTGATGCACAAGTAATTTTACGGAGTTCTTATTAAATCCAAAATGCCCTAGAGCTGTGTTTATGAATTGTGACACAGGCTCATACCATACTGTTATTCTGATTTCCATGTCACTGAAATGGTTCGTATGTCAAAGATGTCAGGCTTATTATTTATGGCATCTGTCCAAGTCTCACAGGTATAGAGAAATATCAGCAACTCATACAACTTACTCATTAATTGTATATGAACTGCTTGAATAATGTCATGAATTCTGTCAGATGACTGGTTTCTTGGTTGATGTAATTCATTTTCATATGATTATGTGTGACCCCCCACTGGCCTAGTTAGCTACACCGGTAAGCGGGAGCGACTTTCGTCTGTTGGTTGCAACGGATTGCGGTTCAAGCCCCGGGCTGGGAGTTGACATTCAGAGATTTAGATATCTCGGGCTAGCACGTGTGGGACGCAGGGGCGCAAGCTCCTGCGGAGCGACCTTGGGCAAGTTGTGTACCCATCATTGTCTGTGAGGAAGGCAACGGGAAACCACCTCACTCATCTCATCCCCAGGGGCGTAAAGCCAATGAACCTGCCTTTGGGCAGAGCACCATCATCATCATCATCATCATCATCATCATCATCATCATCATCATCATCATCATCATCATCATCATCATCATCATCATCATCATCATCATCATCATCATCATCATCATATGTGACCCATTGAACCAAAACCAGGCTTAAGTCCCATTGTTTACTATTTGAGTGTCTTACATCATTTTAACTCATTGGTCACCAACACTCCAGCTATGAGATAATTTGTAGTAAAATACATGCAGTGCTATATGCAAACACTAATGCATGTCCAGTAATTTGCCACGTGAATCAAAAGTTTCCAAGCTATGCTAGTTACCATGGAGGGGTGATCTGGGTGGGGGCTGAGGTAGGGATAGGGGCGGGATTGGGCAAAAACTGAAATATACGGGGCAATGCTGGCTACCCTAGATGAGTGGGGCTGGATGGTGGATTGGTATGGTGGAGATGGGACAGGGTGAAAAACCGAAATTTACTCCAGATAGGTGGGAGCATGGTGCGGGCAGGGTATGGGATGGGTGGTGTGGGGCAAGGTGATGTGGTGGGTTGGACAGAAAACTTAAATTTACCCCAGAGGTGTGGCGACTGGGTAGGGAGTGAGGTGGGGTGTGTTTTGGGACCAGGGTGGGAGCATGGTGGTTGGGTGGGTAAAGGGAAAAACCAATATTTACTGCACAGGGGTGGAGCAGGACATGGATGAAGTTTGGTGGGGTGGGGTGTGGTGGGACTGGGGTGAGAGCAAGGGGAAATTTTTGTCCATGAATTTCATATGTTGAAAATTTTCCTCCTTGACGTGGCAGTTATAATAGTCATGTCAGTGAATGTGTTAACCCTTTAATGCCGGAGGGTATAGGATTTCCCATACCATTTTCTACCATCTCGGCATTAAAGGGTTAAAGAATTATGTCTCATCCTTAAAATGACACAAATCTTATTGTTCTATCATTTTCCTGTCCAAAGTTATGAGCAAAATGCATTTAAAGTTTTTTATTACTTTGGAATACATAATTTTTGGCAACTATGTTCAGAATTGAATAAAATTTGCAACAAATAAACAGATTGCATAATAATCCAGACAGAAGTCTGGGCTTTATACTCATGCCTCATTTGCTATACTAGCCTTATGCAGAATACGATGTGCATTCTGGATTGCATGTTCCTGGTGCAGAGCCATGAAAGCAGCCGGATATATTTCTACCCCACACTAATTATTTGTCTCTTGCCTTAAGTTTGTTTTATGTTATAACTTTATTAAGGTTTCTGCTCACACCGC
The DNA here is from genome assembly GCA_949752735.1 of Lumbricus terrestris. Lineage (NCBI taxonomy): Eukaryota > Metazoa > Annelida > Clitellata > Crassiclitellata > Lumbricidae > Lumbricus > Lumbricus terrestris. The sequence continues at coordinate 13,365,051 of OX457046.1, forward strand.
CAAGAGAAAAATAGCTGAGACTTCACCAACTGCAAGAGAATTTCTCCATAAATATGATGAGCTGAAATCCAAAAAGTTAGTGGCCACTTGCAATGTCAATAATTGATTTTTCTTTTGGTTTTTATTTTTCTCTGAAGAACAATGTCTTGTTCATATGCATGCATGTACGTATTATATAATATATATAATATATATATATATATATATGTATGTGTGTGTGTGTTTAAGCATTTATGCTGTGAGAAGTTATGTGATTGTAATTTGAATCTTATGTAGTTACACTATGAGAGAAATCAATCAGAGGTGCATCTCTGAACCTTAGAAGAACTCCTCAGAATTACTGGCAGAGTTCAGAAAATGTGCACACTAAGTGAGATACAATGTCAATGTGGAACAGAAATATAGTGAGGTGTTGCAGACCCATTACATGAAGTTGTTGGGGGGAAAGCCATTGGACAGAGTGCATTAACTGGAACATGTGTAAAATTGGCTGATGCAGAATTGACTCATTGGAGAACTGAATTCGTCTGTCTAACCGTCAATCCATCCATTTGTCTGTCCATCTGAGATGAATACTACACTTCTCACGGAGAGATAAGATAACAAATGAAAGCATCAGACTGTTCACTCATCCATCTGACTGTTTGACTCGGTTAACTGTAAAAAAAGGATCCACAGATCACATGGGATCTTAAATTTCCTGTTCTGACATTCCTTGTTTCCTATTTGCAAGTTCTCTACCATCGATGTTGTAATTATGTGGTATTTGTTAGATGTAGGAATAAACTTCTGTAAGATGCTAGACCCCAGGTCTTTACATATCTTAGATATTTTCTGCAATAACTTAATTGGTTTGACAGTTCAATTAATATGTGATTGTTGTCATTAGTAAAATCCTTTTTCCTGACCACCATAATGCTGGTTGAATGCCGCCTGGAACCTCTTGACAAGCTTGTTGACTTGTGTGATGATGAATTTTGATAATAATGATAGTAGTAGTACTTTTGAAATGTTTGATGTTTTTTGTGTGCTCTTTGTACGTTATTGAATTTCAGCACTCGTGACTTGGACTCTCTTGTGTACCTTTTGTCGAAGATCTGTGATGACAAAAAGGCAAGTGAACTTGCTAAGTCTTTTGTATTCATATTTTACATAATATTTTTCATAAAGTGAATGATTGCTTGGAAGTTTTCTCTTTAATGGTCATGATACAAAAACCTACTTTTAGATACTTTGCCTTTCTGTTCATGCCATATAGCAGTGATTCCCAACCTGTGTGCCGCGGCGCACTAGTGTGCCGCGAGAACTTTGCAAGTGTGCCGCGGGAAAATTCTAAAAGTTGTTAATTAACGCTGATTTCAAACAAAACATCTGAAAACATCATCACTGCAACATTAAAACTTATGTCAGTTGGTTTTAATCGCTCACACTGTAGCAAGTTAAGATCTCCAAGTAAATCTTGATTGTTTTCCTACTGTCAATGAATCTCAGTTAAAAAAGAAAATTGCACCTGAAATACAAAACACACTGATAGACCTACAACCAGTACTACATCATTAGGCCTACTTTCCTTCGCTTGCAATCGACAATTTTGACTGGGTAACCAGTCCATTCGTAATCGGCGAAACAACAAATCTTACAACCGAGGATGAAGAAGAACTCATTGATTTACGAAATGACAAATTTTATCAGTCAACATTTTTCCGAAAAGAGTTTGGATGAGTTTTGGCTTTCCATTCAAAAATCGTATTCTTCGATCAATTCGCGAGCAGTCAAAATTCTTCTGCCATTTGCATCTTCGTAGTTTTTTTTAAATTTAGATTTTCAGCCTGAACTGAAATCAAACGTAACAATTAAGATAGAATCATAGAAAGATTTCTTAGAATCGACGATGAAATGCAAGTATGATTGTCGTCTCTGGAGCCTCGTTTCAATTTAATCTGCTCATTGACTAGATTCACTAGACTAGAGTACTATTATTATACAATGAGAACATTAAAATTATAATAATTATCATTACATAATAGTGGCAAATAAATAAAAAGAATGGGCAATTATAATTTAGTGTGCCGCGAAAATTTTTATTCTTTCTTAGTGTGCCGCAAGCCAAAAAAGGTTGGGAATCACTGCCATATAGTATTTGAATGGTATCTGTGATGAATGGTATTTGTGATGATAAACAATATTTGCCTTCACTCAGATATTATGATGGAATGTTTTATGTCTCATGCTTTGATGTGGTTACGGGGTTGCTCTGTGCCACCCGTGTGCTGGTGATCGTCTGTTGGGTTCGATGCTCGTCTGACAAGTTGCGCAACTTACATTCATTCAGTCATTCATTCTAGAACTTTATATAGCAACCCTTCAAGGTTACTACCCCCCTTGCCCCTATGTGCGGACACCCATGTTGGTCATCTGATGTTTTGAAGCTGTTGGATGAGCACTTGTATTCCAAAAGCACCCGATGTATATGCACTTTTTTGTTATATTTTATTTATTTATTTATATACTTTGTTTATAAATAATTATATAAATTATATACTTTGTTTATAATACTGGAGCAGGTCACGAAGTTTATATATCTAGGAGGGCTAATAACAGAGGATGGAAAATGTACGGAGGACATCAAGAGAAGGATCGGTCTAGCTGCGCGGTATTTGGCACACTTGCAAAATGTGGAAGGCAAAGAGCTTCTCGATCACAGACAAGATGAAACTCTATGGAACCTTGGTGGTACCAGTACTGCTGTATGATTCAGAGTGCTTCGTAGAGAAAACGAGAGAAGATTGCTGGTGGCTGAAATGGGATGGCTGAGGAGAATCAGGGGCAGGAGCAGAAGGGAGAGAATCAGGAATGAGAAGACAAGAATCGGTAGTGGATAAATTAGGCGCTGAAGAATTGGTAGTGGATAAAATCAGGAAAAGAAAGCTCAGATGGTTCGGTCATGTGGAGCGAATGTAGGGAGAAGGACTGCCACTTGCGGCCCTGCACGGGCATGTAGAAGGAGAGAGAAGCAGAGGAAGACAACCAAAGACTTGGATGGACAATGTCAGAGAGGATCTGAAGGAGATGGATATTAGTATGTCAAGAGCAAAGGATCTCACCAGAAATAGAGAAGTCTGGAGAAGTCACGTGGGAACCTCATCGTCGTTGCATGATTGACTGACGGAAGAGAGCAAAGAGAGAGAGAGAGAACGATACGTTGTTTATTATTTTTTAAATTGGATTTCTTCCTAGGACTCCTGAACATCCTGGTGACTAAATGTTGCCATAGAAATATGAATGCTCAGGCTGTAAGGTCCCTTAGTTTCAGTGCTCACTTGAAATAACCCAATAGGAATGAATGTAAAAGACTGTGACAATTGGATGGGGGTTACTGGTTTTGGGTAATTTAGAGTAACTTTAGCATCTTATGTGCCTTGTTGTATGCTGTTTGTGTTGCAGCTGAAAGGCTTTCTCTTGAAGAAATCTGCAAATAGCTTTTCTTCTGATGGATCAAGTACTGTTTTCAGTCTGCTTCCTGCTTCCACTTCAGCCAAAATGACAACTGAAGAACTTGAAATGGTTACAGTTTTGTTTTACTTTTTGTTGTAATTTGTTTGCTATGGTGTCTAGTTTACATTTCTAACCATCTGAAGCAGCTTGCCACAGCTAAAGTAGAATCTTTTGTCATGTTCCACGTTATAATCTTTGTCTGATCATGTGCAGCAAGTTCTTGCAATTAATTTTTTTAAAGTTAAATGATATAATGTTTGCAATTAAGTAATGTGGCGTCGCAGTAAGATTGATCACCTTTCTCTCAATAAAACACAACCCTTTTTAACAGCTCTTGTAACTTTTTCTCTTTCCTGGCAAACAAATAATTGTGATACCTTTTAAGTGCCTCTCTTTGTCCTGCCTGATGTTAAAGTAATTAAGAACGAAAGTTAGTCAATGTGTGAACAGTGCTCAGATTATTAGAAGAGCCACTACTGACATATAACTCATGCAGCCACTACTTATGAGCTCATGCAGAGTCCAGCAAAGTGATCATGAATTGTATGTTATTCTTGTTACCTTGAAGGAGTGCTATATAAATCTCCATAATGATTGAACGAACGAACGAATGAAAATGATGTTGAAATGATCATGAAGTTTTATGTTGAGCTGTGTTGATTGTTGAACTGCTTGCCCATCAATTTTATATGTAAATGTGAAAAAGTAAGTCCAGCTTTAGTGAGAATTTTGACCCTTTTTAGATTATCCATTTGATGCCTGCACTTTGAGTTCTATAGGCAGATCTGTTGGAAGTTGGTTTGTCTGTTGTGTGGCAGTTTAATAAGCAGTTTCGATCAGCTCTTAGTGCACACAAAAAAAGCTATATTATTGAGCAGGTCACAGATGACCACATAATTGATGAATAAATGACATTCTAGAGAGAACTGAGAGAACATTCTACAGACATCTTGGCCACTCCAATGTTCACATGACAGATTTTGTTTTCGTGTGGGTATCTGATGTGCTCATGAATGAGCTGGTGTCCTTTGCTTTAATTCTAATTGATACTTAAAGAAGATATTTAGAGTTTATAATTGCAGTGAGCCATGAAATATTGCTTGTTTTAAAACATAGAATAATTTTTCAGTTGATGTTTGCAGATAAAAGCCCAGCTCCAGCAAGTTACAAGCTCCAATTCAGTTACAGCATCCGACGTTTTGCGAAAAGTGATGAAAGAAAAACAAGCCAAACTCTGTAAGTATGAGATTCAAATGCTTAATTGTAGTGTGTTGCATTGTTGCTCATTTAATTTGTTGGCCAAGCATGAGGACATGATGCAGTCACATTCCATGACTTGCCCATTTATATAGAGCCCCTCCATGAATGACAAAGCCGAGACCAGTGCCAGATTATGACTTCTATTGGTGACAAATCTTTTTGTGCAAAACTGGAATGTTGTGTCTCAGAATTGCATTGATGGATCAGTTCTTTGCATTTGGGAAATATTATGAAGACATTTCTGTTTTATCGAATCATCGGTGAATAAATCTTTTCAAATGAGAAAATTTTTGCGCAGTTGTTTGACTCATTTGGAACCTTACCATGTTCAGTAGTGGGAATGGTAAGCAAGGATACGGCTCTGATTAGATGAGGGAAATTGCAAGCAATCAATGGACATTGTGTGATGTATTTAACTGTGATGATGTCAGTTGTTGGATTTATGTATCTGTGTGTTTATGATATGTGCTGGATGTTGTTGGATAGGGACTTTACCTGCTCAGCCAGAGTGGTTGCATCAGCGTCCATACCTGACGATGGACTTTGTCATTGATTCTGATGGAAGAGAAATGGTTTGCTTGCTCTGTCATTCATTTAACGAGCGTTGTAATTCACAGTGTACAAAGACTTTGAAGCGGGAGACTTCAGAATACACTTAGTGCACTGTTGTACGTTGGTTTGCACCTGGTTCTTTTGAAGTGTGCCCTAATACCTTATTTCCCATTTTGTGCCATACCCATATCATAGACTGGCCTAGTTAGCTACACCGGTAAGCGGCAGTTGCATTCGTCTGTTGGTTGCAACGGACTGCGGTTCAAGCCCCGGGCTGGGAGTTGACATTCAGAGATTTAGATATCTCGGGCTAGCACGTGTGGGACGCAGGGGCGCAAGCTCCTGCGGAGCGACCTTGGGCAAGTTGCTTACCCATCATTGTCTGTGAGGAAGGCAACGGGAAACCACCTCACTCATCTCATCCCCAGGGGCGTAAGCCAATGAACCTGCCTTCGGGCAGAGCACCATCATCATCATATCATAGGCTTGATAATTCATTTCATGAGGTTCTTATTTAGCCTTCATCTCATTAATCCTTCTAATTTTGTTCTCTTTATTTCTACATGGCACTTTGCATGATTTGTTATCATACTTTCTATATAATAGAATTTACCAATTTGTTCCATTTCCTTTCAATCTATAGTTATATCTACTGATGCTTCCTTTCCTTTGCTTATCCTCATGATCTGTTTGATATTTCTTTTTATATCACTACGTCAAGATCTTATTTAACTGATCCATCATTTTCTTTAGCTCCTTATGTCTACCAGCTTGGTCATCTACGAATCTTAGTTCATTTGTCGGTCTTCCATCTGTGCACTCTCCATCACCCCTTCATTGCCTGTCATATTTTTTTCTTCAATGTGAATGTTTAAAAAGTTTTGCAAGAGCAGACCTAGGGCTGCATACTTCTCTGCATATCACTCCTGGTTGTGAAAATTCTCCTAATTTTCTTTTTGTCTTATGCTCAGATTTCCTATGAGTTTCTTCTTTTCCAGACCGAACCTATTCTTTTCAATGTTTGCACTAGTTTCTTTCAATCTACTCTATCAAAAACCCTTTCAGGTCGGGAGCACCCCTGAGGAGTTCTCTTGAGGGGGCTCTATATAAATGTACAATTACAATATCTTGTTCTCCTACCCTTTGAGAAACTGTATTAGTCCTCTCCAAGAGAGATTATTTATTTGCTTTACCCTGTCTCTTCATGAAGACTGCTAGTAGGAATCTGGATAAATGCGTGAAGAGGCGATTGTTCTTTGGTCATCAGATGATGTTGCAGTTCGTTTCTTCTTTAACAGGCCATACATACTCTCATGTTCAACGTCTTTGCATAGTACTTTTATTGACTTTTTCCTAAGTTTGTGAATAAATTGCACAAATATCCAAATATCCACAGAGGTTAACTGTGTTTGTGATTTTGTTTTAGGATGTAGTACCAATTGGTTCGTTACCTCTGCAACTACAAGAGGCTGCCATAATAGAAGACTTACTCTATTGCTGTGAGGTTGGTTACTGTAGATTCTAAAGACGAAATTTGATTGTTTATTGTATGCACTTAAAATCGTATAAAGAGCTGATTATTCGTCCTATCGCTTAAAAACTTGCCCAAAGAGTTTTTTTGCTAGCAATACCTCATTTGATTTTTAAGTATGCAAGGCAGAAATGCTCATTGTGTTCATAAATCTGGTGCAAGAACAAGGGACACTTGTGTTATGTTGTAACGTCCTCTGATAATTAATTATATTGCATTCTTATGCATCGCTTTATTTCCCGGATGATATCAATAAAGCAGTTTAAGGATAATGTTTGAAAATACTGCTTCAGGGGAACAAAAAATAAGTTGTTAATAATAAATAATAAATAATTAATATGCTGTACACTGTACTGTGTACAATGTATAATATGCAAGCAGGCTGCAGTTCTAACACTTGATAAACATTGATCAGAAAGTTCAATGTTCAACTAAAGATGCAAGATGATGCCATCCAGGAATGAAAGGAATTATGCGTGGTGAATGGGCCACTTGGGCCATTGATGGGATTCATTCATTCATTCGGACATTTATATAGCGCTTCTTCAAGAAAAAACTACTCAGAGGTGCTCCCGACTCCAGCGCGCCCAAAAAGAATAGTTTTAAGTTTAGTAAGGAAGGATCCTGGTAGAGTCCCAGGGTGTAGGCGTAGCTCAAAAGGAAGGCCATTCCAGACCACTGGTCCAACCACAGAAAAGGCTCGATTCTTCATGGTAGTAGTACGAGCAAAAGGAACTAAGAGGACTCCCTTATCAGCAGAGCGTAGCTGACGACGTCTTTGGATACCCAATGCAAAGCTGCATAGCTCTCTGAGGTAAATTGGGGCAAGGCCCTGACAACATCGCCATACCAATGCAGCTACCCTGAACTCAATGCGCTGGCGAATAGAGAGCCAGTGAAGTACCTCAAGCATGTAGTTTGAGACATGACCATATTTAGGGATTTTCCCAATTAGGCGTGCAGCAGAGCGCAACACCCGGTCAAGACAAGTTAATCTGCTGGATGGGAGGCCAATGTAGAGCGAAGAGCAATAGTCGATGCGAGATGTAACAAAGGAATGCACTAAAGTAAGAGTAGCAGCGGACGTAAGAGAACGGATGACAGTGCGAAGCTGGCGCAGCTGATAATAGCAGTCTCGAGCAAGACGGTGAAGTTGAGGAGCAAAAGTGAGTTCTTGGTCAAGTTGGACACCGAGGATGACTAGGATGAAGTGGCACAGTGATGGATGAAGACTTTGCAGGACAGGCTGTTTACCCATGACAATGAAATGACAATGATACAGAATTTGTTTAGGGACAATGACCTCCTTTTATATGGGAAACAAAATGAGGATGAAATTGTGTAGCCCTGACTATCCATAGCAGACAGAATTCCCAGCAGCATCCCGAAGTTCTGTCATTGAATTCTGGTGCTAAGATACACTTGGCACTGATCTAGTGTCTCTTAATCATTTATTGATGCATTTTGTACCGCTTTTTAACTCTTTTCATGCCAGATTTTTTTCAACTTTAGTTTCGGCCATGGCCAGATTCTTTTTGAGATTTTTGTCCATTTCATTCCTTAGTGATAAACCATTGTATCTCGTAAAATACTGCAGATAGAGCAAAGTGTAAACATCAAATTTGTTTAAAATTTAATTATGTACAAATATTCAGTATGTATTTGCAGGTAAGGTCTTGCTCTTTTTAGGTATGGTGGTCTTAAAATGCACAATATTACAAATATATCAAAATATGACGAAAAATATTCTAAAAGGCTGCCAAAAATATTTGTTCTTGCTATTTCACAAGGTAGTTGTCGCAATACACCCGCCACCACTACCAATTGACCTCAGTCTCCTTAACAACCAGCTTCCTTAGCAACCGCTCTCTCTAACAATCATTGTTCCTAGCAACCATTCTCTATAGAATGCTGCTTCAATGTCAGCATCAGGATCCTTAGTAACAAGCCTCTTTAGCTTACAGATTACTTAACAGCTGTTTTTTATTTGCAACTGTACGACTTAGCAACCATTTCCCCTAGCAACCACTCTCATTTGCAACAATTCTCGTTAGCAACCAGCCTTGAGGTCATGATGGCATATGATAAAAGGCTGTAAAATGTTCATACTTGTTATTTAACAAGGTAGTGTGTCACAATGCACTCATCACCAGCTCTAATCAACCTCAGTTTCCTTGACGACTAACTTCCTTAGCAACCGCTCTCTCTAACAATCATTCTTTCTCGTAACCACTCTCCATAGAAAGAATCTTCAAAGTCGTCATCAGAATCTTTGGTAACAAGCTCTTTTAGCTTACTGCCTTCTTAGCAACCGCGCTATTTTGCAACGTCTTTCTTAGCAACTGACCCCCTTAGCAGCATTCTTTTTAGTGACTTCTGTACTTCACAGTCAGTTTCCAGGCCAACCTTAGAGTATTTAACAACCAGCTTCCTTAGCAACCAGACTCAAGGTCCTTCTTGCAACAAGTGTTCTTAGCAACCATACACACTACGAACCAGACTCCTTAGCAACAGTACTCCTTAGCAACCATACATCTGAGAAAGGCACTTCCTGAGCAAAAGCACTTATTGACAACTAATCCCACAACCAGCCTTAGCGTTTTCAGCTGTCTGCCACCTTCTCACAGTGCGAACCTAGAAACCGTTCTGCTTAGCAACAGCCTTCTTAACAGTCCTTAACCAGTCTTCTAGATGACCAATCTCTTTCTGAAGCCATACGTGACAATCGCCTTCTATAAAGAATGGTTGCAATGGAGAAGGTTGTTTCTAAGGTGAATGGCTGTGAGGAGGGTGGTTGCTAAGGAAGGTGGTGAGAATGGCTATGAGAAGGGTGGTTGCTAAGGAAGGTGGTTGCTATGGAAGACACAGGAAAGTAGTTGCTAAGAAGAATGGCTGCTAACAAGGGTGGTTGCTAGGCAAGGTGGTGACGGTTGCTAAGGGAAGTTTTTGCTAATACGAATGGTTGCTATGAAGTGTGGTCTCTAGGAAAGTCGGTGGATATGTGGAAGATGGCTGCTAAGGAAAGTATTTACTAGGAAGGCGGTTGCTATGAAAGACGGTTGGTAAGGAGGGTAGTTGCTCGTAAGGCGTTGCTAAGGAAAGTAGTTGCTATGGAGAATGGCTGATGAGGAGGGTGGTTGCTAAGGAAGGCATTTTGATATGAAATATGGTTGCTAAGGAAAGTTATTAGGTAGGCGGTTGCTATGTACGACGGTTGCTAAGAAAGGCAGTTGCTATGGAAAACGGTTGCTAAGGAAAGTGGTGCTATGGAAAACAGTTGCTAAGGAAAGTAATTGCTAGAGAAGGCAGTTGTTATGGAAGATGGTTGCTAAGGAAAGTCATTGCTAGGGAAGGTAGTTGCTATGGAAAACGGTTGCTAAGGAAAGTAATTGCTGGAGAAGGCGGTTGTTATGGAAGACAATTGCTAAGTGGAAGACGGTTGCTAAGGAAAGTCGTTGCTAAGGAAGGCGTTTGCTATGGAAAATGGTTGATTAGGAAAGTAGTTGCTAAAAAATGGTTATGTATGGTGGTTGCTATGGAAATTGTTGCTGAAACCTTCACCACTGATAGTATAGCCCCAGCAGGCAATCCTCTACTTGGCTGTTGCCACCCCTCACCGCATTGAGGTGTAGGTCGGACTTTGAGGGGGATTGCTAAGGTAGGCATTCTAATGAGAATGTTAGTTCAGGTGAATGACTGCTAATGGAACGGTTAGGAAATCGGCTCCTAAGAGATGCAGTTGCTATACTAAGGAATCTATAGAGGCCACTAAAGAGGTTGAGGTTCGCCTGCAGAGTTTTTGCTGACGATAGGCTTTGGTAATATACTTGTTGCTAAGGAAAGTGGTTGCTAAGGAGATTTGTTGCTAAGTAAAATGGTTGCTAAGATGAGCTGTTGCAGAACTTTGCTAAATTAGGCTGGTCACTAATGGGATTGTCCATTTTGTGCAAACGTGGCTGCTCCTAATGTGCAGTCTACTTGCCACAAAGATTGGTTGCTAAGGAGGATGGTTGCTAAGGAGGTTGAATGCTACAAAGGTTGGTTGTCAAGTATGTTGGTTGCTAAGAAGTCTTGGGGGTAATTGCTAAGAATGCGTTACTTGCACAATGGTACTACACATTATGCCTACAAAACTCTACATGTTGTCAATACAATGAATACGGCAGATTTATGCCATAACTACCGCGAATGACCGTTAGAAAATTCCCCCACTTTCGGGTGAATTACCCCCTAACCGTCGACCTTATATCACAATTGTCCATGGGAAACTTTTAGTCTTGTTATTGACCTAATTAACGATGCCCTTATTTATGTTGAGAGACGACTAGTTTTCAATTTATCATCTGCTTTAGTGTGCAATTCTGCACCTCTGGCACACAAAGGGTTAAGACCTTTGTGACCTTTTGCCAAACCATCTAAAAATTATTCCTGACTGTTCGCCTCTATGAGGTATTTTGCATACTTAAATATGAATTAATGGAAAAATCATATAAAAGTCAATAATTATTTCACTTGAATTTTTCTTTCTAATGTTCTCTGTTTTTGACATTTTTATAAGGGAGTTGAAGGAAAGTACATTCAGGTTTTGCCTCTTCTTGATTCCTATGCACAAAGGGATTTCCAGATTGATCAAATGCTTGGCAAGTATTCAGAAAGCTTTTTAAAGTTAAATATATATTGTGAACTTTATATTTGACTGAAACTGTTTTCAACTTTCAAGTGCATTGCATTCTATTGGATGAGTGATACCACATGTTGTATAAGTAAATAATTTATTTAAAATATTAGAAAAGAGCTAAATTTATTCTTGACTGATATGAATTTCAATCTGAAGTTTATGCTTACATTCAAGTACCAATTATTTATTTTGAAAGAAGGAATTCTTTATTGTGTAAAGCTCATGCTTTTCTAATTATGGCTGTGAACGGCTTTGTCACATTCTGCAATTCTGTTGCATATGAAGCTGTGAAGTTAAAGATGTATGCGCCAGATACAGCAGCAGATTAGTCATCAGCACAGAGGGTGGTTAACACCTGCACTTGCAATTGCCAGCTATCCTAAGACTAGCCCTCACAACCAACATTCCTAGTTTCTCCGTACATCCTGCCCCACAGTCTGAGATCTTCTGTCTTTTGGTTGAACCTCGATTTAGCGTTGTCGTGGGCACTTGTGCATTCTGTGTTGCTGCCCCAAGGAGTGAAATCGACTATCAACGCATAGCTGTCGAAAATAAATTGAGAATGTCAAATTCTTAACTATATGCGTACTGGATTACTTGCATTGCTTGCTCTAACATCTTCGAGGAATAAAATTATTGCTAGTGAGGTTTTGTTTAAGAATGCCGATAACTAAAACCTACTGTTAACGAAAACTTAAAGTTTTTGTTGGCGATAATGATAGCGATAACGATAAAAAAGCATTGGGCAATAACAAACAAAAATACAAGCTTAGGCCTTGTATAACTAGAACTAGAACTAATAATAAAACTCAGCATACTAATAATAATGAAAACAAATAACAAAAATCAAAGTGAAAATCTACAACCGAAAATTGTATTGCGGTTCACGTTTTGGTGTCCGAAGGTGGATTCAGAGATATGAGTGTCGTTCAATATGACTTTTAAGTTGATACATTTTGACAATAGCACAATAAGGCGGTTGAACCCGGGAAACTAAGCAAAACCTCCATGCCTATTTGCTCCCGGTGAAACTGGGTACAAAAGAATTGTTTCTTTATAAAAATGCATTCTGGTGCCTTATAATTTAGTGGAGGTTTTCTGCAGGTTTTTATTGTGGGTCATTCTAGAAACAGTATCAACTTGTTTTATCTTAGCCGTGCCATTTTTTGCATCCAGGTCTATGTGAAAGGAAATGAAAGAGAATTGGCATATACTTTTAAAATATAAAATCTGTTCGAGTAGCAACATGTAGTCTCTCAAATCCCAAGTTCTTTAGTAGGCTAGTTCACAATTTTAACAAATTTTTCTTTTCAAACATCAAGCCTTCTGTGATAGAAGGTGTATGGGTGTGATTTGAAAATCCTAAGTATCTTTGGTTGGAAATGCTTTTCAAATCAGATTCTAAGTCTTAGTTAAAATACTGTGCACGTATCATTTCTTTCTTTATGGTGGAAGGTATGTGCATTTCGAATATCAGTCTCCTTATTTTGCAAAGCATGTAGTAAATATGTACCATAAATTTCTTAAATTCGTAGGAAGCTCAATTTATCGTATTCATGACATGATTTTCATGTACCAATCTTTGTTGTGGAAAGCGTATGCCTACTTTTCACACAAAGTTTTGTGATAGAAATTTGATGCACTTGAAAGTGATAAGCATATGCTTTTTAACACCATTATTTACTAGCCTGCATGTGAAGACTTCACTTTACATGGAGCTCTTTCCAAGCAAGCATGACATTATTGACAAGCAATCATGATATTATTGACATTGTGTGACAATCCGTATTTGGATGATTTATTCCATTTCTTGGGAAAATGTTATAATGTTTAAAGGTTTCATTTTGGTAATATTTCTTGGTGTGCAGATCCATCTCTGAAAGAACTCGTGAAGCGACTCTTGCCTGTCTGTTCCAGCTACTCCACAGTTGTTCGATTCATAGAAGGTAACCGAGTTGTTCAGTTTAATTCTTGTCCCAGTGACGTCGTCCTAGAATGTTACAAACTGGTAATTGTTTGTCATAACAACATGGGCTTGGTGTGTTGGATATTTGTCTTTACAATTCGTGTATTAGGTATTTCCTTCGTGAAAATTGATGTTTTAAAATTTCTGGTAGAAAGTTTCTGTGTTTGAACTGTTTTTGCAGAAATATTGTTTGACCATGCAACTGCAAACTCTTGGAATTTTCAGAAACAATAGTAGATCATTTTGTTCGTGTGTAATTCCTCCCCAATATTATTTATACATTAATTTATGTGTTCATCTCTATGTTGTGAATATATTAATTAGCTTAGAATATTACAGATAAAAATTATGAAATGTAAAATCCATAACAGCCTTTTGAAAAGAACCACTCATCCCAGTTTAAACTGTTCTTTTTAATTAAACTCGCACTGACAGTTGACAGCATGCATTATACATCCATACATACATACATACATACATACATACATACATACATACATACATACATGCATGCATGCATGCATGTATGCATGCATACTGTTGCGCGTTGTCTAAGGGAAAAGATTTAAGGCCTCCGGATTGTATAAACAAAATGACTTTAATGATCGAACAGCTATTTACAGGCAACAAGGAACTTAACTATACATTACCAATAGACGAAAACGTGCAGTCCAGTCCTGACAAAAAGAGCGGCACCAACCAGCTTCGACAGGTCTAACGGAGACCTCTGCCGTCGAAGACACGAATTCTCCAAAAGGTCACCAGGCAGGCAACAGGCACCACCGAACAACAGGTCCAGAAACGAATGTAGTCGAAATCACCAACGAAGCATCAGGCCCACCAAAAGGACAAACGGTGTCCACGAATCATCCCACTCCAAACGGTGACTCCTCCAAAGCAAACGATGCCTCCAAACGCAAACAGTGCCTGTCTAAACGTCTCAGTCGCGTCGTATTTATACAGCAAGCAATTAGACTAAAGTTCTAGGCGCGTAAGACACTCCTTCCTAAACACCAGCTGTGCTATAAGGTCTGATATAATCAGTTACAACAGATCCTAAGCCTAAAGTGTCCAACATACCCCTCCCCTTACAGACGAGGCGACCTAAAGGGTCGACGAAGTAAAGTCACCACAGTCTTATGTACCCAACGAGCGATTACATTTGTACATGTTAGTATTTAAATTTCGTATACAAATTCCGACATACATTTCCGATTAACAGGTCAACACGCCTCGACACGAGTAACATGACAACAATCCTCTTTACAACACCGACGGACGACTCAAAATATCGGGTATTACATTCAATATTCCGGGTCGGTGACGAATGTCCAAACTAAATTGCTGAAGCTCCAGACTCCATCGTAATAATTTCATATTCTTGTTCGCCATTTGGTTGATGAACTGCAACGGCTTATGATCGGTATATACCACAACCGTGGCAGATCCAAAGTAGACTTGAAACGCGCGTAGAGCCACCATCATCGCCAACGCCTCTTTCTCAATAGTCGAGTACCTGATCTCATTCGACAACAACTTCCGGCTGTAGTAACAAATTGGTCGTTCCAAATCATCGACAACCTGAAATAAACACGCTCCAACACAAAATTGCGATGCATCCACAGCCACACAAAATTGTTTACCAAAATCAGGTGGAATAAGAATTGGACGTGAAGCCAATCTGGACTTCAACTCAATAAACGCCTCCTCCGCACCCTTTAACCACTTAAACGGCACCCCTTTCTTCGTCAACGCAGTCAGTGGCAATGCAATTTCCGAATAATGGGGCAAATACCTCCGATAGTACCCTGCTAACCCCAAAAATGACTGTACCTGCTTCTTATTACTGGGTTGCGGAAAATGTAACAAAGCCTCCACCTTCTTCATACGCGGTTGCACACCCTTGATCCCAATATGATGGCCTAAGAAATCAATTTCGGCTGTAGCAAATACACATTTCGCCAAATTCAAAGTCAAATGCGCTTCATCAATGCGTTGTAACACCTTGCGTAAATGAACCAAATGTTCCGACCATTCACCACTGAAAATAATAATGTCATCCAAATACGCGTCACAGAACTCCTGCAACCCACTTAAGACCTTCGTAACCAATCTAGAAAAAGACGCAGGGGCATTCCGAAGCCCAAAGCTCATAAACTTCCATTGAAAATGACCATGCGGAGTGACAAAAGCAGTAAGAGGGATTGACTCCTTGCTGACAGGAATCTGCCAGTACCCTTTGGTCATATTTGTGGGGCGCGGTGGTGTAGTGGTGGCGTCGTCGCCTTGAAGCCGGAAGGTTCGAGGTTCGAATCCACCTCGCCGCGTAAGGACCTTGGGCAAGTCCTTCACTCACAATTGCTCAGCGCTTCGGCGTGAAACTCCGATGCAGTGTCCGCTCTGCATTCGGGAGCGCCTCTGAGTGGTTAAGAGAGCTTGAAGGGGCGCTATAACAAGTGCACATACAAACAATATCTAATTTAGTCATGAATTTCGCTTTACCCACTCGATCTATCAAAGATTCCACCCTGGGCATCGGAAAAGGATCAGCCACAGTCAAAGAATTTAGTTTCCGGAAATCCGTACATAATCTGTCAGATCCATCCGGCTTAGGGACCACCACAATTGGAGCCGCCCACGGACTATCCGATTCCTCGATAATACCCGCCTGCAATAACTCCTGAACCTCTTTGTCTACTTTTGCCATCCGTTCTGGATTTAATCTGTATGGTGCTTGCCGTACCGGTCTAGCGCCTTCAACCAACTGAATTTCATGCGACATCACATCAGTTTTACCAGGCACCACACTAAACACATGCTCAAATTCAAACACAACCTCGCGTAACTCCTCACGTCTGTCATCCGACACCATACACTCCAAAATTTTGTCATTTAACGTCAACTCTTCCACACCTTCTACCTGATCCACTAACAACAACGATGCAGCTGACTCATTCACACACAAACCAACATTCACCTCATCACGTGACACATAACGTTTCATTAAATTCACATGCACAACTCTTTCACGCTTTCGACGATCAGGCGTACACACCAAATAATCCACACGCCCCAAACGACGTAACACAACATACGGACCACAAAATTTAGTTTGCAAAGGTTTGCCCACCAACGGTATTAACAACAAAACCTTGTCACCTGGCTCAAAAGATACATCATGTGCATGCCTATCATACAACTTCTTAGCTTTCACCTGAGCCACCAGCGCATTTTCATTCGCAATCCTCATACTCGTGCACATCCTTTCACGCAATTGCAACACATAGTCAATAACAGTTTTACCCGAAACTTCATGCACAACATCTTTATGCAACCATTCCTCTTTCATTAATTGCAACATACCACGCACATCCCTTCCATACATCAAATCAAATGCTGAAAATCCCACACCCTCGACCGGCACTTCACGATACGCAAACAATATCCAAGGCAAAACCTCATCCCATGCACCAGGATACGTCTCCACAACAGCCTTCAGCATATCCTTCATAGTGCGATGAAACCTCTCACAACTGCCATTAGACTGAGGTCGATACGGACTCGTCTTAATTTGCATAATCCCACACTCATGAACAAACACTTGCATGAGATCAGACATAAATTCCGAGCCACAATCAGACAAAATTTCCCTTGGAAATCCAAACAAAGTAAAGACGTCACGCAAGCATTTCGCAACATCCTTAGCAGTATGATTCTGTAAAGGAAACGCAAATGGAAAGTGTGACGCTAAATCAATTACAGTCAACACAAACCGATTCCCCGAACCTTCACAAACAGGTAAAGGCCCCACAATAGCCATAGCCACCCTTTGAAAAACCTCCTGCATCACAGGAACCTCCACCAAAGGTGCACGACCTGTTTTAGGACCTTTCCCTAATCGTTGACACACATCACACGACCTACAATATTCTCGCACAGACGTATTGATCCTAGGCCACCAAAAATGTTTCAACACCCGATCCAAAGTTTTCTGAGTCCCCAGATGGCCCGACACAGGAATATCATGTGCAACCCTCAATAACTTTAAGCGAAGTGCTGTAGGTACAACAATTTGTTGCACACCCATCCCATACAGTGTAATTTTATCCGCCCAATTCCGAATCAAAATTTCATCCACCACTTCATACGATTTACAGCCATCATGCACACTCCCTTCAGCCACTGCAAACAACGGTTTCAACTCAACACATGCACGCTGCAACCGAATAAACTCATTGCGAGACACACTACTGAAAACACCACAATCATTTGACACACTCTCATTCTCCACATCATACAAGCGAGATAAATCTCCTTCATCAATATTCATCGTACACTCCTTCGACCTCTCATCCAACAATAGTGTACTTTGGTCGACCTCCGGCACACCAGACCGACACGCATCATCACCCACCACTTGTTCACACACCTTCAACTCCTCCGCAAACACTCTCGCCTGCGCCCTCGTCGTAACCGCAATGTCAACAACCCGTTCACTCATCGCCAAATCATTGCCTATTACCAATGAAATACCATGCGGCAGGGTGTCCATCAAACAGCACAAAACTTCACCATGCACCAATGCACAATCAACACCCACCTTAACTAAAGGTTGTTCCATTACAATGCCACTAATGCCTTTCAACAACCGCACCTCACCCGTCTCACTCCATTCATTCGGCTTCAAACATTCACGACTCACCAAACTCTGCAACGCGCCAGAGTCTCTGAGACATACAATAGACCTCACACCATTCACATCATCAAAGACACTACCATTCACACAAAACGGTGCATACAACTTATCTACAGTGTCAATACACTCACCAAAACCCTTGTCCAACACAGGCGCCGACAATTTCTGAACCAACCCCACAGGTTTAGGGCCCCTCCAATTTTCTTGGTCCCTTCTCCTCAATTTCTCACACGAAGCTTTAGTATGACCTTCAGCATGACAATAATGACACGTGACCTGATTCCCAAAAGAATTTTCGTCCTCCACCACCCGATTCTGTTGGAACTTCCGGAACCCCGAATAAACCCTTGGCGGTGACTTTCGACCCCAATTTGAAAATTCTCGTTTGTCTCCATCGTGAAATTTAGTCCTCTGTCCCCAATCCGAAAAATCTCTCCTGAATCCCCCAGCGGCTTCACTCGGCACCTGTTTATAGACCACCGAATACTCATCCGCTAACTTAGCAGCGGCAGCCACCGAAGCCGGACGTTTATCCACCAGCCACTTGTGTACCTCACTAGGCAAAGACTGCACGAACTGTTCCATCATTAAAACCTCCCTCATTCGATTAATATCCTCCCAAGCGTCCTCCCCTTCAATCCATCGTTGAAAGGGAAGTTGTAATCGGTACGCATAATTTGCAAATGTCTCAAATTTCTCTTTTCCCATCGACCAAAATCGTTTCCGATAAAATTCAGGGACGCGTTCAAAAGCCGTCAATAATGATTTCTTCACCACCTCATATTGAACACACTCCTCTAACGTCAAAGCCGAAAAAACTTTAGCAGCTTTACCGGTTAACTGCGGCTGCAAAAATGACGTCCATTTTTCTTCCGGAACTTTATGTAACGCCATAGCTTTTTCAAACGCGCACAAATAATGTTCGATATCCGCGGCCTCAAATTTTGGAACACCTTTCATCACAGACCCAAAACTAAACGAATCACGGCCACTCCTAGGTAATTCCTCATATTCACCTCTTTCGACTTTCTTCAACTCAATATCCAATTTTCTCGCCTCTAATTCTCTTTTACCTTCCTCTGCTCGCACTTGCGCCTCAAGTCGTCGTTCCTCAGCTCTATCAGCCAATCTTTTGTCATCCAACTGAATAGCCAATTTTCTTTCTTCCGTTTCCATCCTCAGGCGACACTCCTCCATATGTATCGACAAGCGCTTAGCTTCCAAGTCCGCTGCCACCTTTTTCTCCTCGGCAACTGCTAACGCTAACGCCTTTCTCTCCTCAGCCAAGGCCAACTCCTTTCTTTCCTCAGCTAAGGCTAACTCCTTTCTCTCCTCCTTTCTCTCCTCAGCTAACTGCTTTCTCTCCTCAGCTAAAGCTAACTCCTTTCTCTCCTCAGCTAAAGCTAACTCCTTTCTCTCCTCAGCTAAAGCTAACTCCTTTCTCTCCTCAGCTACAAGCTTCAGTTTCACCAACTCATATTCTCTATCCTCTTTTATCCGCGTGCGCTCCAACTCATCAGCCTCTTTCTGAACTTGAGCCTTCAATTTCCACTGCGCACTCCCATGCTGAGGCGACATAGCCTTAATAGCTAGTTTCTGCAACTGAGGCTTACCCAAACCTTTAATATCTTCACCTAAATTCTCACAATGCTTCTTTAAGTCCTCCAGCGACATATCCACAATATCCGCCAACTCAATAGGTTTCTCTGCCCCAAGGGCCTCCATTCTCACCAACTACTCACGGCACTCCCACTTCACCAAAATTCTCCCAATTTCACAATTTCACCGCCCCAACAACCTCGTAATCTCTATGAAACCGCAATTGGACAAATTTCACCGACCCATTTTACGAACCAAACATAGGACCGAAATTTCACAAACAAAACAGAGGACAGCCGAAATTTCACAAACAAAACAGAGGACGAGCCCCCATCTGTTGCGCGTTGTCTAAGGGAAAAGATTTAAGGCCTCCGGATTGTATAAACAAAATGACTTTAATGATCGAACAGCTATTTACAGGCAACAAGGAACTTAACTATACATTACCAATAGACGAAAACGTGCAGTCCAGTCCTGACAAAAAGAGCGGCACCAACCAGCTTCGACAGGTCTAACGGAGACCTCTGCCGTCGAAGACACGAATTCTCCAAAAGGTCACCAGGCAGGCAACAGGCACCACCGAACAACAGGTCCAGAAACGAATGTAGTCGAAACCACCAACGAAGCATCAGGCCCACCAAAAGGACAAACGGTGTCCACGAATCATCCCACTCCAAACGGTGACTCCTCCAAAGCAAACGATGCCTCCAAACGCAAACAGTGCCTGTCTAAACGTCTCAGTCGCGTCGTATTTATACAGCAAGCAATTAGACTAAAGTTCTAGGCGCGTAAGACACTCCTTCCTAAACACCAGCTGTGCTATAAGGTCTGATATAATCAGTTACAACAGATCCTAAGCCTAAAGTGTCCAACAATACATACATACATACATGCATGCATGCATACATACAGTACATATATGCCATACATACAATACATGCATGCATCAGGCACACTTGTAGCACTGGTGGTGAGCTAATAAATAAATTAGTTTTGTCTAAATTTGTCTTTTCATATTCTAATTAATGATGAAACCGGCATGTCTGATGAGGGGACTTGACTGTGTTAAATTTTAATTCCTGCATGTATTTGTTTAAAAACTGACAAAGTTGCATTCTAACTTTATCCAACTATTGAAAACCTCATGTAAGTAAGGGTTTTGGAATTTTATTTATTTTATTTTATTTATTTAAAGTATTTATATAGCGCCTCTTCAAGACATCTACTCAGAGGCGCTCTCTGCGCTAACTAGCCGAAATGATGTTAAGTGTCATAACAGCAAGAAAATTTCATAAATTAGCAAAAATAAGTACAGTACAGAATGTACAGTGTTTCCTCTGTTTAATAGTTATATTGGCTGTGAAAGAGTTGATGCAATTAAATATTTGATTTGAACAAAGTAAACCATAGGTCAGCAGACAACAAAGCCATTAAAATTTAATAGATTAATATCATATGGTGATCATATGGCTGTCTGCCAGAAACTAAAATGACTTTAACTACCTTATGAAGAGTCATATTTCAGTAGTACTTAGCGGATATCTTGTTTATCTAAAAGCATTTGTGGCAAGGTTCAAGTTTGGCATTTTTTAGCGGTATTATGGGAAAGAGAGTTAATGGCTGTGATAGCATAATGGGAATTCTTGAGAGTTAAAACTTAAAATGGCCGTTTTACCTTAATCTCTTTTTTATGTGTTGATTGTTTTCTTGTATATAGAAAAGTCTGCATTTTGCTTTGGTCTTGTCAATCACGCACTGAGTGCAGCGATCAGGACTCTTATCAAGGTAAAGTTGTGTGAAGAACGTGAGAGCTTCTTATGTCTGTCATTTCAGCTGTTGAGTGTCATTGATGGGTTTTAGTTGATTGATGGATCATGTCAGCAATGGCAAAATTTAGTATTGGAAGGACTATTCTGATAGGCTATATGTATAGGGGGGGCCCGGTAGAGTAGTGGTTAACACGCTGGCCAAGAGAGCGAGAGGTAGTGAGTTCGAGCCCCCGTTGGGCGGATTTGCTTTGTAGGCTGCTATTAGCGCCGTGTAATTACAAAGCTGTCTGTTCAGTTGGTATAGTTAAGATTTGTGTATTCTGTGATCTTCGTTCTTGTGAATTGTTTAAATTGCATAAGTGTACATTGTAACCGGTTGCGGTGTGTCATCCGGATTGTTAATAAAGAGAATATTATTATTATTATTATTAGGTCAGTTATAATCAGAGCTTGTTAACTTCCAAGGCATGGTTGTAGCTATATGGTGTTTTCTAGACTATAAGTCGTTCCTTTCTGTAGTACATAGTGATGTGTAGAAATGGCAAATGAAAAAAGGCCCGTTCCTCCTAGGCCTGTCTGCTTTGTACTGTCCATACATACGTATGCCTATAGCCCAAACAGCAAGAGCAGTTCCAAAATATACGATATCTTGACAGATACCTGACAGATTAGAAAGAATTTGTTGACTGAAGATTGAAGCAGTTGAGATCATGGGTTGCTTTGTATGGTAAAATACTTTTGTTTGTTATAGTTATATGTATAGTTTGTGTTGCTGTAACAAAACTGTAAATATTAGGTTTAAAATTATGGGATAACACAGAGTTAATTTTAATACCTGTTTGCACAACTGGTTTGTTATGAAAAACTCTTCAATTCCAAATGTTGAGGGAACAATAAAAGCTAATAACATAATCTAAAAAATTATGGCATTGTCAGAACACGGGGCAATTTAAATTGGCCAATTCCGAGCAATATTGCATTGTAAAGTACTTTGAGTGGACCATGCCTCAAGATCTGTAAAGCTTTTGAGAATGGAAGACATCCAGGTTGTGTTGCAAGCAGCTTTTCTGAGTGTGTTGCGAGTAGCATGAAAGGAAGAAGACTGAAGCTAGGAAGGAAGTCCAGTTTGCTTTATAGATGATGTGGTGGACAAATGAATGGCAGCTGATGAACAAAACATTCCATTATTGTGATAAAATATGAATCACTGATATTCTGTTACAGGTTTGCTAGCAATAAGTCTATTACTAAATTTAATGGACATCTAAACCTATAAAGAAGAAAAGTCTGTCTGTAACTATATTTGTAGTAAAAATTTGTCTGATCCATGCAACTGATTGTTCCCAAACTTTACAAAAATACTTTTTAGCACCCGAGAACAAACATAGGGGTTCGCGATCCAAAATCTTACCTTTTTCCCGAGTTTTAAACATTTTAATTTGGACCCTCGAGCAGGGGTTCTCAAACTGTGGTACGCGTACCCCTGGGGGTACGCCAGGCGCCGGTAAGGGGTACGCGAAAAAATTCCAGAAATATTAATTTTTCTTTGAGTTTATGGACTTTGTGTCCATTTTTCCTTGATTAGCAATGATTTTAGCTTTGCCACATAGAATAGCATTGTTATTTATTTCAAATCCTTCACCGGATTTGTTTAGACTCACATACTTAGCTTAGACCTATATAGTGCATGCAACATATTTATGTTTAGGCTGATCACTATGAATTTGAAACAAAATATTGCATAAATGGTTGAAAGAACGATAGCCAGAAATTCTCAGTGTAGCGTGTTAGGCCTATAGAGCTCAAATATGAGAGCTGGATTGGCCTAATTAGGGTTAATTTCTGGTTGAGCTTTAAAATTTGTGATTCCTATCACCACGTAGGCCTACGTCATATAAGCTTAGTCTAATTATATATCTGTTAGAAACAAGTTTTTTAAACTATTCTTGCTATAAAAAATAAATATGGCCTAAATTTGCGTTTGACAAATAGGGGTCTATTAAGCCAGGTGATTTTTTATTTAAAATCTGTGCAAGTCTAAACACAGCAATATAACGCTATGGGTTCGCTCTTTCTTACAGGCCAGTTCTCCTTTTTTGTTGATATGATTGCATGATTTAAAACTATACATATTTTAAATTTTTCTCCCTGTAGTCTATACGACTCTAATAGGCCTACACTATATGTCACCAATGATGAAAAGGACCTTTAGTTGTCACTGCAATGCAACATCGCATTGGCATTTCGTTTCAGATCTGCTGGGGGTACGCCATCATTCGATTTTTTTACTTGGGGGTACAATAAAAATAAAGTTTGAGAACCCCTGCCCTAGAGTTAACGCAGTAATTAAGACGCCGTTTGTTTTCGCCGATCGATTTTCATTGAATTATGTCATCACTTCTTGATCTCATTTTTCGACGAGGGTCGATCTTATAGGACACGGTTTGGCAAAATAATAATAAAAGCACTGATAATATGAACGGTTGATCGCAAGTTTGGACAAGACAACGCCAATAGATACCGGTAATTAATATCCTACCGTGTCATCATACGCAGGCTATCTGGACATTATTAATGGTGGGACGGGTTTAGGCCAAAAAAAATCACAGGCAAACGCCAGCTGCTCCAGAGGGGTGCGAACTGCGGGGCGGGTGGAGATGGGCTGGAAACGCTGACCAACCCAGAGGGGTGGCGAACCTGCCCTGTGGGATATGGGTTGGGACGGAAAATCTGGGGTGGCGAGCTCGCTCCGCAAGGGCAGTTGTGAGCTGGGTTGGGGCGTAAAACCTTAATTTATCCGGGCAGCGTCGGGTGCCCCAGGGTGTGACTGGGTTGAGGCTGATGGAAGGCGGGTGAGAAGGGTGGAGTGGGAGCAAGGTCAAGCGTGGTTGGGGATGAAAAACAGAAATTTCCTGGGCAACGACCGTAATTCCGCTAGTATTTTATATTTATCATTTGGCTAAAATTCCTAAGACCTGATTGAAGCTGGTTTGTTTATGGAGTGCAGTGTCCATAATGTAAAAGAGGATCGTTTTTGATTTGGGCTGGCTAGTTTACAAGTGTCTTGCACCTAGTGGATGACTGTGCATGCATCATTGTTTCCTGTTCTGCCACGAGTTGCAACCATGCATGCGAGTGGTGTGAAATGTTTGCCTGTTACGCTTGTGGATCCTGAAGTATTGCTGGAAGACTTTCGAAGGATGCTGGAGATTCCTTTATTTGTGCTGCTTAGGCGTATCTGACATGCATTTAGGTACATTATTGTACACTTTAGAAATCAACTTGTAATAGCAGTCTCTGTTAGTCACTTTGTTAGTGAAAGACAACTAATATCTTTATTTCTGATTCATTCTAAGAATTCAAGAATCTAAAATATGATTATGAAATTGAAAGGATCCTGACAAATTTAGCCCCTTATATCCACTTTAATTTTTCTTTTACTATACTTTGAATGTTTTATTGCGTTTCAGGACTATATGGTGCTCATCGCTCAGCTTGAACATCAGAATCATTTGGTACAGTTGAGGTTTTATTATATATTTTTCATTGGCTTCATTTGAGAAATTGCAATTACATCTCCTCTCTTTGGTGTGCCATTCAGAGTTTGCCATTCCATCTCAAACTTCTGGGATGCAACATTGAAGTTTTGCTCTTTTTTGAGCATCACATTGGAATGTGTTATCAAGCACCTTGAGACTAGAACTATTAAGCTTTCATTCCCTAATAATTATTGTTTACACTTAGTAATGATTAGTAATGTTGACAACCATCTGACCCTCTTGCTTTTCTGTCTTCTGAAATTGACTTGCTTCATACTATACATCAACTTCCATCTCACTTAAAGAGCCACACTCTTGATCTTACGGGCAGATCTGTTAATGTGTTGTTGCTGGGGTACAAACTGTTTGACACAGCACGTAAACCAGACCGCATGTAAAATGGACTAACTTCGTTTAATTTCAAACTGAAACAACGCAGTATGATATCAATTCATAGTATGAATGGATAATAACAAGTTATTTATTGTGTGCCAAAAGAAATGTGTCTGAAATGGTGGAAGCCGCTATCTTGGATGGAAGTCCATCCCTGGGAATAGTAGAATGTTTTGGTTTCTTTTGATTGTCAATTTAATTGATCTTTTAGTTGCCATAATTTATGGTTTTCAATTGCCAGATCATCTGTGTGCTGGAATTTATTTTGTAATTGTCAATTCAGGGCCAACTGACTTTGCAGAAGTTTTGGTTCTACCTGCAGCCAACGATGAGAACATTGGAGATACTCGTTGCCATCGTATCTTCAATAAATCGGGTATAATAATCATTAATCATGTTGAGGATTATAACGATACTCATTGTAATGGTGATAATGATTATTGTGATGATTATCATGATTTTGAGACAGATGAGGAGGATAAGGATTCGATTCTGCTTCCTGCAATGCTGCAAGACCAAATCATTGCCTCTTATTATTGCTTTCTCGTACATTCTTTCTCCAGGCTTAATTATATGAGCTTTTATTTTTGTTTAGTTTTTGTCTAAGTCATATGCTGACTTATGTTGCTCTGAGATGGGTATGCACCTGTAACAACTTGGTAAATAATATTTGAGTAGTTGTTTGTTATGCGGAAGAAATGTTGGAGTTTAATAAATGTCAAACTAATGTGTTTGTGTGTGTGTGTGTTTGTAATAATTGACAGGGAGAGTGTAGTGGTGGAGCAGTGCTTAGTCTTCTGCATGAAAAGATAACTAGCCTAATTGGGTCAGTTTCCTCTGTTGTCATGCATGCTAATTCATTTCATTTCATTCACATTTTATTTCGGTTACCAGGCACTGAAAGAATAAACATAATAGAAAACTTTTAAAAATAGCAATATCTACAGATGACCCAGAAGGCATCATTTTTCCTTTTACCAAGGCCCTGGTGGCTGGCCTTGGTATTTATTCAGTTGCTTTTTTGTTCACCAATGTTCAATCAATCATTGTTCTATTCGGTGGTTCCACAGTCGTGGAAGAGGAGTGTCATCACCCAGTCGCAAACATCTCAGTCAATTCTGGGGTAGATGATGGATGAATTGATGACTGGACACTTTTTCTATCTGATGTTGAATCATCCTCAGCATCGTCAAATTTGTTTAAACTCCCTGCCTTTCATCTAGTACAGGGGTTCTCAAACTTTATTTTTATTGTACCCCCAAGTAAAAAGTCGAATGATGGCGTACCCCCAGCAAAGTCATATCAGAAACAAAATTCCATTATGAGGTCCCATTGCAGTGACAACTAAAAGTCCATTTAATCATTGGTGACATCGTTTATTAGAGTCGTATATAGTGAGCAAAGTTTAGTTTGATTCACATAATCTTATCAACAAATTTAGACGGGAAAATTGGTCTATAACCCCTGTAAACCTAATAAAGAGCCAACCAATAGTGCTGTGTGCTTGTATTGACTAGCAAAGCTTTAAATTCAGGTTTAATATTTGCCAATTTTAAACGCAAATTTACCCCATGTTTGTTTTTGATAGCAAGAATAGTTTAAAAACCAGCGTCACACGGATATTAGCCTACATGCTGAAAGGAATCACAAAAATTTAGAGCTCGACCAGAAATTAATCGTTAGGCCAATTCATCTCTCCACTATTTGAGCTGTGAATTTCTGGCTTTGGTACTTTCAACCATTTACAGACCTACATAATTTGTTTCAAAACTATAGCAATTGGCCTAAGCATAAATATGTTGCATGTACTGTACAGTATGTGAGTCTAAATACTATGTTGTGAAAGAAAGAAATGACTTCTGTTATGTTGCAACGTTAAAAATCATTGCTGATGAAAGAAAGATGGACACAAAGTCCATAAACTCAATGAAAATTTATATTTCTGGAATTTTTCGCGTACCCCTTGCCGGTGCCTGGCGTACCCCCAGTGGTACGCGTACCACAGTTTGAGAACCCCTGATCTAGTATATTGACAGTGGTGATTATTGCAATTTTCTGAAACTGTGTTAGTTAAGGTACCCTATATCCATTTTGTTGCAATTTATTTATTACATAAATTTCTTAAGTGCAAAACATACACCCAGCAAATGTTTGACAATGCACACAAGTTTCAGGTACACTATTATGGAGCAACCTACCTCTAAATATCCGTACCTTTACTAGTTTCTCATGGCTCAAGCGTACCTTATGAGCACACGCACTGGAGTATGTATTATAATCGTTAGTTAAGTTTGTGTTCATCTTTTGTTTTTCTATATCATAATCATATCAACACTAAAGTTTATGTTTCCTTATGTTTTGCTCACTTAAGGCTTATGTCATTTACAATGTTTTTCTCCCTAGTTAAATGGGCCTCCTCTTAGTGGAACTTTGTCCCTTTGCTGGGCCAATCACTCAATGCAACAGTATCTGCTGTGGCTGCTTCTTACTTGATAAATTTGTACCTCAATTTCTTTAAAATTTTCTTTCTGCATAACAGAGCGAACCGTGTATGAAACTTTTTTTTATTATATTATGCAGTGCTGCATATATTTTTATTATATTATGTCTTGTACATTGTTGAGAGCAATAAATTTGATTTGATTTACTTTGGATTCAGCTGAAAGCACTGACAAAAAGCCTTATTTGACAAGACTTGATTACTGCAGATTACGACTTGGTATCGCTGAATGCTCACTGCTTCCTCTAGCCAGAATAATGCATCAGGCTACAAGACTATATCATGATTGCTCTTCATTCTCTACACTGGATTCCTGTCTGCGAGTTTACCCGCTTCAATTGACACTCCTTATGTAAAAAGCACATGCAGCTCATCTGCCATCCTACTAGTCTTATCCTTCATGCTTAAACCATACAACTCTGTTAAAGGCTGCTTCTCTGTTCGTGAAAATATTTTGTTTCTGGTTTTGTCTTTGGTCAGTGTTTATTTTATTCATGCCAATCCTTCCATCTGTTTGCAGTTCTCCTAACGTTGCTCTAAACTAGAAACTATTCCAGTAAACTTATTACTTATAGTTTTAACTATTGGCCAAATTCAATGTGCTTTTATGAACTTTGTAAGGAGGACAATTCATCAGTTTTTCATCAGTTTGTAGGAGGGCTCTCAATGTGTTTCTTTTGGCAGTTAACATGTTTGATAATTGGCACATGTCTGTCTGTCCCCCCCCGGCTCCAGCCTATCTCGCCGCCTCTGGTCAACGCTGAACCGATTCAGAATCGGTCAGTGCTGCTCCACGGCAAATCAAGTTCGTTGGAAGCAGACTTCAGACCCTCTCTGCGACTGCAGGAAGGTGCAGACAATGTCTCATGTCATTAACGACTGCAGAATAGCTCTGCATATTGCTGATGAGGATGCTGTCTCAGATTATGTGTAGCTTAGTGTGAACTGCAAACGCTAAATAATAATATTACTGGCACATGCGACTTTGGACTTCAGAATCTTCTATTCTACTGAGAGTATTCAGTTTTCTGCCATAGAAATGCATGTTGCTCAGTGTGTATTTTACATAAGTTATGTATTCAGATTTTATGGTTTAATGCGATATGTAAAAATTAATGGCAGACCATGACTTCTGGGGACCAAGAAGTTGCTGCTGAATTAAATTAAATATTGCAATTTTTTTTATTTGTTAGCGATACAAATGGTCAAGAGCTTTGTCTGTATTTGACTCAGTCCGTAAGTATCAGTTCTCTTACATATGCTTCTTGTTATTTTTTGCTCATAAATGTAAAGCAAAGAACAGTGTATTTAAAGCAAATTAATGAAACTACTAGTATGAAAAGTTGAAATGTTTTCATAACTAAATGTGAACAATACTACTACAGAACTACTAAGGTTAAAGCGGAATTAGTCGCTTTCGGATCGTGTAGCCCGGTTGTAGAGCCGTTATTTGCTAACCTTTCTTCTTTAGCAAGGACCTTCCAAAAATAACGTAGAAGTAAGTTTGCTCATTGTCCTTAGCTCTTCTTATCATCATTCAGCTAATCGTTTGATCCTAGCTATCGATGTTGCCATTGAACCTCTGAATTGATCTCCAATTAACTGCTTTGAAGTATTATAGGTAGCATGCGGCGCGCGCGCGCGGTGATTTAGTGTCCCACCCGAGCTCACTAAATTTTTGCACCTTGTGTAGAATGAAGCAAAGGACAATGTCAGTGGTCGACTTGAACATTTATTCATCAAGATATTGTAACGGTTTTCGTGGTTTGGACAGCTACCTGCATGGAGGTCAATCCTGCAACTAGGTCTCAATCTCTTCTTTCTGTCCCTGGAGTAGGTCCCCATAATGGCATAGTCTATCAGTTGATCGACACACCACTTCTGGCTTTAACAACTCAATCCTGAACTCAACTAAGCAGACCCTCCCAAACGCTTATTTGAAGTCGGTTATTGCGATGTCTAGGGCCTACAGAGTTCCAGTATGCCTGCGGTGGCTGTGGTCGAACGTTCCTCATTTGAGATAGTCCGGGGTTGTAAGGAAAAACCGAAGAGTCTCCAGGGCCGACAAATGCCGATGACTTGGGCTCTTTCTCGGCCTACGACTACCCCACAAACCGATGACTCTTTGCTTTGACGAGTCTTTATGATAGCCATAGCAGGATAATGGAAATCTGCTCAGACTTTAAGTAGAGCTGATCCAACAAAACTGGCTGATGAACTGAAAACCAAACTGAGTGCAAGCCAGGGATAAAAGCCCCTTTTATATCTTTTGGTGTTAAAATGTTGTACACTGCTTCTGATGAGTGATCATACACATTATGTACATTTTTTGACTTAACATTGTGTTTTGATAAGCTGGTCTAAGTGCTCTTCTGTGAACTTTTTCTTTTCCTAAGCTTCTAAATATGTTGTATGTTAAATCTGCCTAGGCATGTGTTCCATACTTTGAGATGCTAGAAAAGTGGATCTACAAGGGCATCATCCTTGATCCTTATTCAGAGGTAATCTACTGCTCAGTTCATATTCCTTTATTGAGTCATCGTAGGCATGAAGCAACCATTTCTGTGAATGTATGAATGTATCTGGACAATAACTAATGTGGAGGTGCAATAGGAAACAAAAAAAATCAAGCAAATAATAATGGAAAGACAACTGAACTTTTTGGACATGTGTGCAGCATGGAAAATGAGAGACTCGTCAAGCAAACTATTTTTCGGATGATGTATGGAGCGGGGATTAGGGGAAGACCATGTTAGGAATGGCTGGACGATATCACAGACTGGTGCGAATTGGAGATCCACAAATTGTGCAGAATGGCACAGGAGAGAGACAAGTGGAGACGGATGGTGAAACATGCGATTGACACCAATGAACACTGACCCCACGAACCGCAATGATGATAATAATGATCTGGACACTTAATGCAGCATCTTTGAAGTACCTCACAAAAGTTGCGAATATTGCATATTTTCGTCCTTTGTTAGGATGGATTGCGGGAGAAATGCTGATTTTAGATTTGCTGTATTTCTCTGTTATTAAACTTGTATATGTAACATTCATATTACTAGAATATGATGGTTTTTTCTAGTTTATTTTACATTTTAATTTGCTTTGGCATGATGATTATTCTAATATTATTTTGTGACCTACACCTAAGTGACATACTGTACTCTTGATCTGGTAGCGGCTCATGTCTAGTCATCTTAAATACCATAAGTTTACCACCCCCAATTCATTGCAATTCATTACTAAGATCCATGTAGCGCCTCTTCAGTTCATGATTACAGTACTCCTGACCACAGCACAGCCAGAGATAACAGTTTTAGTCTAGAGTAGAATGCGTTAGAATGGACTCTGAGGAACATGCACAATGCCGATGGCATACCTATTCCATACACCGAGAAGGTTTGCCATGTAGAAGTACCTACAGATGAAGGTTTTGCCATGTAGAAGTACAGACGAAGAGGACAGAGAGCATCCTGCTGCTAGGATGCAGGTAGGCTGGGGCTGGTCCCAGCAGGCATTTACAGACTGATCATCATTCATCATTGTTGTCATCACTGTTGTTATGGATCTCATTCATTCACTCAGTCATTATATTGCACCCCTTCAAGGTTAATCCTCAAGGAGCGCTCTCAACCCAATGTTGGCTGAAAAGCATGGTTTTAAGACTGCGATAGCACAGATCTGAGCAAATCATTGGCATAAGGCGTATTATATAGACAGTGGCTGCCAATTCCATACCATATCAGCCCAATAACAGAGAAAGTGCTGTGCTGTCTAAGAGCAGTTATTTGTTTTCAGTTTCTGGTGGAAGAAAATGATGCATTCCAGAAAGAGAAGCTGCAGGAAGATTTCAATGATGCATATCCTTTGTTGATATGATTATTTATTAACTTTCTCCGTCTCCTGCTATTACTTGTTTTTTTCCATACAAAATATTATTATTGATGTAATATATTATTTTAAAATTTAATCATAATTTTTTACAGTTTAAAAGTAGAACAGTCATGCACAGAATAGAATTGCTTTAAAACAGCAGAAAATTTTTCCCTTTAAAGCTGCATAAGTTTTTGACTAGTAATGCTTTGAAATGTGTTTGTGTTTGAATTTTTACTCTTTGTTCTGTATCATTTCCATATTATAGACATACATGTAAATCTGTAGACCCTTGCTGCCTTATGTGAAAATAAATAGCACTATTCAAATTAGACAGAACAGTTTATCTAAACCTGTGCAGTCTAAAAAAAATCTATTGAGAAGTAAGCTTACCTATCAGAACAATCTTTTGAACTCAGAGAGGCAAAGTTTGAAATTAGTGAGGAATGAGGTTCGTTAAACCATGTCATGCCAGGGTACTGCACTCATTAACAGTATTGACAACAATTTTCATGCCAATAGCATCAGAAATCTAACATAACTGTCTTTTGAATTACCTTTTCTCTAACCTGACTTATATTTGGCATCAGGTTTCATGACTGTTGATAGCACAACATTTGCTCTACCACAACTTTTCAAAAACTCGATATATGAGCATCTGTGTAGACATTGACTAGTAGCTTTTGATACCATCCGAATTCATTCCAGGCTTCATTTCTGATGTTTGATTAATTGCACACTTTTGACCCAATGGCAAATACCCTTCGACCATTGAGGTGTTGCAGACTATTACCATGAATGGTAGGAGCACATCAACAGAATTTAAGGGAACTTTAGGTAGGAGGTTCACTGTCCAATTAGAATGCCTTTCAGTTAAAGTATTTCAACTTAACTTCACTTTTGGCAGAATAATGAAAATTTCTGAGGCTCTACTTACAAAATAGGAGGTAGGTGCCAGAATATTTGCAAGCACTTCATCAAGACAAAGTGGTTGTCAGAGTTCAAAATTAGCATTTTGGTCGTCCGTTAGATAACTCAATTTTTTGGATTATTACATGTAATAGCTTTAACCATCCACGGCCCCCATGGGTGAAAGCCTCGGATGCAATGGCGTGCCGTTTTGGAGCTGTTCGAAAATTGTAGCGCATAGAAGATTGCGAAGTTGGCAGGCAGTCAAGAGGGTCTACAAATGATGATGGACTGCTTAAATAGAATATCGCTGAACTACGATATGAAAATTAACATAAAGAAAGCAAAGGTGATGAAGATAATTGAGAGAGGAGAGGAAACGGTAAACATCACATTAAATGGGGAGGAAATAGAACAGGTGAAGAAGTTCTGCTATATGGGAAGTGTGGTCACAGAGGATGCAAGGTGCCATGTGGAAATAAAAAGAAGAATAGCTATGGGAAAAGATGCATTCTACAAAAGGGGGGGAGCTACTCAAGGAAGCTACTGGAATAAGTTACCTATTAGTCTCCATAATGAGCTTCTTTGTCTTTCTTTGCCCCTTTTCCGCAAGCATTTGAAAACCATTCTCTTTGATTGTGGTTTGGTGTCAGGTCGGGAGCGCCTCTGAGGAGTTCTCTTGAAGGGGCGCTATATAAATGTACAATTACAATACAATTACTCAGAGGCAGTCTAAACATGAGGCTTGAAGAAGAGAATGGTGAAGACACTGGTGTGGAGTTTTTTCCTGTATGGCTCGGAGACGTGGACAATGCGGCAAGAAGACGTAAAACGACTAGAGGCCTTCGAGATGTGGATCTGGCGTAGAATGGAGAGAATCAGCTGGTTGAGCAAAGAACGAATTAGGAAATCTTACAGCTGGTGGAAGAAAAGAGATCACTGATGGGAACTATACGTGGGCGGCAGAAGAAATGGATAGGACACATATTAAGGAGCGACACCCTACTGAGAGACATCATTGAAGGAATAATGGAGGGGAAAAGGATGCGATGTAGACCAAGAACAATGTTGCTGGACTGGATGCTGACAGAGGATGGATACAGTGGACTGAAGAGAGAAGCACAGAACAGAGAAAAATGGCGTTATGAGACATACGAACCTGCCTGAGGGCAGAGAACGTGAAGTCCTGAGAAGAAGATTGCAAGCCGAATTTGGGATGGTTCACCCAGACATTGGGTATATTTATAGAAGGGATCCGAATAGTTTTAAAGAAGGCGTGACCAAGTAGCCTATACGAGCAATTCGTTCATGGAGACCAGGTGCTTGAAAAGCACAGAAAATACATTGCAGCCGATATCAGAATCAGGACAATTGTTAAGAGTTGCAGAGGACAAAGCATCATTGAGTACCTAGGCTTAGAGGACTGTCACATAATTCTTTGTTGGACTCTTGAGCTTATGGACTTTAAAACGTATGAAATGGTAGCAGCGCATTAAACCGTGTTCAATTTCATATTTCATTGCATTTATTTATAAATGCATTAAACCAAAGTAACAAAGGTACATGTAGCACGTTTACAGCATTGGGCAATGAATCTTTGTATTTTAAACATTTTAATTTCTTGTCACCTGTTTTGTATAATGTTTACTACCACGACTGAGAAATGCGTAATTGCTTATAAGTGCCTAAACGTCCTGTGCCAAAATGTCCTACACCAAAACATGCTGTTTTTGTGTCAAAAAATAAACGAAGTCACTTATGTATGTTTTGCAAGTTCAAGTCAGCTTGTTTCTTTTTAGAACTTCATTGGTTAAGGATTTTTGATCTAATTTTAGTGGATAGATTTGGCAGATTATCTGTTCAGTGAAATTCCTCAAATGATCTGTTGAACTGTGGCAAAATGTGCAGCTGCTGCATATCTGATTAGATATCTTGAAATTTCTTAACACATGTATTACCTACTGGGAACAGCATTACTCTATTTGCCATGGCCGAATACCAGTTTTTCTTGAACGAGTTGCCGACAAGTTGCTAAACACAGGCAAATACTTGAATGTCGTTCGACAGTGTGGTGAGTATACTTGAATTACTAATTTGCAGTTAATAGTTGACTTACTTTGAGCATACCAGATCCAGAAGTATTTCCTGTAAGACTATTACACCCACGTTAGCTACATTGGTAAGAGAGCTGGCGGCCGCACGTCTGTGGAAGAGAGCATGCGGACCACGGTTCGAATCCCGAAGGTGGCTATTCCAGAGATTCAAAATCTCGGGCTAGCACGGCCCGTCCACGAGGACCTAAATGGTGTGGCGTCCATTCAAACGGGCGAGCGGTGGTGAAGGACCCTCAGGGTCGAGGCCATAAGACAGCCGCTATATAAAAATCTGATTACATTTACATTTGCATTTACCTCCTTTTATCTTGTTTATACAAGATATTTGTATAGTACTTTTTTACACCACTTTATCTGTTGGAGTAATGTGGCAGAAAATACTGCTGGAAACTCATGCTTATTAGTTCAGATAATTGACTGATTGATTGATTGATTTTTTTGGTTGATTAATTATGCTTGTTGTGTTGATAAGTTTAGTACGAAGACGACGGAAAACAGTTGATCCCTGGTCTGATGGGTTTGGTTTGTGTTGTTTTTTCTGTAACTGCAGAAGTCCAATGACTGCATCAATTATTGGCTTAACTGTCATGCCATTATGAAAAACATGGTGCAAACTGCTCTGCAGATTTTGGCATAACCTAAGAATGTATGGTTTAAGAACCTTGTGTTTATAAGTTTATAACACAATTACTTAGCACTTTTTTATCGATACTTAGTCATTAGATAGTGGTGCAATTATATAAATAAATGCATTTATAGACACGATTAAATGCTATGACAACAATAAATAATGGTAATAGCAATACTAATCATAATAATTTTAATGGCATTAAATAGAAATGATGATGATAATAATAATAGCAGCTTCATAACACCATGCGAGGAAACCTAGAATCCTTTGTCACTATAAAACTTGACAACACGCAATGGTTTGCGGCCCATGTTACCAAATGTGGGAGTCTTGAGTGTTAGGTTGCTGGCTACCTCTACCTATTTAGCTTCAGCTGCAATCCGCGCTTGAACTCCAATCTGCCATTCTCAGTTGTTGGTCTGCAGTTGCTGACTCACAGATGGGTGATGTGTTGATGACCAACTGGGTTATATCTTGTGTTGATTAGTGCGATGTAGAAGTACAGACGAAGGGGACAGGGAGCATCCTGCTGCTAGGATGCAGGTAGGCTGGGG
Source organism: Lumbricus terrestris (assembly GCA_949752735.1). Taxonomy (NCBI): domain Eukaryota; kingdom Metazoa; phylum Annelida; class Clitellata; order Crassiclitellata; family Lumbricidae; genus Lumbricus; species Lumbricus terrestris. The sequence continues at coordinate 13,401,116 of OX457046.1, forward strand.
CTGGTCCCAGCAGGCATTTACAGACTGATCATCATCGTCATTCATCATTGTTGTTGTCATCACAGTTGTTATAATGGGTAGATAAATAAGCAGCTTGAGATCAGGGTATGATCGAAACTGATAGAGCAGTGCGGTCCAACGTGCGGCCGGCCCACGGAGTCATTTCAAGTGGCCCGCCAGAGCATGCTAAATCCTTGCACTGTGTGCAAAATGAAGTAAAGGACAAAGACTAGTCGAATTTAACGGTTATTTTTTATTGATATTCTGGGGTTTGGAAAGCCAGCGGAAAAGCCAATTCGACAGCTAAAATCTTATTTACATTAAGGTTAGGTTGCTGTAGTCTGTGAAAAGACTGAGAAACGACTTCTTGTTTTGAACAACTTTTAAGTTTTACCCCTTTGTAGGCCTACTCAACTAAACTTCCCTCATATAGCCTACCGTCCAAACTGTTAATTTCTAATCAGTTTCTGAAATGTGCACAGCATTTCAGCACGGCTGTAAGTAGCTGTGACAGCTCCTTTAGAGAAATTGACCATAAGGAGTCTTGAGGGTCAAAGGGAAACTATATCGATGAGAGTCCACATCAGAACCGATGAATGACGATGTCTTGGGTTCATTATCAACCGATGACTAGGACTGCTCCTTAGTAAACCGAATTGACTCTGGTTTCGGCTCCGTCACCAGTGGAGATGAACCAAAAAACTGTAAAAACTGGGTGACGAAATGAGGAGCTGAGTTTGCCAAACCGTGGCTGGGCAACAAAATTAAAAACGAGCTGAGCGCACCTAATAATTTCGGTGCTGATCTATATTCAAGCATGTAAACTGTGGCATGTGTAGGCTATTAATGGTACACTATACACTGTTGAGTTTGTAGGAAAACAGTTGGAAATAAAAACTGTATGACAGCAGTCTACTGTTTCAAATATTACAAAATTTGCAAATAATAGACAGTAAGTGAATACTACATGTATATTGAACTATTGTGAGACATTGCTTGAATTTTATTAATGGCAGGTCGAGATGTGAAGTGTCCAACTGCTCAGGAAATTGTCTACACTATCAAAGAGAAGCAATACTTTGAGCACATCGAAAAAGCGTATGACTACGCGAGCAGACTCCTTCTTGATTTACTTATGGAAGAAAAAGAGCTGATGCCTCGGTTAAGGTATTGCTATACCAGCACTTAGACTATTGTTTTTCAGTATTGTTTTATTCTCTGGTTATATTCCATTAATAGACAAAAAGATTCGATAGGTGGCGCCTTGTCATGTTAACACCAGCTTAGCTTGCGGCTATTATTTTCTTTATTTAAAAATACATTAATTGATTAGTTTTCATATCTCGTGATAATACTGTCAGAATAACTCTTGCTGCTTCAATTTATGTGGAATAAAATGTTGTTTTGTGACAGTTTATTCTGCAACCACACTGTTTAAAACAAAAGGTACGACACCATGTTTACGACACCCAATTATCAATAAGCCAGTGACCTTAATGACGCTGACTGCCACTTCATTGCTCCACATGGAAAGTTCTTTTCCACTATGGATTGTGGCGTCTGGCCTTCTCTCGTCAGCAGAAACCTCCAACACATACCCTGCATCGGGACCATTCTTTACCCTAACAATCTGCAGTACCACAGTTCTGTCCATTTTTCCAATAGCTGGGACTCCAATCTCTGCTCCGATTGGTACCAGACTGCAACGTGGAACATACACTCACTGCGTAACAAATATTTAGCATTCTGTGAAATGACCTTGACCTTGTCATGACTGAGTTCTGGCACCGACAGTCGACTGATGCCACCTTCTGTGGCTCGGTGCCCTTGGGCTGCTCATTCATAGACCGTCCAAGGCCTGGAGCTTTGGATGCGGATATGTGTGGAATAGGCCTCCCTTCCAGCTCGGAAGATCGCTCTAGCCTCTCATCCAATCGCCTTCGAGGCGCATGTGATCTCCATATCTTCTCCTTGTGGTCCTCCCACGGTTCTAGCGGTATGTTGACCTGCTTCAACGCCACTTTCACCATTTTTTTGGTGATGAATTCTCAACATTTCTCAAACAATTTGCCGTATACAATTCACAGGTCATCGTTGCTGGGGGTTCAAACTTGCATCTTGAAGATACCACTACACATCGTCATTGGACTTAAAATCAATTGCCAACCAATTTAGATTAACCCAACACATTGCCAAACCGTCACATGAGAACGGTGGCTGGCTCGATGTCATCATTACTTACGCAAGACGATTGTGTCTGCATCTACACGCCAACCATATTCTACCACTGTCTGGTTATGGCTAATATTCCATCCTTTCACAATGTTCAGACTGTCCTCACGAAACAGGTTCAATGCTGCTCGACGTTGGACCGTGATGCCTTCAGACTGGCGCTTCTGGAAGCTCCAACAAATGCCGCTCGACTGGAGTTTCACTTGTCAATAACTCCACAAATGTCTGAAAGACGACGACGAACAAGTATGGTCTCCATAGAGTGACCTTTCTGAAAACATAAATGTTAAGAAGTGGACCAAGCACAGATTCTTGAATGATCTTAAAGTTTGCTATGCAATGATCTTGAAATTTTGGCAATGAGTACTCGTGACCAGTAACCACTTGCACGATGGATCCACTCATGACTAAGCACTACAACCTTGTATTGTAGTTGACACCGCAGATACTTTGGTGATTGGCTGTGTTGAGGCAACCATCAACTAGCATCATAGATCACAGACTTTGGTTTGAATGAGCAAATCGTCTTCTGGACACAGTTAATATTTGCAGACCTTTCAATGACTGCTTTATTCTGCCTAATTCAACATAGCACTGGTAAGTGCAAACTTCAGGCATTATTAATTTGTCACTTACACCATTGAGTATTTAAATGATGGATATTTTTGTTGTTTTAGATCCATTAAGCACTACTTCCTTCTTGACCAAGGAGATTTCATTGTGCAGTTCATGGACATGGCTGAAGATGAAATGAAAAAACCTATGGATGGTTCGTTTTGCGTTTTCTTTTGATCAGCAATGCAAATGGAGTTGAGGCTCGGGATATACAGACTTAAGAAGAATAGAACTTAACTAAAGACACAGCAAAAGTGTGTACCGAGAAAACCTTAACTAACGTTAAGTTAACGAGAACTCTGACAAGAAAACTGCCCTAGCAGCAACAATGCTGTCCAAAACATCAGAGTCCTCCTATGCCCCTGAAGTCTTTCCCTATATAAGAGAACTCTGTCGCTAGTTGTCTCTTACCTACATTACTGTTCACAGTAATGTAGGTAAGGTTTGGAATGTGTCTTGTCAGCTAATGTAGTTTTTCTTTAATGAAGTCGTCAAGAGACATCGGTCATATTCGGCTATCTTTCAGATAAGCTGCTGCTGAGCACAATTGAAGTCTGTTGCAACTTAACAGCATGTTCCACAGAGTCATTGATGACTTTTATGCTTGCCACCTTCCGCTTGGTATCAACGTAGGCAGGGCTGGAAGTTAAAATAATTTGATCATCTGTAAGAAATGTGGACCAATTTTACCCAGTAAGTGCAGTGAACAGCTGCATAGATCTTTCAGTGACAAGATCCAATTAGTCTATTCCTGTAATTCTTCAATCAACCCTTCTGATATCTATTTTCATCTGTCTTCAAATCATCACATATTTCTCCCTTATTCCAGACGCAATCAGAAAACAATGCAAGACCAATAAAATCCTCACTCATGTACCACAGATTCTTTCTCATTTTCTTCAGTGTAATGCTTTTTCAACTGCTGGCCACCGCTGCTGGAACAGTCTGCCTACCACTATTCATTAGACCAACTCAGTTGAGGCTTTCAAATTTTGACTGAAGACATATCTATTTTCTAAGGCGTACCTCTGACTGATTGCGTTTGTGTTTGTAGAGGCGTCCTTGCAACGGCATGTGCTGTGTTACGGCGCCATAGAAATTGACATTATTATTATTATTATTATTAATGTCTGTCACTTGACTGTCATCCTTGCCAAATTACTCCACAAAGTCTGGAGGAGGCAGAGGTCTTTATGTGGAGCATCTGAACTGTTGTTTAGAGCAGTGAACCTGGCCTTCACATTCCTGTTAACGGTGAACAGAAAAATGTGTTGAAGAGCCTTTGGCTCTTGAGCTGTAGGTTTTAATTGTTCATGAACAAGTAAATTTTTGAACAGCAAATTCCCTTTACCATCCATCTGGCATAGTGAAATGCTCCTGAAGGGCTGAAACGTACATGATCATCATCAGTAACATTCGCACCCAGTATCATCAGTGACAATTTGATGAACTTGAAGCAATCCTGATGCAGTTGAATATCTTGGCTAAGTTGAGTCTGAATGAAGCCTATAATTGTCCTCCCTTTTCTGGTCAAGCCATAAAAACTCACCAATTGTGAGATAAGATTTGGCTCCAATGGCTACAGCATAAAGTATGGTGTATTTGCTAGTGTCAATAAAATTCCACTATTCTTTTAATCGAGTAAGCTTATAATATTGCAATCTGTGGTCCGGAAGACTTGAACTATTGTTCGAACACTGCAGCTGAAATAAGTTAAAAGATATGATGCCTACAGACTAAAGACAGTAGATGCTTGTCTTGCCTGCCGAATGACTGTAATGGCATCGGTTTGAACACCAGTGTTTACGCTGGTTATATCGGAACAAAGACCTGCAAGCCAGTCTGGTACATCTTTTCAGTCTTGTCATATTTGGATCACAGTGTTTTCCACAAGTTTGCCAGTACAAGTTGGGCTCACTAGGAGTTCAGGAATGGCCAACAATTTATCAACATTCATTCCTCATAGAACAATTGGCATCCTGTCAGCCAGGTCCTTATCAGGGTCTGGTCGTAATTTTCTGTCAAAATGAGCAAAAATCGTGTTTGGTATGTTTCTAAATTTCCTAACTGTTTTCCATGCTCTCCAGATAGAACTAGTTGACAATGTCATGTCCTCAACGTCAATGCCAAGAGCAAGTAAGAGCTGTAGCAACAATGTGTATTGCTTCTCATGGTGTAGCTTTTGTGCGATCAAAGATTGCCACAGACAGTGGATCATCAATGAGCTGTCATCTTTTTGAGTGTAGTGAACATTGCAGTTTGATGAGTTTGTATTGTTATCCATGGAGAGTGTTTGTTTTTATCAGCAAGTCTTGTGTCAATGAAACTTGCTAATTAGCAGTTCTTAATCATCAGTATCATCCTTGTGTTCTGTCACTGTAGCTGATTTTGTATCACCTTTTGCTTCCATTGCCTTTTTGATGCGACAGATTTCTTCAAACTTCCTCTGTATTTGCTTCTCTTCACATTCTTTGAATGCTACAGACTCACTGCCAGTGGTCGTTTTCCTCTCTTCTCTCTGGTCCTGTAGAAAAATCCTGTCTAGTTGAATTTTTATTAGTCTTTTGCAATCTGCACTTTCTTTCCGTTTCTTATATTGTCATTCCAACTCGAGAGTCGAGACACCCAGCAAAGATGCTAAGACTTAATATAATATTCTTTGAAGCATATTGTGCAATGTGCATCTTATAAGCAAGTAAGTAAAGAAAAAAGTAGTCCATTGCACTGTACGCAAAAGTAGCGGGTTATATTCGGGTGCGTGTTATACCCATGTGCGTGTTATATTCACGAAAATACGGTAGTTACTTTTAAACCTCTTAGTTACTTTAATATAGTTTAAGTGTTTTCCAGTCTTAAAATGTATTAAAGTTAGAGGCTGAAGTTTAACCTGTTCGAGCCCTTCTATAATTGTTCTGAATTTTGTCAAGTTCTGGAACCATTATTACAAAAAAGGACTGTTTATTACATTGTGATCAATTATTTAGAACTGTCAAATATGTCAATTCTGTAGCACAAGTTCACACGAAAAATATGCTGTCTTTTGCTTCTGTATGACCATCCATACACATTCATATATACCAACAATTTGGCACTCAAATTGGTTGACAGATGCTCTGGTCTGCCTCATGAGATGACTTGGTTGTAATCTGCTTTTGAAACACCACCTGTGCTCGTTGGGACTTCTCAGTGGCAGTGCCATGGTCTGGATAGTTTCAGTCCATTTGTGACATTAGTGTTGCATGTGACTTTATGGGTTTCTCTAACATGAACGTTATTCCTGTGTGCAAGTGAATGCGATTAATCAACTTTTCATTATTTTTTTGATTTTTTCAGAAATTATGCCAACTAGGTTGGAAACATTATTGGAACTGGCATTGAGGACTAGCACAGCGAATGTTGATCCTTTTAAAGATGACCTAAAGTTAGTTAATATTTATTGCTTGAAACTTGTATGTGTTTACATTATGTGTTTACATATGTTTTTAAAAATTAAATCAAAGGTCTAGATTCTATGATGCAAATCAGTAATACATGACAGGCATTAATTAATGAATAAATGGATGAAATCATCTGACTTGGTAATATTTAGTTAGGCTATTATGAAGACTGATTATGGAAAACATGTCAAACTCAAGTCTAAGGATGTGTGCCACTAAGGCAGTCACAACATTGTCTGTGGACGACATAGTCATTTGTCAGCTGCAGTTTGTTTTGAGCGATTATTTCATATATGAAGTATTAGCATTATTATGATGGTATGAAGAGTGAATTGTGAAAATGAACATTTTCAATTTCACCAGATGCACAAGATAAATAGGGCTTAACTGGTCCAGTGCTGTGGAATTCACTGCTCAGTTCAGTTTGGTTGTCGTTCAGTTCAAACTTAATACTTGTCTCTTTCACGTTGCATATCCATTGTTGTCTGGCTATTAGTTTCTCTGATCTGTCGGTCTGACATTTCCAAAGGATTAGGATTTTTGCAGCGATTGAAAGATCATCAATTGATATCTTAGTCGTTATGATAAATGGTGCTATAGAAGTCATTTGATTAGATTAGGCAAAGAAATTCATGCCTCATCGTCTAGTGGTCAACACTGATGATTTCTACGACATAGCATCCAGGATATCTGTAAATCCTATCGTATCTACCATCCTTGGAGAGGTTGCGAATATCAGACAATAATTCATTCTGAGGTGAACTGATGCTGGCTTAAGTATGGCTTCAGTCAATATAGGATTGATTGGACTTGATAATTGATATTTTGGTTGAATGTATTTAACATGTTTCCTTAGTGGTTCAGTTTTGATGTATTACTGAGAAGCTCATACCATTCATTAGCCAACTGCTTAGCACCATCTGTGTATATGTGTAGTTAATTGCTTTATGAACTGAATGAACTCTGCTTATAATGCAAAAACTGGCTTCATTGCAAACAGTGTTTCATGGTGTTCCGTCATTAGTGCGCAGGACAAAAGCGCACCGACATAAGCGCGAACCGTCAAAAGCGTGCAGGACAAATGTGCGCAGTCAACAAGATATAGGCTAACATACACAGACAAAAAACTGAAGAAACTCACGAACAAACTCATGTGTAATTGTTTGGCGAATGTGCAAATGATGTGAACAACAGAAGAAAAATATAATGTCCCAAAAATTAAGTCAAAATTCTCGAGAAATTGTATTGGTAAGATACTCTAATCTAGTCAATGCAAATATGCAAATGACATGAACAACTGGTAGATAGCGAGCCTTCTAGAATCTCTCGGTTTCCATATAGAAGTCTCATCAAATGGCAATTAAAATTACAAAGCAGTGGTTAATTTAATTTCTTGTTTGTGGACAAGCAACTTTTATTCAAATAGGTAGTTGAATCGTTGCCATGGGGAAAGGCTTTGAATTTAGGCTACATGTAGGTGAGATGTACATGTATAGGTGGGTATTGCTTTCAATTATGTTAGGCAAAGTGAAAGTACAAAAGTACCTTATGCTTCACATCCCGCGCTTATGTTTGCGCGCATTTGACCCGTGCACGCTTTTGTCGGTGCGCTTTTGTCCTGCGCGCTAATGACGGGTTACCATGTTTCATATATAATGTTATATGCTCAATCAAAGTTAGAATCGATGTAATTCATTATCCTGTGTCAGATGTTTGCTTAAAGCTTCGGAATTGTAAACTTTGTGTGGAGAGGAATCTAGGTGCATCTTGGCAACCCAGTCGGAATTGGCATAAAGCAAGCAGACTATAATTTTTCTTAGAAGTTTTGACCGTACAACATAGTTTTTTTCTTCTGATTTTATCCATAGGGTTGAACTTCTGCCTTATGATTTGATCTCGCAACTGTTTAGGATTCTAACTATTGAGACAAAACAAGAGAAAGGTGAATATTTTGTCTAAGTTGCATTTTTATAACTTGGATATGTGGCTGTCTTTGACAAATATCTTCAGCTTATTCAAGTCTTGTCTGAACTGCCAAATCAACCTAGAATCATTCTTAGCTGTTGGATTAGTATGTTATTGTACTCATATGTTATTGTACTCACATGCAGACATTTTTAGAGGACTACTGCAAAAGAAGTTCAGAAGTGCTTGTGAACTAGCCTGGTGTCCATAAACACAATAAATGCATGCAAGCAAGTCAGAGATTAGTAGTCACCAGTTGTAATGCACTGGAGGCTAAGTGTTTACAGTAAATGCAAACTAGATAGTAATAAGGTCTTAGATGGGATTAGATGAGAAATGCTTACATGTCTGCACGATTTTCTTTCATATCAGTTTGGTCCTATGCAGATTAATTTTTTCAAATTCACATTTTTTAATCTATTCTATGAAAAGTGAACATAGCATAATATTTGAATGCAATCATCTACAGCTTTTTGTTTAATTAAGTGCCATAAATGAGTGACAGATATATCAAATGTCATAGTCTAACAGGTAAATAGTTTTAAAAAATAGATGAACTCGTGAGGAGAAGAAGCCTGTGAGGCTCATTATTTTAGTCTTATTTACCACGATAGAACCGATCTCGTTTAAACTTGAAGGAGATCGTGACATGGAATGGACAAGGCAGTAGTAAAATTATCGACAATTGAGTTGGTGATTTTCGCAGACCAGCTTGAATGAGCTCATAATATAGATGCCATTGTCATCGGAGTTCCATTGTTTATGTCCAATAACTTTAGAAGAAAAATGATCTTACATTAGTTCTACACATTGTAGAGCAAAGATTGAGCCGAGTTCTAATGTTATAGCCATGCACAGAAACATTAGTTTGGAAATAATCATTAAATGTAAGAGGTAAAGTGTGGCCATGTTGTCAGTGCATAGAATTAGTAAGTTGATTTTCTCACACAGCAGTACATCTTTTACTGGTGTGTTGTAGATTATAACGTTGACCCAACTGACCTTCATTTGTCTGGACTGGAGGCGTTTACATTTGACTATGTTGTCAAGTGGCCCGTTTCGCTTGTCATCAGCCGAAAGGTTAGCCACTAGGGTTGCCAGGTGGCCTACGGAAATTACCTGACAATATCACGTTACGGGCCATGTGTGTGTGTGTATGCATTGGAAGATGGCGGGTGAGAAGGGTGGAGTGGGAGTGGGATGAGACGTGGGGGAGAACGAAAAAGCGAAATTTCTCGGGCAATGTTGGGTAAATTAGCTAGTATGTATATATATACACTTATATATATATATATACACTGCCTTGTATACATACATACATATATATATATATATGAGGCAGTAGCAGTGCCAGAGACTGTTTGAAAGTTGCTATGTGTGAGCCAAACCACGGACGCCTAGATAAACTGACTGTTAAAATCTAGACGGCCATGTGGACACTCAGCTTATAGACCTATAAGGTGGATAAAATTGTGCATAGGCCTATCTAGTGGCTGATTTGAAAATTTGGCGCCGGTACAAATGACTGAATTTGGATGTTAAACTATTAGCACATTTAACGATTTTATCACTCAGTTCCATTCTGTAATCTGTAGATAACCCCAGCTGATCTAGACATGCAGGGCAAAAAGTGCGAAATTCCACATATCTGCATGTTGTTTACAGAGGATGATGTTGAGGATGACTATGATGATGAGAATTATTGCAAGGCTGATGGATGATGACTCACAATTGTCAATTTCAGGCACTAACAAGATACCAGATGCTATTTCGACATCTTTTCTACTGCAAGCATGTCGAGCGCCAGCTGTGCAAGTGAGACAACTAATGATTATCACTTATTACATAAGTTGAGTGCTGCAACAAAACAGCGCATGACAAAAGTGTGCAGACAGTAGTGCTAAACAGAAATCCACCCCGACAAAAGCGTACAACAACCTGGAGAAGTATCTAATATATTGACTAATGATCAATAACGTACTGCCTACCACCTAGGGCTAAATTATTATTTACAATTTAAGTTATTACGCACCATGTTTCCAGCACCATGGAAACAAAATGCAAATAATGTCCAATTAGCAAATGACATCCGGGTCATTCCACCTGAATTCAACACATGGCTAAACCATCTCAGATTTCAATGAAATGGGAAGACTGACCTTCATGTACGGAGGATGAGGACAGTGTATGCATTCATCTTAAACTCGATGCCAATTGCCAAATTTTTGACATCTTCATACAACAAGCACTTAAAAAGGGTCATATCAGATTGTAAAGATCTATTGGTTAAATTTATTGGCAGTTTTAAGACAAAGATTAAAAAGGTCATCATAAAGAAATAAAATGTCGTCGGGAAAAAAATTTCAGACAAAGGGCCTTGCCATTTTCCGTCTTAGACCCGGCTCCTTTGTGAAACCACTTTCAGCCCTGTGTATGCTTGATTGCTAATTTTTTTAATTTGTGGATTGAATTATTATCTTTAGTGATTTTGTCTTCAGTTCAGTTTTGCTTAAGGCTTTGGAATTGTAAACTTTCTGTGGCAAGGAATCTAGGTGCATCTTGGCAACCCAGTCTGAACCAAGAGGAGTTTCTTAATCTCTATTTCAGCATCTTAGCTTCAGTTTGTGTCTTGAATAATTGCTTCTATCTTTTCCAGTGTTTGGTTGAGTAACAAAACTGCGAAGATGTTTACCCTTCATTCAACCAAATGGTATGCTGCTGCATTTGCCCTCCGTCAGCGAATGCTTAATTTTGTGCAGAACTTTGAATACTACATGATGTTTGAAGTGATTGAGCCCAACTGGCAACTGTTTGAGTCAAACCTTGAAGCAGTAAGAGACAATCTTTCTTCTGTTGTTAATTTACATTCCACACTCCTCCAACGCATATAATGCTACCTGTAAAACCAGTTAGATCTATTATAAATTTGTTGCACTACTGCAGCAGTGCCTTCGGTTCTTGATGGCATCCATATATTTCAACCCATCTTCATGGTATCTTAGAATCTGTGACAGTGGCCCATTGTTTATCTCTTGATATTTATTCTCTGTCTCTAGAGTTACTTTCTGCTGCTAAACTTTTCTTTCACTCTGAAATATGGTTATTGGTTTGCTGTTAATGTTGATATTTAAAAACTATAAATGTAATTGCAACTCTGTAGCTGTAAGTAGTTTTTACTAAGACCTGCAGTAGTTACAAAAAGTATTAACCAGTGCATTTGTGGTGCACATTAACATCGTGTGTGGGACCTATGGTGCATTACTTGTCGCTGTCTCAAAACTACTTTCTTTTCTCTGGGTATTTTGTGCTGGGAGCACCTCTGATTGGTGTGCACTGTGGGAGGCACTTTATAGATATAATACAATGCAATCAATACAATGACATGAGTCATATGAATGACATATAATGCCAGTGTCCAGAAAAAGAAGTAAAACAATAAAAGAAACTTTCCACATATACATGTAATTTGGAATAATAACTAAGTTTAATTACCTTTACCCCTAGGTTTAGTGTACCTGCATATTAACCCTTTGATATGTGCTGTTAACATTTTATTCTGGTTGCAGTGCTACAAACAGGTGCAGTTAATTAATAGAGACTTGCTAAAAATAAAAGGATGCACAACTGGCTTTGTATTTACTGCAGTGGAAAGTAATAGCTGGATTTTCAGTGTCAACCAGAGCATAGACCAGCGTTTCCCAAAGTGGGTTCCGCGGAACCCAGGGGTTCCGCGGGCTAGCACAAGGGTTCCGCGAGAAGTTGAGAAAAAAAATTGAGAAATTTTATTGCAATACAACATTTCAAGCAGCTTTTGAAAATGCACTGGAAGTTTGAAACTATATAGCGTCAGTCGTCTTTTGTGATTGTTCTCATCCGACCTTTCAGTGATTATTAGCAATCCAATAATAATTAGCCTAGTATGTAGTTTGTATAAGCTTAGACATCACTGCTGAACGTAATGTAGGGCAGTGCTTTAGGCCTTAGTCTGAACAGAGACGCAGTCATCTTTGTTATCGTTATCTCGACGAAACTAGCCTGAGCACCGTAAAACACAAGTCTAAAAGAATCGCCAAATCTGATCTTGCAGCAGTAGCAACAAATAGTGATTTTAAATTGTTTGTGTGAAAATTTGCCAAATTTGAGTAAATTCTACGTACGCTATCTAGGGTTCTAACCTCTTTTATTTAATTTAGAAACGTGGAACGCTTTCCAAACTCACACGATTTTTGATGGAATGGTTCTTGAGGAAACCATCGTTCAGAAATTGCAAATCATTTTCATGACCTGAAAGCGAGCTTGTTTAAATGCTTCCTTTTCATGAATTACGATAATAAGATACGAAACCACTCAATGAAGGTGAAAAGCAGCCAAATCTTCGAACAGAGACTACGAACTTCTAATTGACCTATCACGAATGAAGCAGAATTCCAAATGACTCTTCACATTCTAACCTCATGTAGGGCAGTAGCATCCACAAATCGTGGTTTTAAAGCAGTACGATTTAATCTTTCATGATATTGTAAGAAAAATAAACTTTCTATAGTTTAGTGTGTTTAGATATGTAGGCTTAGAATTAATTATTTGTAGCCGCTGCTTCCTGTGCGTTCCGCATGATTCAGTGCGTTTAGTTGAGATTGGGGTTCCGCCAGAAAATATTAGGACGACAAGGGTTCCGTGGTCCAAAAAGTTTGGGAAACGCTGGCATAGACAGTCATCCAGAATACATGTATGTGTTCACCATGTGCATTTAGTTGGTAATAGATGTTTCTAATCATTTAGGTGTCTAACATTGATGATGTGCTGGCTCATCATTCTGACTTCCTTAACAGTTGCTTGAAGGAATGCATGTTGATGAGTCCCAAGCTTCTCAAGATTGTACACAAGCTGATGGTTGTGTGTGTCACCTTCTCCAACTTCATGCAGGTCAGGTGCAATGCATATAATCTTAACAGTCTGACAGTGAGAGTGATAGGAGGTTTAACAATAATTAATAGTTGTTCTTTTAAGTGACAATTAAATGATCATTTAAAGAAGATATACCACATTTGGCTTAGGGGATGGCTTAACAGGTCTAAATATTCCTTCTATGGCAGACCATTGTGAGACCATTGACCGAAAGACCTGGTCTCTCAAACGATATTTAAGATGTCGTTCCTTCAAGCTCAAATGAAATTGACAAATGTTTCACTCTTTAAGATCGCCAAATACTTAACTTCCAACACTACATGTACATGGTTCCTACCTAGGTTTCAATGTTTGTAGCAAAAGGAGTCGAAAACAGTTTGAACTTTGGTTCAAATCGCAAAAGAACTGCAAAATCGGTTTTTAACCGATTTCTTTCTTTAAAACACCAAAAGCAGCTGGCTTTTGCAGGCAACATTAGTCGGGTTCACGGGCCGCATATTTGAGATCAGTTCATCTGTTGATGCTACTCAGCCTATTGTGTCATTTATAAGTACTTATCAACCAAACTGACATATCTTATTTACCTTATTTTTTGCAGCTCTTAGTATTTGAATACAATCAGTTGATGCCTTGAGCATTAGGCACACCTGACACAGGTACTATAAAAAGTTGTCAATGGTTATTATTGTTACATTTAGCAGGGCAGGTCTGAATATACCTTCTATGGAGGTACCATAATTACTGATTTGGTTATGTTTCCATTTGTCAGAGGCTTAGTACAAACATTGAGTTGGATGTGAGTAGCCTTACCACAGTATCTACTCTTCAGGCAGTTCCAACTACTAAAGAACTTCGAGATGAACCAGATAAGAAAAGAGCAGCTAACAAGGTACTAATATAATCTAATGACTTTATAGCATCAATAACTTAATGTGAAAAGCATTCATCAGTGATCTTTTCAACTCATAGTCAAAGTCATAATTCGTTAGAGGCACCAGGTTGAAGTATAATATAATAGGAAAACAAGAACCCAGGCTACACACTACACAGGATAAGCATTGCTAAGCAAGCTGAAGCAGGTCATATGACTGTTTATGAATAAATTCCTTCTGAAATCTTTTTAGGAGCAATGATCCATAGACACTGAAAGCAGCTGTCTTCTGTGTTTTTGCATAGACACGGACAGAATTATTTGCTATAAACAATTGGTTTGTTTTCTCTTAACATGATTGTCATTTGGGATGTAAGAGACTGCGGCAAAATATTTAAATTTAGATGTCAAATTTTCATTATTTTAGATGATCCTGGAACATGTGGATCAGTTAGCAGGAAGTGAAAATTTTGAGCAGTCTATTATGACGTTTGACAACAATTTCACCCATCTTCTTGTGGATCTTTTGGACAAAATCATGGAATTCAGTATTTCAAACTGTGAACATAAACTCATGAATATACTTTACAGGTAAAAAAAATCGTTTTACTACATATACCATCACAACCAGATGGATTGTCATTCGGGATGTCCTCAAAGAGGGGTTGGGAGGAGTAACAAGGAAGTAGTTATAAATGCTGAATGCAGATGTTGGCATCCAACTTTTGGACATGTAGCTTTTTGTATGCCAAATGCTTTAAACAGTTGCCCAGACTGTGCTGGATCCAATTGCATTCATGAGTTGATTTCCAGGATTGAAGCATACCTTCCACAGGTCAACAGAGTGGCCTAATCTAGGCCATATTACTTCTTTGTGTCATGTACCTCCACGGAAAGAGTGATGCCAAAAGTGAACAAGGGAAGTAGTGGTTCGTGGGAAACCAGAGTAGGTAGTTTTTGGCATATGGATAATGGCATGGCATGTTTTTGCAACTGCTTAAACCACCGGTAGTTGCCATGCACAATTAAATTATCTTCTTATTGTTGCTTTGTAACTAATCCTTTTTATTGATACGTTTTTATTCTTTTCAAAGCCAGACCGTTCAAATGTTGAATAACTGTAGCCAGGCCTGGCCCTAGGATTTGCGAGGCCCAAAGCAGCAGCGGGTTCCCAAGCAAAATTTTACAGAGTTGATTTCCTGTCAATACGGCATTTGCACTACGCCTACCAATCCCCTACCTTCTTTCGGAATCTGCTCGAAGGATAATTATTTTGAAGAATGTTTACAAGATAATCATTTGAAGGGAACATAAATCATCCTGCAGCAAAGAGATGTTTGCTGAATATCAGCTGTATTTGTAAGAACAACACAAATGGGGCAACTGCGCTAAAGAAGAAGATTGACTTGATTGGCAGCCAGAGAAAGAAAGATAATGTACAAAAAATTCTCTACTTGCTTAGCTTAGAGAAGAAGAGATAAATATGCAAGTGGAACATATTCATGATCTTGAAGCAAATCATGTTTGGCAACACTAAAAACAGAAATTTAACAATGTTTTTGTGGAGAATATTTACTTCCAGGTATTTAAATTTAAATAGCCATGTCCCTTCTTGGTAATTGGCTACTTCTCCATAGTCAAATGTATTTTTATTCATCAGCCAAGTCAAAAAAATTATTTTGTGCAGCGATTATTCTGAAATATCTTGAAATACACATTCAGATGTTTTGATCTTTCATTATTTGAGGACACCAGCCAACACCAAACTTCATGAATTTCAATCCATGTCATATTTTCAGACACTTTTCTGTGGTCAAATAGGTTTTCTCTCATCAGCCAAGTTCAAACACTACAATTTAGCTAATGATGTAAGGTATAAAAAAATGCAAACCAAATGCGATGCTGAAATTTGGGATTTGAAGTTGACAGCTGCAAAGCTCAAATGTTTTGAGGGCCGTTGTATTGTTGCCTTTGAAAGAATATAAACTTGACTAAACACTTGACTTTTTGGGCTCTTCACCACCTGTTGCTAAAAATTTGCTTTACAAGTCTTTTAGTACATTTTATTCTGTTCATAAGATTTTTTATGAATTGTTGATTTTATGATTTTGAATTTTATTTTATAAGATATTTAATATATTTATCAACTTTGAGGTAAACGCATGAACTAATCTACTGTTTAATCAAAGATTATTGTCAAAGGAATAAAAACCCAATTCATTTGGTTGGACATTAGGCAATAGCAATGGCTAGGCTCGACCTGAGCGTTCTTTCTTCTCAATTACCATCTATGACTTTTTCTTTGGTGGTGCGTGACCTTGGGGTGCTCCTGGACTCTGAACTCACCCTTGCATTTCATATAGATCAGGCAAAAAAAAAATAATGTTGTGTTTCCGGTAACCCGACCGACCCTCTTTTATTGCCGCGACTCAAATAATTTTGTAAAATATTTTTATTTAAAAAAAAATTTATTAAAAAAAAATTTATTAAAAAAATTTTTTTTTTTACATAATACGGTGACATTGCCTTCCGTATAGAGTTGGATCTTAGGCCAAAAAACTAATGTTGTGTTTCCAGTAACCCGACCGACTCACTTTTATTGCCGCAACTCGGAAAATTTTGTGGAATTTTTAAAATTTACACTGACATTGCCTCCCGTATATGAGATGTACAATTGGAACATCATAATTATAGCCTTCACTAAGCTAGGCGACGATTGTAAGCAGTCGTCTTTCAATGTATATTATGGTCTGTTAATTAGAGCAATCAATAATTTCCCACCGTCTGTTTGACAAAGCAGGCGGTTGTGGAGTGGATGGGGGGGAAGAGTAATAGATCTGAAAGGAGGGTTTTCTCACGGTAGCTCGTTGCAGGCATTGAGTACAGGGCCATCTAGCCTGTAGCACATGATGGCTATACACAGCCTGCTGCAAGTTTATAGTTTAACTTGCTGTTTTTCCGTCCTAAGACAGTCCATTTTTGCTCACTTTATTCCTAAGCTGACTAGGCTCTCTTGTGATCACTGTGCCCTCCTTTGCTCTCTGCCTCTTTCTGCTCTCTTTTGCTCACTGTGCTCTTGTGTTTACTGTGCCTTTTTGTGCTCAGAGTGCTCTCTTCTACTAACTCTGCTCTCTTCCGCTCACTGAGCAGTTCCCTTTTATTTAAAAATATTTTACCAAAATAAAAATATTTTCCGACCTACCTACCCAATTTTTTTAGAGCTCTGTTACCGGAAACACAGCATTATTTTTTTTTGGCCTCAGGTGTGCCGCAGCTGCTACTACCAACTGCGGCAGCTCAGGGTCATTGCTTGCTCTCCGACTTCTAAAGCTGCAGCTTCTCTTGTCCATGCATTTGTGCTGAGCCGCCTCGATTACTGCGCCTCCATCTTAGATCCGCGGGTTCGGATTGAGAGGTTGGAGAGGGTCCACCAGGCGACTTATTGGGGGTTCACCAAGTCCGACCGTGTATCCCAATATATGCGCAAGGTCTTGCACTGGCTTGCTTTCCCGCAGCGCATCTCATTTAGGATTGCATCTTTGGTGTGGCGATGCTTATCAGGCTGGGCACCCTCTTATCTGTGTGAGCTTTGCCTCCCTCTTTCCACTTGCATAGGCTGCCGCGCACTGCGCTCTGCCACAACCTGTATCACGGCTCTGCTGTCCTATGACTTTGTCCTATGACCTCGGTGACTTACTGGTTCCTTTCACTCGGTCTGAAACAATGCAGAGCCATAAGCTTAAATTGACCTAGTTGGAATTTATACAGCTCTTTTGAAGGGCCTCTCACCACTTTAACCCTTTACCCCGAGAATATCCGCTGAAAACACGGGCTAAAGGGGAAAAATGAACGGGTAAAGGGTTAATGATAAGTGACTGGGAACTGATCAGTGCCTCTCACTGTGGAAGTGCTAAACTTCTATTTTATAATAAACTTCATTTTAGACTTGACTTCAACAACTTTTATACAAAGAGACTGGAAACTTTATCAGCAGAGAGATCACTTCTGGACCCAACTGCACCAAAAGAACAACTTAACCAACTAAGTAAGTGTCACATCTTTTGTGAGATGTAGTCTTTGAGAGTTCATCTTATCATATTTTCCAGTCTCCAATTTTGTGCAGCGCACAGTTTACACAATGTGCACTTAACAATATAGTCCTTCCGATGCAGGTTTGCACATCAGCCAGCACTGTCCAGGATTTCAGCCCCATTCTCATGACATTTACTTAAGTTGTAAGTCATTCCTGATGGTAATAGGCCAATTTTCTGTGTTTTCCCAGAGCTTAAAATGGTCATGGATGACGTCCAGGCACTTATTTTCAAATCTCAATGCCGTCCTGCCACTTATTTGGGCAGCAGACCCTGGAGAAGTGACGGGTGTCCATGTACTTCTTTTTGTACACTTTAAGCACTGGGTCTTCCCTTTTTCATTTTCACCGCCAAGATCTAGCTCACTACTTGACTGGCTCTTCTTTCCTTGTCCATGTGAACCACTTGTCTTATTACACAATATTCTTTATTTATCCAACTGCATTACCATACTCTATGAAATGAAATTAAGACCTATAAAGAATTCTGGTTAAAAACGTTTTTCTCAATAAGTTGTCTGCCCTTGGGACAATTCCATCATGTGGTCTGGGACGAATGGAGTAGAGGTGTGTCCTTAAGGAGGGAGGAGAGGGTTCAGAACATGAACCCTTCTGCTTCACCAAGGTTCATCAAGGCAACAGTGAAGAGGCTCTTTCTTATCTGCATTTTTACACAGCTGACCCATTGTTGGGTTATTCGGTGGAAGATAGGAAGTCGAATTAGATGGTTCATCACGGACTGTATTGCAATGATCAAATTTCTAATGAAGAACATACTGTACTGGTTGTAGCTCCTCATAGACTGTTTATAATTATGGTACACTCTTGTTGTTCTGAGTTTACCTATTTGACTCACCCTAGAAGTGATTGTTCTGTGGAAACTGTTGTTTCAGAAGGAAAGCGGGGTTCTAGTTCGGACAGACGACATGGCTCCAAACATACGTCAAGATCGCCCGAGAGACGGAGCTCAGCTGAAAGTCAGAGAAAAGTCAAGCATCCCTCGCCTTGATCATTATTAACTTGACAACAAAATCTGACTGTGGAGTCTCAGCTGAGCATCGTTTTTGTTATGTGCACTTTGAGAAAATAAACTCGGATGTTTCACAAGTGCATACTCGTATGCCTTTATATAATAACATTCATAAAACATTGGAGCCAGAACTTGTGTCAGTGTATGTATGTATGTGTGTAATACTGTGTATGTATGTATGTATCTATGTATGTAATGTATGCATGTATGTATGTATGTATGTATGTATGTGTACAGTGTTTTTGTATGTATAGTCTGTAGTTCTCTTTTAAGAATCTGTGTTACTATAAAAATATGCTTGGATGTTTTTCAATAAATTGAAACCTGTAAGACTGTAAGTGCTGAACCTTAAAATAGTCAAGATTGCAACATCTATTTTTGTTGTCCAGCTATACAGAGAAATAAAACCTTTGAGTCACTCTCAGTGCAGTGAGTGTGCAATGAGCAATTGTTATATTTCTTTGGCACCTCTGTGAGACTTACCAGAAGTACTCCCAACCTGACAACACAAAACACGCTCAAAGAAGCTAGTTTTCAAGTGCTTGCGGAATACAGGTAAAGGAAACTTAGGACTTGCCACAGGATGTTACTCAGACTCGAAAAAAGTTGGACAGATGGTCAAACTAAATCTTAAACCAACACAAACATTCATCCTATTTTTTTTATTATGGCTCATTACACTGGCTGCCCATCGAGCAAAGCATTCAGTTTTAGTATCAAAATATTACACTGTAATCGTAATTTTAAACTCCAAATTTCTTAAACGCTGCTTTAAAAGAAAGTGCAGGGCAGCCATTTAATTTACGAACACTGCATCGTATCAGAGGATTGTCCAGAGAGTGGAGGAGGTTGCGCTCTGGTCTAGAGAGAGAGATGGAGCAGCTGCTAAAGTGTGTCTAGTGGAGAATGAGAAAGCTTTGAAGGCAGAGGATCGGGTGGATAAGGGTAGGAATAGGAGTTCAAATCAACCAACGTCTCTACTCCTTGTGCACCAATTATTATTATTATTAAATAACTTTTTAATGTGTGCAATGTCACACCGAAATGTGAGACTGAGGTACGGATTGTCAGTTGCCAGCAGAAGATGCAGTTAGATATTCATGGGCTTGAAAGCCAAGGAGATATAGTGAGTTTTAAGCCACTTTTTGAAGGAAGGAAATGAATCTTGCACTTTATTTCAGGATATCGTTATTTGCTGTACCCTGCAACATAGTGTTTGGCTGCTGGTGGATCATGGTAGCTGGTTATTCATTCCTGGTTTCAACTTGCTAGATATATAGTCCTTGTGATAAGGAGCACAGATGTATTCTTGCAAACGTCTTTAAAGTAGGGGTGGCCTTGGATACCTGTGGAGCAACACAGCTCTAACAGGTAGTCTGGGGCATAACCAAGCCGACATTTTGAACAGAACATCGATCTGTTCTAGTTTGACTCAATGTGCTGCCGGATAGGAAGCCTGTGCAGTGTTTCCAGCATATTGCTGGAGACATGACTAAATTTAGGAATTTGTCCAATTAGAGTGCAAGACTCAGTCCAGGCACAATATTCGATTGGATGGGATGCCATGAATCACGTGTTTCGAGTTTCAACACATTTTCGCATCAAATTATAAGATTTTTAGCTTTTCTAAGTAGAAATTAATGTGTCAACACATTTTGGGGTCAAATTATAAGATTTTTAACCTTTCTAAGTAGAAATTAATGTGTCAACACATTTTAGGGATCAAATTGTAAGATTTTTAACTTTTTGAAGTGGAAATAAATAAAATATTTCTCGGTCCAAACTTCCAGAGTAGCTCTGGGTATATGTACTGATTGGCAGGGAAGCATCGGGTTTCAAAAGGTTAGGTTTCTCTGCATCAAATGATAGCTGTAATTATAATGCATTATTATTATTACTAAATAAATTTATAACACGCGCAAGGTCACACCGAAATGTGAATCTGTGCCTTTGTACTTTAACGAATTTATTATATTTAAGAAATAACTGACATTTCTAAATCCAGAAAAGCTAATCCAAGGTGCTTAAATTCAAATGACAAATTAAGTAAAATTAGCTTGGATATATGTATAATTAGTCAAATGATTTGAACGACATATGTTGCATTGTCTTGAGTTTCTTGTCGCCATGATAAAAAAGCGACTAATATATATATCTTTTTATAATGAATTTTGTTACATTAAACTTACTGCTTCCTTGCAGGTCAAATCCCTGGAAAGCTCCAAACATTTCAGTTTGTACCATCAAATTCAATCTGACCCTGCAGCCAACCAATGGCTTGCTTCAGCGAAACAGATCTAGCATGCCGTTACTCAATCTAGATCTAGCAAACACAAAGCACTTAATTAAGCAAAATCAAAAGCACTGCATGCTTACACACAAACTGCTCCACGAAACAAGCAGAAGTTTTGCACAATATCTGTGTCAAAACTACTGCAGCGTAAAGGCAAGTAAAGCCATGGGCAAACTTTACACAGGCAAGGTCACTGATTTCTACACTAAAATATCCAAAATGATCTTCAATATCCCAACAAATATTGACCACAGAAGTGATTCTTCTGGCTCATCACTACTGGAACCCAATTGAGATGGACGTTGACTGTCTGGTAGGCCGTCATCGTCGGCAAAGACAAACAGATTGAATTCACTCACTTCCGAAGACGGATGTCCAAATATCCCTATACCAACAGGTCGAGTCATTTCAACTGGGATTTCAACAGAGTCTTCACCACAAGTTGCTGACTTCAGTTCATAGTTTCTGTAGTCTGGATAAAGTGTTGTACTTGATACGTATAAGTCGGCATCCCCTGCTGTTGATGTCAGCAACAGGCGAATGAAGCCCTCTCGATGAAGCTTAAAGTAACTGAAATTGCCGTTGCCAACTTTATTCGAGAATGTGTAGACAAGATGTTCTGTGCACAATCCATACAAGGTCAAACATGTAGCCCAGAGGAAAACATAGATCGGAGACAGCCTCCACCACTCCATTGAAGCAGATGACACTTGAACGCCCGGCAATATTTCTAAAGAAAGTGCAGAACACACCATATTATATATTTTCAGTTATTTGTAGTTCATTAGATGCATTTATATAGCGCCTCTTCAAGGAGGCTACTCAAAGGTGCTCCCAACCTCAGCGCAGCCAAATAAAACTGTCTTAAGATGAGAGGGGAAAGCCTAAGAAAGATTTTTAGAAAGAGAGTGGAGGGTCAGAGGAAGACCATTCCAGGTTAAGGGTCCTACCACCGAGAAAGCATGGTTCTGCATAGTGGAAGTACGAGCAAAAAGTACTGAGAGCAGATTTTGTTCAGTTGAACGAAGCGAGCAGAAATGGTGAGAACTAAGAGTAGGGCTACAGAGCTCACAAAGGTATGCAGGAGCAAGGTCTAACATGCAGCACCAGACTTGAGTAGATATCCTATACTCAATTCGCTACTTGAGTGGGAGCCATTGGAGAACATCACGCACATAGCTGGAGGTGTGGCTGAATTTGGGTATGTGGCCAATAAGGCGGGCTGCAGAGCGCAGGATCAGACGGACAAATGGTAGGTCAGCATAGAGAGAGCAGCAGTAGTCAAGTCTGGTGGTAACAAAAGACTGGACAAGGGTAATGCACTCACTCTAACTGTAAAACTTATTTGTCACATCTATACAGGAATTTCTTTCTTCAAATTTTTGGCAGACATGTCCCACCTGTGGCAGCTTTCCGATGTTTACGAAAAATCTTTATTCATAGAGAATACAAGCAGCAACAACGTGCTACTGATGGCCATTAAACACAGCAATTAACATTTAGTTTTCCCCCGATTCTGACAACATAAACATTGCTAAATAGATTTATAAAATGTGTACAAGTAACACTTAATATTTTGACCTATTTAAAGAAATCATAACTTGAGCAAGGCCCTTAATCCAACAGATGGAAAAACATTAAGTAGATAATGGTTTTTTACATTGGCTGATTTGTGCTACTTTATGAAAAACCTCTTCGCTCTTCAAAAAAAACCTAACGACTGATTTGTTTACAATGTATTATTCCTGTTTTTGTGCCAGATTCTGTTTGGTTTAGGCGCATTATAAATGAGTTTAATAATAATATCCGACAGTACTGTTCATTCTCATTCACTGTGTCCAGTGGTCCTACAACCTGGAATGGCCTCATGTTACACTTCGCTTAGTGCCCAGTCCCCAGAGGCCACACCACTTTGTTCCTGAAGAATCTCAGAACTGTCCTATTTGGCCGTAGTTGGGCCGGGAGCACTTCTGAGTAGCCTACCTTGAAGAGGCGCTACATAAAACTTCCTAAATAATAATAATAATAATCACTCTACAGCACACTATTTTGTCCCCTTGCTTTCAAGACCATGTGACTGATAAATAGTGCAGTCTTCCTACCTGACCTAGGACAAAAGCTCAGCATGGTCACAAGGGGACCAACGAGAAACTTCCTTTATTTATCAACTGAATCCACTAGTCGTAGGCCTATCACTATCAACTTTCAAACAAACCCCGCTGCTGCCAAGGATCATCGACTAAAGCCTTTGCCTGGAGTCATAATTGAAGTACCAAATACAAAGTAACCTTTACTTATTTGACCTACTACCTTATTTTCGCGAATATAACACGCGGGTTATACAAAGTTTTACAAAACCACGCACCCTACCTGCCCAAACCCACTCTATTTTCGTCAATTGATAATCAAACAATTATTAATCGCTAGATTTATCGAAATTGTCATAATTTGAAGATAATTCTTCAAGAAAATGGCGAGTATATATGGGAATCTATGCCTCCGCAAGGGCCGTGTGGTTAGATGAACGAAAACGGGTGCATGTTATACAATTCCATATTTACTCAAATCGCAAAAAGTAGCGTGTTATATTCGGGTGCATGTTATACCCGTGTGCGACGTTGTGCGTGTTATATTCGCGAAAATACGGTACTATACTACGTCTAAGAAAATTTTTAATTGCCGTTATAAGTCAATCCCGGGATTGACTCACTTATAATCTCAGAATCCCGGGATTGAGCTGTCCATATATTACATGGATGCATTATAAATTTATTTAATAATAATATTAATGCAGGGAGGGGGATGGTCACCAGATTTAGGCAATTTGCATACAGGTGCGTATGCAAATTTTACAGCAGGAGAGTGGTCTTAAGAAAATGTACATACGCTAAATAAATTTCTAATTATGACGTCCACGGTATTAGCCTATTTATAACTCTGTATTATCCTATATAGTCACTTGATTACATTATAATTAAATTCAGTTCAGATCTAAACAGTAAACCATAAGAGTTAACAAATCTTAGCTAACAAATACGATGTTTAACAAGAATAAATAGTAGCCTATGGCAAAATAAATGTGTTACAGATGATTAACTTAAATTGTAAGGAGTAGAGAAGCTCATTTGTACGTATGCAAAATGTATGAGTTGCAATTTAGTGTGGGGGGCTGAAATTAAAATTTGTTGCATATATATTACATTGATGGCCCTACTATGCTAGATACAGGATCATGTTATTACTTTAATTTACTGGTCTTACTCTGGCCTAGAGTCCAAGTATCTTTGTGATCTCATCTGCCTGCCAACTACGCTTACCTGACAGACATGATCTCTTTGTCCCACGAGCAAGCTTTCGTCAAAACCCCGAGTTTTTACTACTTTGGTCAGAACCAGAGTGTTTGCTTTTAATGTTTCTACACTTTCGAATCAGCTCTCTCCCCTGACACATTCTTCGTTACCTGAATAGTACCTGAAACACATCTTGTCAAGCTACTTTCTTTTCTCTGGGCCTTTTGCACTGGGATCACATAGATCTGATTGATGTGCACTACAGAGGCGCTTTATAAATTTATGGATGGCTAAAATAAAATGGCATAGCAGTGAACAAGAGACTAAATGAATTAAAAGGAGACTAAATGAACAGAAGAGCAAAACTGTTATAAGAGGCACAAATGAGACACGAAAGAGTCGTAGTCCATAACCGTTTGATAAATAAATGACATTGATGGTAAAACTTCAGTTTAGGTGCGTAAATTATTTCTCACGATTTCAAACTGGATAGTTGTCTGAAATTATCGTTAACACTGTAAGAAACATGTCCTCATCACGGAATCGGTTGCGGAAGACAAATTCATGGAGGTAAGAAGTGAACAGTGCCTGCGACGTTCCAAACTGGCAGCGAAGTTTGCGTTTCGCACGCATCCACATTAACTTATGGCACGTCATAGCACACTGTCTCGCAGCATGCTGCAATAGAAGCTGGATTGATGAAAAAACGTTTGAGAAATTAAAGCTGGATGAGGGTTCTTTTACAGGTAAAATAGAAGCTGGACTTATGAACAGAACGCTTGGGAAATAGAAGCTGGATGAAGGTTGTTTTACAGGTGAAGTAGGAGTTGGATTGACGAAAAAACGTTTAAGAAATGGAAGCTGGATCAAGGTGTTTTTAGATCTGAAATAGAAGCTGGATGCATGTTGAAGTACATGAATGAAAATCAACAATCCAGCTTTGAAATCGTGAGAAATAATTTACGCACCTAAACTGAAGTCACATTGATTACATTATAATTAAGTTAATGCATCTTGATGTAGTACCTTTAAAGTACCCCCAAAACGCTGCCTACACCATCCCAGCTGGTGTTAACGTTGCAATGGTTATGAACAAACAACCTACAAGCAGATGAACATTATTTTAATAGGTCAGATAGCCATAAAAGTAACCAATCGCAGGCCCTCACACACGCAAAGCCCAACCAATGGAGTCTCATCCATAGTTTAAAGTTCACATAGTCTTACGAGTAAATACTATACTAGCACATATAACAGGAGAAAAATATTATGGGAAAGACATCACGTACTCGAAGAAATAGTTAACACTAAATCAACTTTTGGTCTGCCCTGTCTCGCGTCTGGTAACTTTGGATTCAGATAAATCACATCATTATCTTCTTGCTGGTCCAAAATATGCGACTAACAACGACTCTGTCAGACACTTTAATTACACGAGCTGTTCCACTTAATGAACCAATAAATATAAACGAAATTGTTCGATGGAACAGACATCGCTGCTGTTTTTCTCCGGCCGGAAACGCCCCGCGCAAGAATTTCTGCTGTGGGATTATCTGGGATACATAGCAGAACTTTCGGTTCCCTCCCTCTATCGTTCGTCTGGCCAACTCTTTGTGTCTCTAAAATTTAATGCAGAAAATTTAATGCTTTGTTGAACTCGTCCGATCTATATTATAAGCTAGAAAAACTTGTTCATTTATATTAAACTAATTATTGCACGCTTTATTGTTGTACGCCTGGGCTCGGTAGCGCATTGGATACTACACTGCATGGCATGTAAATCAGCGGATCCGAGTTCGAGCCCGCGCGCCTGCAGGGCCGAGTCGGTGCCGTGTATTGCATTGCTGTCTGTTCCGCTAGTAGTTAAGATTTATGTCTTCTGTTATTTGCGTTCTTGCTAATCTTTAAATTGCATAACTGGCCATATAGTTGTGTTCCGTACATTGAACCATACACCATGAACCACCGCGTAGGGACTCGATCTGAGCAAGTCCTTCACTCATGCTCTTCATACGTCCTAATTAACATTTTCCCACCAAGAGTCCATATAGGCCTATGCCTTAATTATATTCTTCGTCTTCGTCCTCACAGATTAAGGAGGAAAGAAATTACATTTCTCGAGCGCTTTAATTAGCCTACAGATAGGCCTGTGCGTAGGCCCCATAGCCTATTCGACCATTGCCCCTCTCTCTTGACTTCCACTCATTTCAGGGCTGTTTTAAAGGAATTTTTTAGAACTGCGCAACGCTTCTTTCTCTTTCCATCCTCCATGGCAAATTACTTTCAATTGGAGGACAGTTGCCTTTTTCACTAGTTTTAACTGCACAGAAGTGCTTCTACAACTGCACAAAACCATTTACAACTGCACATTTTGTGTAGAACTGCACGTTAAAAAAGCCCTGACCCATTTAATTGAATTATTATTATTGTTAAATATAACGAATATGTAGAAATTGCTTGATTAATGACACAAGTAGTCGCTAGAGGTCGTTTTGGATGACTCTTGTGTGTATATCTATGGGTAAAACTAAAAGAGTGTAACGTGAAACTGTGACATATTCCGTCGTTTTCATAGAGTGAAACTATTCAGTTCTTTACTTTTAAGTGAGCATATTCGATATACAGATTCTATAGAAAAACGGTCATGCAGGGTTTTTACAGTTGTGTAATTAATTTTCTCACAATAAAGAACTACGGGCATGTGAAGGCGACTGTGTTCTGAAGAGTATATCATGTTATAGTCAAATTAGACATTTTATTTATTTATTTATTTCAGAAATTTATATAGCGCCTCTTCAAGGTAGGCTACTCAGAAGCGCTTCCGGCCTAACCACGGCTAAATAAAAAAGTTTTATTATTTAGGCATGCTATTAGGGTAAAGGTTTATGACGGCTCGGTCGCCGATATGCAGCGAGTAAGCAACAAAAGGGTTTGGGTCCATTATTCCGAGGGTCCACTATTCCGAAGGTACACTATTCCTAACCCAACCCTAACCATAAACCTAACCCACCCCAACCATAACCATAACCCTCCCCAACCATAATCCTAACCCACCCAACCCTAACCCTAATCCACTGTAATAATAATAATAATAATAATAATATTCTCTTTATCAACAATCCGGTTGACACACCACAACCGGTTACAATGTACAATTATGCAATTTAAACAATTCACAAGAACAGAGATCACAGAATACACAAATCTTAACTATACTAACTGAGCAGACCGCCTGCAATATACGGCGCCAATGGCAACCTACAAAGCAAATCCGCCCAACGGGGGCTCGAACTCACTACCTCTCGCACTCTTGGCCAGCGTGTTAACCACTACTCTACCGGGCTCCCTAACCACAAGGAAAACGAACAAAATATAGCGGATATTCGGAATAGTGGACCTTCGGAATAGTGGACCCTCGGAATAGTGGGCCGTTACCCAACAAAAGTATAGCCGCCCCAGAAAGGGACAGAATAGAGCGCTCTGACCTAAGTCGACCAACAGCAAATGTTTTCGCGAAACATCTTCAGTCAGTGCTGAAGAGGCCATGAAGACGTATATTTAGGCACTTCTCCTTTCATTGTTTTATGCTTAATATCTAACCCTTGACTGTCAACCATTTCTTCCCTATAATTGATTTTACTGCAATGGTAACTAATAAAACTTTAGATTTGAGGAACTTTAGTTTTAGTATCATAATAAGTTCGTTGAGTTTTATGTGCACTAGTGGTTCACTTGTTTGGAACAGTTTCATGAGAGTCCATTAAACTTGAGGCATGAAAAATTCACTTTATACTAGGGTGACCATTTTCTAACCATCAAAAACCAGGATGCTTTTTGGAAAACATCAATTGTAGGCCTATAATTTCTTAACTACTGGGCTGTAGGCCTAGCTCGATAGGCTCAGTTATATTTAGAGTTCACTGTCAACAGGGCGAATTTCAAAAGGGCGCAATCAAAACCTGGGCGCAATCAAAAGGGCGAAAATGAATAGAGCACATTGTTTTTAGAGCGCACGGTCGAAAGAGCGAAATCAAAAGGGCGCATGTTTAAAAGACCGCAATCAAAAGGACGCATGTATCCACCGTTGAAAGAGCCTTCATCCAGCTTCCATTTCTTAAACATTATTTTCGTCAATCCAGCTTCTATTTCTTAAACATTATTTTCATCAATCCAACTCCTATTTCATCAATAAAAGAACCTTCATCCAGCTTCCATTTCTTAAACATTATTTTCGTCAATCCAGCTACCATTTCTTAAACATTATTTTCATCAATCCAGCTCCTGTTTCTTCAGCAATATTTTCATCAATCCAACTACTATTTCATCAATAAAAGAACCTTCATCCAACTTCCATTTCTTAAACATTATGTTCGTCAATCCAGCTTCTCTTTCGCATGTGAAAGAACCTCCATCCAGCTTTCATTTCATAATCGTTCTTTTATTACAGACCTGTTAAAATTCTTCGTTTCATCAGTTCATTTCAATCCAGTGGGCTTCAATTGATCGTCGCCTTGTTGACACACTCTTTATTTACGGTTTTCCCTTTGGTCTTTTAAAAAATGTGCGTCCTTTGACTGTCTTTTTGTTGTATTCGTTTGCGCCCCTTTGATTGCACCCTTTTGATCACTCTTACAATATTTGTCATTTCGCCCTATTGACCGTGCGCTCTAAAAATATTGCGCTCTATTCATTTTCGCCCTTTTGATTGTGCCCTTTTGAAATTCACCCTGTTGATGATAGGATACCATATTTAGTGCTGAGCAAATCTATTCTTCAAATGCTCTTCAAATCTAGACTTCAGGGTAGAAATCTACAACCTGCTCTAGTCATCAGTGCACTCTCAATTGCTGCACATTGGGTAGTAATCTATAGTTCTGAGGAAGATTCAAGGTTTCTGGTGCAAACAGGAGCGTCCGGCAGACGACCACCAAGGCGTTCAGCGCTGTGCAGGAAAAATGGTTTGGTAGGGAATGTGCCCCTCATCATCCCAATTTTAAAAAAAAATTCACATTTCAATTACAGCATTTTAGGTTGTTGAAAGAAATTGATGTATTTCAGTGCTGTCATGACCCTGGCGCGATCTGCCGAAGTCAATATAGATCTGGTTCTGCCATTGAAATTGTAGCCCTCCTCCATTGTGAAAACTTTCTCGTTATAGACTTACTTTGATAACTCTTCAAATTTGTTAACTCAACTCAATATTTAGCAGTGGTTCCCAACCTTTTTTGACTTTAGGGCCACTTTTTCTAAGTTGGAGGACACGAGGGCCACTTTTTCTTAGTTGAAGGACATTAGGGGGCCACTTTTTCTTAGTTGGCAGATTCCGCAGGTGAATTAACAGACAAGGTACACAGACGAAAATTCTGCAGGTGAATTAACCGACAAGAGATTAATGTATTCAGACAATTGCAAAGAATTTTGATTTTGCAAAATTTGCACCCACCGAAATCTACACTCGTTGCAATTACAACGTCAAGATAATACATGCCTATGCCCTATATCATAATCAATCACCAAGTTACACAATGCCCTTCATCTTCATGTGCATGCCTGGTTAAATGCATAGGTTAAATCCATACGTTAAATGCATTTGTTCCGTGACAAGCCGAGACACCACGCGACGCTCCTGTGTGACCGCTTTAAGAAACTTCGTCTAACACATTTTATTGTGTGGCCGTGAAGTTCTGGAATTTTTTATACTTTGAGTTAATGCATTACTACCGAAACAAGGTCCTCTGTAATTTCATCCCATTCAGAGGTAACCATTTTTATTGCCACCCAGCGATGTTGTTGCTATGTTGAATTACCATGCACTGCAGTGATTTTTAAGCCAATCAAAACCCAATTTAAAAATTACGGCCAAATTTTTTTTGGATTTGCACGCATTGCCAATTTTTGCACTGTTGCATAATACCTGGAATTTTGCGCAAATTTCTGAGGACCCTATACAATACAATCCAGTAGATTGTCTTGAAGGGGCAATATATAAATCTCTTAAATGAATGAACGAATGAATGAAAGCAGTCATCGTCGAAGTTTGTTCCCTTCAAAAGTTCATTATCCTGATGACCTTCACCCCATTCCACACTATTTCAAACTCCACAATAAAGATGATGCTAATTTGGCTACTAGCGTAGGTTACTTTACAGACAATGACTTCTGTCCAACTCTAGTTTTTATGTTTATTATTCATTTCTACTGTAGCTGAATGCAGTTTGTCACTCAGGTTTTAATACGCAAAGATATTTTATGCTGTAGTTGTCATCAATAGGCATTCAAAGATAACTATCTTTTAAAAATTCTAACATTGTCAAAATTGTGATGAATCTAGAACTCATGGACTCAAAATGTGTCAAGAACATGCAAGTTTGATAGCATACAGGTTTAATAATTAATGGACTGGCATATCTGCACTTTCTGTTATCTGGGTCAGGAATGACTCACGGCAGAGAATCTTGACTGGTGTGTCATGACACAGTAGTGTGTCACAAATTGACCGGCCGTGTTGCATAGACATGATGTGTCATTGGTGTGTAGTGAATAATTGGTGTGTCGCGAATTTGTAAAGTATACATCTATCACTTTTACATTACACTGACTCATTTACTTTGGCATTTATTGGATGTAGGCTAGGAGAATTTAGAGCAATCTATTTATCTGTACTAATATATCGCAGTCTGGGCGGCCATGATTCATTCAATCAGCGCTTTTATATAGCGCCCCTTCAAGAAACTACTCAGAGGCGCTCCCAGCCCAACCATGAACAAAGAAAAAAGACTCTAGAGACTTGTAGAACCCAGCTGAATGGACCACAAACAGAGAGCAAAGTGTAAACGGGAGGTCATTCCAGACAATAGGTCCCTCGACCGAGAAAGCACGGCGCTGCTTAATAGCTAAGCGAGTCTGCAGGACCAGAAGCTCACCCCTAGCCGAAGAGCAAAGCACACGACGCGCTGCAACGTCAGAGACTGGACAGCAAAGATCATGCAGGTATGATGGAGCACAGCCAAAGACACAGCGAGAGACCACAGCAGCAATGCGGTATGAGATCCGCTGGGACACAGGCACCTTATGTTCACCTTATGGATTTTCTTGGCATACAGTATACAAATTTGCAGTCGCACCTACTAAACTTTTGCCCATTGCTGTAACATTTGAAATGGAAAAATTTTATCTTAAGGAAATGGAAATTTTGCGAATCTGCAAAGTTCTGACTAATCGTGTTCAGATTTTGGTTGCAATCTATGGAAACTTGCATTTTTCAAGTTTTAATCTCCTTGCAACCAACCATACCTTTGGGAGGTAGCGGGAAGTGATCCTGCATTAATGTGCTCTTTGTGCCGGAGTATTTGCCATTGCCCTAAATTCTTTCCCTAGGAGAGGGAACTTTAGATAGACAGACGATGCTTGGATATTCTGACTGGATTGTTGAATGGTCAAATGGATGGATGGTGATTGTACAGTTGGATGTACTAATTTAGTTAGTCCATTTTACATGCTGTCTGGTTTATATGCCATGTCCAATCACTCATTCCCAATGGCTTCAAGTTAATGGATCTACACCATATAATATATGTTGATTTGTATTTGTGACGTTTTAGGTTTTCCTTTTGAGCATTAAGATGAGCACCAAGAAGCAGTGTTTTAATGCTCCTTCTTCAAAAGAATCAATGAATTCATCGCGAAGTCTTTCTCAGCAGAGTAGTATGGTCTGTGTTGACGGAGGTGATCTGGTTGTTCGTGATGATGCTGTTGCTGTGGAAGATGATGATCTTGTCATCTGGATATGTAATGTTTGTCAAAGCCAGAACCCAATCCAAGTCGAAGAATGCATCAGCTGTCTGTCGCTGAGAACAGAAACGGAACAATTTGTAATGAAGGATGCACTTGCTGTTGACAGCAATTCTTCTAAAGAAATGGATGCAAGTGCTAGAGACACTGATGGCCATTTGGTTGCTGATGTAGTTGTTGATGAGACTGAACAAGAGTGGACGTGCAAACGGTGTACATTGAAAAACTTGCTCACTAGCACACGCTGTGCAGTTTGTGAAACACCATTGAAGAGCAATGTGCCTACAACCCTGCCTAAAAATGTCATGGTGTCAAAATCTGCAAGTGACTCTACGTCATCCCCTTTTATTAGGCAAGGCACGAATTTAACGGCAGAGACTCAAGGAAGTACATCAACTTCACAAGAGAAGGTGAACTCTACAAAGACTGACTCCGACAGGCAGAGCCGAGAAGAGAACATGGGTGCTCAAGTGCTAAGGGAAGAGATTTGGGTCTGTCCTAACTGCACTTATAGCATGAATCCAACATGGGCTGATGTCTGTGACATTTGCAACACTGTCAGACAAATGTGCCAGTCACGTGTAAAGGCTGTCAAGCCTCCGAAGGATGCAGTTGTAATTGCACTTGAGGAAGGCAGAAATAACAGAGATTTGCCAACTGGAAAAGCTGCATGGGTTTGTCCCAAATGTGGCATTGAAAATCAGAGCATTGTGCGAGACTGTATGGCCTGTGGCACACTTCGAATGCCCCGAACATCAAAGCGGCATGATCCGCTGCAGGCATGTGGAACGTGGATCTGTAAGAAATGTACTTTGTGTAACACAGAAACGGCTCATGTGTGTGGTGCTTGTCAGGCTAAAAGGGAGACAAATCTGCCAATTCTAGATGATCGAATGCAAGTGATGCCTGATGAGACATCATCCAAATGGCCATGCCCTTCATGCACGTTCCTTAACACAGACAAGTGGTCCAAGTGTGCGATGTGCCATCACCCACGAAATGGTCATCTAGCAAATTCAGCTGAAGGGAGACAAGTGTCTCGTGCTCCATTTGGTCTCATGAGAGAAAATTCCATTTTTATGGAAGAGCAGATATCAAAAGATGCGAAAGCAGCTAAGAACCAGTGGATGGAAATTGTTCAGTACTGCAAGCAGGTAATTAACAATAATGTTTTGTATCTCATTCCTTTTTTTCTTTCAGGCTGTAATTATGCGGAGTAATCATTTATCTGGTGCGTGACGTTTTGGCGTTGCCATTTTGGTGCAACCGTTTTTGGGCCACCGTTTTTCTTACTCAAAATCGGTACACAGTGATCCGACTTCTGCCTTGGCAAGAATCATTTTCATCATTTTTCATCGGAGCAACACTTATTTTTATCAATACAGCTTCTATTTAAATAATGGTTATTATATCATCAAGGCAAGTCCGGTTTAATCGAGAATCTCTATCACTCCCACTTCTTTTTTAGGTATAATGATTTTCATCTATGCAACTTCTATTTAACCAAGTAGTTTTTCATCAATCCAGCCAGGCCCTCCTCTATTTAGACAGAAAAGAATTCCATCCAATCAGCTTCTATTGAATCAAAGACTTAGTTCTTCCAGCGTCCATTGACAGGAACAGTTATTTCCATAACTTCTGCGCATGTCATCGGCCATGTTGGTCGACTGATGACCTCTACAGGTGTCATTCTGGCGGATATTTACGTCAAAATGCGGATTTTGCACAGTTAATTTTGAGGATGCATATCGATATAGGTCTGATAATGATATTCTATCCCTAAGTTTTGAATAAATTTTAAAATATTTAGCAAACAAAGATTTGTCTGAGAAGTATTTTTGCAATGCACATTATTTGCATATACATTTATTTATTCACGAAGTCTATTTTAAGATGAGATAAATGAAGAGGTGTGCACATCAATGCGCAGAAAGGAACTAAATTGACTGACTCGGAAACTAGGATATTTTTTTGGTCACATCATGAGACAGCTGCGTGACAACATCAAAAGCAGCCCAATGATGGGTTTTGTGGAAGGGGTTGGAAAGTTTCAGGAAAAATACATAGGAAAGTTTCCGAAATTTTCGGAAAGATATGAAACTTTCCTGAGAAAGTTTCCGCCTCACAACACTAGTTATAAACATGAAAAAATCTAACAATCTATCAATATTTAAAAGTTAAAACAATACTGTCGTATATTTTCATTACTCACAAATATGAAGGTGACTGAATGATAAAAAATATTTTCTCTAAATTTACACCGAAGTTTAATTGCATTTAATTCCTAAATGTATTTTTTGGGCCGTGTGAACAATCTGAACAATGATCACTAGCAGTGCCATCTATTGAATAAACTATCAGTTAAAACCACCTAAGGCTACTTATAGTGATTGATGTATTTTGGGGGTGCGGTGGTGTAGTGGTGGCGTGGTTGCCTTGAAGCCAGAAGGCTCGAGGTTCGATGGTCAAGAATCTTTTGGATCAACGACATATTGAACTGGAATCATAGATACTGGCTTTTCGAACACATCTCGCAGCAGAAGACATTGTGTTGTGAGGATCCATTCTTATAGCCAAGCCATCATTTGTGGGGCGCGGTGGTGTAGTGGTGGCGTCGTTGCCTTGAAGCCGGAAGGTTCGAGGTTCGAATCCACCTCGCCGCGTAAGGACCTTGGGCAAGTCCTTCACTCACAATTGCTCAGCACTTCGGCGTGAAACTCCGATGCAGTGTCCGCTCTGCATTCGGGAGCACCTCTGAGTAGAGAGAGCTTGAAGGGGCGCTATAACAAGTGCACATACATACATACATACATACATACATACATACATACATCACAAAGTGGAGATGGCAATGTAACACGACGACGTGACATGATGTTCTATGAAATGTTGATGTCGTCCTTGTTTTCTTTGCAGCAACATCATCCATTTGTTGATGACTCATTTCCTCCGATTCCACGCTCACTCTTTCATGATCCACAACTTCATCCGAATGTCGTTTCTCGGTGGCTGAGGCCACATGAAATCATCTGTGATGACCGGACTAATGATTGGACCGTATTCCGTTCACCAAAGCCGTCTGACATCATACAAGGCATACTTGGCAACTGTTGGTTAGTTGTTAATGGTTGAATTATAAACTGGCTACTTACCATTAAGTATGTTGGCTTCAAAAGTTAGTTGTTGGATTGCTTCTGAATTTTACGAATATTTGAAAATGATGTCATTTATAACTGCGTTGCTAGGTATCTGATCATGCCACAGGTGATAATGAGAGACCATGTGAGCCATCTGATTAGGCCCCCAGAAATTTGCGTAAAAAAATGGAAAAACTGCGCACCAAAAACCATAAATTTGCGTGAATTTTGCACAAGTTAAAAAATGATAAAGTTAGTTATTTTTTAAATGAATCAGTATACCAAAGTGTCTATCAGCGTTTGTGTCATTTATTGTATAGTTTTGGCGTTCTAGAAATTAGACAATCAAGGAAAAAATGCAGTTATACTTCCTAAAACCAGGATATTAATGTATTCAGACGATTGTAAAGAATTTTAATGTTGTAAAATTTACGCCCCCGAAATCTACGCTCATTACAAATACAACTTCAAGATAGTATTATATATGCCTATATTATAATCAAGCACCAAGTTACAAAATGTGCTGAATAGTAGCCTTCCGTCTTCGTGTGCACGCCTGACGCCTATCTATAGGTTAAATGCATTCGTTTTCTGTCATAAGCCGTGACAGCACGTGACGCTCCTGTGTTACCGCCTTGAGAAACTTCGTCTAACACATTTTATTATATGGCCATGAAGTTATGGAATTTTTTATTCTTTAAGTTTGTGCATTACTAACAAAAATAATGACCTTTAACTAAAAATTCCTCTATAATTTCATCCCATTTGGCGGCAACCCTTTTGATTATCGCCCAACAGTGTCATTGCTATGTTGCACTGC
Source organism: Lumbricus terrestris (assembly GCA_949752735.1). Lineage (NCBI taxonomy): Eukaryota > Metazoa > Annelida > Clitellata > Crassiclitellata > Lumbricidae > Lumbricus > Lumbricus terrestris. The sequence continues at coordinate 13,437,592 of OX457046.1, forward strand.
CACGCGCAGCAGTGATTTGTAAGGCAATCAAAGCCCAGTTTGGATAAATTAGCAAGATTTTGTCAAAAATTGTGCTAAAATCGCGCGGATTGCCAATTTTTGCGCTGTTACGCGAAACCTGGAATTTTGCGCAGAATTTGTGCTGCGCAAGATCACAAATTTCTGGGCCTATCTGATGTGACCAATGCACCACAGGTGCATTCATGTTGAGTGCAGAGATACACCCCAGGTGCTGTCCAGTGGCTGTGTGGACGGCCTCATTATCAAGCTTACAGGCACTTAAATGGGCAATGCTAAGAGCCAGTCGCCTGCATGTGGTGATGTTACTGCCTTTATTCTGGCTTGATGGTAATTATCGGACATTGCTTCTTCTTCTTCTTCTCCTCGCAGGCTTTGCGTACTGGGAGTGCCTCTGAACGGTTCACCCTACTAGAGGCACTTTAAATACAATACAAGATACAATACAATAATGGCTGCCGAGTCCCTTTTGATCCTTTTGATGAGTGGTTGATTCCAGGCCAATTGTTTATGGGAGAGAGGTGTTGCTTGGTCTGGAGCAACCGATTGAGCTCTAAACCCAAAGCAAGAGGAGTCATTGGGAGCGTTACAGTACTAAGACGGATTATTATTATTACGGCAATTTTTTTTATCTTATTCTGAAGTCTACAGGAAGCCATTGCGGCTTACCAAACGGAGTTTAGTGTTTGGCAATAAGATGCATGCAGCACTGTGCAGAGAATTTTGGATATGTTGACGTCTGTTTGCTTCAAGATCGGTTTTTAACGAGTAGCTGATATTCATTATTCAAGTAAAATTCTTTTGGGAGATGTAAAACTGAGACATGAACTCGATTTTTACCTAAGCGTTTAAAGACTGAAAGTTGTACATAAATATCGACATTAAATGTGTGACAGTTCTCTTGACAGTTCTCTTTTACTAAAACAGTTTGTTATTTCTGCTCTACAAAGTTTGATAATAATGGTTAATCTTCTTAGGTTTCTAAGTTCACTCTCAGTTCTTGCTGAGCAACCAGCGTTGTTGGAGAAGATAGTAGTGACTAAAGACTACTGTTCACAAGGAGCGTACCAGATCCATCTGTGTAAGAATGGCAACTGGCAGAATGTCCTTGTTGATGATCTCTTTCCATGTGATGGTTACGGTCGTCTGGTTTATTCTCAGGTAAACAATGATTGATCATAATATCTTTTCTGTCTCTTCGTCTGTATTTTTCATTTCAATTTTTTATATCTTCTTTGTGTCCTTTCTGTGCCACTGACACATGAGTTAGTATGGGTGCATGCATGTTTTTAAGGTACATGTTAAATTTTGTACTCAAAGATCTTTTATGCAAGGTGAAATTCTCATGCCAATTCATGTGCGAACTCCATATCCAAAATTATAACTTTATAGCTGAACATTTAGGACTTGCTCAAGGAGACTGAAGTTTGGAAGCCGGTTGCATTACAAGCATTCTATCTATGATTTCAATACATGCTAGCCATAGACCCCTTCTCAGTGGCCAGTTCCGAACAAATAAATATTGTCATGATGATGACATTATACTAATCTGGTGTTGTTTGTCACTGGTCTCGTGTTGTAAATGGCAGGAAGTGGTGGTTCCCACCAGCAGGTCTTTCTTATCAGAACTGTCATGTGCGGAGGTGAAGCTGATCTGTAGCAGACTTGCATATCACATGTATGCTGTATGATGGATATCAGGATGTTGCATCTACAATTTGCCCCGTGGGAGATTTGCTGCATGTGCTCTCTGAATGCTTAATTCATCTGTCATTATCTCACATTCTTGGTGAAGCACAGATCAGAACTTTCTCTGATTGTGCTGTCAGCTGTCCATCCTCTGATTCTTTTCGTTGTGGTTTATGCATGTGTAAAAGAGACCAATGGTTACTCTTCTATTTCCATGCAGACAAACTTCTAATTCAGGGGTTCTCAAACTTTATTTTTATTGTACCCCCAAGTAAAAAAATCGAATAATGGCGTATCCCCAACAAAGTCAGATCAGAAACAAAATGCCATTGCGATGTCCCCTTGCAGTGACAACTAAACGTCCATTTAATCATTGGTGACATCGCTTATTAGAGACGTATATAGGGAGCAAAATTTAGTTTGAATTATATAATCCTATCAACAAACTTAAAAGCAAAATTGGCCCATAACCCCTGTAAGAAAGAGCAACCTATAGTGCTGTGGGCTTGTTTAAATTAGCAATATCTGGTTAAATACCTGTCAATTTCAAACTTAAATTTACCCCATGTTTGTTTTTTGATAGCAAGAATAGTTTTAAAAGCTTCACCCAGATATGACATTCTGAAAGGAATCACAACATTTAGAACTTGACTAGAAATTAATCCTTAGGCCAATTCAGCTCTCCGCTATTTGAGCTATATATAATTATATATAGAGTTATAGAATGAGAATTTCTGACTTTGGTTCTTTCAACCATTTATACATTATTTGTTTCAAAATTATAGTAATTGGCCTAACAATAAATATGTTGCATGCACAGTATAGTATGTGAGTCTAAATATATGTTGTGAAAGAAATAAAAGACGATGCTGTTATATGTTGCAACGTTAAATAAATGCTGATCAAAGAAAGTCTAGAAAGATGGACACAAAGTCTATAAACTCAAAGAAAATTTATATATTTCTGGAATTTTTTGCGTACCCCTTAACGGCGCCTGGCGTACCCCCAGGGGTACGCGTACCACAGTTTGAGAACCCGTTCTAATTCTTTATCAACTGTAAGATCGTCTGGCAAGGCGTGCTTTTGATACGTACTTGAAAGACACTGTAAAATTTTGAGTTTAATTATAATGATGTCCTGTCCTCAATCCTCCTCAAGGATTGACTGCATCATGCACAATTTTTCTCCACTGCTGTCTGTTCTTGACCCTCTTTATTATAATGATGAAGATTATGATAATGATAATAATAACAATAATAGTGAAGACCAGTGAACTGATGGACACTTACTGCTTTTTTGGCATCATTTACTCATCTATAAAACAGTCAAAATAGAATTCGTCATAGGGTGATTCCTGACACTTCTATCCACTCTGACTTTCATCTTCACTTGCCTGTGCACAATCATTGCCTTCTATATACTGACAGGCCGTAATGCTGATTCTGTGACGTCACAGCCTGGGTCCGTCGGCTTCATTGAATAGTGCGTTAATGAACACAAAATTATAGATACTTAATGGCAAATTCCAAATTTCTAAAAGGCCACTCGAAGTAAGTTGACTGCTCCAGCGTTCTAACACTGGAATGCATGAATGCTGCGTCAAGTTAGAGGGGTTTTCCAAAAGGTAGTCAGCAGAAAGTTATAGTAATAAAATCATTACTACGCTACAGTAATGGCAATAATAAAAAAAATGCAGCAATTGTATTGATAAACTTTAATAAATAATCAGTAGCAGTGATGGTGATGGTGGTTGCAGTAGTAGTAGCAGCAGCAGCAGTAGCAGCTGTAGTAGTAGCAGCCGTAGTAGTAGCAGCTGTAGTAGTAGTAGTAGCAGCAGCAGCTGAGGTAGTAATAGTAGTAGTAGTAGCAGCAGCAGCTGTAGTAGTAGTAGTAATAGCAGCAGTAGCAGCTGTAGTAGTAGCAGCCGTAGTAGTAGCAGCTGTAGCAGTAGTAGTAGTAGCAGCCGTAGTAGTAGCAGCTGTAGTAGTAGTAGCAACAGCAGCTGAGGTAGTAATAGTAGAAGTAGTAGTAGCAGCAGCTGTAGTAGTAGCAGCAGCTGTAGTAGTAGTAGTAGTAGTAGTAGTAGTAGTAGTAGTAGTAGTAGTAGTAGTAGTAGTAGTAGCTGTAGCAGTAATAGCAGCAGCAGCAGCTGAGGTAGAAATAGTAGTAGTAGCAGCAGCTGTAGTAGTAGTAGTAGTAGTAGTAGTAGTAGTAGTAGTAGTAGTAGTAGTAGGAGCAGCAGCAGCAGCAGCTGTAGCAGTAGTAGCAGCAGCAGCTGAGGTAGTAGTAGTAGTAGCAGCAGCAGCTGTAGTAGTAGTAGTAATAGCAGCAGCTGTATTAGTAGTAGTAGTAGCAGCAACCATCAGCAGCAGCAGTAGTAGTAGTAGCAGCAGCTGTAGTAGTAGTAGTAGTAGTAGTAGCAGCAGCTGCAGTAGTAGTAGTAGTTGTAGTAGCAGATAAAGTAGTAGTATTAGTAGTAGTAGTAGCAGCAGCAGCAGCATATAAATAAAAACAATAATAATAATAAAAAGCAAAAATAATAATAATTATATTGGCAACATTTTCAACATTGGCAGCCGCAATAGTAATAGCACAATAACAACAACACTGACACTTTAACGAAATATACTAGTCAGCACAAACCATGCCAAAAACACTTGCTAGCATCAAATAATTCTTTCAGAGAAGAATTTAATTAATTTTCTAGATAAACAAAACAGTTTGTAAGAAATCACAATAAACATCCAAGATCCAATGCATGCACTAAGTGGTGAATGAAAAGATAAATTAAATTCAAACTATATGATTTCACTTCTTTCCTCAGTATTGTTGTAATTTTAACAGATCTATGGAATTTTATCTTAGCATCAGGATATGATCAATAAGTTCAAGAATCACAAATTCACAGCTGTTGAATGAATTAAGTCTTCAGTGTTGACAATTTACACTTACTTCTACTCTTTCCGCCTTTACAGATATTACTACCATCATTCAATTTCTTGCAGTAGTTGTCAAGCAAGATATTGGCCATTTTGAAATCAATGACACAAACAGTGTCTGAAAATTTATGACCATGATCACAAACAGTGTGCGTAAAAGGATGCTGTAAAAAGCTTTTCATAGATACAGAAATAAGAATCTTCCTTTGATTTGATGCACTAAGAAATTGTTGCTCATAAGCTTTTGATACCAAACACTGGAATATGCAGAATACTTTTACAACAGTATCAACCAATTCTTGCGTTGGCCAAGTCAGGCCTCCTCTCTCCTGTGTTTCCAAATAAGAAAAGGATGTGCCTGCAGTGTCGCATGCCATCGCATCTGCAGACACCAGTGTAGCAAAACAAATTTCACATGCAACAGACCTCTTAATTTTTTTACCAATGTACCCAGCAAGTAAAACAACAACATGCATTTCGGAATCTGAGATACTAATTAGACTGCACTCACCCAACACTCCTTCAAAAGTACTGATATCACATTCTAATATTCTATCATATCATCTGACTTTTTCTCTAAGAAACAGTCATTTGCAAATTTCATAATTATTGACATGTTGCCCTTTGATGCAGAATTTATGTGCACTATACTGCTAAGCTTTAGCTTTTCTGACATTCCATGATTTCATGCACAGAAATATGAAAATTAGTGCCAGCCAATCTTCTATACTGGGAAAATCTGTATTCCAAGTATCAATTTGAAATTTGCCTGTTAAAACATACTTAGTCAAGACGTTCCAGGAGATGTGTGACTAAGAGAACTAAGCTTATAGACGTCAAAGTATGTTGCAGAGCAGATGCAGTTTCTCTTGTCAACCTCCCGTTCCTATTGCCAGTGTTTCTTGCCTCCCACTTAATTCTCTATAGCCACTGAACAACACTTTCAAAATCGTTTTCCTTTACACTCACTGAGTATGCTCAAAATTGAAGTGTAATCCGATTTCTCGTTCCTGAGTGTGTAGTTAGAAATACATCCTGTTACACAACACTGACGAGGCATTCTCGAAATTCAGTAAAGGTATATCGATTGAAAGCAACCAACGGATTTTTAGTCCAACCGAAAGACGCGAACGACGACGATGATAGAATCCAAAGGTTCAAAAATTCAATTATATATATTTATAAGGTCTAGCAAGTAGCAAGAATGCGTGACATCATTAAAAATCTCACTAGGTAAAAGTAAATCTCAAAGACATTCGAAGTTTTAGGCAAGAAAGTTTATAAAAAACGAAGATCGCTTTACGTGTTGACAAACTTTCCGTTTGAATCGGACGGACCCGCAGTGTGACGTCATCAGCCTAAATTTAGTCAGCATTACGGCCTGTCAATATCTAGATGGCAATGGCACAATCTTGGCATCACCTTTATCTTATCCACATTTCCAGCCTTTCAGGTTACAAATATGATTCATGCATATTTGTAACCTCTGCCACATCCAAGCCATGCTTGACTTTAAAACTTTCCAGTATTGTATTGCCTTTCTTAGCCTGGTCACTGTGATTCCTGTTTCCTCAACACTGATGGCCTAAATAAGCAAAGTCAATAGCCACCTGGGCATCACCATAACACTCCCGTTCCGAATCATTTCACTGGAAAAAAAATTCTGAGCACATTCTATTTAAAGTCCTTTTCTTTACTTATGCTTTCTGCCCAAGCGCCTTTGCAACTTCTTCACCATCCCATCCATCATACTCGTCTCTATCATCCTTCTATCTAATATTCGTTACTGTTATCCAAAACTCAGCTCATCTCAAGTTCAGCAATCGATAATGATTTTCAGGCACACGGCAATTCAACTCTGGAGCAACATTCCTTCTGAATTTTAGGAATTCTGAGTTGTTCGTCGATATCGCTGCTCACCTAACATCATTTGTCTCTGCTGCTGTCAGCCGCTGCTGAGTCTTTCCTCTCCAATCTATAATCTAGCCTCTTAAAAACTTTCTACCCTAAGCCTTCCACTTGACCTTCCAATCTCTCCTGTGCCTGTGGCACATATAGAATTTTATTATAGCGCTTGAGTATTGCTGCCTTTGTGTTATATACGTGCCTCTGTTTTTGTTTTGCTGGCAGGCCAAACGAAGACAGTTGTGGGTGCCATTAATAGAAAAGGCTCTAGCCAAGATCCATGGATCCTATGAAGCATTGACTTCTGGTCGTTGCATTGAAGGCTTGTCTACTTTGACCGGAGCACCATGTGAGAGCATCCAGCTTAATGGTGGTAAGTGGAATGGTGATGGTTGTTGATTGAATGTACTTGAAGGGATGAGACATGTTGAACGCATTGATCCCATTGAGTACAAAGTTGATTTGAAGGTTTGATCTCTGTGGATACCTGCTGCTCTTGACAAGTTTCTAGACGAATAATTCAACTGACCGTGTACAGGGTGGCCTGGATGGGCCATAAAAAAGACCCCCTACAGTTTTTGCCAATATCTTGGGCCATAAGTAAGAATTTGCGAATCAAATTTTATAGGCTTAAGGACAATTCATATTTACACATAATGACCAGATTTCATCAAAATATTTCAAACAGAACAACAGTTATATCACTTTTAGTGAGTCCACCCACTGGTTTTTAATGATTCAGAAACATAACGCATTAAATGGTAACAAAAAACGATTTTATGAAATCGCATCTCAAATAATTGGCATGTACCGTATTTTCGCGAATATAACACGCGGGTTATACAAAGTTTTACAAACCACGCACCCTACCCGTTAGTTTAAACAGTTAAAGTGGTATACTCGGGGGCGTGTTATACAAATTATTTTTTACACAGCCAAATTTTGAACCTGATTATTTTCAGGTCATGGCCAGAAACTGCTGTAAAAAGGTTTTTTACTTACAATACGGAAGCATAGACGTCGACGAAACGATAGGGCGTAAAGTCCGACGTCAGTAGAAATATTCGTTTATCATCATTATCATAAAATGTCAGAGCCGCAGAAAATCACAATTGAAAATGAAAAATTATTATTTGACCTTAGATATAAAAGTCAACTATTACTGTATATAAATTGTAATTGTCTGTCGTTTTCAATTTTGAATAAACGAATGAACACACGATATTCTGTGTTATCGCTCGCACAGCGCTAAGTATGGAGTTCAGGAAATTATAGCTTTCGATTGTTATAGCGCATATTTTGCGATTTCAAACAGTCTAGTTAATCGTCCTTTTCAGTGTCATCCGCTGTCTCTTCCACATTAAAAATATAAATATTGTCCACGGCATCAAAAATGAAGTAGAATTCTACCAGAATGGCTTGCCAGTTACCAAATAGTTCCATCCAATTTTCTTTGCAGTGACCGCGAATGCGGCGAATGCCAAGTGTACACCCATGTAAAAGTCAGAATTTCCTGGCTAAAGCCACCTTATTTTCGTCAATTGATATATCAAACAATTATTAATCGCTAGATTTATCGAAATTGACTTCGTTTTAAGCTAATTCTTCAAGGAAATGGCGAGTTTATACGGGAATCTATTCCGCCGCAAGGGCCGCCATCTTGGATGTTTTGAATTTGCGAGCGTCAATGTAACGCGCGTATATTCCCACTTCAAATATATCTTCCACTTATATATACGCTTAATTATATAATCTTGGCCTAAAGACATAAAGTTTCAAAAATATATTACATTTCATGGCCAAGAAAAGTCGTTATAAGGCCAAAAAAAAATAATGCTGTGTTTCCGGTAACAGAGCTCTAAAAAATTGGGTAGGTAGGTCGGAAATTATTTTTATTTTGGTAAAATATTTTTATACAGTGACTGTCCGAAAAATTATACCCACTACTCTTTTTTGCATAAAGGTACACGCTGCAACAAAGTACGTGTTCTAAGCAAGTGTAAACTGCCTATTTCCCGACTGCACCTAAAACTGCCCTAGAAAACAATTCTATTAATTTCATTTTGACATCTTTTCTGGTAAGATAAAGTGGGAAGGGAAAGGGAAGATGAGTGCGAACAGAACATCACTGCTAGGGGTCGTTCCAGATTGGCCGAGCCAGTGACTAGTTACATCTAGAGGTTGCTAGATTTATTTTCCCTAGTCACCGTTAGAGGTGGCTCAAGTGAGAATGATAAGGCTAGAGGTTTCTCAAGACTGGCAGCCAGGAAGTAGTTAGTCAGGAGTGAAACTCTAATGCAGTGTCCACGCTGTAGTCGGGAGCGCTTCTGAGTAGATAGCTTGAAGAGGCGCTATAGAAATTGAGAGACCAATAAAATAAAATGAAACATTCTATTCACTTGAAAACTGTTCTTTTTGGTCATGCTGGAGTCGGGAGCCCCTCTGAGTAGTTTTTTTGAAAAGGTGCTATATAAATACTTGAATGAATTAATGTTAAATTCTTCACCAAGGGGTGCTCGAAATAAAAGGGAACTGCTCAGTGAGCGGAAGAGAGCAGAGTTAGTAGAAGAGAGCACTCTGAGCACAAAAAGGCACAGTAAACACAAGAGCACAGTGAGCAAAAGAGAGCAGAAAGAGGCAGAGAGCAAAGGAGGGCACAGTGATCACAAGAGAGCCTAGTCAGCTTAGGAATAAAGTGAGCAAAAATGGACTGTCTTAGGACGGAAAAACAGCAAGTTAAACTATAAACTTGCAGCAGGCTGTGTATAGCCATTATGTGCTACAGGCTAGATGGCCCTGTACTCAATGCCTGCAACAAGTTACCGTGAGAAAACCCTCCTTTCTGATCTATTACTCTTCCCCCCCCCCCATCCACCCCACAACCGCCTGCTTTGTCAAACTGACCGTGGGAAACTATTGATTGCTCTAATTAACAGATCATTATATAGGCTACCTTGAAAGACGACTGCTTACGATCGTCGCCTGGCTTAGTGAAGGCTATAATTATGATGTTCCAATTGTACATCTCATATACGGGAGGCAATGTCAGTGTAAATAAAAAAATTCCACAAAATTTTCCGAGTTGCGGCAATAAAAGTGAGTCGGTCGGGTTACTGGAAACACAACATTAGTTTTTTGGCCTAAGATCCAACTCTATACGGAAGGCAATGTCACCGTATTATGTCAAAACAAATTTTAAAAAAAAATTTTTTTACTAAAATATTTTTTTTACAAAAAATTTTTTTAAATAAAAATATTTTACAAAATTATTTGAGTCGCGTCAATAAAAGAGGGTCGGTCGGGTTACCGGAAACACAACATTATTTTTTTTGGCCTAAGAGATCGCCAATACTACGTTTAATTGCAGAGCATACGATCGTCAATACCACATGGCACAATAGTAGGTTACACCACACGCTCGTTATTTAAGGTTATATGGAAGTGGGGTTGATTAAATTAATTCTGGCTTCAATATAACTTGGATTGTTGAAAAATGCTACGATTAGCGCATCGCTAAATTCGCTAAAAAATACTTTTAACAAGATCGTTTTGCTTGATGAAACCGGCTTATGTTGAAGTCTTCCTTTCAAATTATTCATTCCACCAATGCTATAATCTTTAAACGACGAATACCTTACCTTGTGAAGACCTTACCAGTGCCAGCAAAGAACCGGAAACAAGAATATTCGCGCTTACAGTAAATCGTTATATTTATATAGTAAACTTTATTGAAATGTTCATTTTAGCAGGAACCTTCTATTTTCTTTAAAAAAAATATTTTTATCAAACGGATTATTTTAATTTGCGTTTAATTGAACTAGTTATGACTATACACACCAGTCACATTAACGTTGGCGTACATGTTCGAGTACTCACTTGTGGCTTGACGCACGGAAATGGGTGCGTCTTATAGTCGGGTGCGTGCTATATAACTCAATTTTTACTGAAATCGCAAAAAGTAGCGGGTTATATTCGGGTGCGTGTTATACCCGTGTGCGTGTTATATTCGCGAAAATACGGTAAAATATGAATTGCCTTTAAACCTGCAAAATTTGATTGAAATATTCTTACTTTTGGCCATGATATTGGCAAAATACCTTAATGGTGTATTTTTTATGGCCAACCCTGTATATGTCTTGACAAATAGTTGGCCTTAGAAACAAGTCACTGGTGTGACATTTTGACAGCAGGTTAGGAACTTTACAGCAAAAGCATGGAAATATAGTCCATGATTTGAAGCAGAAAAACCAGAGAGATGAGTGAGAAGGGAACTGTGTTTAAAAAGTTGAGTTGTTTACTGAATTTTGCTCATTGTGTTCCTCATTTCTTTAAGGCCACTGACTGTTAGTTTAAACAGTTAAAGTTATCGCTGTTATACATATATTGCTTCCTGAAGTTTAATTTACATTTCAGGAACTAGAAATGGAGAAGAAGACATTGACTTTATCTGGGTGAAACTTCTCAGTTCAAGAGAATCAAGGTATAATAGAGCATCAATATTTGATCTAAATTCATTTTTATCTGTTAGTCATTGTGTGTTTGATTCTGCTTTTCTGCTTTGCATAATCAAGGTATCTTTATTTGTAAAATATTCCTCTATCCATAATTAATCGGGGTTCACTATCTGAACAAGGTGACAAGTGGATGGGATTCAAAAGATATTTTGGAATTTCTGTTTCACTTGCAAACTCAGCTTCAAAATGAGTAAATACTTAGGGGAAGAGAACTGGGCGCCCACCAGAAGACCAGAAGTTGCTGAGACTAAAAAAATAGACAAGAGAGCATTCGTTCAAATATATTGATTCTTAATGATGGGGTGAAGACTAATGATATTGTTGGTCAAATAATTGTTGACAATGTTGTGTTCTTTTTGTGAAGATTTCTCATGGGTGCGTCATGTGGTGGAGGTAACATGAAAGCAGATGTTGACGTTTATGAAAAGCTTGGACTGATCAGTCGACATGCGTATTCGATACTCGATGTCCAGAATGTTGAAGGCCACAGGTAAAGGCAGTATGTGTATATAAATATATAAATATTTATTAAAAATATTTATTAATTTATTTGTTTAATCAGAAAAACAGGTTGACAAGACCACAACTCAGTTATAAGGAAATGATAAGTTCTCCTGGTTACACAGGTGCTTGTCGAAAGACAATTATTTAAAGAGAGCTCTGGGGACAAAGTTTTTTTATAATCTTTCGGTAATAATGCAAAGTCATGCGACCATATTAGTTCTAGTACCTTGATATTGTTTGCATTGGCTGATGCCCGTTTAATTTGGTAGCCATGGAAACCAGTTATAATATGTGCAGACATGCCATCCTCAGAGTAAATGATGAAAATTTATGTGAAATATGGTCTTGTCTTGAAATCAAACGATTATCCGTAAGTCCTCGTAAACAGACAGATAACAGTTAAAGGAATATGGGACTTGTGCTAACATAGTCTACATTGGAGAGCCACTTTGTTATGTTTTAAGGTTAGACATTTCAAGAGCAGCTCATTAGTGAAGATGCACCCTTGTAAGCCAGTCTCCTCCATTCAAGTGCTTACTCTGCTTTGCTTTGTGTTATTGCTAACCTGCCAAGTTTTATCTTTATGAATAAAACTGCAATATCACATGCAATGGAGGTGCCAGATATGCAAATTATTCAACAAGAAATTGCAAGTTCACGTCAGGGTAATGGGAGTTATGCAGCAGTTCGAAAAAATTAAATATAAGGAAGACATTGTAACTTCAAAGAATTTTAGGCAGGTCAAGAGTGCAATAGGCAGGTCAAATGACCTGCCGTGACCCTTGGTGCCGCTGCCACTGAGCACTGTGGTGTATTGCATATTATAGTGTATTCAATATCTAATCTAATCTGGAAGCTTCTACAGTGGTTTCTTCTTACCAGTAGATAGGTTATTGTGACACTTTAACGGGAGCTTAGGTGAGTCTGATTTTTTTAATGTATAAACGGATAACGGAGAACACAGAGTTTTGCTGAATATGGAGTTTTTCTGTATGACAGGCTCGTTAGGTTCCGTAATCCTTGGGGCCGCTTTGCATGGAAAGGAGATTGGTCAGATGGATCAAGACTCTGGGATCGAATAACAAAAGTTAGGCGTGAGGAGCTGACGTCAAGCACTACAGAAGGAGTTTTCTGGATGAGTCTTGATGATGTGATGCAGTAAGTTGATTGCATTTCATGCCTGACCTTGTCTAAGTTTGGTCTAAGTTTGCAGGGTCCCGCTCTTCCTGACAGTTTAAATAAGATTGATGCAAGTGATTTGAGGCGTGAGAAAACTTTGCCATTTTATATGCGTTAGTCGACTTCTCATCATCCTACCTATGCTTCGTTGCCCATCCAGTGCTCACCACTCTATATATGTGATGAAACCTTTGTACTTGTGTGATGGTATTTAGTTTGTACATGTAGATCTGTATTATTTGTAGCTTGTTCGACGAATGTTCATATAATTTGCAACTGTGATCAGTATGTTGATCATGATGTTGATTAATGTCTTTCCTGCTACATTTTAATGTAAGGTTTTATTCTTGTAATGACTTCATGACGTCATGGAGATTGTTAAGCCGCAGTTACTTGGGGAAGTGCTTGTCGTGGATATAACTCTGGGAACAGGCTTGTGCAGTATATTTGTTCTGATGAATTTCACTGTTACAATAATCATTTTCAAACTGCCTTAAAAGCACTTGTTTAGATCTATTGTAGTCATGCACACAATGCTTTGGTGAGGTACTTGCTAGATCTTATATTATAATTCCGAAATTCCATATGTTTGTTTGTTTGTTTTTGTTTGTTTGTACGGATTTGGACAAAATAGGCTCGGAAATGAAACAGCGTTGATTTAGGCCTACCAAAATTTTTGAAATTGATTCTTACCCAAATTATAATGCAATCGCAACTATTTTCAGCTTTTAATTCACTTTAAAACAAGAGTTATTAGCGTTTTAAGACAGATTTCATCAATAATTGCTCACGCTAAGTTTTTAGTAATGAGTCTACAGTACGCATGACGTCATACTTGCGCAGTAATAATTTCCGCAGCGGGGCGGTTCACGTTTGGCTTTTTGGGAAAGCGGGGTGGGGTTGAGGGTTGGCGAAAACCCTAAATTTAGCGGTCAACGATGGGTACCACAGTGGAGTAGTGTTTAAAACCCTAAATTTCCAGGGCAACGCCGGGTAACACATCTAGTCTCATGATACATACTTAGATAGTTTCAAGCGGCTGTTACATTCATAATGCTTGAACTGCGATGAAGACCTGTTCTAGTTCTGCTGTTTAGATTCTTTGATTCAATTGACATCTGTAAGTACCGATCTGACTGGATGGAGAGCAGGTTGCATGGCGTGCTGCCCTCTACCTGTGAAGTACAGTCACTGTTTGTGACACACGTAGAAGTGTTCGAGACAGCAGAGGTTGAACTCGGTCTTTTCCAAGGCGGCACACGGTATGCAGTTAATTTAGGCAAAGCATTGTTAGCAGGTCACTTGATTTGACTTAGTATTTAGGTTAGATATCAATTACTGGAATATCATTTTGTGCAATACCAAATTATCTGAGCCATTAATTGAGATAATATCAGTTTAGACAGTATCGCATCATTTGAGCCAGGGAGAGTTCCAAGACATGTGGGACCTAAATTTGTGTGTGTATAGACTGATGCATAATCGCACATAGACCTCTTCTTGTTTCATATTTTCTGGAGACATTTGTGTGGCATAATCAGTACATAAAATTTGTTTTAACAAAACGTTATTTGTAACAGATATTTGCTAATAATGGTCATACATTTACAAATGCTGACAACACATTTGTTGCTTATTTCTCCAACCTGAAACTGAGCAAATTCCCAAATTATTTGTGCTGCAGTGAGTAGACTTATTTACCTAACAAGTCATTCTTCCTGGAACCACTGATCTCTGTCATGTAAATTTTGCTCAGAATTGAAAGTCATTAACCTCCTTCAGTTGAACAAGCAAGGAAGAATTTCCCAACACACACAGACAGTTTTTGTGAAAAATGGCCGTTATTGGCTCACCTACTGCCATTTTCCACAATATTTTATTGTGTGTTTGGAAATTCTTCTTTGTTGTTTTCAACTGTCTGTAGCTTAAAATCTTTATATTTTCTACCACTGCCCAAGAATTGATTGACTTTAATTTCTTTTACTTTCACAGATGACATACATGTAAGGCAGATAAAGTTTATGAAATGCTTCATTTTTCAATCAAAGTATTTCTGGTTGTGATTGTTGCATGTGTGTTGCTTCTTTTACTGCCACTTCAATTCCTATCAGTTGTGTTGATTGATGCTTCAGTTAGACAGTTGCACTTCATTTCTTCTATGCAGTTAATTATTTTAGACCCAAGAAAAGCATTTAATTCTACTGTCAAGTTTTGAATTTTTCCAGTTTATGGCAAAGTTCGTCCTGTTGTAAGTGCTATCCCATTGAGCAAATTGGAATTTGTCTTGATCAGGTAAAATTTGATTTAGATATTTATCGATGTGTATTCCACGATGTAGTCATAAGTTCTAGGCTTACAGAAAATGGCGTAAATGGTTTTAATGTGTTTACAGCTTATGTGATTATTCATACAAGTTTTACTCAGGTTTTCTGTGTTTGGCCGTGTGTGTGTGCGTGTGTGTGCGCAGGAGCCGCGAGAAGCTGAAACGAAGTCCAGTCGATCTTTGCATTTGCATCTTTAATTCTTCTGGTGTTGAGAGTCGTGACATTGGAACGCTGGTAAAGAATGGCAAACGTCAGGTTCAGAGCTTTGTTGATTGCAGCTGCATACTTGAACCAGGAACGTACACAGTCGTCAATATGGCTTTCAATCACTGGCAACAGAGTTAGTTGACCTTCTTCCTCTTACAGACGTTCTTACTCTTTTCTCTTGGCTTTAAAGTTGTAAAACTTTAGGTCAGCTGAGTCATCAGAGTGATGTTTGCTTATATTATCTGAATGTTTTTGAACGGTCAGACTGACCATTAAAGATTTTCAGGTGAAGATCGTTCGAGAAAGACGTTTAATACACATGGGAGCAGCGGCGCCCGCAGGCGTACGCACTTACGCAAGTGCGTACAGCAGCGGCGCCCGCAGACGTACGCAAATAGGTAAGTGCGTACAGTGGCGGATAGAAAAGGTATGTTTTTGGGAAATTTTTGGTCGATGACTAAAAAAAAAAGGTCATCAGTTTTTTCGGCGGATAGAAAAGGTATGTTTTTGGAAAATTCCTGGTCGATGACTAAAAAAAATCATCAGTTTTTTCGTCGACCGAAAATTTTCCCCTGTTCGCCCCTCCATCGAAAATTTCTGTGCGTACAAGAAAAAAATCCTGCGGGCGCCGCTGCATGGGAGTGTGTCATGTTTGAATGCTTGAGTCTGGGACATGGGCATTACCCAGGCCCCTGCTGAATGTAGTGATTGTCAGTCCAGCTGACCTCAACTATGAATGTTGATCTGTTTCTTCTTTATTACTTGTGTGATGCGATCATCTATGTACAATGTTGTCTGATTGTTTGGTAAGCATGCACAATCACAGTAGATTTGTTATAATTTTGATTGTGTTTGGTAAGCATGCACGATCACAGTAGATTTGTTATAATTTCGATTGTGTTTGGTAAGCATGCACAATCACAGTAGATTTGTTATAATTTCGATTGTGTTTGGTAAGCATGCACGATCACAGTAGATTTGTTATAATTTCGATTGTGTTTGGTGATTGTAGTGACTGATGGCGTACCTAGGTGCACTCTGTCAATCCACAGCTCAAAGGCTCTGCTAGTCGAACAGAAGATGTTGCCAGCGACAGCTCTAGCTGATGCAGTCATACAGTTAGCTGTCGCAAAAGGTGAACGTCATGAGGTAAGAGACTTTGTTAATCTCCGTCTTCATGTCTGTGTTGCGTGAGTGGCTTTCATTCAAAGGTTGGGTTGAGCCTGCTGAGCATGACTGCTTAATGACCTTGGACCAGTTTGTCTTCATTCTCTGGCTCTAATTCAGTGTTTCTTCTTGTTTCACTCAGGGCCGAGAAGGTATGACGACCTATTACCTGACCCGGAATTGGGCTGGATTCATCATGGTTGTTGAGAACCGCTACCCTGATGCTGCAATACATGTTCAGTGTGACTGCAGCAACAGCATCAATGTCGTCTCAACAAGAGGTGCACTCAAGACTGTGGATTCAGTGCCATCACTTCACAGGTTATATTATTTCATTCATTGCACAATTTATGTATTGCTCCCCCTTCAAGGAGCCTGCTCAGAGGTGCTCCCGCCTCAGGTTTATTATGTCACTGGAGTAAGTGCAGCTTAAGCATGAGCAAGCCCATTCCAGGTGAAGGGCTTGGTAATTGCAAAGGCTGCCTGAGAGAGGAGCATGCCTGGGGAAGAGAGATCCCCCTAGGTGAGGGGCACATCACTCGGGTAGCGGGAAACGAGAGACCATACAAAAGAGGTCAGCCAGGTGTGACAGTGTTCAACCAGAAAGATATTGTCAGACTAGCATTGCTATCCTTTAGACTCTGGCGTCAGAGAAGTCTGAGGGTAGGTGGTTGAATGACTCCTCTTGAAAGCCAGGCAGGGTGAGAGGAAGTGCGTTCATATCTATATAATTTCTTTCCATTTGATTTCAACAATGATCTCCAAACTTTTAGATAGAAATGTCACATTTTCAATGGGACAGTAGTTTGCATCATCATCTGAGTTCTCAGTACAGTCCATCTCGTTTTAAGGCTGGAAGAACAGAACGTTTCTGGGATGCAGGTAGATGGATAACCGGTATCAACCGGTTACAAGACACGGTGAGGAATGGTAGAGGGTCATCAATGAGCTCTAGAATGAGAAATGTGGCCTGTACTGAATCGAGCTTATGTAGCTCCACTATTAACTCGTACTGTCTTATGAGCCATCAGCTGTTCAGTTGTGCATCTTGTCCATTATACTGACTTGCTGAAGGCAAGTTTTTTTGCATGGATTTTCAATATTACATGCTTTTAATTCTGTGTGAGCAAAACCATTCACATGCAGTTGCTTGCTAACACGATGTTTATTTGTAGTATTTTTGGTTCAGTTATGTTCAAGAAGGCGTTTTTGTCTTGAATTTATTGTTAATAATTATTAGTTATATTAATCTGATACAATAAATTAACCTGATCCAATAAATTCTGTTCAAAGTTACTTAAAACTTAAAAGTGTAAGGTAAGGTGAGCTTGTCAATATTATTAGCAATTATTGATGCAGTGACACTTACCCTCAAAAGGTTAACAGCAACCAGACAATCGGGTTTCTTGTGGATTACCATGCATTACAAACAGGAACTTGAATCGTGGATGTAGAAAAATGCATTAGCATCATGAATGCAGTCCTGATGTTCATCCAACTTATAATATATTTATATGGGGTGGAAGGAGTGATGATTGAAAAATGGTGACATGCTGACACAAAGAATCAGAAGAATGCAGGTTCAATACTTGCTAGTCACGTAGGGTTTGCTCAGTCTTCCATTGCGTAGGGACGACAGTAAGATTAGAACGTTCAATTCAGTTGAATTTGACTCCTGTTTAACTTCTTGTCGTCTGTTATTACTATATCGTGTCATCTTTCAGTTGTAATTAATACATGAATCCATTATCATTATTCTGTTTTTTAGGCAAGTGATCATTTTGCTTTCACAACTGGAGCATACAAGCGGCTACTCAATCAGTCATCGCCTTGTCCATCGGTTTGGTCCGGTTGGATCTGGTCTCGGCAACTGGGCTCCAGGAGCCAACCATGTGCCAGCGCTGACGACAGAAGTCTATGGACTTCACTCCCCTCGACCAATATAACTAATGCTGCTTAGGGATAGGAAGATATCAAAGGAGTTGACAGTTTAAATAACGACTCTCATTGTGTATATATAGGAAATTATTATGTCATCACTTGCACATATGCAGATTGTGTATTTTAAGACAATGATCTTTCCAGTTTAAGATCATCTTTTGTTCGGTGTGTAACCACCTCGCGCTGAGGCACGATGAGCCTCTGACTTTGCTGTAGCTTCCACCGAAGTCACTATATTCACCTGATGTTCTGTCGCTTATCCAAATTCTGTGCAGCATTCCACCGCTGATATCTTCTCATGCCTGTGATCCTCTGCACCCCCCATATCAATTGCCTCAAGCCTATCTACCACTTCTCAGACTTTTCTTTCAGTTCTGAAGTCCCATATGGATCGTGGTAAGATCAAGAAATCTTAACCCAGGTTATTCAAATTTATTCCAGTGTAAATACTGTAATTCATCTGTGTCACCTATCCTATTTTATTCTATTTATGGACTCATGAAGTGCCTCAAATGTAATGAGATGTTCTCACAGTGCAAAAAACCGATGAGCAAAGAAAGATCTTAAGAGAACAGGCAAAAACAAGAACTTGTGCGCCTAGTTAAGATCTCAGCTCGAGTTATAGCAGAATGGTCATTCCTTAGTTAATGGTCAGCAGATGCATAGGCATGATGTGTAGCAGTGGCGGCAGTCCGAGACTCGGGTCAGGGCAGTGTAAAGAAGAAAAGGACATCCAGAGGTAGCTGATAGCATCACAGAGGTAGTGCGGAGCTTGGCCCAAAACCGTTTTACAGGCAAGAAAGAGAATTTTAAACTGAATTCATGCAGTTATGGGAAACCAATGAAGATGTTATTCAGTCATAAAAGTTGAACTGTGAGAGAAACAACGAAGACTTTTTTTGGGCACCGGTGTTAAGTACCAATTTGAGTGAAGCAGGACAGAGTTCTCTGGTCCTATTTAGTCTCCTAGCAACCAGAATTTGTATTTTCTGCAGCATATCTGGACAATCCTTCTGTCGTGATGCAGCTTTCGTGAATAATAATCTGGTGCCATGCTGTTTGGCTTTTAGGCAACTTTTGAAATTTAGAGTTTTGCAAATCTGTAAAATGAAACCAGGTGTTGGATTTTCTCACCATATATCTATGTAAACCTAAGCTTTGCATGCCAGAAGTATCAAGGATATCCTTTCTTACTTAATTAAACTAGTCATTCATTGTATTGAAGTTGACATTGTTGGTCCGATATAAACTGAGAGAGCGATTTCAGAGTAGCAATATAACAACTTGTTCTTTACAATATGAATCGTATACGGTGGAACATAGAATTTTTTTATGACTGATCACCTGTTGCTGACTTAGTCAACTGGCTGGTCTTCATAAAGAGACAATCAGTTGTCATGACGGAACAACTTTATATAAACACTTTCAGTTGGTGATGTTAACTCCTCTGTTGCCAGCAATTTTGTTGTCAATCCTTTCAGAAGTGCAGAATCCTGTTAGACTGGTTTTAGTCTACGTTACCATCGGTTACAGCAGGAATATACATTGGATAAAAACGTTAGGAAAGGTTTCTGCATGTACTTGATTACGTCAACAAATTCAGTTATGTGTTTGTGACTGCGGCTTTGCTTGCTAGTACGTTGTGGAAGAGGTCTTCATTTATTGTCAGATTAGACCCACTGCATACCTCGTTTTAACTTACAGCAATTTATTATGATTTTTAGCATTTTTACAGTTATTGCGTGTTTGCTACTCAGTATGTCTTTCAGAATGAAATTATTTGCTTGAATTTGAGATGTTCAAAATTGTTGTGTTAACGAGGTGTTTAAACAGAAAAGTCTGCTCTATAACTATGCAGCAAAGTTGGACAACTGTAATCAATGAAGAAACACTTTGTTATGCAGATCATCATTTGCCTTTATGCTTTTTTCCATTTTGGCACAACAATTGAAAAACTAATAATGTAGTATTTGTTTAAGAAGCTCTACATTTTGCATCTTCGGTAGGTGACAAGGCTAAATCTAGAGAAGCATGAGCACTGAATCTGCTAACTGAACCCAAGTGTGATTCTCTAAGTTCTATCCACCTAAGCATTTCTATCATAACAATGCAGCCATCAGGCAATTTAAGCATATTGCGATCACCACAGATCTATCTTTCAGTGACTGCATTAGCTCTGCATAGCCTACATTCTGTTCTTCCAGCTTCAGTGATATACAGGGGACAGGACATATTCCCTTTTCTGACCTGATTCGTTTGGCTAATGCCATGGTCTGAGTCTCCAGCCATCTCAGCTACTTTTACATTCTTTCTATTAGCATTTCAAAGGCTGTGTCGATGAAATTTCATAGTAAAAAATCCCTTGAAAAATCACCAAAACTCCAAAATGTGAACATTATATTGTCAAACTTAAAATCATTGCATTAGCTACCTTTAGAAAGGAGATTAACTTTCAGGGTAAGACTTGTAAAAAAAATCTACATTTTTAGTTTAATATTATTTTGTTGTGCTGTTTGCAGGCCTATAAAACGGTACGTGACGTTTTGGCGCCGCCATTGCGCTATTCAGCAGTCTATTTCCGGTTTAGTTTACAAGACGTGTGAAACAAATATAGTCTGAATAACAGACCGAATCGAATTATGTTCGTGTATGCGCCCTATTTTTAGTCACCTGTACGAAAATGCTCTGACCAATATCACTTGATCAAATTAAAATTTATGTATCGAGGTCACACTCCACATGTACGTATATAATAATTGAACTAGGGGCCTATAGGCTACTCTTGCTCCAGTGTTTAAACTTCCTGCTTGCATTAGATAAGCGCCGGTGAATAAGCTGGTCTCCCTGACGTGGCTTTTGTGAATTTGTGGGCGCTGAGAAATTCTCGAAGATTTACATTACATCAACGATCCATCTCGTAAGGTGTTGCTCCTACATAGCCTACGCCTAAATACCTCTGCGACTTAGCTAACTTAACCTAATGTGTAAGCCTCTTTCTGCAAGATCTTCACGCCCTCTTCGTTCTGCTGACCGCTTTGATCTATTTGTACACAAACCTCATTAACCCAACATCGGGCTTTTGCTATTGTGGGTCCTTTAATTTGTAATCACCTTCCTCCTTAAATTCATGGCAGGATTCTTGTAGGAAATTCACCTGCATCTTTTCGCTGCTTGAAGACATTTCTCTTTTCATGGGCCTGTCACGCTGAGAGCGCTTCTGAATAGCTCTGCTGTGAAAAGCGTTTTACAAATGCTTTATTATATGACATTAGATAACTAAAGGGGCGATGTTGCTAGGATATATTGTATTGTAGGCCTAATATTTGCTGCAAAGACATGTTTAATTATACAATTTAAAGCAAACTTGTTGGAAAATGCACAGGAAACAGTAACAATACAGCACCCGGTTCATCTCGAAAGCTTTCAATACTTCTCTATCTGTACGGTCGTAACCATTTCATGCATTAATAAGTTGCACTCTGTTGACAAACGCCTACATATACATAGAAATATGGGCTTGCGTTGTGATGCAAACACCCTTCTGCTACCTCGGATATTTCGGGCATATCTTTTGAATGGCTTGGGATATCATTACAAAATTTACCTCTAAATGTGTGTAAATGAACCCCGTACAGCCACCTGCACTATCAGAATTTTATACTCTAGAATGATATGTCAAAAATTCCGGCACCAAAACGGCGGCGCCAAAACGTAACGGCGCCAAAACGGAAATTAACCCTCAGGCTACCAAGCTTTTTTTGTAACACGGACTACCAAGGGGGTGGTTACCACCCCCTGGATTTTGGGTTTGGTTTGAGATATCATAACTTGTAATATACCAATGGATTCAGCATTCATTTCTGCACAAAATGGTATATTTAGGTTTAGAAAATATGAATGCACCTCGAAATTATGAATTTTTTACCATGGATACCCGTCGATTCCACAAAACGTATACTTACACGAGTGTAGGACATTTCCCCCCTGGACAAAACCCCCGGACAAAACCCCCGGACAATTCCCCCCCAGGGTAGGACAATTCCCCCTCCTGTCGAACATATTGCGTGTAAGTGGTATTACTATAAAACGGCGGTCCTAAGTGTCCTAAGTTGGATTGATGAAAAGATATCTTGGTAAATAGAAGCCGGATTGATACAAAATAATTTTTACTTAAATGGAAACTGGATTGATGAAAATATTCTTGCTTAAATTGGAGCTGGATTGATGAAAATATTCTTGCTTAAATGGAAGCTGGATTGATGAAAATATTCTTGCTTAAATTGTAGCTGGATTGATGAAAATATTCTTGCTGAAATTGGAGCTGGATTGATGAAAATATTCTTGCCTAAATTGGAGCTGGATTGATGAAAATATTTTTGCTTAAATGGAAGCTGGATTGATGAAAATATTCTTGCTTAAATTGGAGCTGGATGGATCAAAATAATTGTTATTAAAATAGAAGTTGGATTAAATGCATTTTTGCCTAAATGGAAGCAAAGGGGGGAATTGTCCGGGGGTTAATGTCCTAGGCTAAATCAGGGGGGAATTGTCCGGGGGTTTTGTCCGGGGGGTTTTGTCCAGGGGGAAATGTCCCACTTACACATAAGCAAAATATTAGATTCTGTTTTAAACATGATTTATATATAAAAAATAGTCTACATATAATAAAGTCCATTGTTCAACTATAAAAACTAGTAATAAGTCTGTTTTATGTTCAATCAAAACCAAAAAAATGTTATAGCTGCGGAAAAACGTTTACGCAGACATATCGGCTTGCGTTGTAACAAACCCCAACATTTTCACACATTTTAATTTATTTTGAGCACTTCCGGTCATCAAAAGACAAATTATTTAGTAGTAGAAAATAGCCCTAAATGCCCTCTACGAAATGGCATAATTTATTTCTATTAAAAAATAAATTATGGATAAGTTATAATAGAAAAAACATGAAAATTTTATGAAAATAAAACACCTTTATATACATTTTAATTTATTTTGAGCACTTCCGGTTGTCAAAGGACAACTCAATGAGCATGGAAATATAGCCCCCAAATTCCCTCTATAGAATGGTATAATTTGTGTCTCTTCATATTAAAGGGCGCAAAAGTTATAGCCGATAAATCTAAGGAGGTGGTATCCACCCCCCTCTGGTACCTTGGGTATATCGGGTATAACTTTTGAACGGTAGGGGCATCATCAACAATTTTAGCTCAAAATGTGTGCCAATGAACCCTCTACAGCTACCTAAGACGTCAAAATTTTATTCCAAACGGAACATGTTTGATTTGGAAAAAACCTAGGGGGGTGGCAACCACCCCCCTTGGTAGCCCGAGGGTTAAACAGTGGAGTGAATTAAACAGGAGTTCGCCAATTTCGCAGTTCGTCCCCGGGCGCCAAATATCCTAGCTACGCCACTGTCGGTGGCATTCGTCAGTGACTAAGTTGCTGCTGATTGTTGGCTTTCATGTCTATTACAGGTTTGTCCCAGCATGACTGCTTGTGAGCAAAGGTTGGACATTGAGTAGCATGATCTGCACACCAACTAACACCGTCTGATTCGGAGAGTGGCGCGCCTAATAGAGAAGCTGCCGTGGCTTAACCGACCTAAAGTCCTTCTGACAGTCGTAATCAGTCGAGTAGCCTACAATAGTACTGTACGTCTACTACTACTATTTTTTTTGCTCCGAGGTATTTAGGATCCCTCAGGGGCTTCTAAAAACTAGTCCAGAATTGTAAGGCCTCGTATTCAGGCTTTGGAGAGAAAGTTCCTTTAAAAGCGACCACGCAGGCTACGTTATATCGCTGAATGTTGACAGACAGGCGCTGGAAGAGAAAAGTTGCTTCGCGCCTCTCACCAGTAGCCTAATGGACGAAATGCGTTTGCCGATTTCGTTGGCTCCAAGGCGGAGGCCAACTGCAATTCTGATAGTCTCATTGTCCAGTCTCAAGCCACAATGGGGCAGAAACCGCCTTCAAACGTGCCTGATTGTAGGCATCGTTGGCTGAAGCACGCACCTCATTCACAGTCCTGTCAAGAAGCGGCTTGTCCCAGAATGCTTGCTTTTGCAAGTGGATGTTATCAGGGATCGTGATCGTGGTTTCTCTCTGCCAGTGATCAAGCAATGCCTGGTATTCTGAATCCGCGGGTATTTGCAGACATCTTAGCATGAAGGACTGGAGTGGTAGGGTGCCCGCAGCAGAAGCCAAAAAGGCAGGAAGGGCCAGCGACGACACCCGACGAATACCAAGTCCACCAGCTTTGATGGGGAGAGAAGCTTGTAGCCACTGATCTTCAGACAGAGACATGTTTAGGATGGAAACAAAACCTTTCTGTAGAAGAGGATGGCCACAACAAGGAAAGCAACGTAGAGTGTGCAGAGTTTAGGTGAGCTAGGACTGCTTCTCAGGAGTACCAAGGCATCATGTCCAGAAATCAACATCAGTCTTTCCAGAGCCATGCTCAGCAATACGGGATTCAAGAGTGGACTGCAGGGCCTTCAAAGCAGATAAAGGGGCCCCCAGAAGTGTTGCAGAGTCCGGTTCAACATGTAAAAAGTGCCGTAACAAACCATGTGTATGAACTTGAGTGGAGTGTGAGATCACCTCACATTTTGCCTGGTTTAGATTTAGGCCAAGTTCAGCACAACTATGTTCAATCATCTCTAAATCTGCCTCGACCACAGAAGCCAGCCACTCCACCCAGTGTCAGATCATCCAAGAAGCCTAGTGTGAGAGGAGATTGCAACTTAAGGAGAGCAGATTGAAGTAGGAAACAAAGAGGAGTGGACCCAGAGGATCTCCCTGCTGAGCCGGTTCCCTGCTGGTAGCCGGCTCGAATCAAGCTGCGGAAAATCAGATCGTTCAGGGACGCATGTGAAACAAGAGAACCACAGACGCAGCTGTGCGACTCGCAGAGAGGCGCTCCCAGGGGCAAGCCAACCGCGACTCTGACGGCCTCATCATCGAGTCTCAACCCGCACGAGGTGATGGGTAAAGCGAATAGCCAATCGCTCGAGTGCGGGGCAGATACTGCTCCAAAGCGTGCCTGATGGTAGGGGTGTGACGTTCAGATCTGAGGTGACCTTGTCAACAAGTGGCTTATCCCAGTATGACTGCTTGTGGATAAGGTTGCTGTCCAGTTGCTGAACAGGACCTAAACCCT
>OX457046.1:13468140-13550640 GCA_949752735.1 Lumbricus terrestris
TACATAATGACTCGTAATTATATACAGATTGTTTATATCGATTGTGGGCTTCTTAGCCCACTTCAGCGCATTATCGCGGTTACTTGCTTCGACGTTAATGACGTTTCGGCTGCTTGACCCTCCAGGTAATTTGCAACACTGGACTCGTTGACCGACATAAACAGGGGAGAGAAGCCCTGCTGGGGACGACACAGAACTCAGTGGCGGCGCTACGCCAGGGCATGGCAGGGCAAATGCCCTGGTAAAAAAGCCTTTGCCCTGGTCGTTGCCCTGGTTGTTGCCCTGCCAGAAATTTTACCATGTCAGAATTTGTTCGGGGCATATTGTTTCTTACCACTCACATCCGTCCGTCCGCTCTCTGGCAGGGCAAAAGTTCTGGCAGGGCAGAATTCTGGAAGGGCAAAAGTTATGGAAGAGAAAAATTCTGGCAGGGCAAAAATTTCGACAGGGCAAAATTCTGACAGGGCAGCATTTTGGTAGGGAAAAAGCTTTGGCTGGGCAAAATTCTGGTAGGGCCAAAGTTATGGAATGAATTTTAAAATAGGCTACGTCTCTTGTGTTTATGAGGCAAGTTCCAGACAAATTCAAGGAAACAATTCTGTAGCTGTTTACCCACAGTGTGTATACAACTGTACAATATAACAGCATATAGGGCCTATGCCCAACTGTCGATTTATTGCTTTTCAAATGAAGCGCAAGCATTTGCGTCAACAATAGACCTATATGCCTGACTCAGTAACTTTATTTGCTGAACTTGTTGCTTTCGAAATGCTACTCGAAAGAAGATTTGCAGTGCTTGACTAAAATTAAGTCAGAGAGATTAGTACAGTGTGTGCCATAAAGAAGATCCCTTGGTTTCTTACCAATACCTTGGCCAAAATTAGGAATTTTAAAATGAAATTTTACAGACTTAAAGCTAATTCATATTTACACATGATGTCCAGGTTTCGTTAAAATATTTATAACAGAACAAAAGTTGTATCACTTTTAGCGAGACCACCTACTTTTTTAGACGATTGAAAAACATGACACAGTTAAAAAGTAACAAACACGATTTTATTAAGTAACATCTCAAATCATTGGTGCAAAATAAACATGTTATTGACAGAAAGGCTTTATTATTATTTAGAAAAGAAACAGGTATGCCTACCAGCATAGCTGCACGTCGCTGTGGCATCATTTAGTAAGATGACTGCCAAGTTGGTAAATTATAAAATAATTTTTCAGTTTAATAATTTTTTTATTAAAATAATCAATTCGAAAATTCTATTAAATTAAAACGCCCAATGTGTCAATGGCTGACAAAAATTTGTATTAATACATTTCATGAGCAAGGTGTTGGAGATAAAGCTATAATCGCACTTACTGTGATAAGCAGTGACGGTCTCACTAAAAATGATGTAACTTTGGTTCTGTTTGAAATATTGTGGTGAAATCTGGCCACTGTGCATAAATATGAATTGTCTTTAGGCTTGTAAAATTTTATTAAAAAAAACTTCTGGACAAGATATTTGAAAAAACCTAATGGCCCACCCTGTATAAGATTTATAAGATTTGCTTTCTAAATGTCAAAAAGTGTTCGGTTTATGGCTTTGCCCATCTGATCCTCTAATCAGCCAACCCTAATAGTATAAGAAGATTAATATTATGGCAAGCACAGTAGCGCAAAATTATGGACTATGCAAGCCTGTACTACCGAGCACTAGACTCGCCCTCCAGTAGCCCAGCCCCCCCTAAAAACTGAAAACTATATGCAGGATATTTCGGCCGAATGACTAAAAAGAAGAAAAAAGGTAGTCAGAAATTTTGGCGGCAGGAAATGGAAAATTTTCCGCGGGGAGTTCAGCCCCCCAAAACTGAAAACCTGGCACCGCCGCTGTCGCCCTCTGCCCTGGTTACTTGTGGGACTGCCCTGGCTATGCCCTGGCTACAAAAAAATAGGTATATACATGTACGTATATAATATATAGGTATAAAAGAATTATATTTAATTATATAGGTATATATGGATATATATAGATATGTATAGATATGTATAGGTCTAATGGTATAAAAATATAAATATATATATATAGATAAATGGGTATGTATATATGCATAGGTACATAGTTACATGGGTATATAGAGGTATATATAGTTATATAGGTATATATAGGAATATATACAGGTATATAAGAATTATATGAATTATATATACATGTAGGTATATATATACAAATATATAGGTAGTTATATATATATAAATATATGGGTACGTATATATATATACACACATATGTATATAGTTACATAGGTATATAGGTTTATGTATATATAGTTTTATAGGTATATATAGGAATATATATAGGTATATACTATATAGGTATATATAGGCATATACACTGTGTCCGGAAAAAAGGGATCCATTTTGTAAATATGAAAATAAATAGTAAATATTGACCGATTTTTACAATTCATACACCCTTTTTATCCTAACATATGTGTCCAACAATTGTGAAAATATAAAAGTTCCAGTCTCAATAATGACGTCATAATGACGTCATTTGCATAAAAATTCAAATTTAAGAGATAAGTGCACAAAATTAGCCAACATTTCAATTTTTTTAAGATGTTATTTATCAATAATAAATGTTAGTTTACTTTTATTTTTATATCTGAATTATATCATACTGCAATTTGTGCTCAAAGTGTCCACCTTCGGCCTCAATGCAAGCTCCACAATGGTCGCGCTAATAGCCAACAGCAGCATCAATAATTAACCAGCTTATCAAAATTCTTCCATGCAGTCATTAACAATTCGCTCACGAAGTTCTTCAATGTCTCTTTTTCTTGTCATGCACATTATCTCCTGCAATAGTCTCCAAATTTTATAATCAACTGGTTTTAAGTTCGGGCCGTTTGGCGGTAAAAGATTATAGGTGGAATGAAATCTAGAGTCTCCTTAGTCAACAGTTTAACGAGCTCAGTGAGCTGGATTAATTATCATCTTTTTGAATTGTTTATAAATCCGAGTATTCCCGGATATTAGGCATCAATTTTATATGGAGCAGACAATTCCTGTAATGAGCTGCATTTATTTTCACTCCTGGTTCAATTAAATGAATTTCCGTTTTACCAAGGGCCAATATACCAGCCGAAACCATGCATACTGGCCGGCTAAATGAACTTTGATGCAAATGACGTCATTTTGACGTCATCATTGTGACTGGGACTTTTGTATTTTCACCAATATTAGATAAATATGTCAGGATTAAAATGCTGTTTGAATTGTGAAAATTGATGAATGTTTACTATTTATTTTCATGTTTACAAAATGGGTCCCTTTTTTCCGGACACAGTGTATTCATAGGTATATACAGGTATATATATATATTATATAGGTATATATGTATGAATAAAGGTATATATAGGCCAATAAGTATATAGGTATACAGGGTGCACCAAAAAAGTAATCCCCTACAGTTTTTGGCCTATATCTTGGCCAAACTTGCGAATTTTAAAATGAAACTTTGCAGTCTTAAAGGCAATTCATATTTACGTGCAATGGTCACATTCCAACAAAATATTTCAAACAGAACAAAAGTTATATCACTTTCAGTGAGGCCACTCACCGTTTTTTGACGATTCAAAAACGAAACGCAATTTTTTAAAGGCGTTTTGCTAATTTCATGGCCAGAAGTAAGAATTTCAAAATGAATCTTTACAGGTTTAAAGACACTTCATATTTACACATGTTGGCCAGATTTCATCAAAATATTTCTAACACAACAAAAGTTATACCACTTTTAGTGAGGCTACCAACCGTTTTTGACGATTAAAAAACGTAACGTAACAAAAAATAACAACAACGTGATTTCATCAAGTCATATCTCAAATAACTTTTTTGAACTGAATTTGATAGTGGTTCACAACTTGTGTTCGATGTTCCCACCAACAGTGCCAAAACTTCTTTCATCATCATCATCATCATCATCATCATCATCATCATCATCATCATCATCATCATCATCATCATCATCATCATCATCATCATCATCATCATCATCATCATCATCATCATCATCATCATCATCAAAAACACTTTTAAAAAAAATTCCCATAAAAATTGTAATTGTAAGAATTCAGGCTGTCATCTTAATATAATGGCTCAGTTTTCAATGCTGATACTCATGGTTTAAGTAGTAAGACTTCAGAGCATCGCATCCTAATTACTTACAATATTCTGACAGTTTGGAAGGATAAAATACAAAATTATTCTCTTTTACCAATTATTTAATTTGGATGTTTATAAATAGCATCAATCATTCTATTTCTTATTCAATTTTGACGATTTTATATGCTCTTGGTTAATTAAATTTTAACCTTGTGGCCTCTTAATGCCCTTATGTCCTCTAACTAAGAAAAAGTAGCCCTCACATCCATCGAACAACAACAAAGTGACCCTAAAGTCAAAAAGGTTGAGAATCACTGGTATATATGTAAGTAGGTCTAAGCATGTATATATATATATAAATGTATGTATGATGGTAGGCATGCACATGCATGTATGCATGCGTCCATGTATGTTTGTTAGTCCAGCATGCACACCCACAGTTCAATTTCTGGGTTCCAATGAACAATGATAGAAACCGCCGAGGATACCCACCCCCGCCCAGCCCACAGCCGCCACGCAAGCTTATCGCACCTGTTCACCTCAATCCTTCCAGCTAGACAAAGACCCGCCTAGGTTGGGTTGCAAGAAGGGAGAGGGCTGTGGAGGGGTGGGGTGAATACCCGTAACTGGACATCTGGATAGCATGAGTTGCATCGCTAATTATCAATGGGGTGGTGGATGTCGGGGACTTAGGGTGGGTGGCGCGCCGGAGCGGGGTATGGAAAGGAATTAGGTGGTGCTTGGTGGGATTGGGCTGGAGTGGGGTTGCGATGGAGCCGAGTTGAAAACAAAGTAAAACAGTATTTTTTCCATAAACTCCGTATGTTGAAAATTTCCCAATTTGGGTTGGGATGCAGCATAGGATGGAGTTTTGGGTGTGGTGGACCAGGATTTGTGTGGGTAAAAGTGGAGTGAGGTGGGTACGGTTGGGGTATGTAATACGGCGGAGCCGGGTTGAAAATAAAAGTTAAACATTATATTTCTCGTGAATTTCGTGTGTTTAAAATTTTGCTCATATATGTCTTGGCGTAGCGGGGAAATATCCGTGGCGGTCAGTGTTCATTCGAAAATTTATATAGCCCTCTTTCAAGCAAAAACTTTCCGTGGCGGTCAGTGTTCATTCGATAATTTATATAGCCCTCTTTCAAGCAAAAACTACTCAGAGGCGCTCCTAATTCCAGCGCGCCGAAAAAGATCAGTTTTAAGTTTTTTAAGGAAGAATCCTGGTAGATTTTCAGAGTGTAGGCGTAGCTCAAAATGAAGGCCATTCCAGACCACTGGACCAACCACAGAAAAGCTCGATTCTTCAAAGTAGCAGTACGAGCAAAAGGAAATAAGAGGACTCCCTTATCAGCAGAGCGTAGCGGACGACGTCCTTTGATACCAATGTCAGGCAGCATAGCTCTCGGAGGTAAATTGGGGCGAGGGCCGCGAGGCCCTGACAACATCGCCATACCAATGCAACTACCTGAACTCAATACGCTGGCAAATCGGGAGCCAGTGAAGAACCTCCAACATGTATTTATTTATTGCCAAAGAAACAAAAAGAACATGTGTACAAGTAGTAGATACACAGAAATGGTCTCTGAGCAACAGGAAGCCCGGGAAAAGCTAAGAGCTTATATCAACCTGGCTCCTAAATTACAGTCAACGATCCATGTCACACAGTTGTAAGCAAAAATGTTCTGTTGAGACCATAGGAATGTTAGCACTGGCCAATATTGTACAGCAAAATAGGAACATAATCAGTACAAAATAATTTTTTTTTAATTGAAACACGGGTGCAATACCTAGCCTAGTAAAAAGGAGATATGAAAACGGAATTAAGAAAACAAGACCCGAAACTAAAAAGAAATGGGAAAAGAAAGGAAATTTATAGCAAAAATTATAGTTTTCGCAACCCCCACCGTGGCCCCATGGTGGTAGAGTTTCGCCAACCACTACACCAGGTGACTCTGATGGTCCTCTGTCTAGGTACAAAGTTTCAGAGGAATTGCCAAAAAAGTGAAATTTTGGGGGTTTCGCCCACACCCTGGCCCCCATGGTGGTAGAGAATCGCCAACCTCTCGTTGGGGTGTCTCATGCCGAGACCTACACAGTAGTTAAGGTTTGGAGTGAAAAGCTAAAAAAAAACTGTGGAAATGCATCCCGGTCAAACAGACAGACAGACAGACACACAGACACACAGACAGACACACAGACAGACAGACAAACATAATCTTCTTTTTATTTATATAGATAGACTATCGTCTGCTGCGACATTTTTATTTTGCGCATCCTTGTCATTATAAACTGCTACGGCTAGATGCTCCTATTCAGACGCATGCAGTTACATGCCCAGCATAATTATGTAATTTCAGATGCGACTAGACAAGAGGGTCTTTCTGACTTACTTATTCGCACATTCTTACTAAAACTGTTGGCAAATTCTTTTACAATCAAATATTTTTCTTATATCTTCTCGTGGAGCATCTCCCAATAATGGTGCCTAATTTACACCCTCCCCTCGCCTCTTGAAACCAAGATTTCGTGAGACAACCAACCACCGTCTGGCGACAATCGCCAAATCACGCTACGTCGAACAGTGAAAGGTTTGGGTATCGATGTCGTTGCTATCATCATCATCATCATCATCATCATCATCATCATCATCATAATCATCATCGTCAACATCATCATCATCATCTTCATCATCGTCATCATCTTCATCTTCAGTATCATCGTCAAAATGATATAAGTATAATCAGTATCGTAATCAGCGTCTTCATCGCCATAATCATCTATTCGTGTAGGCTATATAGTATATATTCATAGTGAAAGGTTAATATTAGGACTAACAACACTTACAACTAGTCCTAAACAAATAACTATTAACCCTCAGTCTACCAAGCTTTTTTTGTTATCATGATCATCATCATTATCGTCCTCATCAGCAGCTCCATCATCATCATCCCCTTTATGAGCTTAATATTCCCCATCACCGTAATATTTATTTTCATCATCATCTTCATCTTCAGTATCGTCGTCAAAATACAAAAAAGGTAAGTTTAGTTTTGCAGCTTCTGACTTTTCTGGTTATGAAATGATGACTTATGTCTTAACAGCTACATACATGCATACATACATGCATACATATATGCATACATGCATGCATGCATATAAATATACTTACATACATAATTACATATATTTTATTATGCATGCATGCATGCCTTCGTACATACATTTATATGTATATATATTTACAAACATACATGCATACATACATACATATATACATACATACATGTGTATACACATACATACATATATACATACATACATACATACATACATACATACATACATACTTACATACATACATACATACATACATACATACATACATACATACATACATACATACATACATACATACATACATACATACATACATACAAACATACATACATACAAAAATACATATATAATTGTCAACACAAATGTTCAAAGCACACAGAATCTAATATTCTGTTCATGCATAAGTACGTGCACGTTTGTGGAATCAAAGGGTCCCCAGGTAAAAATTGTATAATTTCGAGGTCGATGCATCTATTTTAAAACCTAAATAAATCATTTTGTGCAGAAATGAATGCTCTATCCATCGGTGTATTGCAAGTAATGATATCTCAAACCAATCCCAAAATCCAGGGGTGTCAACCACCCCCTTGGTTGTCCATGGTACAAAAAAGCTTGGTATACCCTGAGGGTTAATAGTTATTTGTTTAGGACTAGTTGTAAGTGTTGTTAGTCTTAATATTTTAACCTTTCACTATGAATATATACACGAATAGACATACATTGCACGCCATAAATCATAGTCGGATACTTTTGAAAAATTGTTTCTATTCGTTGTATCATATCAAGACAATGTACATTGTGTCCGGATAAAACGTAGCCCCCACAAAAGTCGTCGTTATCGTCATCTTTACCATCGGCATCATCATCAGTATCCTTTTCATCTCCTCAATCATCCATCATCAGCAACAGCATCATCATTGTCCGCTCTTCCATCATCATCATTATCATCATCACCATCATCATCGTCGTCGTCATCATCATCGTCATCATCATCACCACCACATAGTCATCATCACCATCATCACCATCATCATCATCATCATCATCATCATCATCATCATCATCATCATCATCATCATCATCATCATCATCATCATCATCATCATCATCATCATCATCACCATAGTCGTCATAATCACAATCATCATTATCATCATCTTCATCATCGTCGTCGTCTTCGTCGTCTTCGTCGTCTTCATCATAATCATCATCGTTATCATCATTATCATCATCATCACCATCATCATGATTGTCGTCATCGTTGTCAAAATTATCACCATAAGAGCCGTCGTCGTCGTTATCGTCATTCTCACCATCATAATTTTCGTCACCACCATCAAAAGAACATCATCGGCATCATCATCAGTATCATCATCATGTCCTCAATCATCCATCAACATCATCATTATTGTCACCTCCACCACATCTACCACCACCACAACCTCCACCAACACCTCCACCAACACCACCACCACCTCCACCACCACCACCACCACCAGCAACAACAACAACAACAATAACTGCAACAACAATACCATCATCGTCATCATCAACATCATCATAATCGTCGACATCATCATCATTTTGTAGCTACAATGATCGTCATCATTGCGTTCTGACGGTATTTAGGATGGTGGTGAGGACTGTGTAAGGCATTGCCAAAGTATTAATGTGGTCATATCAAAGTGAAGGGTCCTAGTATCTTTTAAACAGACTAGAAATAATTAGTTGGGTAAAAGCAGAGTGAAGACACGAAATTGGAAAGAGGGGTATTTGAGCGAATCACGCTTTTCTGGAAGAAATTGAAGGTGGTGGAAGGAAAGCAGGGAATAATCAAATTATTTCGGGAGGCAACCTGTATCACTGACTGTTGGGTCAATAATTTAAAAGAACCCGTCAAAGACAAAACACTGTGAAAGCATCTCATATAACATATAGAACACACAATTTATTACGTGGTTGAAATACAAATACATGGAAACTAACTAGACCTACTTCAATGTATCTCAGGTAGTATTTCAAATACTTTGTTTCCAAATGAACAGCTTTAAAAAAGTTAAGATAGAAAGGCAATTAGTCACTAAACCTATAGCAGCATTTGCAGCTTTGATTGTAATCGTTTGCTATTGAACTACATTATTTTACAACCCTTAAACTACATTATTTTACAACCCTTATTATGAGCCCACTATTAATTAATTCATTTATTTATTCATTCATTCATTCAAGAATTTATATAGCGCTTCTTCAACGGGACTGCTCAGAAGCGCTCCCGACTTCAGCACGACAAAACGGAAAGTTTTGAGTTTAATAAAAAGTGTTTCAGTAAGAACCCCAGGAAGCAGACGTAGCCCTGTGTGAGCCCATTGCAGACAACTGGGCCGATTACATGTGTCGTTGAGGTGACTGGTTTATTTGGGTGCAGGGTCGTAGCATCTGACCACCGTTGATAATTAATGAGGCTTGTACGGTTTCGTTTGACCCCCGCTGCCTGGATATTGTTTATCCGATTGACCTGTAGCCCCAGAGGGAGATCTGGACTGTAACTATGCAACCCCTCATGCTTCAGCAGAGATGTGCGTGTGTGTGTGTGTGAACGCGCGCGTGCAGGATGTACGTGTGTAATGACGTAGAGACAGAGGCGCAGTGCTTAATCTTGTACCATACTGTGTGGGAGGGAATCAAGGAAGTTTGGGAGATACAAACGAAAGTCCGGTGGACTTTAACCCAGGCGCGTAGCGCAGGGCAGGAGAGGGTTTGAGACATGCATACATACATACATACATACATACATACATACATACATACATACATACATACATACATACATACATACATACATACATGCATACATGCATACATGCATACATGCATACATGCATACATGCATACATAGATACATGCATACATACATACATACATGCATACATGCATACATGCATACATGCATACATGCATACATGCATACATTCATACATGCATACATGCATACATGCATACATACATACATTCATACATAGATACACACATCAATATATATTTATACATCATGATGTACAAACAATTGTCAAACATGTGTGTAATCGTGTATGAATGTATGTAAGTTCGTATGTATGTTTGTATACTTGTACGTATACTTGCATGTGTTGCATATTTTTATGTATGCGTGTCTGGATATATTTAAGTGTTCAGTATGCATGTATGCATGCGTGTAGTTTTGCTTTTATTCATGGGCGGAGTTTATCAGGGGCTAGCCTCCAAGAAGACCAATAGTCATTTTTTGACCGTGTAAATGGTATCGTTTTTCGGTCTTAGCCCTCCAAAAAAGGTCATCAACTTTTTCGACCGGGAAATACATAGTCATTTTTGTGAGATTTTAACTTGACGACTAAAAAAAGAAAGGTCATCAACTTTTCGAGCCGACAAGAGAAAATATTTTCGGCGCCGCTCGTTCTCGACCAGCTTTTCAGTCCCTCAAAACGGAAACCAAACACCGCCCCTACTTTTATGTGCATACGTTGGTGATATATGAATGTATGCATGTATGTTTGTATGTATGTTTGACAATGCTTGTGTGTATGTTTGTGTGTATTTGTGGATGTATGTATAATATACACACATGCAGGGCCGTTTTAAGGAATTTTGGGGCCCTATAGGCACAAACACTAATTCTAATTCTATAGGTCTAATTCTAAGCGTATAATTTTATAACCATATGAGTCTCATCTAGTCCCCCTCTTTTTGAGGGAAATCAAGGTTTCTGGAGGACGGATAACTTGATAAGGAGTATTTGCCGGTCGGTCACTGAGACGCGTTGCGCCGAGTGGGGAGGGGCAAGGGGAGGGAATGTACCCCTCCCCACCATTTTGAATTTTTACATTGCAGTGGCAAATTTTAGGCAGACATTTTATCAAAATTCCTCGACTACTGCAGTGCTGACCTGAATAGTCTAAGACTTCAATAAATATTCTTACAACCACAATTATTTCTTTATCAGTTTCCACAATGTAATGGTAGCATATTGTAAGCTCAGCTGCAGTCTTAACAAAATTACTGTATTATTTCAATGCTAATAAAAAGAGTGGTTGAAAATTTTCATTAGTATAATATTATTATTATTACCATAATAATTTCTTTGGGTATCAAGTTTTGCAGCTCAGTTCTGCCTCCTCTGGACCACTACCATTGTAGTACGGTATAATGAATAACTGCAGACAAGTGTATAGTCCAAGCCCGACTTCCTTGAAATAGAATTATTTTATTCTCGTTGCTCAAAAAGGTCCATAGCATTGCTGACCAGGACACAGTTAGGCCTATCAAAATTGTTACAAATGTTACACAAACCAAGGAAGAACTACCAAAATCGGGAAGCCATGTAGAAGAGTAGTAGACTATAAGGATCAATGCTATTTTTCTAAGTGTTAGTTGTAAAAAATAGTCTTTGTAAAAATATTAACAGTAAACTATTCTCATTGTAATGTGATAGTGTCATATAGGCTACTATATTAGTAGATTTTATCATTATAATCACATGATATTAAAAAAATATCACGGTAGCCTATATTATTTGAGCTCAGGTATTACAATAATGCAAACAGCAACTATAAATTATTATTGTTTGATCAATTGTTAGGGAAGTCACTTCTAGGTGGAGCTCCCCCAGGAAGATGCCTAGATCAAACACTGAACGTAACACGATTTCGGCCTCAATCTTTCAGTCTCAGAATATAGAGTTTTGCATTCATGCCTTCTATGTGCATGTGTGTAATTTTTTTCCATAATAGGCTATAGGCTAGTATGCTGCTGACACGTAGAGCTAGCACAGCAAGCTTTGTGGTACGCAGTGTAAAATAAATGTAAGTTTAACATACGTCAAACTTCGTAAAACATGTTGCTAATTTGTTATGCGATATAGTATGTTTGGGTCGCCGCGGGGGCAGGGGCGTGTTTAACATAGGTCCATTCGGTGCGGTGCACCGAATGCCCTTGAGCCGAGAGCTTTGTTGCTATATAATTGGCCAAATGTCTTATGCTAGTGCAGCGAGTCTGTGTTACTTAGGCCCAAACCTTTTGTAAAATCAGTAAGTGTAAGGAAACATTAATTAAAAGTGTAGCTACCATAAAAACCCTATAGGATGATATAAATTTCTTTGTGATTATAATTATACTTATTACACGTGGCCGTAGCTTTTGAAAAACAAACGGCCGCTCGAGCGACACTATGCCCCTGCGGCAACACTTTGCACCGACACTCGAAGTACCTTAAACACGGCCCTGCGCGGGGGCCCCCCTGTTGCG
The DNA here is from genome assembly GCA_949752735.1 of Lumbricus terrestris. Lineage (NCBI taxonomy): Eukaryota > Metazoa > Annelida > Clitellata > Crassiclitellata > Lumbricidae > Lumbricus > Lumbricus terrestris. The sequence goes on from OX457046.1 coordinate 13,480,712, forward strand.
TGGAGCCCTAGGCATGTGCCTCGCGTGCCTAGGCGTTAAAACGGCTCTGCATACATGCATATACATGTATGCATGTATGTCTGTATGTGTGTTTGACAATGCTTGTGTGTATGTTTGTGTGTATGTATGCATGTATGTATAATATACATGCATGCATACATATGTATGTATGTACCTATATACATTGTATATAGGTACATACATACATAGCACTCCCTTGACGAATTGTCATTGGATATGTGAAAACGTCCTAGAACCCAAATCTTGTAATGCAAAGATGCCGAAATCCGGCTGTAGGCTACATTGGCTAAAAAGGCTCATAGTGATACGTAAGTTTTTTTACGTTAGGTTACCCCAATAGAAATAAGTATATTGAAATTCAAAATAACTTTTTTTAAAAATAGCTACATCAAATCATGTAGAACAAACTTATAAACAAATTCACGAAATGCTAACTTTTAGTAACTTATAGCACAAAAAGTTGCACAGCAGTTTATGTGCTTGGGTCCGAATGGATTCCACTTGGTAGGATGAGGGTCAAGTGTAGAGACAAGGATAATATATGTTAAGCCTTTTCATTATTCCTAATGATTTAGCAACCCTATTTTTGACTATTGTGAGAATGCCAATTATCGAGATGGTCATTCAAGATGCCCGAATATTTAATCTGAAATACAAGTCTAATGGGGATATTAGGCCTAATTTTGTAGCGCTACCCTTTTTTCTATAGGAACATTTATCCTGGGATTTTTTGTCCGGTGACATGGGGCAAATGTCCATGGACAAAATGTCCCGGAAAAAAGTCCCCGGACAAAATGTCCAAAAGTGTCCCTGTACAAAAAGTTCCCGGATAAAATATCCCCGGAAAAAATGTCCCGGATAAAATGTCACCGGACAAAAAGTCCCAGGATAAATGTTCCTAGAAAAAAGGGTAGCGCTACCTAGAACCCAGCGCATGGGGTGCCTATCAGCATGTAGCCGACACTGACAAGAAGAGTCCTTCTGGCACAGAACTGGCTTTTCCAAATGTATGTGAATGCTTTATTGATTTTCAATAGAATAGAATATTCTTTATTAACCAACCAATTGCAAGCTGCAGTTTGGTTCACAAGATTTTGATCTACTACGCTTCTTTTCAGTTGCCTACAAAATTATGTTTGCTTGGTTGTACTAAAGTGGTTAATTTTTTTTAAAAAATAATAGTGTCATACAATTATTTGATAGTGAATAATAATAATAATATCATAACCATGATTACTTTAGTAAATAACATCATGGTATATTATAACAATTCATGTTAAACAGTAATTAAAATTTATTATCATTTTGTCAAAATTTTCTGGGGAAAAAGTTATTTCTTTTGGAAAAATTGTGCCCTCCATGGATATGTCTATTTTGAAAAATAACTGGATATATGGACTTGTTATCTGATATTATTTCACAATGAGTCTACACTCTGCAACATCAGTAGAACATTAAGTCGGTCTTCTGTCATTGTGTTCCGGATAGTAGTTATTAGTTAACGTTTGCTGTACTTTCGAGAAAACTCTTTCGGTTCTAGCACTACAAACTGGAAGTGTTGCAAATATATTCAACATGGTATGTACTGCACTGTTGGAAGAGCATCAGCAGGACATGAATTCAAAGCTTTAATTGCTGAAGAAGTATATGCAGATGTGGTGCCAAAACCTTCTATCATACGACACATTGAGTAATGAGAGGGGGCCAAGTTCTGTTAAAATTTCAATTGTGCGTCATGGCCGGATTGCCCCCCCGGATTCGCCCCTGATTAATAGTTAATTTTAGAACTAGTTGTAAGTGTTGTTAGTCTTAATATTTTAACATTTTACTATGAATATATACACGAATAGACATACATTGCATGCCATATATCATAGTCGGATACTGTTGAAAGATTGTTTCTTTTCGTTGTATCATATTAAGACAATGTAATTGTGTGAGAGGCTTAGATCTTAATTACATTTACATGTATATATTAATTCTCCTGATATATGACTGACCCCTGCAAAAAAATCATGTGGGCGCCCATGGATGGGACACAAGTCTCATGGAGTTTTGGAATGGGGCCATGACCGATTGGCTCCCCTGGATCCGCCTCTGATAGCAACGTAGGTACAGCAATGACTTAAGTTAGTTTTAAATGCTATGGAAAAAATGCAACCGTTGTTGCCCACTAAGTAAGGTATAAGGTAAGGTATAGTAAGGTATTAACCCTCGGGCTACCAAGTGGTGGTTGCCACCCCAAGGTTTTTCACAAATTCAAACTTGTTCCGTTTGAAATAAAATTTTGACGTGTTAGGTAGCTGTAGAGGGTTCATTGGCACACATAGGCCTATAAGTATGTCTATGATCACGTAGAAAGTCTGGGTGCGGAATTAATCTAGACCTATTCGTAGGCCATAGGGGCCTACGAATAGATTAATATGCAAAAGTGCCTAGGGCCTACAATGACCATAAGACGGCCCTGACTGTAACAGACTGTCAGAGTGTCTGTCTGTCTGAGTGTCTACAGACTGTCTGTCTGTCTGTCCTTGGACAGACGAAAAATAGACTTCCCAATTTTTAAACCATTAAGAAAACATTTTAAATTTTTGTCGTGTTCATCCTAAAATTAATTTAGAAACGTGAATTGTTGGCTAGTTATGCGTTTACAAGTCTACATGACTATCTGCGCAGCATCACAGAAGACTTCGCTAATCACAGGTCCGTGTGGGCCAATTATCGGATGCGTTTGATGTCTGCTCCAATGAACAAACATGAATTAAGCATGCACCCTGGAGGTTGAAATCCAGCCTCTTCTCTGCTCAATTCGGGTTGCGCCTAACGACGAAGGCCACGTCAAGACTAGTGATGAAGGCGAGAACTTACGAAGGTTTGGATCTTTCAACTGATCCCTTTGTGCTACTGAGGAAGATAGAATAGCAGCTGTTGGTATTAGGTGTAAGGTACTCCTGCTGCGAAGGTGATTAGGCCTAGATTTCAATGCAAAGGAATCACGATATAAAACGGTTCCTCTCAAAGCAAGACACGCAGAAGTGTCGATCCTAAATGTGGTTGCTAGTAGCTATAGATCCACCAGTCTGAGAGACTTCGTTTCGTGTGAGAAGGCGAATTATTTATTTCGACTACGTGCAGGTTGCAACAGGAAATATCTCGGTGAGTTACCATCATTTTAAGTATTCCAATTTTCTACTTCTCAAAAAGCGCCAACAGGTCTAAATTTTTTCACAGAGAGACTATGCATTGCGCTTGTGCATAAATTGGATCCTACGACTTCTTTTTATTGGCATTGTAGAAATCTGAAGATTACGATTGGAAAATTTTGAATTTTCGTCGATATTATATTGTTCCTTTTTCATGCAAATGTGCATTTTTAAATTCAAACAATTTTTACGTGGTGATTTCCTACGTTTTAATAAGTGGGTCCACAGAATGAGATTATTAAGGTTCAAATGCGACGCCACTAGCTCTCTTTGGCAGTCACTGCGGTGCTAAGGACCTCGTTAAAGGAACCCATCTGGCACTATAATTATTTATTGTGGCTTAGTTATATTGCCATGACTATGACACTTAAAAAGCTTCCTTGCATGGGCTTCTACAATGCCTCTGGAAAAGCTAAAAAGATTTTTGCTAATTTTTGGCAGCGGTTTCATTCACCAACAAGTAAAAAATTAAATTAGGCTTTTATCGGTAACCAAAATTAATGCTACAAGGCTCTTAACAAAAAGCCTGCGTTTGACTAAGCTGATGTTTCTGGATTTGAAGTCAGTCTGAAGTCGAATGTAAGGCCTATATTTTAATTTCACATTGCATGCTATCGCTAGCCAGCATAAACTTAGCTAAAACGAGTGCACTAACCGTTTACTGTCAGTGGCATAAGGCTTGGCGTGGGAGAGGACCAGTGGCGTAGCCAGGAATTTATGATGACAGGGTTTAGGGATTTTATGGTCTAGCTGGATGCCATTTCTGACAACTCAACAGTATTACAGTAACTAAAAATGGGATGAAGTAACAAAGGCAATACAGTAAGAAAAACAATTGTTACTACAAGCAATTGTTTTGTTTTTCTTATTTATGTGGATAAATAACCATAATAAACATTTTACCAAGGCCAATGGAGAGGTTTTAACCCCCGAAACCCCCTTGTCTAGGCCACTGGAGAGGACACTGTAACCGGGCAGCTGTTTAGTTTTTTAATTGCTAGATTTTATTGCTGTAATATTAGGGTGTTGAGTCTCCATGAACAATCTGATAATACTCATTCTGTTCTGTGTATTTCCTTACAGGGCCAGTGTCTTGTGCCATCACAAAGCAGAATCGGTGTCAAGACACCTGCTTGATCGAATACAGGTTAGTTCTTGTCTGGCTTGATTCAATCACCAGGAATACATAAAATGCAACCGGTTATGATGTCTGTCTGTCTGTCTGTCTATGTATCTATCTGTCTGTCTGTCTGTATGTCTGTCTGTTGTCTGTCTGTCTGTCTGTCTATCTATCTATCTATCTATCTATCTATCTATCTATCTATCTATCTATCTATCTATCTATCTATCTATCTATCTATCTATCTATCTATCTATCTATCTATCTATCTATCTATCTATCTATCTATCTATCTATCTATCTATCTATCTATCTATCTATCTATCTATCTATCCAGAGAAATCGAGTCATTGATGGATTCCTTGTGAGAACATTATCTCACCATGAATGCGTGAATAGATGGCGCAGCTCTGATTCTGCCCTCTGCTTATTGAATGATGATCTTGCCTGTATGTTCTGTTCGTTTTTGGAATGCGATACTATACTGTATTAATTAAACTATGTTTCTGCACTATATGTAGTTGACCTAATAATGACCTATGGGATTTCTGGTTGTGTTCTTCTGCTGTCATCAGTTGACCTGTGATATGCCTTACATAGTTATTATAGCAGTGCTCTGACTCTGCCCTATGTTTATTGTGTGATGATTATGCCTGTATATTCTTTGTGTTTCTCTTTTTGTGCGTTACTAAACTGTATTAGTTAAACTGTTATGACTCTTTCGAGCCTCTGCGCTACATTTAGTTGACCTATGGGATTTCTAGTTGTGTTCTTCTGCTGCTATCAATTGACCTATGCTATGCTTTACATATATATTCTATTCATCTATACTATATGCTTCTGTGCTATTAAGCCCTGACCTAATTCTGTATGGAGTATCAATATTAGGACCTCTCTTATTCCTAATATACATAAATGACCTGCCTAATTCATCAACCGTACTCCGATGTATCTTATTTGCAGATGACACTAACGCATTTTAAAATCTATTTCTTCCTATGGCCAGCTTATTTCTTTATAAATGAGGAGCTAGCCCAGGCTAGTGACTGGTTCAAAGCAAACAAACTCTCTTCTTAACCTTAATAAAACTAACTTGTATCATCTTCAGAACTAATTTTAAAAAACTCATTCCAACTACTGATAAAAGATTATCGATCGATTGTAAGCTGATACCCCAGGTTTAGTCTTTACACATTTCTTGACCCCATGTCATTGGGCAACTTTTGGTTGCTATTACTTTTCGGAATTCTGATATTCGGTTTTTTCACTCCACCTTAATACATACATACATACATGCATACATGCATTCATATATATAAATATATATATATATATACACTCATATACATATCTCTGTCTATGAATCTATCTATTCTATCCATCCATCCATCCATCCATCCATCCATCCATCTGTCTCTATCTGTGTTTATGTATCTTTCTCTCTGTCCGTCTGTCCGCATGTCTGCCTGTCTATCGCTGTCTCCCTCCTTCCCTCCCCTCCCCACCCCTCCCCTCTCTGTATGTCTGTCTGTTTGTCTGTTTGTCTGCCTGTCTGTTAGTGGTAGTAATGCTATTACCTGTACTACGACTGTGCATTAATTAAATACTGACATTTGAATGGTCACTGATTTACCTTTACTATTAAATTTAACTATCTATTTATCTGTCAGTATATGCATGACTGTTTTTCTGTCTGTTTGTAGTTGATGGCAATAATATGTTGCATTTGTCTGTCTGTCTGTCTGTCTTTCGATCTGTCTGCCTGTCAATCTATCTCTCTGTCTATATCTATGTCTCAGTTTCCTTCTCTTTCCCTCTCTCCCTCCCAGCCTCCCTACCTCAGGGGCGGATACAGAAATTTTCGAAGGGGGGAAATATTTTTGGATTTTGCCGGAAAATTTTTCGTTGATCTTTGGCTAAAAAATCTGATGACCGTTTTTAGTCGTTTGGCTGAAACCAGAGATTGATTTAGCCCCTCTTCTTGGGGGATTGAGGTTTCTGTAGGGGTAGATAATTGACCGTTTGGATGACAATCATGAGGCGCGTAGCGCCGAGAGTGGTGGGGAGGGGTATGGGAAGGGGGATTTGCCCCTTCCCATCAGGGGTTTGGGGAGGGGGATTTGCCCCTCCTCATCAGAGATCGGGCGAAAGTCGACAGCTTCCAAAGGATGAGAGATCTTAGGTACCGGTGATATTGTACTTGCTTTCCACTGCGGCGGAACATATGCAAAATGGATTGACGAGTTGAATAGCACTGCGACAGGCTCAGCAAGTAGGTGTGCCGCTCCCTTGAGCATCCACGCTGTTAGTCCATCAGGACCCGCAGCTGTGGCACCAGTCGATGCTAACAACCTGTAAACAGTATGTGCATCCACATACTCCCTTGTTTCGTCCATGACTGTTGTTTTTAGCTGAGGAATTTCGTAATGTTCATCTGTAGAAATAGAGCAGAAGTGTTGATTCAATGTCTCTGCAGTGACTTTACAATCCGAGTGGGGAGTATTCATGCGGTCGCTTCCTCGCAGCCGATTTACCTCCTGCCACATCTCACGCTGATCAAATTAAATTAAAATTAAAATTAAATTAAATTTAAATTAAATTAAATTAAATTAAATTAATTAAATTAAATTTAAATTAAAATTAAATTAAATTAAATTAATGCTGATCAAATTAGATATAGGCCTATCCAATATATAGCTAAGTCAGCTTACAAATCACACACTAAACAACTTTTGATGACCTTGAGATTCATAATGCTGATCAAATTAGATATAGGCCTATCCAAACTGGTGAATTCATGTACAAAAAACGCCAATAATATGTTGCCTGCTGCTTTCCTGTCATTCTTCACTCCAGTCTCATCAACTACTACTACTAGATTAACTAAAAGTAACCGTGTCTTCATGTACCAGTATGCTAGAACCAAGACCCGTAAATTTTCCATATTGTACCAGGGCCCCTTTTGTGAAAGAAACTATCCAGTTACATCAAAAAAGCTCCCACTCTACCACAATTCAAATGACTTGTCCGAATCAATACACTTTACACACATAATCTATAATTACCCGATCCAGTTCCCGACAGTCTTCTCTCAGTCACTCGCTTGTTCAATGGGCCCCTACTAGCGCGACCTGTTGCTCCAGGCGTGCCCTTTGTTCCCACTTAAACTCATTTAAATCTGCTGTTATAATCATTAAATTTTCTTTGTTTCATTTGTTCTATAACTTTTCTACTCAACTGTAAAATGTATTTTCTGGGTTCAATAAATGAATTGATTGATCGATCTGTCTATCTGTCTGTATATCTGTCTGTCTATCTGTCTGTCTATCCATCCATCCATCCGTACGTCCGTCCGTCCGTCCGTCTATCCGTCTATCCGTCTATCTATCTATCTATCTATCTATCTATCTATCTATCTATCTATCTATCTATCTATCTATCTATCTATCTATCTATCTATCTATCTATCTATCTATCTATCTATCTATCTATCTATCTCAGCGGTTCCCAACCCGTGGCCCGCGGGCCAAAGGTGGCCCGCAAGGCCTCAGAAAATGGTCCGCCAGGCCTCAGAAAATGGCCCTCATCTCTCAAAGAATTATCGAAAATATATAAAAATGTTAACAATTTTGACAGGATAGAACACGTTATTATTTTCTAAATATTCTATTGTAGATTATTTTATTTTAACGTCGATAAAATAACATAAAACATTATATTTTGAATCAATTATAACCAAAGCTCGAGGGTACGTACCGTACGTTTTCTATTTTGTGAAAGGTACGTGCGTATTTTAACGTACCCTATTTTAAGGTACGTAAACAATAATAAAATACGTTAGCCTCGTCATTGTTCATTATAAGAATGTTGGACTTAATTTAAGCAAACAATCACAGCCAAGTGCACAACGTAGTGAATTGTTGCAATGCTATGTTGTACATCTATGTTTATCCAGCATACATTGCACTTAATGTAGGCCTACTAATTAATGTCAGTTAGTCGGCTCAGTTCTGCTGCAGCGCTTAAAAGTCAAACTCTAAGGAAAAGGTTAACCAGTTGCATCCAATTAGCCTAATTATTACAGAAGAATTTATCGAATTAAATTTACTGCTACGCCACCGGAAATACCGATTTCAATGACGCATACTGTTGACTGCATGTACACGTACTGTAACGTACATGTAGGCTATGGGCAGTGGCGGCGCCAAGATTTGAGTCTGGGGGGCTGAAGGCTTCCGGAGGAAATTTTCCATTTTCATTCGCCAAAATTCTGACGACCTTTTCTTAAAGTCATCCGGCCGAAATCTCATGGAAAGTTTCCATTTTCATCCGCCAAAATTTCTGACGACCTTTTTTGGTCATCCGGTCGAAAATCGTGCCAATATTTCAGTTTTGCATGTAAAAAACCGGGATGGCCTGTTTAGGGGGGCTTAGCCTTTTATAGGAGGGCTTAGTCTCCCTACACCCCCTAGCGCGCCACTGGCTATGGGTCGCCGAGTAAGCCAAAAACAAAATTTTCGTGCACATGTATGGTACCGTACGTACCATACGCGTATTCTATTTTTTGAAAGGTACGTACGTATTTTAACGTATTCTATTTTAGGGTACGCGTACCCTCGAGCTTTGATTATAACAATTTTATATGCTTTTAGTTAATACAATTTTAACCTTGTGGCCCCCTAATGTCCTTCAACTAAGAAAAAGTGGCCCTCGTGTCCTCCAACTTAGAAAAAGTGGCCCTCGGGTCAAAAAAAGTTGGGAACCACTGATCTATCTATCTATCTATCTATCTATCTATCTATCTATCTATCTATCTATCTATCTATCTATCTATCTATCTATCTATCTATCTATCTATCTATCTATCTATCTATCTATCTATCTATCTATCTATCTATCTATCTATCTATCTATCTATCTATCTATCTATCTATGATCTATCTATCTATCTATCAACCTACCTACCTACCTACCTACCTACCTACCTACCTACCTACCTAAGTACGTCCGTCCGTCCATCCATTGATATATCTATCTATGTCCATACTTACGAAATATCTAGAAAAATTTATAAAAAAAGTATTGTAATTCTAATGAGAATCTCCCACTTACTTCCTACCTTTTTAGTTAAGAACTTATATCATGCTTTAATACAACCTTACCTAACCTACTGTAACTTCATCTAGTCTTCGTTCTACCCTACCCAGCATCATCACCAGGTGATGGTATTATTTTCCACACTATAATAAAAAAAGCAGGCCTACTTGCAAATACACTTTTATTTATAACAAAACTTGGTGTAGGGCATTACTTTTCACTATAATGAATCTAATATTTCTGCACGGAAATAAGTTTCACAGTGGCATTTACTTTCTCCAGCATACTGAGGCATATTGATGAGCATGGAAAGGAAATCATTTAGCAATGTCAACAGCAAAAGTTATAGCAATTCGCTGAACTTCTCGAAACAGAAACTTCTTTTTGTCATGTAGACCGCTCAAATGTGTAAAAGGCACTAATCATATTTTAGATGGTGTGCAACATTGAAAAGATTACTGTAAGGTGAGGTGAGGTGGTCGATTGGTAAGGCACGGTGATCGATTGGTTAGAGCCTGTAATGCAGATAGTACGGGTTCGATCCCCTTCCTTCATAGGAGCTAACTGTGTACAGTGTGTAGGGACCTTAAGCAAGTCCGTCATTCATAATTGCTCTCCAATAAGTTTGCAGTTGTAGTTACACCGTTGATTCGTGTGTGCGCTTCTGAGCTTTGTAAGGAATGTGATATCAAATACGAATTGTATTGTGTTGCATTTTATAAGATGATAATTGGATGAATAAATTATTTCGAATGAAATTGTATTAAACTCAGACCAGTATAATCAGAGACTTGAAACTCTCGACTAACTCTTTTTCGGCTTTGCGGCTATAATAGCCGTTGTAATATACTTGAAGGGAGTTCACCATGACAGCAGCTTTTGCCGCTGCAGGCGTTTACTCCAGGATGAAAGTGCAAATTCAGTTTAAATATAACAGTTCTTGTAATCTTTTTGTGTATAAATTATTGCAAGATATTCTTTCAATTTCGTTTTAGACGAGGATTTCCTAAGTGATACGGAGTCTGATCCTTCTTCAGAAGAACGAGATGTCATTCGAAAAAAGGGAAAAAGGAAGAGAAGGGCTTATTTACGATGGTCTAAAGGAGAAACTGACACTATCCGGGATTACTTCAAATCTTGGTTCAATGCAGAGAAAAATCCAGGTATGTTTTTGAGGTTGCTGTATCTTAGTTTTTTGCTAGCTCAAATGCAGTGCTGTCATGTATCTTAGTTTTTTGCTCTTTCTAGTCAGTGCTGTCCATACTGCGACCCTCTACCAAGAATGCTGCTCGTTGCATGGTCACAGCAAACGAAAAAAACCAAGCAAGTCTCAACGGGTAGCTGAGCGCATTGAGCGGCGGTCCAGAGAGACAGAAGCCCGGGTGAAAAGCTCACATAGGAAGGATGGAGTTTGAGCAAGGGTCTGCAACTGGCGTAAGCGCGAAAATATATTTTAGTTTGTAAAACAGTGGCGGCGCAGCAGCATTCCATAATAAAATCCCTTTGCCTTGACCGTTGTTTTGCCGTAGGACAGCCAGAAATTTGGGGGGTGGGGATGGGAGGGGAAATATTTTTCCGAAAACCCAAATTTCACGGGTGGCGTACCGGTGGAGGTCGGAGTGTGGTGGGGTGGGTTTGGTGTGGTGGGGTAGGGTTGTGGCCGGGAGTGGGTCGAATCCTAAATTTCCCGGGCAACGCCGGGTACCCCAGCTAGTTGATAATAATTATAATAATTGTTAGCCGTTGCTTTTGAGTTCACTGTTGCGACCCTCGGCTTAAAAATTATTGCTTCTGCGGCCCGTGAGGCCAAAAAGGTTGGACAGCACTGTTCTAGTGCATCATAGCAACTGGACGATGCTGTATAGCACTGTCGAACGTCGCGTGAATTGCGCTGTGTAGGCTATGAGAAGAGATCATGAAAAAGTGCATCAGTGATTTCTTGCAGGAGCAAAGCCTACGATTACTCAGTTCTATGCAGGTGGCGTGTAAAAATCTGAGTTTGATACTTCAAACTAGAATACGTCAAATTGCGCGATGTCTGAAAGCATAAGTAACTCAATATAAATTTAAACTGCCATTGAAGGAGCTGTCAGACACTCCTAGTACAAATGACACCGGACTTCATTTGCAACATATGTAGGCAAATAGGTTTCCACGCGAAACCCAACTATATGAGACGCCACTGATCGTTTGTGGATGATGCTACATACAGCCTCAAGCCATACCAGTATGTGTGTTGAATTGCCGAATATCTGCGACGACAGCCATAGGTGCAATCACGTCCTGAAAGTTGGGGGGGGGGCCAAATGAATCACGTCCTAAAAGTTGGGGGGACCATAATGATAAAGTCAATGGGACCACTCAAAAGTTGAGGGGACGCGTCCCGTGGGTCCCATAGGGTGGTTGCGCCTATGACGACAGCAATAGAAATTGTTCACCGCCACAGCGCTTCTGTGCCTTGGGTCGAACCAGTCTGCCGGGTAATAGGCCTGGATGAAGGAAGAGGACGTCGCTAATGATCTAAATCAGTGGTTCCCAAATTGGTGGTCCGCGGACCGGCACCGGTCCGCGGAGGTATGATCGCCGGTCCGCGGATAAGAGTTAAAAATACAAAATAAACTGTGATTATTAGTTTATTTGTTTTAAATTGTGAAATTATTCAAATTGTTGTCCAAAATTTATTCAAATTTCTGTCTTAATATTTTAAAACTTTTATATTTATTTTACTTTCTTATTTTAACTTGCCAGACGGCGAATTCAAACAATTTAAACTTATATATAAAACTTCTAGTTTAAGACTTTAAATATAAACAAATGTCTTTGAATGAAAAAATAAGCAAACGCAAGCAAAAAAATCGGAAAAAACAGTAGACGCAGATTGTTAAAAGCACCAAGGTTAGTGTTTGGGCATTGGCAGCATCTTTCCTTGCATCTCTACGTATCGCAAAGGTCATTATTAGGCTATAAATATTAAACTGTCATTTATTTCTGGCGCACCTAAGCAAACAAGGAATCTTACACAAAATAGCGTTTAAAAGCAGTCTACTCATAATAAATCTTAAACAAATAAGGCTTCAAGGACATGTAAATGCAGGCTATTATGAATTGTAAATAGCCATATATTTTAGTCTTTTTATAATTTAGGTCGTTTTTTTGCCATTGCCATTTGGGCCTAAGTTAGCGGTCCGCGAGCGTCACCAAAAATTATTGCCGGTCCGCGGCCTACTGAAGTTTGGGAACCACTGATCTAAATGATCTAAACGCGGTGTTGCTTTACTCAAGTCTAATTATTGTTCTGGTAAAGAATTAAAATCAACCACCAACAGAAGCTGCACGGGTTGATGATGAAGTACGCTATTCCTGTCAGAATATTTCTCATGAACACTACGGAATACGGGGTACCCCTCTAAAGTGGTTCACTAGTTATCTATCTAATAGATACCAATATGTTTCTCTCAATAATACCTCTTCATCTTTCTTACCTATAATATGCGGCGTCCCGCAGGGCTCAATTCTCGGCCCCCTCCTATTTCTTTTGTATGTAAATGATATACAATCTGTGACCGACTTGAACTTGATCATGTTTGCAGACGATACGAACATCTTTGCAACTGGTCATTGTCCTATCCTTTTGGCTGCATCATTAAATAGTAAACTGGAGGAAATTTGTCATTGGTTCGCAGCTAACTTACTTTCTCTGAACCTGCAAAAAACTTGCTTTATGGTATTTACTAGAAAAATGTTTTCTGATACTGATGTTAATATTACTATAAACGGAGTTTCTTTGAATCGAGTGCATGAAATCAAATTTCTTGGAGTGGTGTTCTCTGATGACCTTAAATGGAAGAAACATGTAGATATGGTAGACATAGACATAGACATATTTTTATTGTTCCCAACAATTCAATTGTACATGTATGTTTAACAAAGTATAAACATAATTCGCAATAAGAAAATACTCAAAGTGAATAGGTGTTATAAGAGTGAGGGAGCAAATAGGCACACCAAAAGGGACAAGTCCCGCTAAGCAGGGGCCTAATTAACAAAGTGAAGTGAGAAAGTGAAAGCTGAAGGGAGTATTGGAGATATTACAGAGATATTACTTAACTAGGGAAAGAAAAAAAAATATCGAAAAACTAATGTAGTAAACACTACAGGAAAAATTCAGAGAAAGAACAAAATAAAAGCAAAGCAATCAAACAATCAAATAAATCAGCATCAGCATGGGTAACCCCTCACGCTATTAACACAAAATATTAGATAATGTATACACACGTAACAGGTGTTTAAAGTGAGTTAAGTTAGTAGCCTTACGAATGTGAATCGGAATTTTATTCCATATGACAGGGCCTTGGAATTTAATGGAAAATTTCCGAACATTTGTTTTAGCAAAAATAATACTGAAGTCTCTATTACCTCTAGTGAGTCCAGAATGCAATGCAGGAGAGAAGTAGGAAGCAAAGGAAGAAGGGAGGAGGTTATTGATGTATTGATACATAAATTGAGATGTCTGTTCAAATCTAATCTGTTTAATATTTAGGAGTTTATGCTCAGCAAATAGGGGACCAGTATGACAATTAACAGTGGATTTAGTGATAACTCGTATGGCTTTTTTTTGCAAGGTCCTTAAGTAGTAAACAAGGTATCTAAAATCGTGGGCATACTCTATAGGGTTTGCCATATTCTTGATGCCGATAAATTAAAACTACTATACCACACTTTACTGGAGCCACACTTGACATACTGCTGCTCTGTATGGTCGTCACCGCATAAAACTGGGAATTTAGACCGTATCCTAAGGCTCCAGAAAGCTGCCGTAAGAATTATTACCTGTTCCAGTTACCTTTCTCATTCAAATCCCTTGTTTTATAAGCTGAAAATATTAAAAATTTATGAATTATCCCATTTATCGAAACTTGTGTTCATGTTCAAGTCTGTACACAACTTGTTACCTAATCAATTTTGTAATTATTTTATGACAGTTGATCAAACCCATTCTTACAATACCAGGACCGCGTCCAACTATGTTGTCCCTTATGCACGAACTGCCTCCAGAGCACATAACCTCCAGGTCCTGGGTCCTCGTTTATGGAATTCCCTACCTGATGACCTTAAACGAGAATTTTTTTTACCTGCATTTAAAAGGGAAGTGAAATCAGGCTTTTTACTGAAATAAACTGAATGCTAAACAGGTCTTTCTAAACAATTCATCGCTTAACTTTGTACCGATTATCTTGCTGTTATGCATACCTCAGCACCTTTTCTTTTTAGTTTTGGTTCTTGTTTTCTTAATTTTGCTTTCATATATCCTTTTTTTACTAGGCTAGGTACTGCACCTGTGTTTCAATTTAATTTTGTTTTATAATTTTGTACTGATTGTGTTGCTATTTTGTTGTATAATATTGGTCAATTCATATGGTCTCAACAGAACTTTTTTGTTTACAGCTGTGTGACATGTATCGTTCACTGAAATGTAGGCCTAAATGTAATTTAGGGGCCAGGTTGATATAAGCTTTTAGCTTTTTCCGGGCTTCCTGTTGCTCAGAGACCGTTTCTGTATCTACTACTTGTACACATGTTCTTTTTGTTTCTTTGGCAATAAATAAATAATAATAAAAATAATAATAATATGTACTGTGTACAACCATTCATGTCCATCCTTGAGCATAAAATCAATACCTCTGTAATAATTGAAAATTGATTTTGTTCTCCTGTCTGAATTATTTCCTCACTATACCTTTTCCTCAACTGTTCGTGATCTGGGTGTTACTTTAGATAGTTCCCTTTCATTTAAAGACCATATATCTAATCTTACACGCTCTTCATATTTTCATTTAAGGCGTCTAAGGGCAATTCGATGTTCTGTTTCGCCTTCTGTTTTTACCACTTTGGTCCATGCTTTCATTTGCTCCAGAATTGACTACTGTAATTCTCTTCTAATTGGTCTTCCCAAGGTTAGACTCTCACCTTTGCAGTCGGTCCTTAATGCGGCCGCCCGATTAATTGCACGCCTTCCACGCTACTCTCATAATATTATCTCTACTTTTATGTTTGAGCAGCTCCATTGGCTTCCTCTAACTGCGCGCATTAAGTTCAAAATTCTCATTTTGGTCTCTAAAGCACAACGGGGTCTTGCCCCAAAATATCTAACCAATGGAATTCGCAGGCCAGTTTCATCCTCCTCGCATCGTCCACGCCGCTCTTTAGACAGAATTGAACTTCTAGTACCTTCTACTAGAACGGCTATGGCTCAGTCCCGTTCCTTTACATCAATTGGTCCTTCTCTTTGGAATACGCTCTCTCCTTCTACTCGATCTCAACTTCTGACAGGAAATCCCTCCTCCTCATTTTCTTTTCTTAAAACCTATTTCTTCTCTCGTGGCCTTGCGCACTGGAAGCGCCTCTGAACGGTTCAACCTAGTAGAGGCGCTTTATAAATGTTTTTATACAATACAATACAATACAATTAATCGTAATCGTAATCTCGAGATTTCTACAGCGCCCACAAAAGCCAAGTCGCGGGAACCAGCTTAGTCACAGGCGCTCAATCAAAACAAAATCGATAGGCAGCGGGTCAAGTCCGGAGAGTCAGGCAGGTAGATAGATGGACGGCTAAGGTTGGTGATGTTTAGAGTTGAAATGGGGAGGGATGTGAGGAGAAGAGGAAGAATTAGGGTAGGATTTGTGAAAGAGCAATGTTTTCAGTTTTGAGTGAAAGACCTGTGGAGAGATAGCGAGAGGTGGAGTTAGTCTGTATACCTTTTTAACCTTAGTGTAGAAGCTGGCTATATAGCCTACTTCCTCTGAATCATGAGTAGCCTATACTGATGGCATGCAGAAGAATTTTGTGCTGGGCATTGCCAAATCGGAATAATTCACAATTTTTTGAAAGGAAAATATGTTCATATGTTAGAGATTAGGCAGGCCTACTTGTTAGAATTAGATATGTAATGGCACTATTCCTACTTAAACTACAGTGTCAAGTATACAATGTTTTTCTCATTTTATCAATATTTAAAATGTTTTAGTATACTTTCTATTTCAGGAAAAGTGGTCATTGAGAAATTTAAGGAACTCCATCCACAATACACTCAGCCATGGCAGTCTATTCGCACAAAAATCATCAATGACAAGGCCAATGAAATGCGCCGTGCTGATAGAAGAATGCAGCAAGTTTTGCAATGAGTCAATCGGCTGCCACCACTTTATTGACTTTCGAGTTTTGCAGCTGGACTTTGTCAAGAAGTCTTGTGTTTTCAATGTGCATGTTAATGTAGCATTTTATTTTTTATAGGAGGATCTTTAACATCAGTCTCGATAGCTATTGGTCTATCATCGTTGCTTTATAACTTAGGGTGCAAGTGACAAATAAAGTCAGCAGAGAAGATGATGTTTAATGATGCCAATTTAAAAAGCTTATCACTTGAAGTCCATTGCACTGCAGGAGACTAAGTCAAATTGATTTAGTTGAAGGTGGACATTAACATTTTTATTTGGCAGCTAAGCCCTTAATGTTGTTATTGGTCATTCGGGTTCTGAAACAGTATGTTGAGCTACAGGTTTTAGGCAATCTATCGCTTTAGCATTATAAATTATTCGCCATCGCATGGGTTTTAGCGTTGGTCGTTAATCGCTTGGATAGGTGAAAAGAATTTTTGCAATATAAATGTCGATTTGGTAAGTTAATTTCTACTTAAATTTAAGTGGAATCGATGAGAAGATTTACCGATGAAACTTTGAACTAGCTGGATGGACAGTTGGACACTAATTCTTTAAATAAAATATGAATTGATAAAAATGTTTCTGCTTAAAATAGTAAAAGCCCTAATACACGCTGTTTTTTCCGTAAATTATTGATGAAAAGGATTTGTGACAAATAAGAAGATGGATTGATGAAAAATAATTATTCTGCACCGGTTGAATGATCTAGGCAAACAGACGGAAAATCAGAAAGACATAATAGGCCCTGTAGAAATGTGGAGAAGACAAACGTACGGCCTTATTGTTTTTCTCCTGTGAATCCTGTGCAATGAAGCTCAGGAAAGGCCTTGCGTTGAGTTTGAAGGCGGTTGGACTGTTATATGTTACTAATACTATTAATGTTTTATAATTTTTAAAACTATTTTCGTTTTAAGCGTTTGAATGTAGCCTATTATATTAAGGTTAATGTTCTTTCCTTATACCTAGCTATCACTATTATAATGTAAACATTTATAACTTGAATAAGAATCTCATGTCAACATTGCAATAATAAGCAACAATATGCTGTATTAGAAATAGAAAGTTATAGATTAAGTATATCATGTTGAATTACAGGACTGACATAGTCATGTTTATAATGGACCTATATGACAGAGAACTGACATTTTCAACTTCTGTTTGTACAATGTATATCTATAATGATTGGTGATTGCATTCAATGAGAGAGATTTAATTATACAAATTTCTTATAAAATCTCACTTCACAAGTACAAATGTTGTTAACTTTTAGCCGATGCTGTATTATAGTTTAAAAACTAAATTAAGATGGCAAGTTGATTAATAGTTCACCCTTTTACATTTACATTTAAATTTCCTTATTTTGTGTGTTTCATAATGACTGGAAATTTTTATTATTGGCCTTAAAGACCATCTTATCACAATACAAAAAACAGAAATTATTTACGAAATTATAATTATCATGCTGTTAAATAACAAAGATTAGTGACATTGAAGACCGTGCACTATTTTGATGCCTTTAATTGGTGCTCATTGTTTTTAACTGCATTGTAGGCCTACTCAATGAATTCTTTGTTTTTAACTGCATTGTATATAATTTTTTACAGTCGTCGGCACCTTGCATGGATGCTACACGACGACGAGAGTCTTTCGAATATTAATAGTAATAAAAAAACGCTCATTAACTGAGAACATACTTGTTAATCCAATTTCAGGGCCTTCCATAACGGTGGTGTGTCATAACGGTGGTGTGTAATAGGCGGACACATGGATAGAATAAGATATGTTTGATGTGCGCTTCGATGGTAGGGGCTGGGTGAAGCCATGCGGGGTTCACTTGGTATTTAGGTGGCCGAGAGTCAACTCAAGTATACATCAATGCAACACACAGGGGGTTTGAAGTCGTTTCTATTCCTCTATCACCTACTGTTACCCTAATGGCAATGGCCAACGGGAAGTCACACATGCAGCAGACATGGACGAAAAGAGACTGATAGACACAAAGACAGAGAAGCACGCAGAAGGACAGACCAAGAGACTTACGCCTAGATAGAGAGAAGCAAGCAGACGGACAGACCGGGAGGCACGAGGACTGACAGGAAGGCAGGAGGACAGATCAACAGACTTACACCTAGACATGGAGAAGGAAGGGCGACGGTTATACAGATTGGCAGGCGGACAGCCTGACAGCCAGACTTATGAGCAGACAGACAGAGGGACAAACACTCAGACCGACAATTTGGCAGGCGGATAAACCAACAGACAAACGTGCAGACAGCCCGACACACCCTTACGCAAAATTTCTTGAACGCATAGACTGCAGAGACAAGAGCAAACATGCAGATGATCAAACGGCCATAAACAGCGAAGGGCAGAGAGAGAGAGAGAGAGAGAGAGAGAGAGAGAGAGAGAGAAAGGGAAGGGCAGATATAGAGACGAACATTCGGCCTTAAAAGTAAACTCGTGCCGTTCAACAGTTCAATGAAGTTGAAGAAGGCTTCCAATGACAGTATTTGTGTTTGAAATCACTATTAAGTCTACACGAAGTGAAGAGTTTGACGTGAGTCCAGTATTGGAATAATAAGCGCCTTTATATCGCGAGAAGGACGACGCATCTTGTAGCCCTAATGGTTATCTCCTGCCATTCTTCTGCAAATAATTATTACTTCACGGCCAGACATCCAAATGTCTAGCCTACTTGACAGGCTGACAGACCAACATATTAACGATCAGACATAGACAGGGGCAGGCACACAGACAGACAAGCGGACATACGAACAGAACAAACAGACAGCGACACAGACACACAGAAGGACAGATGGACTGACAAACGGACATACGACCAGACAGACAGCAGGACAGACAAACAGAAGGACAGATGGACTGACAAACGGACATACGAACAGACAGACAGCGGGACAGACACACAGAAGGACATATGGACTGACAAACGGACATACGAACAGACAGACAGCGACACAGACACACAGAAGGACTGACAAACGGACATACGAACAGACAGACAGCGGGACAGACACACAGAAGGACAGGTAGACTGACAAACGGACATACGAACAGACAGACAGCGGGACAGACACACAGAAGGACATATGGACTGACAAACGGACATACGAACAGACAGATAGCGACACAGACACACAGAAGGACAGATGGACTGACAAACGGACATACGAACAGACAGACAGCGTGTCAGACACACAGAAGGACAGATGGACTGACAAACGGACATACGAACAGACAGACAGCGACACAGACACGCAGAAGGACAGATGGACTGACAAACGGACATACGAACAGACAGACAGCGGGACAGACACGCAGAAGGACAGATGGACTGACAAACGGACATACGAACAGACAGACAGCGGGACAGACACACAGAAGGACAGATGGACTGACAAACGGACATACGAACAGAGAGACAGCGGGACAGACACACAGAAGGGCAGATGGACTGACAAACGAACATACGAACAGACAGACAGCGGGACAGACACACAGAAGGACTGACAAACGGACATACGAACAGACAGACAGCGGGACAGACACACAGAAGGACAGATGGACTGACAAACGGACATACGAACAGACAGACAGCGGGACAGACACACAGAAGGACAGATGGACTGACAAGCGGACATACGAACAGAACAAACAGACAGCGACACAGACACACAGAAGGACAGATGGACTGACAAACGGACATACGAACAGACAGACAGCGGGACAGACACACAGAAGGACAGATGGACTGACAAACGGACATACGAACAGACGGACAGCGGGACAGACACACAGAAGGACAGATGGACTGACAAACGGACATACGAACAGACAGACAGCGACACAGACACACAGAAGGACAGATGGACCGACAAACGGACATATGAACAGACAGACAGCGGGACAGACACACAGAAGGACATATGGACTGACAAGCGGACATACGAACAGACAGATAGCGACACAGACACACAGAAGGACATGCAAGCAGACGCATTGACCAACGGACATATGCACAGACAGACAGCGGGAGAGACACGCAGAAGGACAGGTAGATAGACGCATTGACCAACGGACATACGCACAGACAGACAGGGGGACAGATACGCAGAAGGACAGGTAGACAGACGCATTGACCAACAGACATACGCACAGACAGACAGCGGGACAGACACGCACAGAGGGATTGATCAGCGGACATACACACAGACAGACAGCGGGACAGACATACAGAAGGACTGACAAACGGACATACGAACAGACAGACAGCGACACAGACACACAGAAGGACAGTTGTACTGACCAACAAACAGACAGCGGGACGGACACAGAGAAGGACAGGTGGACAGATGGACTGACAAACGGACATACGAACAGACAGACAGCAGGACAGACACACAGAAGGACAGATGGACTGACAAACGGACATACGAACAGACAGACAGCGACACAGACACACAGAAGGACAGATGGACTAACAAACGGACATACGAACAGACAGACAGCGGGACAGACACACAGAAGGACAGATGGACTGACAAACGGACATACGAACAGACAGACAGCGGGACAGACACACAGAGGACAGATGGACTGACAAACGGACATACGAACAGACAGATAGCGACACAGATACACAGAAGGACAGATGGACTGACAAACGGACATACGAACAGACAGACAGCGGGACAGACACACAGAAGGACAGATGGACTGACAAACGGACATACGAACAGACAGACAGCGACACAGACACGCAGAAGGACAGATGGACTGACAAACGGACATACGAACAGACAGACAGCGACACAGACACGCAGAAGGACAGATGGACTGACAAACGGACATACGAACAGACAGACAGCGGGACAGACACGCAGAAGGACAGATGGACTGACAAACGGACATACGAACAGACAGACAGCGGGACAGACACACAGAAGGACAGATGGACTGACAAACGGACATACGAACAGACAGACAGCGGGACAGACACACAGAAGGACAGATGGACTGACAAGCGGACACACGAACAGAACTAACAGACAGCGACACAGACACACAGAAGGACAGATGGACTGACAAACGGACATACGAAGAGACAGACAGCGGGACAGACACACAGAAGGACAGATGGACTGACAAACGGACATACGAACAGACGGACAGCGGGACAGACACACAGAAGGACAGATGGACTGACAAACGGACATACGAACAGACAGACAGCGACACAGACACACAGAAGGACAGATGGACCGAGAAACGGACATATGAACAGACAGACAGCGGGACAGACACACAGAAGGACATATGGACTGACAAGCGGACATACGAACAGACAGATAGCGACACAGACACACAGAAGGACAGGTAGACTGACAAACGGACATACGAACAGACAGACAGCGGGACAGACACACAGATGGACAGATGGACTGACAAACGGACATACGAACAGACAGACAGCGACACAGACACACAGAAGGACAGATGGACTGACAAACGGACATACGCACAGACAGACAGGGGGACAGATACGCAGAAGGACAGGTAGACAGACGCATTGACCAACGGACATACACACAGACAAACAGCGGGACAGAAACACAGAAGGATGGTTAGTCAGTCAGTCTGTTGAACGGGCACACGTACAGGCATAAATAGACGAACACACGCAGACGGACAGTTAGCAGCAGGACAGCCCAACAGACATGGAGCCTGACGGACGTAGTTTATAATGGATACAATGTTATGTAGAATTACAATCGCGATTAGGGCGACACTGGTGAGTGCTTAAGCGTTACGTTAGCGTATAACGGCTAATATGTCGCCCTTGTGTGGGAGAAAGTATAAGAAGAGGAGTCAATAGGTATGAAAGCGAAAGCGATTATTATGTTCGACGCTCGTGAGCACTTTAGATTTCTAATCTACTCTCATCAAATAGTTATATTTGCTGTTAAGATATATTTTTTGGAGTAAACCTGGATATTAGTAGATTAGTATATTACAAGACATGTTGCAAAATTTCAAAGCAATATGATTCGTATATTTAGAAAAAATCGCGTTTTACTAAAATCAATGAGAATGAGCACTTTATCGTTATGAAAAAATGGGAGGACTTTAAAATAGGATAATGATAATTATTATTATTATTATTATTATTATTATTATTATTATTATTATTATTATTATTATTATTATTAGCCTATAGGCCTACTGTTAGGCTACCGGTACTAATCGACAATTCAGGTTGGACAAAAGAACCGCGGAAGGCCACGGAATTAAAGCGATGGAGATTGATAGACGCTGGAGCAGATAACATGTTTCTTTAGATTTAGCAAGGGAAAGAGGTCTTTGTTATTCTTTGATGAACTCCAGACCGTTGACGTTGATGGGACCCAGGGTCTCGAAGGTCAGTGAAGTAAACAAATGAGTAGCGGACAGTTGATTGTATTTGGCCACCTTTTTGGTGGCTGCCAGCTCAACCGTGGCTCCTGCTCTGTGCCCGAAGTTGAATTGAAATACGATGGAGCTACGGCGTCCGTCACTGTTACATCCCAAACAAGACTTCTACCTCTACGCCATGAAATCAAAGTCCGTCCTCAGCAAACCGGGTAGCATATAACCGGGTGCTTCTTTGATGTTGCGAACGCCTGTACGACTCGTACGAGTGAGACTGCGGCTGATCAGCTGGTCGTTAAGGACGGCGTGTCTGGCGATCCTACCTGGACCGAGACCACATGACAGACCATGCGAGCCATCTGCAGTCACCGCCGCCCCACAGGGACATGCGTGGGGCTCGCATATACCCACACCAAGGCGGAGGTTTACCGCTATTAGCGTTGTTGTTAGTATTATTATTGTTATTATCATAACATTGATAACGCTCAGCGCAGGAGTTAAACGACGAAGGGAAAATATATGGGCTCAAAATGAATGTTGAAAGGTCAAAGACAATGGTGTTTGCAGCAAAAGACCTACCCAGAGAATTGTAATAGATGGAAACCAACTAGAAAATATAGAAAAATCCACCTATTTATGGTGCACCAACACGTATGACCTAAATAACAAGACAGAAGTAGGCTACTGGTAAGGAATGGGAAGGCAATTTTTGTAAATCTATTTTTTGCGAAACAAGACTGCAGATTGCTTGAAGGGCAATGCAGGTCTATAGGCTACGTTAACAGTCTGACTAAAGATTGCAATTAGAACTAATATTAGAATTGTCGCGTGGGTGGTCTGACACTTCATAGATTAATTAAAGCAACTGAATTCATATAATATATATTATAGGCTCTTGCTGCTTTCATTAATAACAAATCAACGGCTTCGCTCATTAATCACCGGTTCTGTCGCTTCATCATCATTTCTTTCTTTCTGTGCGTCATTTGATTGCCAAGGAGGACGTTGTATACATGGGCGGAGACTTAACCCTCAGGCTGCCAAGCTTTTTTGTGACATGGACTATCAAGGACTTTGGCTTTGGTTTGAGATATCACAACTTGTAATACACCAATGGATAGGCTAGAGCATCCTTTTCTGCACAGAATGGTACGTATATTTAGGTTTAAAATATATGAATGTAGCCTACCTCGGAATTAACCCTTTTTTACATGGGGACCCTTCTATTCCACAAACGTGTACTTATGCATGGACAAAGTATTAGTTTCTGTGTGTTTTGAACATGCGTGTTTATAATTATGCATGCATGCATGTATGTAAGTATGCATGTATGCATGTATGCATGCATGCATGCATGTATGCATGTATGTATGTATGTATGTATGTATGTATGTATGTATGTATGTATGTATGTATGTATGTATGTATGTATGTATGTATGTATGTATGTATGTATGTATGTATGTATGTATGTTCTGTTCTGTTCTGTTCTGTTCTCAGCCATCCTCGTTTCGAGGTTCGGCCGCATCATGAACAATATTCCTCCAGCGTCTCCTGTCTTCCGCAAGTCGTATCATTTCATCCATTTCCAATCCCGTCCAGTCCTTTATGTTCCCCAAGTCCCCAACCAGTTTGTTCTCGGTCTTCCTCTTTTCCGATTTCCCGGCATTGTGCCCTGCATGATGTCTTTCTCCAAGCATATTCCCTCTCTTCTCATGATGTGTCCGAAATAAATAAGTTTTCTTTCCTTTACCGTCCTCAGAAGACTCCTCTCCACTCCTGCCTCCTCCAGCACCCACTCATTCCTCCGCATTTCCGTCCAAGATATGTATGTATGAGCGTTGTGCTATTCACGAGCGCTGTGCTATTCACGAGCGCTAAGCTTATAATAAATAATAAATATATCCAGGAGCGCTGAAATCAAGAACAAAAGCTATAGGCCTATGGGTATTTTTCAAAGACTCGATGCGAGACTGCTGTGCAACGGAGAAAATCTGATCACGTGACGCCGTTACTTCGCGATGTTATTATTATTATTACATAAATTTATTACGCGCGCAAGGTCACACCAAAGTGTGAATCTGAGGCGCGGAAATTTCTACGCTGGCTGCCTGTTCCCCAGAGGATTGAATTTAAGATCTGTCTACTTGTTTACAAGTCTCTCCATGGAACCGCCGCACCGCGCCCGATTATGTGCGTGATTACTGTACCGGGATGCACTCATCCGCTTCCAGGTTTCGACTTAGATCCCTTGACAAAAGCGATCTTCGCGTACGGCAGATGAGAATCCGCTTTGGTGAGCGTACTTTCTCAGTGGCCGGTGTCACGAAATAAGGTCTCCCCCCGATACAAAGTCGCCCCCCGAAACAGAGTCTCCCTCTGGCTGAAACTCTGTAGTGGAAGAAATTTTCTGAAGTAAAAGTATTATATGTTTTCTTGTTATGTAATCTGGCAACGTAAACTAACCGTTTAGCCTGCTCATCTCTAAATTTGATGCAACTGTAGCCCATTTTACGCTGAACGGGGGAGACTTTATTTCGTGGACGGCGGAAATATTCTCTCCCCCACGGAGACTTTATTTCAGAATATACTCTCCGGGGGCGAATCTATTCTGGAACAGATCCTCCGGGGGGGGGGGAGAATCTGTTTCGAAATAAAGTCTCCGGGAGAGACTTTTAGGGGGGAGACTCTGTCACGCGACACCTGCCACAGATGCTGGAACAGTCCTTGTCCCGCCCTGCGAGCGGCTGATTCAGTTGATTCCTTCAAATCTGGACTCGAGACTTATTTATTTCTCAAGACATATCCTGCTGTTAGTAAAGTATAGTAGGCTTATAGTATGCGAGACGCCCTTGTAACGGCATGCTTGTGTCACGGCGCCATAGAAATCGTCATTCTTCTTCTTATTATTATTAAAGACTAGAGGTTTCTAAATGTAAATTTCTCAGATTCACTTCGTGTGTTATTAGCATCAGAGCATTCATCATCATCATCATGATCATCATGATCATCATGATCATCATGATCATCATCATCATCATGATCATCATCATCATCATCATCATCGCGAGACTAGGTCTGAAAGCCCACAGATGTCCAATGCGCACTGCACCACTATAGTTTCCACAGTCCCGGCCAGGTCTTGTGCAGACAGATTTGATCTGCTCACACTATACAGATCTCTTCTGCAACAGTTCTCGCGATGTCGTCCTGTTTCGTTTCCTCTTCTTCCCACTCCGTCAGTCATAATTCCCAGCATTACACAATTTGATTTGACTGTTGTCAGTCATTCCACAGAATTTTATGTGACCAAATAGATTCAGATTCATTCTCATTGTTTATTGCATTAGATCTTCTTACAATGCTTAGCCTTCTCCATATACTTGCTTATTTGTAACCTTCATTGCTCAATGTTCCGATGCAGTATTCTCCTGAAGCAATACCTCTTGAAGACCAATCGATCATTTTTTAAAATTCTCACATGCATAGTCCTACTGTCCCCAAGACGTTTAGCTTTTTTATAGCTAATTTGTTTACTATTCTAAATGTTATTCAATCCTACCATGACTCCCTTTGCCTTCGCTATACTTTACTATTTTTTGTGCAGTCATTATTCCATGTTAGCACACAAACCCTGTTACCTTCTTGATCACCTTCTCTTGCACTTTTTTTTTATTCCATCATTCTATTTTCTTTTTCCCAAATAGCCTACCATTGTTTTTGTTTTGTTCTCATTCAATTTTAGTACGGCACGTTGTGCAGAATTGTCTATAGCTCGCTGACATTTTCATTTAACCTATCGCAGCCATATAGGCCTAGTTATGGCAGGTCATTGTCGTATGCAAATCAGAAGTAGCCTAGTTTGATTTTTTTATTCAATCAGCACTGATATTCCAGTCCCATTATCTTGAATTTTCACCATCACTCTTTCCAAGTAGGCGACAATGGCGACGTATAGGCCACCTACTCGTTTGCATAAAATCATGAATTGCTTTCATCATGTCCTTCCCTCCTGCTTGTATCATTTCTCCAGTTATTCCATCTGTTTCCAGGGTTTCCCCCTCAACTTCGCCATTTCCGCTTCTTCGTATACCGGGTAGAATGCCGTATTTCTTATCGTCTTCAATTGGCGGAGTTATATCTCTCAGTTCCTCGAACAGTTCTTTTGCTTGTTTGCCACCCTCTAAGAGCTTTAGTGCGAATTAATTGTTAAAACAAAACATAGTCGTAGCGGCAACAAAATTGGTGCAAATATGCATTAATATTCTACTGTCATCTATCATAGTTTTTTATGCATGTAATCGCTGTAAACAATGCACGTGCGCTTGTCAGATGCAAATAAATGCTATCTGCACACTTACTAACTTACTTACTTGTGAGCGACCATGGCAGTGGCTGGCAATCACCCAAGCATCGCTTGTGCTTAATAATTTCATTTTGAATCACTGGACGATCGAGTTAAGAACAGCAGCGACATCGATCTGGTCGTCATTTGCATCAATCTACAATATAATTGTTGTTCTTCTTCTGTCGCCAAAACGACGGACGACGCCACACACACACACACACACACACACACACACACACACACACACACACACACACACACACACACACACACACACACACACACACACACACACACACACACACACACACACACACACACACACACACACACACACACACACACACACACGCAGACACACACACCTACACACACACACACACACACACACACACACACACCTACACGCACATACACAGCGACCATTCCAAGACAATCATCATCATCAAGTCTGTTTGCTGGAGCCGTGTGGATGTGGAATGTGTGGAATTGATTCGCATGATCCGATGCTCCAGGCAGGCGATGTGCACCTTCTGTTGCCAATCCACTTCGTCGTCGTCGAATGACAGAGAGGTGGACATCTGCCACGACGACGACGACGACGACACAAGAGCAATTCAATTGTCCAGGAAGCGAAAGAAAACCAACAAAATAATGATTATGCCTATAGGCTTATGTCATATATAATTTATTATGTGCATGTAGGCAGCGGATGGACCCTTCAATGGGTGGGCAATTATTCAGACTCAAGACAGATTAGTGGTAAATAAATAAATTTGCTTAAATCAAGATTGCATTGTTTAGTGTAGGCCTACTTCTGTGAATAATGTGGGGTGATGCATTGTGTCAATTGCGACAGACTTAACGACACATGCGTGATTTGGTATAGGCCTGCAGTTATGGAATTCAGCTGGTGAGTAGCTGCAGGCTCGATGTTGCATATTATGTTGATAGAGATACTTAATATAGACTACGCTGCTGGATTTGCTGAAATCACAGATCTATGTAATGTAATGCAATGTAAATGAGCAATCATGTCGTCCTCTAAGTAGGCCTGTATACCTTTCGAAGCATAGGCGTGCGTAGGGAACATTTCAGCAGTGGGGGGTCTGGAAATGTCTTCATAACCTATCGCCTTTTTAGTCTTTGCGTCAAAACTCGCAAATCCCGAAATCCCGGTAGAAAACTCTCACATTTAAATTTAGTAGATAGCAATCTGTTAGTGCAAACACTTTCATCCTATATAGGTCTAATAGTAAAACCGCTCGTGTAATATAAAATAGATGTAGAAAAAGGCCTTAAAATTTTCTGGGTGGAAATTTCATTCCTGGCGGGGACTGTCCCCCTACCCGGGTGATGCCTAGACTAGTAGACATAATTTGTGAAGTAGTAAACCGATTTTGATGCTGTTTGCGCTACTTGATTAAGTTGATTCAGGATATAATTCCTTCATTACCCGGCAAAACTGCAAAACAATCCTTTAGTGGTCACTGAGGATTTTGATGAACGAATATTCAGATTCTTTTGTTAGATTTTCTCACTCTAAACTAATTAAAGAACCAAACGAGTATTGCCTAGTTAAACTTTAGTTAGTTTTTCCATTTTATAAAAGAAGGGCCTATGTTAAAGCAGCGGTCGTAGCAAATGACTGAACGAAAAGGTAAGAAACCGATATGCGACGGGTTTTATGCCCCTGTGACACATTTAGTCAGTCATGCTACTCGACCCAAGTGTAAAACTAAATAAAGCCTTTGTTTCTATTACAGCCCAACAAAGAATGCTGCCGTTTGCAAGAATTACAAATTTATCTAAGTTTCACATCATTTGCTCTCCATTGATCAAGTGTTTCGCTGGTCTGTGTAATCAACACGCACCTGTTGACGCATGCATCTAAGGCGTGTGCGCCATTCGACGGCAGCGCTTAGACGTGTGCGCCAACACTCACACATCAGTCGACAATCAATTGCAGTTGAGTGCGTTAGAAGCAGACAGCGGAGAGTTTTGCATGGAGCTCCATTTTGAAACATCTGTCAGAGTTTTCCGAAGCCAATTCACGGCTGCTCAGCTGCTTAGTCTTCTCTTGGCCTATATTATCGGCCAATTTCCAACCGTCCGTCCATCCGTTATTTATCCCGTCCATCCATATATCAATCCATCCTTCTCGCCAACCCACGCATCCATCTATCCATCCATCCAGCAATTCCAGCCGTCCGTCCGTCCGTCCGTTCTCTCACCGTCAATCTCTTGCAGCATTTGGATTGTGGGAAAGCAGCAAGAGGTGAGGCGGATGAAGGCTGCAGCGCCGGCGGCGGTGGCGGTGGCGGCCCGTGCTCTATGCAGACAGCGGCTGTCGTAGCTGGGGCAGCAACAGCCGCCGCCGCCGTTGTGCTACTGGCTGCCACGCGTGCATCTCAAGCATCTGCCCGGGTCAAGCATCGGGTCCTGCGGCAGAAAGCCATCGTCGGCCGTGGAATTATTTCTTTGAATGCGAAGTTGTAGAATCTCTAATTTTCCACACGTCACACAATGGATATGCTCGCAGATTTGGAACCGAAAATGTTTGATTTGAATCTTTCCAAGTTCATACAATTTATCTGGGATGAAAAGGAAGAAGGCGGCGGAGGAGGAAACGAAGGAGGAGGAGGAGGAGGAGGAGGAGGAGGAGGAGAAGCGGAAGGTGGCGCTATGCGGACGAGAGCGAATTGGAGTGGAGAGAGGAATGGGACAATGGTCGTTGGTGACATGGAACAGTTGAACGAATTCGAAATGGAATTTCACAAAGTTATCAACATCCTTCACACTTACGTCTTGCCTGTCATCATTCTCATCGGAATCATAGGCAACACTGTCTCGTTTCTCGTCTATATCGGAACCCCAAGGCTGTATCGTCAGAGCTCCAGTCTCTACCTCGCTTTTCTCGCGATGGTCGACAACATCTCGCTTGTCTTCATATTCGTCATCTGGTTCGGTTGGGTCGGCATTCACATCTTCCACAAGAACGGATGGTGCCAGACCATCCACTATTGCACGTACGTCTGCAGCTTCCTGTCCGCCTGGACGGTCGTCAGCTTCACCTGCGAGCGGTGGGTCGTCGTCTTCTATCCGCTGCAACGTCATCGACTCTGCACGAGAAGACGAGCAATCATAGTGATGACGTCACTGACGCTGACGTCAGTCGTCTTCTATTCGTTCTCGCTTTTCACGATGACTGTGCGGCAGAACAAAGGCATCCAGGTCTGCGTCTCGCAGTCTCTCTATCGGGTCCCACTCCAGGTGAGCAGCTCCTGCTCATCATCATCATCTTCATCATCATCATCATCATCATCATCATCATCATCATCATCATCATCATCATCATCATCATCATCATCATCATCATCATCATCATCATCATCATCATCATCATCATCATCATCATCACCACCACCACCACCACCACCACCGCCACCACCACCACCGCCACCACCGCCACCACCGCCACCACCGCTGCCACCACCATTATCATACAACAGACTGAATATTCAACAAGATATAATACACAAAATTCAGAGCAAACGGCTACGCTACTTTGGCCATGTAACCAGAATGCGGGAAAAGAGATATCCTAAGATAGCTGGCAACGGATATGTGCATGGAAAAAGAAAAAGGGAAGACCAAAGAAGAGATGGTTCGACATGATACGACAGGATTGTCGGGAGATGGGTTGGTCCATACAGGAGGCTACACACAAAGCTCAAGAAAGAGAAAAGTAGAGATTTTCCATAGCTGGGCGGCTGTCACGTGCGAAAGCATCGTCAAAGCCATAAGTCAAGTAAGTCATGTCAAGTCATGATTATAGACGAGTGAAATATAAAGATGATTGAAATAGTATAGACATGATATACATGTATAGAAATATAGACGAGTGAAATATATAGATGAGTGAAATAGTAGCCTATAGATATGATATAGATATATAGACGAGTGAAATATAGGCTATAGATGAGTGAAATAGTATAGATATAAAGATAAGTGGAATGCAGGTCCTGTGCAGCGATGACGATTTATATATATATATATATATATATATATATATATATGCGTCCTGGGCACGACGTAAACTGCATCCATCCTCTGCCACAGGGAACCAACAACTTCCCTGGGCCGGTCCTAAGCCCGGACAAAAGGAGGAAGGTTTGCCAGATGGGTGGCGATACACTGGCAGTAGAAGACCCAGACGATTGAAATCCGCAAAAACCACTACACAAGTGACATAGCGGCCCAGATGCTCCAAGGTGTCATGATGTGGAGCAGGCATGCACCGGTCGGTCAGGACAGACTGGTGGAGAGAGTCGGAGAAGAGAGCATGGGACACATACGGGCATTGACCCAGTTGTCCTTCATGCCTCTCTCCCATATTCTCTTCAATCAGATAAGGTGGTCCAGCTGCTTCAAGATGTTAATGGTATGGGGCAGACCTGCTGACCGGACCGGTTGAAGCTGGGTAACATGACGCGAGACAGACTCAGACAGAGAGTGGCGTCGGACTCCTACGGGCACTGTGCCTAGGGATATATATATATATATATATATATATATATATATATATATATATATATATATATATATATATATAGGCTGATGAGTGACGGTGTATAATACTTTAAGACGAAGGTTTGTTGCTTCGTTTCTTTGATTTGGAATAGGTCTGGACATACATTATTAAAGCATACACGCACTCCATAGGTCTTCTACCCCTGCAGGGTCTTAGTATAATTTGCATCGTGTCTATTATTGTTACTTTAATGCTTCTCGCAATCCATGCATAGCCCATCCCCGTATATATATATATATATATATATATATAATTTATATTTATATATATCGATCAACATAGATAACAGAAGAAACTAAGATTTTTCAAAAGTAGATTCATGTATAGAAATATAATTGCTTCATGCTTCACGAGACAAAGCGATCACAAAGCGATAGGTTTATTTATTTGGCTATATGAGCCTATGACGCTATTTAAATGTTATGTTAATCCCAACACAATGCCATGTCCTATTGCAGTTGTCAATGTCGTATTCCTAACAGCATAATGACATTTTAAACTTTCCATAATTTTGCATTGGTATTGTGCTTTGCAGTTTGAAATTTACTTAGCGCCGCTTCGCCAGAAAATCATTGCACTCTCAGCGTCATCTTAAGCGATGCTATAATAATTATAGAAACGCTATTTTAGAGCAGACAATGATTCGCATGCAATCATGAGATTCGTTGAGTAAAACTGGCGCCTGCATGCACTCTCGCAGATCGACCATCGAGGTTTACAGCTGACAGATAGGCTACATCGGGTTCCTAGTCATCATACATATCAATTAATCATGTTAGTCTTCTTCCAGCGTATGTGGTTCATGTCCAACAAGTTGAATCGGTCATTATACGAGCGAGATATAAATAATAATAAGCAAGTGCATGTCTGCTATTGAGACGAGTTTGCGTAAAGACTTTGACAATGTCAGTCATGATTAGTCTGCAACGCTGAGGCTCAGCTGTTGCTGCTGCACGACAGACTGTATCCGCCATTGGATGAGGATGATGAGGTCGTCGTTGGAGCAGAGAAGCGTTGCACCGATCGAAATCATGAGTTGTGCAGGCCAGAGTCGACTAAACAGATTGACGTTTGTCACAGTGATAAGAAAAATAGGCTACTGTTCAAATTCAGTTTAAAATATAAAGTAAAATATTATCTTGAAAATGTTTTTGAAAATATTTCTGTGAATAGGCTCCTACTTTTACAAAATATTATTTTTAATTGTATCGCTACTCGCCAATTTACATTGCATTACTGTAATAGTGCAGTTGACAGTTATTTATAGTTCTTTATTACTTGATAAAACTGTAATTGACGCGTCGGCGTCTGATGCACAAATCATCAAACGATGGCGCATCAGAACCAAGAACAGAATCCGGAAGATGAGTCTGAGAGACAGAGAGACTGCAGCGTATACGCTTATATGTATAATGGTGTTATAAGCAAATTGAAGGAGGAGATAATTAGTCTTTAGATGAAAACAAAATGATGGTACCCTGTCAAAAGGGACAAACGACCGACAAAAGAGCAGGACAAACGAGCGCCGACAAACGAGCGCCGACAAACGAGCGCCCGACAAAAGAGTGCCGCTCTTAACAGAAATAACATCGCTGAAGAGTCGGTCTAGAAGTGATAATATTATGAGGAAATAAACAGCTGAACGACGACGACAAAGAGCAATTAGCCTACTATTTTTAATATTTCACACATTGTGTCTTTTTGATATGACACCAAACATGTTATTATCGCCTGGAAAAAGTGTTTAAATAAACAAATCACCCGAGTGTAGAAAGCGGGAACATGAGAAGTTGGAAGGTCTTTATCACGTGATATAGTTTTGTTAAACGACCTATAGCAAAGGAAACAAGGAAGCTCTGCTGGTCGCAAGCATAAACCTGGAGGAGATCACATCGCAGAAATGAAAGGCCATTCAACTTGTTGACGGATCCAGATATCGAAGGGATAGAGAAAACAAAAACTTGTCATTAAATTGCTAGCTTAGATATATTAAATCTAGTTTTTTAACTTATAGGCCTAATTACATTGTTAGTTTGTACTTCTAAAATAAAGTTTAGATCTATAGGTCCTACATCTCGTTAATTAAACATTAAAGTCATGTGGTGGTGGATCTCTTGTCATAAAAAATGTTATCAGCTCTATGCCGACTCCTCAGCGATGTTATTTCTTTTAAAAGCGGCGCTCTTTTGTCGGCGCTCTTTTGTCGGCGCTCTGTTGTCGGCGCTCTTTTGTCGGCGCTCTTTTGTCGGCGCTCTTTTGTCGGCGCTCTTTTGACGGGTCACCCAAAATGATACATGCGACTAAGAAGAGAGGATAGGCACAGGCACAGAGAGTTCCAAAAAGTAAGTTAAGTCCAGAATCTGAAGTAGCTCCTTCAGTTCGCCAAGAACAGCGTATTCAGATCAATAAGAACAGCGCATTCAGTTCTCCAATAACAGCTCGTTCACCAAGAATAGCGCATGCAGTTGACCGAGAACAGCCCGCTCAGTTTGCCAAGAACAGCTCGTTCTTTTCACACAGAACAGCCCGTTTGGTTCCCCAAGAGCAGCTCGTTCAATTCACCAAGAACAGTTCTTGATTTGGATCTTTGTCCAGACAGAAATCATCAGACGACCTCGTTGATTATTGATCAGTCTGAGAAATCAGAACTGACTTTAAATATTGTGGCTGACCAAAGTTCACAGTTTTATTAACTATGAGATCAAATTTGAAACTAATTCTTTGCTGAGCCAATATTTAAGTACATGAGCATATATAGCCTACATATATGTTTATAGTATTAATTAATTAATGTATTATGTAAAAAAAAGTAAAGTCCTATCCCGTTCCATGAGGAACATAGGGAGGTGCTCATCTCCTTTTCTTGGCCCTGAGCCAGCAATGGACGAATCTCAAGGTCCTGGACACGAGGCCAGTGTATCGCAGGACTTGCTGTTTACTTCCCAGCTTACGCCGGTACCAAATTATACTGCTTGGTGACAGAGGCACGTGTGCGTGAACAACTTGCCCAAGGTCGTTACCTGGAGTCGAACCCGCAACCTGCCGCTCCGAGAGCGGACGCGTTACCGGTCTGCCACCAGGTCGCACATGTATTATGTATATGTATTAATTTATGTTTATAGTATTAATTAATTAATGTATGTGTATTAATTTATGTTTATAGTAGCTGTGCATTATCTAACTCATTGATGGCAATCAAGAAGCGAGTTGCTGTAATCTAAGTGATCATTGCATTTGCCATAGATATCATTGCAGTTGCAAACATGAGTATAGGGCATATATGTATGTGACGCCAAATTGTGGTTGTGTCGCGAATGAACATCATATGATTATTGACACGTGGACCGAGGAGAGAGGGAGAAGGGGAGAGAGGAGGAGAAAGAGAGAGAGAGAAAGAGAGAGAGAGAGAGAGAGAGAGAGAGGAAGAAGGGAGGGAGGGAGGGAGGGAGGGAGGGAGGGAGGGAGGGAGGGAGGGAGGGAGAAAGGGAGAAGGGGAGAGAGGAAGAGAGAGAGAGAGAGAGAGAGAGAGAGAGAGAGAGAGAGAGAGAGAGAGAGAGAGAGAGGGAAGGAGGGAGGGAGGGAGGGAGGGAGAGAGGGAGAAGGGGAGAGAGGAAGAGAAAGAGAGAGAGAGGGAGCTTGGGAAGGGTGGGAGGAAGGAAGAGAGAGGGAGTGGGAGGGACGGATGGAGGGAGAGTAAAAAGGGAGAAAGAGAGCAAGAGAGAGAGAGAGAGAGAGAGAGAGAGGCGAACTGGGGACAAATTATGATCGACAAAGGACAGAGACAGGGAGCGAGAGAGGGAAGGAGGACAGAGACAGACAGGCAGAGATGAGAGAAACAGATGAAAGAGGCGGCAGACGAACAACACAGAGAGACGAACGAAGAGAGAAGAGAAGGAGACTGACGGACGGGAGTTCTTGTCAGAACTTGGTCGGCGTCTGACGATTGTTTCTGCGGATCCGCAGGAGACATCACGCTTGTTTCAGCGCCTTTCAATTTGCACGCAGAAGTTGAATGCCGTTGCATTTCGAGGCGCGTTTGAACAATTGACCGATGAGGATGACCGTTAGCCTAACTCCAGAACAGCAAAGCTTTTATTGTTTTTAAAGCTTGAGGGATCATTTATACCTCGGTCGATAAAAAATACTAAATAACAATGATGATAATAAATAAAATACTACTAAAAATCATAATAATAGGCCTAGCAGTGATAATAATGATAATGATAATGGCAGCATAATGATGGGCATGTTTACCAACTTGGACCAATTCAAGACAAACCTGCATTTATGGAAAATGCTGAAGTAGCTGATGTAAAACATATTTTACATCGAGACGAATAATAATAATAAAATAATTACTATAGTAGTCCTAATATTTGTCCTTGCCCGTAGCACAAAGCTGCAGTCAAAGTCTACTACTGTCTTGGATATTTGCTTCGCTCACTGTTTACCCAACTCATCGATTCACCACAGCAGCAGCAGCAGCAGTAGCAGCAGCAGCAGCAGCAGCAACTAAAATTCGATCTCATGAGTACAACCAGCCCGAGGCGACCGAAGGAGGAATGAGGAGAGTCGATAAAGAGTTAAAATATTCACTCCCTCTCTGTCTCTGTCTCTTTCTCTGTCTCTGCCTTTGTCTCTGCCTCTGCCTCTATATCTGTCTCTGTCTCTGCCTGTATCTGTCTCTGTCTCTGCCTTTGTCTCTGCCTCTGCCTCTATATCTGTCTCTGTCTCTGCCTCTATATCTGTCTCTGTCTCTGCCTTTGTCTCTGCCTCTGCCTCTATATCTGACTCTGTCTCTGCCTTTATCTCTGTCTCTGCCTCTGCCTCTGCCTCTTTCTCCATTTCTGCCTCTATTATGTCTCTGTCTCTGCCTTTGTCTCTGCCTCTGCCTCTCTCTCTGTCTCTGCCTCTATATATGTCTCTTTCTCTGTCTCTGCCTCTGCCTCTTTCTCTCTCTCTCTGCCTCTATTATAATTATGTCTCTCTCTCTGTCTCTGCCTCTATATATGTCTCTTTCTCTGTCTCTGCCTCTGCCTCTTTCTCTCTCTCTCTGCCTCTATTATAATTATGTCTCTGTCTCTATATCTGTCTCTGCCTTTGTCTCTGTCTCTATATCTGTCTCTGCCTCTGTATCTGTATCTGTCTCTGATCTGCCTCTATATATGTCCTAAGTTGTCCTCTTTCTCTTTCTCTGCCTCTTTCTCTCTCTCTGCCTTTGCCTGTATATCTGGCTCTGTCTTTGTCTCTTTCTCTGTCTCTGCCTCTATATCTGTCTCTGTCTCTGCCTCTATGTCTGTCTCTGCCTCTTTCTCCGTCTCCGTCTCTGTCTCTGTCTCTGCCTCTATCCCTGTCTCTGTCTGTCTCTCTTCATCCTATTCTTCCTCCTACGTCTCATTCTTTTGGATTCCTCTTGCTTGTCATCGTCCTTCTGCTGCTCTGATCTCTCTTTCTGACGATGGTGTCCTCGATCGCACTGTCGCTCGCTCTCTCTCAACTGGTGCTGCAACTACGCTTGTACATTCCTTTGTCTCAGCTCGTCTTGACTATTGCCTATCCCTTTATGCTGGTTTACCATCTGGTCGATTATCTTCTCTTGACCGTATTCTGCGCGCTGCAGCACGCCTCATTGGTCATCTGCCCAAATTTGGTCATGTTACAAATTACATGCTGGAGGTTCTGCATTGGCTCCCAGTCCGTCAGCGCATCGAATACAGAATCTCGTCCTTAATATGGTGCTGCCAGCTAGGTCTTGCTCCATCTTACCTACTTGATCTTTGTCGGCCTGTGTTAAGTGCTCGGACTGGTCGGTCCCTACGCTCGGCTGTTAGGGAAGTACTCTTTGTCCCATTTGCTCGTACCTCCATCATGCAGAGTCGTGCTTTTTCTGTGGTTGGCCCAGTGGTATGGGATGCCCTCCCACTAGAGCTGCGCCTGTTCCCTAGATCACTCTCTGACACATTCTATAAGCACTTAAAAACTGTTCTGTTTGTCCGTACTGGAGTCGGGAGCGCCTCTGAGTAGTTTCCTTGAAGAGGCGCTATATAAATACTCGAATGAATGAATGAATGAATGAATGATAGGACTAACATCACAAGCCTATATTTTGTTATTTAAAAGCAATTTAGTTTAACTGAAACGCTTATTTAGCGCTGTCCTGAATAGTTCAGTCTCCCGTCATTCTCTGTCGCATATATACACTGCAGGGTGGACCAGGGTGGGCATCCCTCAATTTTTTAAAACATTTTTGCTAATATTTTGTCAAAAGTGAGAATTATTTTAATCAAGTTTATAGGCCTAAATGTGATTCATATTTACGAAGGCTTGCAACAGCCAAATGTCACATTCTGTCAAACAAACCAAGTTTTACTACTTTTAGTGTGTAGACCCACCGTGTTTTTGGCGATTCAAAACATAACGCAACAAACGTAATATATATTGTTCAGCTGTGCATTCACGAACTACATGCGGAAATATTCGTTGAAGAATATTCTTGAACATGCTTAGCATACAGGCTGCTGCAATATACTTTCATGTTCTCATGCATTTCTAATGCGTCGAAATCGGAGGGAAAATGTGCGCTTCATTGTCGTGATCATATATCTCTAAGAATAATTCGAATGGATGTATGCTATTCGACTAAACTGCGCACAAGTCTCGAAGACCAAGAAGCATTCTATCTCACCAGATGACTTCTCTGTCATATATTAATCTAAGATCAGATGAACGATTACGTTCACTTAAATATCAAACCCAATGACCATACTGCAGTCAATTCCCGCCACTTCCGCCGTGTACTCGCTCGGGTGATGCCAGTCAAAACTAGGATAATGGAGGAGGGTGGCGATCACCAACATTATCATGATATACGGCGTCGTTGAATACCAGAATTGCTACAAAGACAATGTATGTATGTGCATTCATTCATTCATTTCAAAATTTATATAGCGCTCCTTCAAGGAGCCTACTCAGAGGCCCTCCCAGCCCAGCCCGGCTAAAAAAGATAGGTCTTGAGCAACTGGTAGAAAGCAGGCAAATTATTCCGAGGTAGTAAGCGCAGTGCAAGTTGGAGCCCATTCCATGTGGACGGGCCAACAACCTCGACGCTGTCTGGTAGCAGAGCGATTTCGAGGGACCAGCAACTCCTTCAGACTTGTTTATTCAGAGAGATCAACAAAAGCGTTGTGCAATGGCCGAAGAGCGTAAAGCTCAACGGGAGGCGACCACTGGCGGAGACCTAGGGGGGGACAGGGGGACGGTCCCCCCAATGGAGGCGTTGGGGGGACGGCCCATGCATTTGTCCCCCCCCCCCCAATGTTCAAGCGTTAGGGCATTTACACAAACGTCAGTAGAGTTCTAGAGAAAGAAAACTTTAGCAGATGAAGTTCATATTTCTAATGATTTTAATTCCTGGGCAATCCGGGCTCTAACCAATAGTTATTTAGTCCCACGTTGAATTGTTTGCGAACATTATACTGTGTGGATAAGATACCTCTTTTAACATATTACCGGTTATTATAAAACCATGCC
This sequence comes from Lumbricus terrestris, assembly GCA_949752735.1. NCBI lineage: Eukaryota > Metazoa > Annelida > Clitellata > Crassiclitellata > Lumbricidae > Lumbricus > Lumbricus terrestris. The sequence goes on from OX457046.1 coordinate 13,520,272, forward strand.
AACACCCAACGTCACAACCGATATAAAATTTATGGACTCCATCAGGAAAAGAGAAGTTCAAATTACCCGACTTAGGATGTGGCATGTCCTTAATAACACTTGGCTGAAAGTGTTAGGTAAAAGCACAACAGACCTGTGTTCTAAATGCCAATTGTCTGAAACAACTGAGCATACGCTGCTTGCGTGTATAACGAATGATATATCAATCTTACTACTTAAAAATGCGAGGAGAAAAAAGAGGAATGCACAGTTAAAAATCTTTAAAGACGTCAACAGCCTTTGTAGCAATAAGGTGTCGTTAAACTTCTGATTAATAATAATAAATAACGCTACAACGTCATAATCGGGCTTCTGCTACATTCCCCTCAGGTTTCCTTCCGGCTCGAATCAACCCCCAGTTGGACATTGGGAATAATATGGAAAGTAAGTAAGTTAGTATGTAAGTATTTTGTTTATTACTCCTCTTGAAAACGAACAATGGGACATAGAACATCGTTATTATACATCGGATTAGCAATAGGTAATAAAAACGTACGATTTAAAATCCCAAGTTAAATATAATATAATTACTAAACTATTATCATCAAACAAGTTAACTATTATTTTTTTAACAGAGAATTCCAATTGGAGATGTCTCTTACACACCTCTTTTAACTTTACTAAACTATTATCATCAAACAAATTAACTATTATTTTTACCAGAGAATTCCAATTGGATGTATCTTACACACCTCTTTTAACTTACTAAACTATTATCATCAAACAAGTTAACTATTTTTTTTACAATTGGTCAAGTGACTCAAGTGCCTTGCTCTAAAGTGCTGCAATATGCCGAGCAAATTTCTGTCCAGGATAACGGCCTCTGTTGTCATGGACCCTGGTCAAATCGGATCCATCCATTTTTTAAACAGAAAATTCCAATTGGAGATGTCTCTTACACACCTCTTTTAACTTACTATACTTTTATCATCAAACAAGTTAACTATTTTTTTAAAGAGAGAATTCCAATTGGAGATGTCTCTTACACACATCTTTTAATTTTGCTAAACTTATATCATCAGACAAGTAAACTATTATTTTTAAACAGAGAATTCCAATTGGAGATGTTTCTTACACACCTCTTTTAACTTTACTGAACTATTATCATCAAACAAATTAACTATTATTTTTTAACTGAGAATTCCAATTGGAGATGTCTCTTGCACACCTCTTTTAACTTTTCTAAGCTATTATCATCAAACAAGTTAGTTATTATTATTGTTTTAAACTGAGAATTCCAATTAGAGATGTCTCTTACACACCTCTTTTAATTTTACTAAACTTATATCATCAGACAAGTTAACTATTATTTTTAAACAGACAATTATAATTGGAGACGTTTCTAACACACCTCTTTTAACTTTACTAAACTTATATCATCAAACAAATTAACTATTTTTTAAACAGAGAATTCCAATTAGAGATGTCTCTTACACACATCTTTTAATTTAACTAATCTTATATCATCAAACAAGTTATCTATTATTTTTTTAAACAGAGAATTCCAATTGGAGATATCTCTTACACACCTCTTTTAACTTTACTAAACTATTATCATCAAACAAGTTAACTATTATTATTGTTTTAAACTGAGAATTCCAATTGGAGATATCACTTACACACCTCTTTTAACTTTACTAAACTATTATCATCAAACAAGTTAACTATTATTATTGTTTTAAACTGAGAATTCCAATTGGAAATGTCTCTTACACACATCTTTTAATTTTACTAAACTTATATCATCAGACAAGATAACGATTATTTTTAAACAGAGAATTTCAATTGGATATGTTTCTTACACACCTCTTTTAACTTTACTGAACTATTATCATCAAACATATTAACTATTATTTTTTAACCGAGAATTCCAATTGGAGATGTCTCTTACACACCTCTTTTAACTTTACTAAACTATTATCATCAAACTAAGTTAACTATTTTTTTTAAACAGAGAATTTCTATTGGAGATGTCTCTTACACACCTCTTTTAACTTTAATAAACAATTATCAATTCAAAGCATTTCGACATTGGCGGGACACTTTTGAAGTCTTAAACAAAGACTAAAAGCACTAAAATGACGAGGAAATTTGTTAATATGACTACCTGAAATGCTACCATTGTAGTGCTGAAAATCAAACTTTTTCGAAGTTTGGGGGCATATCTCCCTGCCCAAACCCTCCCCTGCGAGGCGCTTCGTGCCTCGGCGATCATCATTCGGCCGCTCGTCCGTCCCCCACAAAGTTCGGACCAGGTCTCCGCCTATGGAGGCGACATTGATCAGACAAGTAGGACGGAGCACTACTATAGTGAGGCACCACCAGACAAGGGCTGCTATTCTGTACGAGGTAAGGTCTACATGTCAAATATGTAAAATAAAACACGGAAATAATAATAAAGTAGGCATTTAGTAATAATAGATATAATAAAAAATAAAGTAGCGTCAGCCATAAAAAGTTGGCGCCAATCTGTCTGGTTGTTGATGTTAACTGTTAGAGGAAAAGGTTTCTTGAGTAACCATTGTGTCTTGCTAAAAATGTAGGCCTATACTCGGAAGGACAAATGCCGATGTAATACGAATGAACATCCTGCCAAGATGATCGTAGTAAAAGATGATGGATGTTGTAATATGCGCATAGACTAATCCAATGCTGCAGCCCTACAGCGAAACTCTTGGATAACACGATTGACGCGGTTGTTCATTGTAAGCACACAAGCGACAGCCATGCGGTGAAAGATGGCAGATGTTGAAATCGTCCAAAACGCGCAAATCAGGCAACTCACGGCTTCCTCGGGATACTACATCAAAGAATCAGACCAGATGGCATGATATAGAATCCAAGTAGTGAAGTCTTGTCTTGTAGTGTTATTGTCCAATTCTGAAAGTCTCCAAAAGAAGTAGGAAGCACAGGCGGTTTTTAGTTGTTACGAGAAACGTTACTGTCACGTGCTACATAAAATAAAATATCGTTCTTGAGCACGTAATTCCTCGAAAATAACTCTGCGGGCAACACAGAAACGGGCTATATATAGGACGTATTAATTACCCGAACACAACATTCCTTAGTCAGACAACGGCTGAAAACTCGAGAAAATTACACATTTCCTCTAAACGAGTGCAGACCGCTACCGGAAGCGCGGTCATGCGAGAACCAGATGACGAGAATGCTAGCGGTTGTCCTATAACCTTATAACGGTTGTGCGAAGGTCCACGAGGTACTTACTGTTGGTGACGTCAGCTATGGCTGCTATAGGTTACCGATTGCAAGCAGAGCATTGGCAAGTCTTTTATAAGATGTTTTTATGGTTGCAATGGCACTGGACTATCTATAGCCTACTTGGCACATGCGTCTGAAGTGGCGACGCGTGCAGCCGTGCACAAGATGCAAACACCGATTAGGTGTGGACTTCTTATTAGTCTCGCAGGTCAGCATATTGCTCGTTGTCTTTTATATTAAACAGTAGCTAGGTAGAGAATGTAATCGGTTGGCTTATCACGGTCGTGCAAAGGTGAACGAGGTTACTGCTAGTGACGTCAGGTCGTCAGCTATAGGGCTGCTATAGACTATACCGATTGCAACTTTGCAAGCAGAGCATCAGCAAGTCTTTTTAAAAGGTGATTTTTGGGTTGGTACAGGACAGCAGGCCTACTCCATGGCTGCTTGCCTATAGACATTCACGAAGGCCATACGTCACCCCAAAGAAAAAAGAGGTTGCTTTGCAGTTTGACTTTTTTAGCAAATCCGTTTCGAGAGCGCAAAGGACGGCATTTTTGTCCATATAGGAATAAGAGTTGAATTGAGACACACACACACACACACGCACCATGGGCGTAACTTTCCTCTGAAAAGTGGTGGTGACTATTCCTCTGCTCAAAACTTATCTCTTCTCTCCATCTGCTTCCTCCATACCTTCCCATATACGAATTTAGGATAAACTCCATAGTCTATTGATAACTCTTCCTCCACTCCTTCTCCATTCTCACTCTTTACCCTCTTTCATATCTCTCGCTGGTGCGCTCCAAGATCTTTCCATTCGCGGATCATTAAGACAACGTTTAAAACACAGCTCTTTCACATTATTCTATCCAGATTATTCATATTCTATTCGTCTGACTCGATAATTAATCAATTCTATCTCAAAGTAGTGTGCATTTGCACTTTGTGCTTAATTGTAGGCTATATAGGGCCTACTCACATCATCCCAATCCAGCTGGCAACTTGAAAAATGACGGATAAGATTTTCAAATAATTTCAAAGGCGCACCTCTACATGTATACACATAGCACTATATTTATCAATTTTATTCATTTCAAATTTACTTATATTCATCTGCAAAATCGGATGTAGTATCGGGTTCTAAGATGAACGCATCTGCCTCTCTGTCTTCTCCCTCTCTAAAAGCGTTCTTTTCCCACCTAGATGATAATGTTATGTATGAATCTACACCGTGCTTCAATAAAAAGTAAACCAAACTGTTTTTCATATATCTTTAATGCCTGATGATCAATCATACTAAACTTTTCTCCATATTTATAGAATTGAACAAACAGTACGATTCCAACATATCAAGTCATAAATTTGAACGGATAGAAAGATAAGAATCTTTCAACCTCATCTGCCAAAATTTAAGTTTTCAGCAAGCCTGTTATGGTGTTCGTTGCGGTTTCAACGCTTAGTCGTTCCCATTTGGTCTTCAGTGATCCTGAAGTAAAAATTACCAAAGTCTATTATCGCAACGTTCTGTTGTCACAACATCTTATATAGCACAGAAGCCATAGAGCCAGGGAAACCATCGAAATGCTAACAAGACAGACACCGTACTTCATTTCTACCCCATTATGGACTCCGTCCGAGCAGTTCGGCTTTAAATCCTGTCGCCTATGCCATCTTCTTTATTTAAATAATCAACCAATACTACTTAGAGTTTCTTCACCAACATATTAAAGACTGCTTTCATGTCTGAAGTACGGTACTTTATAACAAAATCCAAAGGAAAAATTGCCCGTAAACTCAAATTTCGGCAGATAAAGTTGAAAGATTCATATCTTTTTATCCGTTCAAATTTATGACATGATATGTTGGAATCATATTCTTGGTTCAATTATCTAAATATCTGGAAATTTTTTAGTATGATTGATCATCAGGCATTAGAGATATATGAAAAACAGTTTGGTTTACTTTTTATTGAACCACGTGTATATTTTGTATGTCACAGCTGTACTTCTTAATAATTAGTTGCCCGCTCTCTAATCTGACCAACCTGTCTTAATAGGATGATAATTATATTATTGTACGTCACATTCCTCCTAAAACCGCCCATGCTCCTACTGCGCAAAAAGTTTGCTGTCAGCGACCAACTTTAAATATGTTGTTGTCTTCAGTTGAATCATGTCCTCAGTCGAATCATGTCCAAAGAGTATATAGCTGTAGGCCCTATAAGGCGTTTTTTATCCATTCATTCGAGCAATTATATCGTCCAAGAGATAGTTGCTTAGCTTGCTGGCCCTTTTTCCTTTTGATTTTGTAATAAAATCACCACCACCTTTTAGTCCGGCGAATAATTTTTTTAAAACATGAAAGCATTTGGGCCTTTGGCTATCCAAATATTATACGCAATTGCGAATTTGCAATGTTAGTCACGAATAGCCAAAATTCTGGGCTATATATTATGCTAGACAGGTAAATAATGCCTTCATGTTTAAAAAATATTCATTTGCCGGACCAAAAAGTGGTGGTGACTGTCACCACCACTTTTAAAAGTGGTGGTGACTGGACACCACCGTCACAATAGAAAGTTACGCCTATGACACACACACACACACACACACACACACACACACACACACACACACACACACACACACACACACACACACACACATGTATATATATATAGTCCCCGGATAATTGATCGATTATTATACTGAGTTTTGAGTGCTTTATAAATTGATCAATGCATTTTGCCACACAGCTTCGAAGTGTCTCATTACACACAGTTGTCACAGTATAAATGCAGGTAAAACAAGGAGATTGCCGCTGTCCGCATATTTAGGCTATGATAGTATAATATGCAACGAAATGCACCGTACTCTTCTCCTAAATAGGAGAACGTCTTTCATCTTTATCCATCTGGTCTTTCCAGTCTTCCAGACAGAAATCAAAGCCGGTCTACGTACAAGTCGCACTCAGTCCAATGATGTGTTGCTTGTTTCTGCTGATGATGATGAGTCCTGGTCGTCTATTGGATGAGTTGGTCTGTGTGCCATCTTCGCTGCTATTGAGCACTTTGACCGACTTCGTCATGAGTGCCTTAATTGTTACCCGGCAGCAGCAGCAGCAGCAGCAGCAGCAGCAGCAGCAGCAGCAGCAGCTGCAGCAGCAGCAGCAGGTGCCGTTTCGGCGACGATCGACGCTCACACGTTGTGCAGACGAGCTAATAATTGCGCTCTCTCAACAATAATACTGACGACCATTGGCAACGTCAGAAGAAGCATTGCGGCAATATGCGCAGATGCATTTCCACGCAGTAAATTTACATCATTATATCGTCTGAAGACTCCTGCAGGTCTGGATTGCTACTTCAGCACGCTGTGTGGCGGTAGCATAATATGCAGCGACCCAATTTATTAGCACTATATACCACAAGATATTGATGTTGAGCTTGATTTGCGCTTTCAATAGCTTACACTACAGGACTTCTTTTGAAATAATCTCAGATCTGTAGGCCTACCGTTTTTTGACCATCATGCGCTTGAAACGTCGCCTCTGTTTATTTAGGTTTAGCCAAGTTCTTACAACAAATCACTAGTCGGCTCTCTCTCTCTCTCTCTCTCTCTCTCTCTCTCTCTCTCTCTCTCTCTCTCTCTGTCTCTCTCTGTCTCTCTCTGTCTCTCTGTCTGTCTGTCTGTCTCTCTCTCTCTGTCTCTCTGTCTCTCTGTCTCTCTCTCTCTCTCTCTCGGCCTGCCACTACTTCTTTCCTGACTATACAGTCCCATCTTCGCTTTCAGCAATCGACATTTCGCATGTGGTAACTGAATATAAACCTTTCTATGGGAGTTCACGACCTCTATGGAGTTAATAGCCGTCGATATCGATATAAGAATTATTTATGATCTGAATCAACTGAAGTGTGAACATTTTTTCCATGAAAGTCGTCTTGAATATCCTTCTTCTCTGATTTAGATGTATCAATTCCGATCCATTGTCTTTGAGACACCACTGTTTCAGTGGCGGCGCCAGGATTTCAGGTTTGGGAGGCTGAAGCCCTAAGCCCAACTAGAACATTTTCTTTGAGGGCGCTCATTTTGTAAGCGCCGATGGCGCGAAACTGCGAGTGCCGAAGGTACGACGCGCATACCGACTATGGGGTCTGAGGGAGCGCCGTAAGCTCCACAGCTGGGTCGAACGCATTTTAGCTAGTGACATTGACTAGAGCACGTTTCAGGCTCTAATTTGTTGGCTGTTTATGAACGATAAAGTCATGAAATTTTGAGTCATTTTGCAAAGTCGCAAACTAACAGCATAACAAAGTGAAAGTTTTGTTTTAAAAGAAAAAGGTTTCGTCTTTAACATAACCATAAAAGTTAAATGTTTAGGCTTAGGCCTATAACAATTTTTTTAAATAGGCCTACACTGTCATATGGATATTGGGAAATCAAAGGGGCATGTCCATAGGCAGAAATTTGGTAGAGAAGTTGGGGGGGACGACCGAGCGGTCGCAAAGGGTCGCAAAGGGTCGCAAGACGCCATTAATGGTCGTAACATTTGCTTTATTAGTCCGAAGTCGTTCTGTTTGCGATATTTCTTGTTTTTGGACGACGCTGTTTTTTACGTCATTTCTGTCTGTTAGTGTGGCCTAAGTCGTCAAACACCGCACGTGTCCTGATTTGCAATAATAAATAATGATGATTAAAGTAACGATATTATGAACTGACGACAGCAAGGTAAGGAAAAATAAACACACTATAACAAGAAATAATTAATGTTGTAGCCTATCTTGATATTTATTAAGCGCCTATTCAGTGCCGGTCTCAGTGCAGAAACCCAGGATGGAGAAATGCAACGCGTAGGTCTAGACGCGGAGGATACTCCAGACATAGATGAGGCGAAGGTCGTTCAAAGTTCATGGGCATATTATTTTGATCGTGAGAGGGTGGGAAGTGGATTGGTGTATGGGGTGCGGTGTGGTGGGAGGTTGTGGGGGTGTGAGAGCCTGGGTGCGAAAAATGACGGTAACCCGAGAGAAGTGGGACGATGTAGTGTTGGGTGGAGGGGGAGGGAAAAAATTTTCTTCGGGCAACGCCGGGTAACACAGCTAGTTGTTCTTTAGTTATTTCTAGCCTAAGTCTAAAAACTCGCAAAGAACAGTTAGTAATAATTCTGGTTATGGCCAGAGAAGAATAACCATTTCACATGATTGAATTATGGCAAGTGACGCAAGTCTGAGTAATAACGACTGATTTCAAGTTGACATGGCATTTGCCAATGTGCAGTGTTTTATTGTATTGCATAGTATAGTATTGTTGTTATTGTTCAGGTGTTTCGTAGCATAGATACGATGTTGGTCGTTGTTGTTCCTCTCGTCGCCATCATAACAATGAACGCTGGAATCGGAGTGAAGATCTGTCGCTACACTGGAAGAACGAAGCCAGCCTCCTCCTCCACATCTCAAATCGACTCCGTTGACGAAATATTCTCCAACTGTTCCACCATCCAGAAGTACCACATGACCGTCCGTGGTCGTCTCCTTGGCCCCAACAACGGAGTCGCCAACGCTGCCGCTGCTGCCGCTGCCGGTGCTGGTGCTGGTGCTGGTGCTGGTGCTGGTGCCGGGGGACCAGCGGTGGTCACCGTTCGAGGTCCGTCGACGCCGCCGCCACCGCTGCCTCCGCCACCGCCGGCGGCGGCTGTCAGCCTCGTCACAACAACAAGTGGCATGAGACAGTGGCGCATTCTCACGCGCAAGCAACACACTCAAGTGCGCATCACTCGCGCATTGCTTATCGTCTCGACAGTATTCGTCGCGCTGAATCTGCCGAGCTACGCGTTCCGCATCCATGCCTTCGTCATCTCCGTCCGCAATGAAGCGTACAGCTTCTCGACTCATGCGTTTATCTGGCAGGAGTTCATCCAGTTCCTCTACTACAGCAACTTCTCCTCAAGATTCTTCCTCTACAGCGCATGCTCGCGCAACTTCCGCTACGCTCTCAACCGTCTCGCCTGCCGTCGAAAGCGAGGCCCGACCTGAAAGTAGGAGAATGGAGTCGACTGTGGTGCTGCAGATGTACGCAGATACTTCGCAACAACGCAATCAACAATGTTTAGGATCGACGTGAAATCACAGAATCATATTTTAGCATAGCGCAGCTTTCGGTTCCTTCGTATTACATCCAGAGAAACCTGTCGTCACCATAGAGATGGACTATATCATATATTTATCTATTACACATCTCTATGGTCGTCACAGCATTCGTCTGCTTTGATACGACAACTCGTGACTCTTAGTGACGTCACGTGCCAACGGTCATCCGCATCCTGTTAAAAGCAGTAGGCTATTCGATTGGATGGGACAAATGAACGGATCTTAAATCTAGGATCTCTTTAAATAGCGCGTGCTATTCATCGGCATAATATATCGACGATCGACGATCGACGATCGACTGCCAACGCTTCAAGTGAAGTTCTTTATTGTAAAACAGAACTTTTTCACATTGTGAAGAAATATCCTCTGAAATCACCGAAATGCTATTTCCAAATAGCCTACTAGAACGAATCAATAGACCGATCGCACGCATTGCAGATAAGCCATAGGCATAAATGGTAGGCCCTATACGCTTAGGCCTATAGGTTTACGTTTGGAAACTGAGTGAAGATCTTTAGTGTTCGATGCCAAAGTCAGTTCCTTTATAAAAAGTCTTAGGCTAATTATAATTTTTTATCAATGATATCAATGATCACCTTTGATATCAATGATCACCTTTGATATCAATGATCAATGCTTGAAATCAATTTTCTTTAGAAGGGTCAATTCCAGTATAACAACAGAAGAAATATTTAGATTATTTACATTTGAGCCAATACAATATAATTATGCCCTGAGCACCGGCTCAGTAGGCCAAACGTAAATATTTCACTTTCGATAGCCGTAGATTTGCCTGCCCTTAGACTAATTGTAAAGAACAGCAATGGTGGCTTCTCTGCTTGTCGTTGGTGGTGGTCTACGTTTCGGAAGGAGGAAACAGTTACTGCAGCGAAGACAATCTGGAAAAAGCAGGAATATGATGATGTGCGAAAGTGTTGAACCCACTGCATATCATACGGAAGGTGAAAACAAAATAATGTAAGATATCCACCCACATTCATGTTTCAAAGACGGCTAAAATTCAATCCGGGAATAGCCTACGATGCAAAGGACAACAGAATGTGCAGTTTCCATAATGGCTACGCAAGAACCTAGTCACCAGAGTGTAGCTGCTGTTTCTGTTGATGCGAGTGGACTGTAGAGGGCAGGACAACTTTCAACCGTTCGCACCATCAAGCAGACGATCTAGTCGAGCGCTCACCGTTGACCCTTCATGATCCCCAACTGTCAGACAATTTTCTCCCAATAAAGAGATCTTCACTATTAGTGACAGACCAAACGCCGTTTCGATCTAATCTAATCTAATCTAATCTAATCTAATAAAGCATTTGTAAAGCGCTTCTCACAGCAGAGCTATTCAGAAGCGCTCTCAGCGTGACAGACCCATGAAAAGACCCATGTCTTCAAGCAGCGAAAAGTTGCAGGTGAATTTCCCACAAGAATCCTGCCACGAATTTCAGAAGGAAGAGGATTCCAAATTAAAGGACCAGCAATAGCAAAAACCCGATGTTGGGTTAATGAGGTTCGTGATCTAGGTACAAATATATCATAGCGGTCAGCAGAACGAAGGGGGCGTGAAGATCTTACAGAAAGAGGCTTACACATTAAGTCGCAGAGGTATTCAGGCGCTAAGCCATGCAGGGACTTAGTAACTAGGAAATAACGGATAGCACGCACAAATTAACGGCGCGACTTTATGCTCGAGGTTTTGATACGATACTGATAGGCATGGAGCCTCATACTGTCTCCAACCCATCGTTGACTGGACTGGTAAGCTGCGAAATTGATGTCTATTCGAATTCGGCGACATCATGTGATTGGTTAGTGACAGATAGAGAAAGAAAGAGAGAGAGAGAGAGAGAGAGAGAGAGAGAGAGAGAGAGAGAGAGAGAGAGAGAGAGAGAGAGAGAGAGAGAGAGGGAGGGACGGAGGGAGTCTTTGCAGTATAGAGAGAAAATGCTATGTTCTGGTCAGTAAGGCAGACAAGTATAATAATTATTAATTATAGAACTTCTTCTGTAGATGTTGTGATTCGCTTCAAGGACTTGATTTCTGTTCTTGTTTAACCGTTGAAATCTATTCTTAGCCTCTTTTCGGTGGTCAAGATTGTTAATAGTCGAACTTGGATAGTAAGACTCGGAGGCTGAGAAGGAGGAGGATGTTGGAATGGAAAAGACCGCATGCGTAATATCGCATGCGTAATATCGTAATATCGCATACGTATAATTATACCCATGCAGTCGCTGACTGTAGACTGACGCTGCATGCCGCAGCTGTTTGTGTCGTCGTACGTCAGATGGAGCAAATGAGAAAACTGGTTCGTCTCGACTCTTTTCCGCTTTTCCATGTTTGCGTTTGATTGCAAAAGACGCAGAGAAGGTTGTATTGCAACTTGACTACAAATGACACGAACGAATATTTCGGCCAAATTAATGAGCTGCACGGCACGCAAGCGAAGCTCCATGAACATTTCAGCCGTGCACATATCAATGTCTCGACGCAGCTGAAATTGCTGCTCTTCTGCTTCCTTTGCCTTTTCATCCATTTTCTGTCTCCTTCTTGATCTCTCTGCATGTGTTTGTGTTCATGTGTCTACTTCGATAATAGAACGCATTGGATGAACTAATTTCATGCGTATCATTTGCGCTTGCATGTAAAACTGATATTTCAGTTCAAATATATATATATATAATTATATATAGCCTATATATAAAATTATATATAATTATATATGCAATTATACACACACATGTATTATAAGCTATATAGGCCTACTGGACAACTTGAATGTTTTGGCGAATGTGAAAAACTCAATTTTTCTTTGCCTCATCAAACTTTATTATCTTATTTCGAATACAATACAGTCGTATGGATGGAAAAAGAACGAGAGGCAGACCAAGACAAAGACTGTTAGACTGGATGATGAAAGATGGCTATCAGAAGATGAAAATGAAAGCGCAGAACAGAGAAGAATGGAGACGTCAAACATTCGAACCTGCCTAAGGGCAGAGCACGGAAAAGAAGAAGACAGTCGTATACTTGTCGTAGCCCTACAGGTTGGGTAATAAAAATGTGATCCCCTACTGGCCTACTGTTTTTTGTCAATATCTTGGTCTAAAACAAGAATTTTTCAAATCAAGTTTCACGGGCTTAAAGGTGCATGTCTGCGTACAATAGCCAATTCTAATCGACATTATTTCAAATAGAGCAACAATTATATCACTTTTAGTGAGCCCAACCCCTGTTTTTTTAATGATACAAAAACGTAACGCAACAAAAAAGCAGCAATTTTTTTATTAAGTCACATCTCAAATAATTGTTATCAAATGGACTTGACATTGCTTCACAACTCGTGTTCAATGTGTCACCAGTGCTCACTTGTTCTCGGTGTCTTTGTAAAGTTTTTATGGACTTGATGATGTGTTCCAAAGCTGAGTCTTCCATGCATATCAATTCCAATGCGACGATCGATTCTCTTATCACTCTTCTTTTTAGCCGCAGATTGTGGTATTTCTCCGGCTTAGCTCTCTTCACTTGATAATGTATTGGGTAAAAATCCGGAGATTAAGGGGTTATTGGTTCTTCTCAAACCAGAACAATAATGATCCGATCTCCTTTCATCAACGGCATATTCTTTAACTCAATTTGACTCGTAATTTCTTTACGCTCTCAATGTTCATCAGAGCATGAAAGGGAGCGGAGCGTCAGAGAAAGACCATTCCAGGTAGAGGGTCCTACCACCTAGAAAGCACGGTTCTGCACAGTGGAAGTAGACCTACGAGCAAAAGAGACTGCAGAATCTGTTCAGTCGAACGAAGGGAGCGGAAATGGTGAGAACTATAAGAGAATGGGCTACAGAGCTCACAGATGTAGGCAGGAGCAAGGCCTAGCGTGCACCGCCAGACTCTCTCCCATACTCAATTCGCTGCTTGAGTGAGAGCCAGTGGAGAACATCACGCATATAGCCTATAGCTGGAGATGTGGCTGAGTTTGGGTATGAGGCCAATAAGGCGAGCTGCAGAGCGCAGGACGCGATCAAGGCAACTCAGACGGGTAATTTGTAGGCCAGCATAAATAGAGTATAGCAAAAGTCAAGTCTGGTGGCAGCGAAAGAATGGACAAGGGTTGCATCATCATAAGCGAGTGAATTTCAAGAAAATAGATGATGTGACTTTACTGTTGGTGTTACACTCTCAGAAATAACATTTGCTGTAGAGCAAATCAGTCCCTTTTTGCGTTGCGTGTCTTGGTTAACCCACGTTAGCTACATCGGTAAGAGAGCTGGCGGCCGCGCGTCTGTGGAGGAGAGCGTGCGGGCCGCGGTTCGACTCCCGAAGGTGGCTATTTCAGAGATTAAAAATCTCGGGCTAGCACGGTCCGTCCTCAGGGTCGACTCGGTCGAGGTCATAAGACAGCCGCTATATAAAAACTAGGGCTGTTGTTCGATTAAAAATTTTAATCGAAATTAATCGTGCGATTAATTTTTTTAATCGCAAATAACTGCAAATTAATCGCAATACATTTCCTTCAAATATATTAATCTTATTATTTTCTAACGACCCCTGAAGCATAAAATTTTAGTGGCTGAATGCATTCTTTCTATTGCAAACATATTTAATAACCTTTTGCTTAGGCCTATTGAATTTCTGCATTTAGTTTATTGAACAGTTTTGTATGACAGACAGAATTGAAACACTGTTCAAATCAGTCAGCTGCTCAAAATCCGTTATTTTTTCCATTTGAGTCACCTTTGATTAAAATGATAGGCCTAAAATGTGAAACTAGACAACCGTTTTCTGACTATCAAGATTAATTATTTATTCAGCCAATATTGTATAGGCAGACCAGTTTATTTGCATTGGTCGGTTCAAGGGATGCTCTTAGTAATTAACAACAGTAGTTTGGGTATAACTATTGAACCTCATTATGTAGTCACAATTTGTCACAAGAGGTTGCGGTTTTGAAATCCATTGGTCATCTCCTGGAGTTCAAATAACGTAGTCTGACGGGGTGAGAGAACAACTTTAGTGGACGATGCGGCCGATGTCGACGGTTGATCGCTAGCGTTAAATGCATGTTTTGATTCGCATGCAGGCGATAATTGAGCAAAGAATTGCTACGATAATACTCAAATTCCTTTTTGGAATATTTGCCAAAGAATGTAGGCCTATCACCAGTGGCGGCGCTAGGGGGGGCTGGGGGGGCTAAGCCCCCCTACAGGAGGCTAAGCCCCCCTAAAAAAATGGCCATTTTAATTATTTTACATAAAAAATCCACGATTTTTGGTCGATGACTAAAAAAAAAAAAAAAAAAAAAAAAAAGGTCGTCAGAAATTTTGGCGGCGAAAATGGAAAACTTTCATGAGATTTTGGTCGATGACCTAAAAAAAAAAAAAAAAAAAAAAAAGTCGTCAGAAATTTTGGCGGCGAAAATGGAAAATTTTTCCGCGGGCTTCAGCCCCTCCGAAACTGAAATCCTGGCGCCGCCACTGCCTATCACTAGTTTTACATGTAAGTATAAGCCTTCCGTTTAAAACGAGTTTTTCTGCCTCTGATTCCATTTTAATCAGATTTAATTAACGCGTACGATTAATGCGTTAAAATTTTTAATCGCATAATTTTTTAACGCGTTAATCGCACGCGTTAACGCGATTAAATCAACAGCCCTAATAAAAACCCGATTACATTTGCATTTAGCTTATGGACTAACTGGCATTCGTGTGTGTGATGTAGTTCGCTCTACCTTTGTCGCGCGAATGGTGCATTACTCTCCTGCTTGGTGGGGCTTTGCTAATTTGAGTCAGTGTGAACGGTTTAATTCTGGTATGCCTTGCCTTGCCTTCAACCTTCCTCGACACGAGGGTTGGTCGCATTTTGGACAGTTCTTCTCCATCCTCTCCTGTCTTCGGTTGCTCTCAACAATTGCTCTGTTGATAATCCCGTCCATTCACACATGTTGTCCCACCACCTCTTCCTAGGTCTTCCCCTTGATCTTGCTCCCGGAACCGTTCCTTGCATAATCTCCTTCTCTATAGGCAGTCTCCATGTTTCCTCATGATGTGCCCGAAGTATGACAACTTCCTTCCTTTAATTGACTCCAGCAGACTCCTTTCTACGCCAGCCGTTTCCAGAACCCATTCATTTGGTTTTTTCTAGTCCATGATATTCCGAGGATTTTTCTTATACCTTTCATTTCAAATGCCTTTATTCTATCCTCATCACTCTTTTTGATTGTCCAACTCTCACAACCATACATCATCACTGGCCATATAAGCGTCCTCATTAACTTTTGCTTTGTAGATAGTTTGATGTTATGGCTTTCCCACAGTTTCTTCAGATCTGCACCTACTCCATGTCCTCTCGCGATTCTTACTCTTATCTCCTTGCTACACTCAGCATCTTTTGTTATGAGTGAGCCTAAGTACACGAATGTGTCCACTTGCTCTATCATGATGTCCTGCACTTTGATGTTACATTGTTCCCCTGACAGCGCCATACACTTTGTCTTCCCCATGTTGATCTCCAGTCCTTTCTTTCGACCTTCCCTGTCCAAGCGAGACACCAGATCCTGTAGTTCTGCTTCTGTGGTTGCCATTAGCACTATGTCGTCCGCGTACCGCAAGTTTGTTACCCTTCTTCCTCCAATTTGAATGCCTCCTGCATATCCTTTCAGTGCTTCCCTCATGACCATTTCTGATAGTATATTAAACAAAGATGGCGAAATCACACACCCCTGCCTAACACCCCTTCTTATCCTGAACTCACTCGACATTACACCGCCAATTTTTACCTTTGCTGTCTGCTTGCTATACAATTCGGCTACCAGGTTGATAATAGCCTATGTGGTGGAAAGCCCATTTCAGTCATCGATACCCATAGTTGCTCATGTGACACACAATCGAATGCCTTCTTAAAATCGACAAAGCACATGTGCAGCGGTTGTTGGTGTTCTCTCATCTTTTCCATTATAATTCTAAGATTCGTCACCTGGTCTCTTGTCCCTTTGCCACGCCTAAATCCCGCCTGTGCGTCCGCTAACTCCGATTCTGTATTATACGAAAACTTATAAAGTTTGACTTCTAGCAATGCAATTTCTTACTTTCGAAGAGGAGTGCCGCGTGCGTCATCTATCTATTCTATACGCCATCTAGTTCATCAATCACAATCAATCACAATCAATCACAATCAATCACAATCAATCACAATCAATCACAATCAATCACAATCAATCACAATCAATCACAATCAATCACAATCAATCACAATCAATCACAATGCTCTTTGCGTCAACGTTCACACAACCTTGAAATTCGACGCTCGGACCTTCGCACAAGAAATGGCTACATTACTAGAATGCTCCGTTACATTACTAGAATGCTCCGTTATAGGCCCCGCTGACTTCATTGTAGGTACATCTGACCTCCACCCTCTTCATTCCCAGAACCGTCTATCTAAATATGCTGACGATTCCTATCTCTTTATTGTCTCCAATCACTTATCTACTGCAACAGATGAACTCCAACACATCACCAACTGGTCTACAGGAAAGAACTTGCGGATCAATTCTGACAAAACACGTGAAATTGCTATTATCAGACGCAACAAGAGCTCACTCTCAACCCATCCATCCATCTCAGGAGTTTCCCGTACAAAATCCATCAAGGCATTGGGAGTTCTTATTGGAGAGAAACTAACAGTTACAGACCACATCAACAAGATTATCTGCTCTGGTACTGCCTCACTCTATGCCATCAGAACCCTCAAGGCTCATGGAGCTTCCATACAAGAGCTACAAACTATTACTAGAGCTACTATCATATCAAGAGTTATGTATGCCTCTCCTGCATGGTGGGGTCTTGCTAGTGGATTGGACAAATCCCGTCTTGAGGGCCTCATGAACAAACTTAGACGAGCCGGCTACTTACATCTTGATACACTTACAGCAGAAACTTTAGCTCAAGACGCTGATAAGGTGCTTTTCAAAGCTGTTCTGGGAAACGAACTTCATGTCCTCCGTAACCTCTTTCCACTACAACGTGAACCATTATATAACTTTAAAGAAAGGGCTCACAATTTCATCCTCCCCAATAAAGACTCGTTAAACTTTATCCCAAGAATGTTATTCAAAAACATGTAGGCCTACTAACTATTTTTACCATAAGCTTTAAGCAGCCATACTGTTAATGTAAACCTACAGCGTTCTGTCTGTTGTTTATTGAATTAAACGAAAATACATACATCTACATTTAGGTCTATCGACAGTTGTCTTACATTGCTTTTCGTTTAATTACTATACTTTATTATTAGACCTATACTTCTACATCATGTACGGTATGTCTTCTATGTTTTCTATTGCATCTTTTCTCGCTGTCCCACTGTGTCCCCATTTGTAGATGGGCAACAAAGGCTAAACTTGCCTACTTAGGCCTACATATTTTTTAAATCTTGAGAGCTGTAAAAATATAGCCGGATGGCTGAAACATGCTGAACAGTAAAAGTCCGTCATTTGACCCAGTTATTCGTCCATTTATTGCAATTAGACTTTATACGTAGCCTAACCTAATATTGTTTCAACCATTTATTGGAGACACAAGCACTCATCATTTGCTCGCGGAACCCAACGCCTTTCAGCCGTCGAGTTTTCATGAAATAACTGTGATTGCAAATTGTATTGCTAGGATAATAATATTTAGAGTTAAAAATGTTAAACTTTGAGAACTAGGCCTATATAATTATAAGCTATTTGCACTTCTTGTTTACAGTATTTCGTTTCTTATATGCATCACCAGTCTACTTCCGACTACAGCGCGTTTTTGCAAATAACAAAGTGCTCGAACAACAGGATTTTTTTTGTATTTCACAGGTAATTAATTATGAACAGTATATTATAATTCCGAAGCGCCATACTCCGACTATCGAGTCCTACACATCAGTGGCGTAGCCAGGAATTTATGATAGCGGGGGGTTGGGGGTTGGATTTTTTGGTCTGGCCGGATGCCCTTTCTGACACTAACCCAACAGTATTACAGTAAATAAAAAGGGAATAAAGTAAAAAAGGGAATAAAATAAGAAAAGCAATTGTTACTACAAGCAATTGTGTTGTTTTTCTTATTTAAGTGGATAAATAACCTTTAAAAACTTTTTCTAGGCAAATGGGGCTTTTAACTCCCGAAACATCCCTTGCCTACGCCACTGCTACTCGTGAGGGTTATAACCCAGTCGAAGGCCTGCTAATCAGCATGATTATACTAACAAAATAAATTTATTATTACTATTAACTTGTTCAGAGTCAGCATAGCATATGCATGCATGCATGCATACATGTACATACATACAAACATACATATATACATACATACATACATACATACATACATACATACATACATACATACATACATACATACATGCATACATACATACATACATACATACATACATACATACATACATACATACATACATACATACATACATACATACATACATACATACATACATACATACATGCATAAATGCATGTTTTGATTCGCATGCAGGCGATAATTGAGCAAAGAATTGCTACGATAATACTCAAATTCCTTTTTGGAATATTTGCCAAAGAATGTAGGCCTATCACTAGTTTTACATGTAGGCCTAAGTATAAGCCAAAAAACATACATACATACATACATTTATACATACATACATACATACATACATACATACATACATACATACATACATACATACATACATACATACATACATACATACATACATACATACATACATACATACATACATACATACATACATACATACATACATACATACATACATACATACATACATACATACATACATACATACATACATACATACATACATACATACTTACATACATACATCTCTGAGACTCTTTCTGAAATAATTTTTATTCTTCTCAAGATTTTAGGTATTTTTCGTTGTGCTTTGATTGCCATGGCAGGTTTCTAAGAAGTCCTTTTGAAAGGGGTTATAGAAGTTCACAATAGGCCTACATGCGCGCATAGGCTTACATACGTGCATGCATACATTCATGCCTACATACATGCGATTGCCTCTAAAACAAGGCGACTGTTGTTTATCAATTCTTAATCGGATGGACAAAGCATGAAGGCATGAAAGCTTCCGTAACGGCATTGTGCAATGTGTGCATTCAGACATACATGTATTTCAGCTTGGTTTCGGAACGGATTCTATCGACACATAGGCCTACATAATTTACATATGCCTACAACAGCGGTTCCCAACCCGTGGCCCGTGGGCCAAAAGTGGCCCGTGGGCCAAAAGTGGCCCGCCAGGCCTGAGAAAATGGCCCCTCATCTCTCAACGAATTAACAAAAATAATATGAAAAAATGACAATTTGGACATGATAGAACACATGGGCTAATTATTTTTTCATGTTTCTATTGCAAATTATTTTATTTTGACGTCTATAAATAACATCAAACATTCTATTTTGAATCAATTACAACAATTGTATATGCTGGTCATTGAAGCTGGCTACCCATATAATATGCGTCTCTGCTATTTCTTCAATTTCTCATTTCTGTGTTTGCTACAATGAAGAAACGAAACATCGAAATCGAACATCCTCACATTGTTTTCGTGCTTAATCACAATCTCTACAATTTTTACCTACAGCCAAGGCCGTAGCTAAGGAGTGTTTTAAGTGTTTGAACAGAACAAATGGAAAATGAAAAAAAAACGGAATGCATTTACTAGCACACGATGTAAAAACCGTGAAATAAAACCATGAAAACACCTCCCGAAATGGAAAATGGAAAAAAATAGAATTAGGGTCACCCGGGGGGTTATGGACACCCTGGGTGTTATGGCCACTGGTCTTCTACAGCTTAATGTGATAATATAATGAACTCTAATCTGTTTATAGCTCTATGCGCATTCGTCCTTCACCTTTCAACTATAAATTGATGTCGCGATGGTAAAATTCAGATGTATACGCGTTGTTTTTTAAATTATCCTATTTCTCTATAATAGCTAACCCTGATTCTGAAAATTATATAAAAAGGTGCCTTTGAGATGTAAAATTTTGAAGTTGGCAGTTTTAAACAAAGGTTATTTGACAATGTATATGTGTCCTTTATTTCACGTAGGCCTAATTGGTGCCATTTTTTGAAGATTTCGGCCGGATGACTAAAAAAGGTCATCAGTTTTTAGGAAGGGAAATTTGTGACATTTTGTGAAGATTTCGGCTGGATGACTTAAAAAAAGGTCATCAGTTTTTTCGGACGGAAAACTGAAGAAACACCCCCGAAATCAAATTTTGGCTACGGCCTTGCCTACAGCGGATTAAGCAGAAATGAAGACACTTGATTAAGAAACGACGAACCGCGAGGATTAATTCAACTTTGAGGATTATTAGATCTTTTTACATATGGCGACGACAATAGATGGCAGCATTTTAACATTGATTTTTGGTCTGGTTTGTTAGCCTCTCATGCATTGTTTTGTCGGATGATCCGCTCTCAGCGGCTTGGCCTCCAATCAGGGCAATGCTGGTCTATGCTGCAATTGCCCCACGCACATAGAGCGCCTCACTGGATGCGAGGCTTACAACGCGGATGCAATAATCTCGATGCAATAATTAAGTAGGATTAGACTTCATCAATCAGAGTCGATCAAAATCTCTTTCTATAGCTCACTGCCTTCGAGATGTCAAAAAGTAACACTAAAGATGTCAAAAAGTAACACTAAAGATGTCAAAAAGTAACACTAAAGATGTCAAAAAGTAACACTAAAGATGTCAAAAAGTAACACTACAGATGTCAAAAAGTAACACTAAAGATGTCAAAAAGTAACACTAAAGATGTCAAAAAGTAACACTAAAGATGTCAAAAAGTAACACTAAAGATGTCAAAAAGTAACACTAAAGATGTCAAAAAGTAACACTAAAGAACTCAGGTTCAAACAGCCCTGGAAAATGTAAAAAAAATCGGAATACATTTACTAGCACACGATGTAAACGATGCTGGGCTACTCAAATCCAGCAAAACGTTGACGGATAAAGAAAATGCTGTCAATTGTACCTTAAATGATGATGATGATGGTGCTCTGCCCGAAAGGCAGGTTCATTGGCTTTACGCCCCTGGGGATGAGATGAGTGAGGTGGTTTCCCGTTGCCTTCCCCACAGACAATGATGGGTAAGCAACTTGCCCAAGGTCGCTCCGCAGGAGCTTGCGCCCCTGCGTCCCACACGTGCTAGCCCGAGATATCTAAATCTCTGAATGTCAACTCCCAGCCCGGGGTTTGAACCGCAGTCCGTTGCAACCAACAGACGAATGCAGCTCGCACTTACCGGTGTAGCTAACTAGGCCAGTACCTTAAATAGGATTGGTAAATGTTTTGAAGAGAAGCATGTCAGGTGGAAGGAGTGGGGGTAGGCCGAATTAAAGGAAGCGAAAATGCTGAGAAAGTTTGCAATGATGGCAAAGGTCCATTCAAACGAGATGACGATGGTTAAATAAATAGTAGGATCTGTTGGACGCTTTGCATCGCCGCTATATTCATCTAAAGCTAAATTCGATAATTATTCGTTTATTATTGATTGTATTCATATGACGTTTTTCGGCATGAAATAATAAAGATGATCAATTGATCATGATTATTAGTTATTATCATTACTATTATTTTTTTATATTTTATTTTATAACCAATCATTTATTAAACGTAACATGTTTTACAAGAAACAGCACAAAAGTTCATTGTTCAGGAATTAACGGCCCTCATCACAGAACAATTGCGTGAAAGTGCCAATTATTAACATTATTATTATTATTATTATTATTATTATTATTATTATTATTATTATTATTATTATTATTATTATTATTATTATTATTATTATTATTGTTATTATTATTATTATAATGTTTTGCCCCGAGGTATACAGGATCCCTCAGGGACTTCGCTACCGCCTAATATAAAATCACAGTCTGGAAAGGCAAATTATTATTATTATTATTATTATTATTATTATTATTATTATTATTATTATTATTATTATTATTATTATTATTATTATTATTATTATCATCATCATTATTATTATCTTGCATCAATGGCCGGAAACTGGTCCAAGGTCTAGATCTTATTTCCGTCAATAGTGGCAGACCCAATGGCAGTAGCAACAGCAGCAGCAGCAGCAGCAACAGCAGCAGCAGCAGCAGCAGCCATAGAGCAGCAGCAGCAGCAGCAGTTGTATAGGCATCAACGGATGGAGAAGCTGCTTGATCGATTCCAACTTGTCGTGCTCCTGTTTCATTCTAATACCATAATTTATAAATTCGTTTATTAAATTGTATGTGTAAAGAGAAAAAAATCTAGATGGTACAACGAAGAGGTTTAGTTAAGAAACAACATACGAGATTTTAAAAAAATGCTGAAGTTATGGGGCGGTCCCTGTGGGGGCGCGGTGGTGTAGTGGTGGCGTCGTTGCCTTGAAACCAGAAGGTTCGAGGATCGAATGCACCTCAAATCGCCGTGTAGGGACCTTGGGCAATTCCGTCACTCGCAATTGCTCAGCGCTTCGGCGTGAAACTCCGATGCAGTGTCCGCTCTGCAGTCGGGAGCGCCTCTGAGTAGGGAGCTTGAAGGGGCGCTATAACAAGTGCGCATACAAACAAAACAAAACAAAACAAAAAATAGGTGAAATGTTGGCTGGGAAAATGCATCGTGAGTGGTTATCAGGGATCAGTTCTGTTCTTTAAGAATATTAAATCTGTCATATTTAGCCGTAGTTAGGTCGGAAACGCTTCTGAGTAGGCCAAGTCTACCTCGAAGAGGCGCTATGTGAAATTCCTTAAGTAATAGCCTAATAAGAAACAATTAAGACGGCTCTGAATAGAGATTCATTAGCAAGAGCCTCCTTGAGGCAGCATTTCAGTGAATAAATCTAGATCGTTTCAAGCGACGTGCTCTGTTCCTTTCGTCTGTCAGTCCCCTTCCCCCGCCGAACAGGACGGCGCATGCGAGCAGGCCTTCATTTAAATACTGCTCTAGCTATGCTGGTTGCGTGAGGTAACAGTTGCAATTGTGGTTTTGAGTTCTTTAAGTTAAGTGCGAACACCTCCATACCTTCAGTCACTGCTTACTCCTTACATTCCTCCTCGTTGCCTGCGATCATCAAGCATATGGGTCTTTTAGCTGAGCCTCGATGCAGAACTGTTATGGGCTCGCGTGCATTCCATGCCTCTACTCCCAAAGAATGGAATCTACTTCCACGCTCTCTTCGTTGCTCAAATTCACTCACTACCTTAAAAAAACGGCTCAAAACTCACTATTTCTCTTTGGCTTTCAAGCACATGGACCTTTAACTGAATCTTCCTCTGGCGGCTAACTATCCGCGCCTCAGATTCACACTTAGGTGTGACCTTGCGCGCGTGATAAATTTATGTAGGCCTAATAATAATAATAATAATAATAATAATAATAATAATAATAATAATAATAATAATAATAATAATAATAATAATAATAACTTGGCAGAAGACACTTTCTGTTACTTGGTTAATAGGTATCATAAATATTATGTTCTGAGACTCAGTTTTTTGCCGACTCAGTTTTTATGACGTTTATTGAAGTGTAGCGAGGAAGAGCGGTATTCGAGGGTTTGCTGGAGAGTGAAAATTGGTTACGTTTGATTACTTTGATAACTGCCATTTCACGGGTTTTTGCTGAGTTTATTTCTAGGTTCTTTTTGTGATGACATGCAGCTATTGATACAATTATGTTGAAGTTCTGTTTCACGCACATCCTAACCTCTCGTCAGCTAAAGTGCCTCGAAATTATTATTATTATTATTACTATTACTATTATTATTATTATCATTATTATTATTATTATTATTATTATTATTATTATTATTATTATTATTATTATTATTATTATTATTATTATCATCATTATATTTCTCAAAAAACAGTGTACTACTGCCTCGTCGAGCCGAGGCATGCGATGGCGTTGAATCGCTGAACTGTGGCTGATATCTTCTGGAAAAGGAAGAAGGTTTCTTGAGGGTCTTCGGATACGCGTGACAATCGTCGACCGAGTTCTGTGATGAAGGCCAGGCCCTCCTGGTCCATAGGTCCAAGCGTTTCTATCGCAACCGGAGTAAAACTGTATCTTGTCTGGAGTTCCGCGTATTTTACCTTTTTCCTAGCAGCTGCTATTTCGGCAGCTCCGCCCGCCATTGCAGCAGTCTCAGTCAAGTACGAAGGTGCCAGCGTATCGACAATGGTCACATCCCAAATAAGCGAACGCCCACTTTTCCACGGAATGAGGGTTTGACCATCTGGTCTTTTCCCATCGAGACGAGTGAGGCCAGCTGGTTCTCTGATCGATGGTATGCCTGCCCTGATGAGACTACGAAGCACAATTTCGTTCACTGCGGAATGTCTAGCTTGTCTTCCGAAGCCAAGTGAGCAAGAGAGACCATGCGAGCCTCTGGCCGAAACCATTGTACCACAAGTGCAAACGTGTGGGGCGCAGATGACCGCTCCAAGTCTCAAGCCTACTGCCACCCTCATCTCCTCGTCGCTAAGTCGTAAACCTTGAGCTCCCAGTGGAAGGGCAAAGAGCCAGTCCGAAGCATGTGGAGCTTGAATAGCATTTAGTCTCGCCTGATCATACGAGTCACGAGCTCGCGATGTAATCTCCGATATTTCAGCTGACAAAAGAGGTATTACTATTATTATTATTATTATTATTATTATTATTATTATTATTATTATTATTATTATTATTATTATTATTATTATTATTATTATTATTATTATCATTTATTCAAGAAAAAGTTTTTTGTCCATTACATTCGAACCACCCTAATGTCTAGGCCAGTGCTGTCCAACGTGCGGCCCGCGGGGCGATTTCAAGTGGCCCGCCGAGCTCACTAAAACTTTTTTAAACTTTGTGCCAAATGAAGTTAAAGACAAAGTCAGTGGTCGACTGTTACGTTAATTTATTCTTCATGATAATAATTTTATTGTAACAATTGTCGGAGTTTGGACGGCTGCTATAGGAAGGCAAACCGACAACTACAACTTTCTGCACCACTCGTGGTACACATTCCGGTAGTCTCTCCATGAGGCTGAAACACAACTTCTGGTTCTATTCGTGCAGTAAGCTTATACTTCGCAAACCATCACAAACCGTTCACTTCTAATCATTTCTTGCAGAGTTCAACCATGTCTGTAAGTGGATGCGACCGTGCCTTTAGAGAGATAGTTCAGTTCTATAGTCCTGGTGGCTGGAAGGTAAAATCTATATAGGCCTAATGGACCCAGGGCCGACGAAAGCCGATGTCTTGGTATCTTTCTTGACCGACGATTATGACTGATCTCTGGACCGAAGACCTAGGCTTCGACGTCTTCGACGGGCATAGGGATGGCAATCCGGTACTTCAGCCATAAATTGGAACTGAGCAAGAAAAACTGTGACTGGGTCGCTCCATGGGCCTATGCTTTTTGTGCTGAACCTTTGTAAGGCATGGATAATAATTATGGCATATGTATATAAAATTATATGTATATGCTACTGTGTATTATTATAATTCATTTCTCATTAGAATGATTCCATAATTAATGTCAATAGGCCTACCTCTAATAATTATCGCTAAATTTTAACTATTGCTTTTGAATTTACTGTTGCGGCCCTCGGCTTTAAGATTATATTGTCTGCGGCCCGCGGTGCCAAAAAGGTTGGACAGCACTGGTCTAGGCTATTATCGACATATTAATGTGCCACACAGTCTCATCTGCTGCAGGTCGCTTCCTTCTGTCGTTCCACGGCTCGTTTTGCCGGATTGTAAATCTCCTTCTCGTGTCGATCGGGGAGCGGTGGCAATGTTCCGGAGAGGCAGATGGCGTTCCCCCGCTGAACACAGAAATCCGTTGGAACAAGTATGACGTTTCCATAGGGTCATGGGTAGCGGCAGCAATTCTCCTCCCCAAATCAGAAATGAAATCCAGTCCTTCTTTGCACCAAGCGCCGCCGGTCTCCAAGGCGACCGCAACAAACGCGTGGGTACTGGTGATGGTGGAATACTTGATAGTTTTCGATGCAGCTGCGCGTTCGGCGGCTTTGCCAGCTTCGATGGATGTGTGTGGAAGGTGAGACAGGGCGAAGGTGTCGGGCACTGTCACATCCCATGCAGGCATCGACCTCGTGACCAAGGGATGATTGTCACGCCGTCTGGTCGCTTTCCGTCTTCTCTTAGCAGACCGAGGGGTTCTTTGTGGGACGGGATTTTCGCCCGTCCAAGAGCTCTCCACACGACATCGTTTATCATGTTATATCTTTGGTGCTTGCCGCTTCCTCCTTTGCAGACCAGTCCATGCAATCCTCTCGCGTCGACAGTCCCTCGGCAGTGGTGGCACACATGAGGTTCGCAAAGCGACGTTCCTAGTCTCACGCCAACTGCAAACCGTATCTCCTCGTCTGAGAGGCGCAAGCCCAGCGCAGACACAGGGGGAGCGAGCATCCAGTCTCCAGAATGAGGGGCTCTCGAAGCTAGCAGACGATCGCGGTCGCATGGGACACTGGAGGACTCGAGGAGACCCGTCCATGCCTTTTCAGTGAATCTAGAATCCCACTCCTTTTGGCTGTGAGATGCTGCTCCAGTAGGTGGGTCTGCGCCTGTCAGGGTAATCCAAGCGTTGAGAGCTGAGTCTGCAAGAACATATGGAACATCAGCTGACTCTGTATGTAGGATGCAGGCCTGCAGTTCGCTCGTGCTAGCGGCGGAAGCCAGAAAGGCAGAAAGTGCCAGCGTTGATGCACAACGAACTCCAAGGCCACCATCTCTGACAGGCAAAGAAGCCTGGAGCCAGCGGTCGTCGTCAAGGTCCACGTTCAAGATGGTTGACAGACCTACTCTTAATAAGTTGTCGAACCGAGCCAAGCCCGGACAGTCAGTACATACAGCTGTGCGCAAGCTGTAAAGCAGCTTTGGAACGCTTAAGCTGTTTTTGAGCAGAACCAGAGCATCATGTGTATACAGCATGGAGAGCCTTGCGATTGCCCTATCAAGATCGTTGGCCTTCGATCCGACGACCATCTCCACAGCTGGACCTGGCATCAGAGGTGCACCCAGCAAAGTCATCTCCTCAAAGGTCATGTTCGTAAAACCTTCAAACGCCGGGTCATCAAGTAGTGCATGCGAGTTGTGGCAGGCGATTTCACATTTGCTGCGGTTTAATGTCAAACCAAGGGTCCTCGATTCTTGCGCAATCAGAAGGACATCAGCGGCCACTGTCTCCCTGCTACCACCCAATGTCAGGTCATCCAGGTAACCAACACGCAGAATTGATCTCAGTTTGACCAAAAGTGGTTGTAAGACAAGGCAGAACTCCAGAGGACCCAAAGGATCGCCTTGCTGTGTCCCTTCTTCAGATCGTATGGTGTTCGATCCATAACGCAAGAGCGGACGGTTCGAGTAGGCAGCGTGAGCAAAACGGTAGAGCTCTGGAATGTCTCTAGCCACTGCCTCTAGAAGACAATCTCTGCGCAGAGTGTTAAACGCGTTTGTGAAATCCAGCTTCACGAGGACGTTGTCTTCGGGCATTGCTGTCACCCATCGGCGTGTCGCGTGAACGGCTGCCTCAGCGCCTCCAGAAACACCTACCCCCCAGTTGAATGGGGACGAGCAGTTGAGACAGTCTTGTCACGGCGTATGAATTAGCACACTTCGCTGCCAGGCGGCGCCATGTGTAGCCCACCGCGATCGGTCTTATGCCTCCGTCCTTTTTGCTTAGGGCTAGAAGGTTTGCTCCGTAGATGACCTCATTCACCTCTTCAGGAAGACCTCCCTTTAAAAGCAGGTTTACAAGGTCGGACAGATGTTGCTCGATGTTGTCGTCCACCCCAAATGACACGAGATCCTTCAGGTGCTGTGGAGTTATACCATCTGGACCGCCGGCTGAACCCGCTGGAAAAGAGGAAATCGCCTTCGCGACTTCTTCTTTGGAAACCTGCAACGCGATGAAACGGTCTGAACTCTCTGGATCGCACGGAGACCTTCTGTCCGCCGGGGCTGACGGGTGCTTACGCCTAAGCGCGGCCAACGTTTCTGGTGTGTCTAGTGCCGGCTTATCCTCGCTGACTATAAGACGGATGGCTGCTTTGAAGTTGCCCTCTTCGAGCTTGATAGATACTTTCGACGCCAAAAATTTGGCAGGATCATATTTCGTCGTTTTGGGTTTGCAAACTGACGATGGGTCTGACCCATCGGTCGTGGAATGGTCTGGTCCTTTCAGTCGCCAATCGGCAATACGGGATAGAATCGTCTTAGTGATGTTGTGCTTTCTTCCACCTCTCCTTGGTTTAGCCAGCACTGTATTACCGAAGACGAGGAGGTCAGACCAGTTATCAACACAGTTTATTATTATTATTATTATTATTATTATTATTATTATTATTATTATTATTATTATTATTATTATTATTATTATTATTTTTTTAATGTCTTCAACAAAAAGCATCAGTAACAGGAAGTACAAAAAGCTAGGGAAGTAGTGGCTAGTGTTATATCTTCTCTGGACCTAGATCAGCTAAAGTGCCTCGAAAGGCCACCGAGTTGAAACGCTGAACGGTTATAGAGAGGCGTTGCAGCAAAAAGCAGGTCTCTCTCAGTTCGCCAGAAGACAAAGATAGGATGCGGCCTAAATCTGACAAAAAGTTAAGACCATCAGAACAAATTGGACCTAAGGTCTCAAGGGCTAGGGGGACAAAGAAGTGTGTGTTTAATAGATCGACGTATTGTTATTATTATCTTTATTATTATTATTTTTTTTTTACCCGAGGTATCAATGATCCCTCAGGATTTATAAAAATTATTTCAGGAGTAAAAATGAATCTCCGAGAAATCAGGCCTCGTCCCAGGTTTCACAACCATCCTGAAATGTGCCTCTGAATGCAATGGCATTGTGACGTGCAACACAGATGGAAAGACGTTGGAACAGAAATTTTGGTTCACGGTGATCTCCAGAGACTGCTGAAATGCGACGTCCCAGCTCAGAGAGAAATTCTGTCCCTTCAGCGTTTATTGGTCCAAGGGTTTCAAAAGCAACAGGAACAAACATGTGGGTTGTAGGCAGCAATGCATATTTGGCAGACTTATGAACAGCCGCCTGTTCAGCTGCAGAACCTGCCGAGATAGCTGATTGTGATAGGTATGAAGCAGCACAAGTGTGAACTACTGTAGCATCCCAGGCCATGTATTTGCCAGCCGACCAAGGAACCAGTGTGGCACCGTCGGGACGTTTGCCATCGGTCCTCAGAAGACCCGTTGGCTCCTTTGTGCTTGGTATATCCGCACTCTGGAGTGAACGCCAAATTATGTCGTTAATGGCATGATGTCGGATGGAACGCCCCTTCGATAGCCTACAAACCAGCCCATGGTGACCATTTGAGCTAACAGCATCTCCGCATCGACACATGTGAGGGCGACAGAGGTCAAGACCCAACCGAAGACCAACTGCCACTCGCACTGTCTCGTTGTCAATGCAGAGTCCACAAGAAGTGATTGGAAGGGCAGTTAGCCAATCTCCCGAGTGAGAAAAATTGGCAGCAACCAGTCTAGCCCGATCAAAAGGATTGCTCATGGAGGCCAAAATTGACATTTTGTCCCTCTCTACCAAAGGCCTGTCCCACGAGCCCTGCTTAGCTGGCAGAGGATCCATGATACATGGAAGAGTGTCATGTCGTGCCAAAATCACCTCCTCAATGTAGGCGTCTGGGACAGTGGTGCATTTGGTCAAGATGGCAGACTGAAGTTCTGAAGTGCTCGCAGCTGAGGCCATGTAGGCAGAAGAAGCCAGCGAAGACACTCGTCTCAAACCCAGACCACCATCTCGAATGGGGAGTGAAGCCTGCATCCATTGATGCTCGTTCAAGCTGATGTTGATGATGCGTTCAAGCCCTT
>OX457046.1:13553140-13640640 GCA_949752735.1 Lumbricus terrestris
TAATTCAATTCTTAGTTTGTATACCTAAATTTTGTTTATGCATTAAGCTGGCACTGTTCTCTTCACCGTGTATGCTAGTGCTTGTCGTTGAAGACTATACTTACATGTAGTTGTTTGCTTCATAATTTCTGTAGCGTCGTTTACGTTGCGCGCAAAGCATCAGGCGACGAAAGAAGCAGCAGTTGAAGAAGCGACGTCATCATTCGTCCGGTGGGTGATAATTTGTGGCGCCAGACAATCAGAGATCACAGAATTCAAGCAACGGCTGGTGCCCTTGTAACGGCGTGGCTGTTTTATGGCGCCATAGAAATAGTCGTCATTGTTATTATTAACGGTGACTAAAAACGATTGTGAAATAGACTGACTTAATAATATGCCGCAAATGCATTTTAAATAATCTAAAACTTTGAAATTTTGAACTAGCTACTGAAACTGCCCGGCATCCCATAATCGGTATATTATAGGCTATCGATCGAGGGCTTATAGCTCACTCCACAGTTTCTCACAGATAAAGATGCCTGGATCAATTGATCGTCGCTCATGGCACTGTTAAGAAGGTCAGATATATCTGTTCTCAAGACTTAATCGAAGTGTGCAGAAGACCTTCGTTTAAGAAGCAAAGCAAGCTGATGTTCTTAGTGTGTGTAGCATGCCCAGCAGACCAACTTTGGGATGCTTAAGCTGCAACTCAACAGAGTGAATGAATCGTGTGCATGATGGAGCATTTCGAGCCTTGAGATGATTTTCACCAGAACTTTAGTCTTTTTTATTATTAATATGCTTATTATAATTATTATCTTTATCATCCTTATTATCTTTATCATCGTCATCTATTGTTGTGGTTATTGTTGTTGTTGCTCGGCTTCACCATCTTAGGCTACTCGGATCTTCGAATCAGACCCGAGAGAAGCCATCCAAATATTCAAACGGTTCTCATTAATCATTCAGCGATTCAACGCCGTTCTTATAACCGCAGTAGACACCTCAGCCTTTGACGTCGCGACAGAATTGGATGAAACGTCGCCATTCCGGATGTTACTGTCGCTGACTTTTTTGTCTCCTCATGAGACTACTCACCTACTTACCTACCTGCCTTGGGAAAAGATCAACATATTGGACTCAGGTTTTGTGCTCCATGCCTCCATACTGGGATGACCCCATTAGTGGACAGAATGAACAGCCAGCTACAGTGTGTCCTGAAACAAATCCTTAATGTTGAACAATGGAAACAATTACTTTTCCAACTGGAGATGGAGGGAGATGCTGAAGGTGAGACGGGTTTTGATGTTGCATCAACCAGGTCACTCGGAACAACTTTTCTGTAGAAAGAACCAGGATCTGACGGTCCGCGAACCGACGCAGCCGCCGATGAGAGGTGTGTCCGAACTAAGCAGAGACCCTGGGACGGTTCCCGGACAATTCGTCCCCGGACAATTCGTCCCGGACAATTCGTCCCGGACAATTCGTCCCCGGACAATTCGGACCGGACAATTCGTCCCGGACAATTCGTCCCCGGACAATTCGTCCCGGACAATTCGTCCCCGGACAATTCGTCCCGGACACCATTACCGTATACAGATGTCGACCGGAGATACTGCTGCGCATTAAAATTCAATTCGAAATTGAAAATTATTTCATTGTTCTCAAAGCAAATGTAGGCCTAAACATAATATAACACGTTACCTCACTTGGCTATGACATTAAAGGTATATTTGGAAAGCAATAGGTTGGCCTACTCCAGAATGGACAAGTCACGCATAGACTGAGGCTAAAGTAGGCTATAGCCGGTCCGAATTGTCCGGGTCCGAATTGTCCGGTCCGAATTGTCCGGGACGAATTGTCCGGGGACGAATTGTCCGGACACCCCCTGGGACAGGCCATTGATTGAGACTGAGCGGTGGTCTGGATCCGATCCGTGTAGCATGGCAAGATTAGTAGCAGCGTCTTCTACTCATTTGGAACATTGGATGCAGATTTCATCTTGTGTTTCATCACCTTGTGCTTTGACAGATCATTCATTCATCCATTCATTCATTCAGTCATTCAAGTATTTGCATTAAACCTCTTCAAGGAAACTGCTCTGAAGCGCTTCCGAATCCAGCACGAAAAAAGAAGAGTTTAAAAGTGTTTATAGAATGTATGTAGAGCGACATCTATAGGGAACAGGTGAAACTCAACATGGAGCCCATTACACAGAAAATGCACGGTTTTCATGGAGGACGAGAGCCAATGGGACACAGAGAACTCCGATCCCGCTGAGCGTAGAGAGGTTCTAATACCCGACGCAGGTCGACACCTTAATCAACTAGGTAAGTTGGAACAAGGCCTAACATACCAAGGATGCGACCAAGTGTATTCAATACGTTGACAGTCCCCTGGTCGTTAACGTATAGAATAACGGAAAAACTTTCAACATGTATGTAAGCTAATTTTGTATAACATTTAATGGTCAGCTAATTAGTTTTGCAAGAGCGTACAGGTAAGGTAGGTGACGGTCAGGTTGCTGAGTGACGGGAAAGTTGCTGCTGTGACAGAGAAAGGGACAGAGCGGCTGAACGAGGGTGTTTAACGCCGAAGCGCACGAGCAAATATTGCAGGTGAAGGACTTGCTCACGGCTTCTTCCAAACAATGGCAAGCGACCGGCTGATGGACGCATACGCTGCAGGTGTCACGAAATAGAGTATCCCCCGTATTAATTGTATCCCCCAAATTACAAAAAGTCGAAAAAACCGCTTCCGCGTGTATTTTTTTGGGCAAATTAATTTTCATCTGCTTTATGTTGAACAATGACACTAACAAGTATGTTTATTCTTACTATATAATTTCTTTTGCCCTGTTTTTAGAGCACTTAAAACTTTTAAAACACTTAAAAACACTCAGAGTCACTAAATAAATTCGAGTTGCCTTTATCTGAGCATTGCTTAGGACACTTAAAACAATTAGAGTCACTTTAAATTTTGATTACAGCATAAAAAATTTTATTATGCTCATTTTTCAAAAAAGGGGATAGAATGGTTTATCTCCCCGGATAGTATAGACTGGTTAATTCCATCCGAGGGGATAGATTAATTCATCCCCACGGATGGCTTTCAGGCGGGATACTCCGTTTCGTGTCACAGGCTCCATCGGCAACCGGTGAAGACATCATATGCAGGCATGTGACAAATGTCCTGCAGCACGTGACTGGCAATGGCCGGAGGTGCTGCTGAGTTGGTTCGTAGACAAGCAAAAATACTCAGACCTTCCTTCATCACACTCGTTTATGCCCTTTGCTTTTGAATCACCAATCAATCTGTCGGGTCGTGATTTCATCAGCAGCAGCAACAGCAACAACAACAACAACAACAACAACACCAGTAATACCACCACCAACAACAAGGCTTCTGGCTTTTAAAACCTTTGGTCCCATCAAAAGCTGCACTGGTCTTGCATTAGGCTTAACCCTCAGGCTACCATGCTTTTTTGTAACACTGACTACCAAGGGGGGGGTGGTGGTTACCCCCCTGGATTTTGGGTTTCGTTTGAGATATCATAACTTGTAATACACCATTGGATTCAGCATTCATTTCTGCACAAAATGGTATATTTAAGTTTAGAAAATACGAATGCACCTCGAAATTATGAATTTTCTACCATGGGTACCCGTCGATTCCACAATACGTATACTTACGCATAGGGAATATATTAAATTCTGCGTGTTTTAAACATGATTTATATATAAAAATAGTTTACATATAATAAAGTCCAATGTTCAACTATATATAAAAATAGTTTACATATAATAAAGTCCAATGTTCAACTATAAAAACTAGTAATAAGTCAGTTTTATGTTCAATCAAAACAAAAAAGCATGTTGTAGCCGCTGAAAAACGTTTACGCAGACATTATCGGCTTGCGTTGTAAAAAACTCAACATTTTCACACATTTTAATTTATTTTGAGCACTTCCGGTCATCTAAAGACAAATTATTTAGCCTGGTATCAAAAATAGCCCTAAATGCCCGCTACAGAATGGCATAATTTATTTCTATTAAAAAATAAATTATGGATAAGTTATAACAGAAAAAACATGAACATTTTATGAAAATAAAACACCTTTATATGCATTTTAATTTATTTTTAGCACTTCCGGTTGTCAAAAGACAACTCAATGAGCATGGAAATGTAGCCCCACATTCCCTCTATAGAATGGTGTAATTTGTGTCTTTTCATATTAACGGACGCAAAAGTTATAGTCGATAATCTAGGGGGTGGTATCCACCCCTCTGTTACCTTGGGTATATCGGGTATAACTTTTGAACGGTAGGGGCATCATAAAAATATTTGGCTCAAAATGTGTGCCAATGAACCCTCTACAGCTACCTATTTTTCCAAAATTTTATTCCAAACGGAACAAGTTTGAGTTGGGAAAACCTGGGGGGTGGCAACCACCCCCCTGGTAGCCCGAGGGTTAATCTTTCGTTTAGAAATAAATTTATCAGTCTGCTCACACACAACATGCACTCCGCAGATCTGAGTCAGTAGGCCTACACTTATTTCAGCAGACATGCAGTTTCTAAACTTCTCTCTCCAACAGTCATAATATATGCAAGTTGTCAATTTAAATATTTTTCAAGGAAAATATATATAATAAATTACTTTGACGAGAATGCAGTTTTAATGGAAATTGGAGTTTGTCATATAAAACCTATTGGTTCACTAATTTACAGCTCAGGTCGATAGAACACTCAGTTAAATAATATAACTGGTGACTTCGCTATATAGGCCTATGTGTAAGTCTGTGCATGCCTATCTGATTGTTTATGAACATATATGTTTATGATAGGCTTATATGCTGAAAGGTGACACCGCTGATCTCACGAGACACTCGCTGGCGAGTGGCGATATTATTTGATTTTCATTTGACTTACCTATTTACCCTACCTGCACACGAGAGGCTGCGGAGCGACGTCACTTATCGACAACATATAAATTAAGTGTGGTCAATAATAATAATAATAATAATAATAATAATAATAATAATAATAATAATAATAATAATAAAAATAATAATAACAACAACAGCGACAATTTATATGGCGCCGTAACCCCGCCATACCGCTACAAGGACGCCTCACAAACGTTTGGTGCAGATTTGGTCGCGATTTGCAGTGTTCGTAATGAAGTGGTCACATATTTGAGGACACGCACTTACATTTTTTACCATAATAGCCTATAATGTCAAATGTATTAAGAAAAGGACATTTATTGTACCGTACTGGAATAATGTGAAATCAAATATTTCCAATATCAGCGAAAATACCGACAAACTGACGCTGAGAATCGTGACTCCATAATATGCCACTGACCGACACGAAGGTGGACAATTTCACTTTAAAACTTATTCTAGTTGATCGCGAATGCAGAAATTCAATGTCAACTATCTTTTAGACTGCTACAGACAACACTATAGCAAAAAATATTAGGTAGGCTACTTTAATTATACAGTTAGTGAAAGTCGTGGTTATAAATTTTAGAATTAGCCAGGATTTAGCCTATTCAACCTGGACTACACCTGTAGGCTAGGGCTATCCCACTTGACTACAAAACAATATTTCCTAATGCTATAATTTTCAATGACGTCTGAATGTCATAGCAGAGTGATAAAATGTCAATTTCGCCTAAGATTTTTCATCACTGATGACCGGGTCTTTAGGAGAATGCTGCTGTTGTTGCTGCTGCTGCTGCTGCTGCTCAGGGTGAAAGACGCTGTTAATCCGCATCTGTTGCTTGTGAAGTTAACTTAGGTCTTTGCTTTGAGAGGAGTTGGATCTGTTGAGTGCGGCGAGCCATGGTCGCCTTCAGGTGCGCTGTAGAGAATCTTCTGAACGAAGATCTTAAACTCATCTGCAAAAACAGTAGCCAATCGTTAGTGTTGATTTTCTTTTCTGATCTTATAAACCCATTTTTAATCGCATTAAATTCAATTCCCTAGAACAACTTTTATATTCATTGAAACACAGGGCTGGCGCTAGGGTACCTGAAACCCCCCCAACAAAACTTGAGGCCTCCTAAACCTTAAGCTGTCATCTTGACAAAATTTCTCATAATTTAAGAAATATACAGTCACAGATAGGCATAATAACCAGCTAAATTTGGAGACCCCTTGCAAACTTGAGGCCCCCAACCAGGGGCGCGGGGGGGGGGGGTGCTAGCGCCGGCACTGTTGAAACGAGTAGCCCTGCTAAACCAAAAGTTACCCCTTTTGCTACGCAGCACTTTAATAAATCAAACGAAATGTTTACCAAGCATTCGATGCAGTTTGCTCTTGCGATCCATTTTGTTGAACCACTTGATGACGATGACGTAGTAGGGAATGGCCGTTCCAAGCGACAGAGCGAGACCAACCATCGACTCCATGGGATTGGTTACCATGGGAACACCAACCAGGAAAAGACAGAGGACGAAGTACGAAATTGGAACGATCAAAGGAAGCTGAGTTTTGCAATAAATAATATTCAAATATTCAGCATATCAGTTTGTGATAATAGCAAAAGATTAATGTCCTTTAAAACAATATAGATTCA
Organism: Lumbricus terrestris; assembly: GCA_949752735.1. Lineage (NCBI taxonomy): Eukaryota > Metazoa > Annelida > Clitellata > Crassiclitellata > Lumbricidae > Lumbricus > Lumbricus terrestris. The sequence goes on from OX457046.1 coordinate 13,559,707, forward strand.
TATTATGCTACGATTGGGTGAATGATGGAGACAAGCAAACTAATTAGCTTACAGTCTAACAACATACAATCATACAGGTTTACGCCCCTACAGCGATGGCGACGGAGGAGGAGCAGGAAGCGTTCTACATAGACTTGCAAGGAACAATTGACGCAACACCGAAGGCAGACGTACTACTAAGTGGTTATGGGTGACTTCAACGCGAAAGTGGGTGAGGACAGAAATGGAAGAGAAGAGGTAGTGGGTAAGTACGGATTGGGTGCACGAAATGAGGCGGGGGAAAGAATGGTGGAGTTTTGCGATTCCAATGAGTTACGAATAATGAACACATGGTTCGAACAACCGAAAAGAAGACTTTATACATGGACGACTCCAGATGGAAGACACAGGAATCAGATTGACTACATGTTGGTGAACAAAAGGTAGAAAACACAATAAAAGATGCAAGAACAAGACCAGGGGCGGATTGTGGAACGGATCACGAGCTATTAGTGGCTATACATTACAGCTGAAACTGAAGAAGATGAAGAGAGGCAACAGAGTGAACAGTTTCGATTGCAAAGGCATAACACCAGAATACAGAGTGGAGATAAAGAATAGGTTTGAGATCTTAGAGAGAGACGATACAACAGCAGAGGAGGATGCAAACAAGCTATGGACAAAGATGAAAACTATAATACAGGATGCTGCAGAGAAGCATGTACCAAAGAAAACAGCAAGGAAGATTACCCCATGGCTATCGAAAGAGGCCATTGAGGTGGCAATGGAAAGGAGAGAAGCAAAGAAGGAGGGGAACAGGGATAGGGTAAAAACATTGAATAAGGCTTTCCAAAGGAAGGCAAGGGAGGACAAGGAAAACCACCTCAAGGAAATGTGCAGGAAACTGGAGGAAGATGGGAAGGAAGAAAGAACTAAAGAGATGTTTGCAAAGATAAAGGAAATAACAAAGGCAGCAGGCCCTAGAATGGGCTCACTCAAAACGAAAGATGGGAAGATAATAGGAGATGAGGAGGAGATGAAAGAAAGGTGGAGAGAGTATACGGAAGAGCTGTACAAGGAGGATGAACGTGTCGTGAAGGAAAACATCAAAATAGAAGAAGTTGAAAACGAACCAGAGATATTGGAGGCAGAGGTGGAGTGGGCGATAAAACAGCTCAAGGACAACAAAGCGCCAGGACATGATGGAATACCTATAGAAATGGTAAAAGCGGGAGATGAAGCAGTGGTGAGGACTATTACAAAGCTATGCAATCAAACCGGGAGAACTGGGGAGTGGCCGGAGGACTGGAAAAAGTCAGTGTTCATACCAATATTCAAGAAAGGAGACGCGAGAGAGTGTGGAAATTATCGAACGATATAGCGATGATATCACACACGAGCAAAATACTCCTCAAAATAATCCACAAAAGAATGGAGAAGACAATTGAAAGGGAATTACCAGCCAACCAAGCGGGATTCAGGAAGGCGCGAGGAACGCGCGATCACATCGCCAATATAAGGTGGATTATGGAGAGACAGAGGGAGTACGGGCAAGAGGTTCATATGTGTTTTATAGACTATAGTAAGGCGTTTGATTGCATTGACCATACACTACTGTGGAGGACGCTGATCGAGATGGGAATTCCGAAGCATCTGGTTAAACTACTGAAATGCCTTTATGTGGATCAAGAGGCGGTAATAAGAACTGAATATGGAGACACAGGAAATTTAAAATAAGGAAAGGAGTGAGACAGGGATGCATTTTGGAGGAGGCAACAGAGGGGGCAAGTATAGCGGGGAAAATACTGAATAATTTGAGGTATACGCCGATGATACGACATTATTGGCGGGGAAGAGGGACGACCTGGCCGAGTTAATAAGAAGAGTCAGGATGGAAAGCGAAAAGGCGGGACTATACTTCAATGTAAAGAAAACAAAGGTTATGACAACTGCAACATGGGAAAACTTTGAGGTGGATGGAGAAGTGATAGAGGTGGTTTCGAGCTTCACATTCCTGGGATCTATGATAGAGAAGGAGGGAAGAAGTGACATGGAAATAAGGCGAAGGGTAACAATGGGAAAAACGGCAATGAACGGTCTGGGAAGGATTTGGAAGGATAAATATGTGAGCAGGGAAACAAAGAAAAGATTGGTGAGAGCATTGATCTTTCCAGTGGTCCTTTATGGATGCGAAACATGGACGAAGACTCAGGATATGGAAAAGAAAATCAACGCGTGCGAGATGTGGATTTGGAGGAAGATGCTAAAGATCTCATGGATGGAAAGGAGAACTAACGAGTCGGTGCGTGAGGAGCTCGGAATAGAGAGGGAGGAGACACTACAGCAAACAGCAACTTGGAGGAAATTGAGCTACTTCGGCCATGTGATGAGATCTAACGGCTTGGAAAAGGAGCTGATGACGGCATGCGGTGAGGGAAGGAGGAGACGCGGAAGACCGAGGAAGAGATGGTTGGATGAGGTGCAGGAAAAGTCTGGCATGAGCCTGGAGGAGCTGAGAGAGGCGACAAGAGAGAGGAGACACTGGAGTGGATACATCATGAATGTCGCCAGAGCTCCAAGAGCTGACGGCACCAGGTGACCAGGTGACAAAAAAATTCACGAATATTTCCTCTACCTCTCTTGCCGTTTAAATTCTAGGCACTATCCCCGCCTTAGCCGTCTGACTTTTTGCTTGTCTCGACCCTTTGGATGTTGGCCAAGAACGGATTATTAATCCTGGGCTCTTCAGCTTTGTTTTGATTAAACGCCTGTAAATAAACTTGTTCCCGTGATTTCATCTGTTTGGGTTCTGTGCAAATCTTGATATAATTATGACGATGACAACTACAACAATACTAGCAATCGCGAGATCTTACTCTAGAACTTAAGGCTGAACCATAACATATCCTCATTCATCTGCTTCTCTTTACTTCTCTCGGCGCCACTCCATTTCCATCAACCAAAGTATGCAGCAGAAGGTTGCATGGTGCATGCCTCCTTGCCTTTGCTACTTGACTGCATTCTAACCAAATCCAACGTTTCCTGTCTCTCGATTTGTCTCGACAAAGCGCTAGTTCCCATGACTTAGGTCTACCGATCTTAGTTCGTTTTATCTCGAGTTGACGATAATGGTTACGACTTTTATATCTACTATTTGAAGGTACAGAGTGTGCAAGAGAAAAGGCCACAAGACATGCTCATGTCGTCACATTGTTGTGGACAAACAATACAAATTATGCAACACAACTGCAATTTCGACTCAACTAAACTCAACTAAACACAACTGTGCTTTCGCCTTGTTATAAAACTAAGAAGTGCACACATGCCGTTATATTTTACTGCAGAGCAATTGTGAGCAAAGTTCCTACACAGCAACAGCCTAGGACGAGCATCGAACAAGAACTGCCAGTGCTACCGACCGGTCGCACTGGCAGAACACAAGAACACACTGCGACCAACCGCCGCTCTAACCAATCGACCTTGGTACATGTACATAGAAGGTTACCGTATACGAAGTATCATAATACCTTAAACTGTTTGTCAGCGAGGATCTGTGGATTGCGAATCCTGTATCGAATGTATCCAAAGACAACAAGAGCATCAAACGCTAACATCCCGCAGACGAGGTTGTTGATCAGTCTGTAGACCTCGATCGTCCAGACGAAGCAGAACACAAGAACCCCCTGCAACCAATAAATCAGAACACAAGAACACACTGCGGCCAATAAATCAGAACACAAGAACACACTGCGGCCAATGAATCAGAACACAAGAACACACTGCGGCCAATAAATCAGAACACAAGAACACACTGCGGCCAATAAATCAGAACACAAGAACACACTGCGGCCGATAAATCAGAACACAAGAACACACTGCGGCCAATAAATCAGAACACAAGAACACACTGCGGCCGATAAATCAGAACACAAGAACATCCTGCAACCAATAAATCAGAACACAAGAACACACTGCAGCCAATAAATCAGAACACAAGAAACCCCACTGCAGCCAATAAATCAGAACACAAGAACACACTGCGGCCAATAAATCAGAACACAAGAACACACTGCGGCCAATAAATCAGAACACAAGAACACACTGCGGCCAATAAATCAGAACACAGGAACACACTGCGGCCAATAAATCAGAACACAAGAACCCCATGCAGTCAATAAATCAGAACACAAGAACACACTGCAGCCAATAAATCAGAACACAAGAACACACTGCAGCCAATAAATCAGAACACAAGAACACACTGCAGCCAATAAATCAGAACACAAGAACTCCGTTCAGTCAATAAATATTATTTTTTATTTATTATTAAGTGACATTGACGAATTAATTAAACGATGGGAGCAGATGAGGAAATATGCGCATCGCCAAACTGTCGTCTACTTTGATGATGTGGCGAAACATGTTAAACATGTTAGCTAAACATGTTAGTTAAACATGTTAGCTAAGCATGTTAGTTAAGCATGTTAGTTAAGCATGTTAGTTAAGCATGTTAGTTGAACATGTTAGTTAAACATGTTAGTTAAACAGGTTAGTTAAACATGTTAGTTAAACACGTTAGTTAAACATGTTAGTTAAACATGTTAGTTAAACAGGTTAGTTAAACATGTTAGTTAAACACGTTAGTTAAACATGTTAGTTAAACATGTTAGTTAAACAGGTTATTTAAACATGTTAGTTAAACACGTTAGTTAAACATGTTAGTTAAACATGTTAGTTAAACAGATTAGTTAAACATGTTAGTTAAACATGTTAGTTAAACATGTTAGTTAAACATGTTAGTTAAACAGGTTATTTAAACATGTTAGTTAAACACGTTAGTTAAACATGTTAGTTAAACATGTTAGTTAAACAGGTTAGTTAAACATGTTAGTTAAACATGTTAGTTAAACATGTTAGTTAAACATGTTAGTTAAACAGGTTAGTTAAACATGTTAGCTAAACATGTTAATACCGAGCGTCGTGGTGCATTGATAAAAATTAGTCAAAATCATCATATTATATACAAGGTAAGGTGGGGCGTGGTGGGTATGTTCGTCGCCTTGCAGTCGGAGAGTTGCAGGCTCAAGGGACCGCTTAGGGACCTTGGGCAAGTCCTTCACTTGCAATTGCTCAGCGCTTTGGCGTGAAATTCCAATGCAGTGTCCGCTCTGTAGTCTGGAGCGCCTCTGAGTCGAGAGCTTGAAGGGGCGCTATAACAAGTGCGCATTCAATTCATGGCATGGCAAATATAGGCTACGGCATTTACGGAAAATACCGAATATCGCCGAAATCACGGCTTTCGTGACTTCGTGAACAGTGAACTCAGTGTCATTGTGTGGCAAAACGCCCCCGACTACGTGGCGTTTCGCGTTTTGCCCCCTTGGTGGTGCCTTGTGAGTTTTTACCTATGCCATACCTGGTGTTGCTTACCTATGCTACACAGAATAATAATTATATAAGCCCCGTGTGCTATAGGTCTATCCAGTAATTCGATAAGCCTATATCGTGTACCGTATAGGCTACGTGGGGCGCGGTGGTGTAGTGGTGGCGTCGTTGCCTTGATGCCGGAAGGTTCGGGGTTCGAATCCACCTCGCCGCGTAAGGACCTTGGGTAAGTCCTTCACTCACAATTGCTCAGCGCTTCGGCGTGAAACTCCGATGCAGTGTCCGCTCTGCATTCGGGAGCGCCTCTGAGTGGGGAGAGCTTGAAGGGGCGCTATAACAAGTGCACACACAAACAAACAAATACAAACAAATACTTGAAATCTGTATTTCTACTTTTGGCTATGCCTATCATTTTACACCAGGAGTCAATCATGTTTCTTTAAAAAAATTTGCAGCAATCCTATAAAAGTAAACGCGAAAAATTGACCAATTAAGTAGATCATCAAAGACACTAATCAGTCGGCGATGGTCTCAGTGACGAGACACATAAGACACGAGAACAGTCATGAAGTCATATATATGTCACCGTCATAGATGAGGCAGATCAGTTGTTACATCTGGGTGACGGCGTTCTCCATGTTCTATGACAGCAGCCTTCTGCTGTAGCATGCAGCACCATAATATTGTGCGACTATATACAACTTAGTCATTTATGTTAAACATTGTGCAATAGGGAGAAATTCAAACGATTAAAAATGCTTTGCTGAGTGCAGATCAGTCGCGGCCGATCACTGACCTGAAGGATGAGTGATGTGATTGGAGTGACAAACTTTACACTGATGAGCTGAAGCACTGACGGTAGTTGACCTCGCCTGGCGCCAGCAAATGCCATTCTAAGGCAACCAAAAGAAAGCAGATAACAACAATTATGGAATCGATGCCAATGAATGAACTCGAATGCTAATAATGTTAATCAAATTAATGTTAATGTCAATGATGAGTCTTGATAATGAGATGTTATTGTGAGATTCACTTCGATTGTGCTTTCAACAGTGTACCGGTAGCTCCCCACAATTCTACAGAATTATGTAAATTGATAGCAGGAAGACGCGTGGGATCAAACCGTCAACTCCAGAACAAAAATCGCGAGTTGACCAAAGGGTTAATGTAGAATCATTTTGCGACAAGACGAATATGAAAGGTCAGTCGGAAATGAATGTATTTGGCTTCGCGCCATAACTCGGCTTCTCATTTGTTCGAGCATATTAGCTACCGGTATGGCATGGCTAACGACTTTTTGCACATGTGCAACTACCGTACCTGGTATTGAACAATACTTGGAAACTATTTACAGTATTTTGGCTGAGACAAATCTGGGAGCATGAAAGAGTAGAAATCTTGCAGCACAAATTTATTAAATAAATAGCTTATGGATGGATCCCGAGAAGTACGGAAGAAGCACGGGAGAGTTCTATGCAAAGCCCCATGCCCAGTGCACGAACACGTTCAAAACTGGCACGGTCAAGTTGGCATCCATGATTGCATTGTGCATGGATGAATGATAAGAAGAGATGAGAGGAGATGAAATAAGATAGGATAAGATAATAATATTCTTTAATGGACCAATTGCTCTCCGCATTTTGGTGTACAGACATGGTATAATAAACAAACGTAGCCTACATCATTTCTATATCCAATCAATATCAAATGTTTTAAAAAATAACACAAAATCCTAAGTCCAAAATTTAATATAATTCACAAAAAATATGTTCTTTTAATGACCAACAATTTATGCTGCACTTTGGTTTATATGGCATGACATTTAAATATGATAAAGCATTCTCGTTAAAAACGATTTCCTCGTTAGTTGTCCGCCCTAGGAATGAGTCGGTTATGTAGTCTTGACCTCATGGAATAAGGATGGGCCCTCACTGGTGGGAGGAGAGGGTTTAACACATATCCTTGATTAAGTAGGAATGCAGCGAAGAGCCTCTCGTCCACCGTTCTACAGGGTGGCTCAAAAAAAATGTACCACCGGGAAAAATGCGATATCTTCGCAGCCGATTGAGCTTTTTCTGCGAAAAATTCGCAATTTGAAGGGGAATGATTTGAATATCCAACAATCCCTGAAAGTTTCATTTGAAACTTTTCATGTTTGCAAAAGTTACAGCTGTTCAAACTTAAAATTTCGTTTTTTCAATTATCCGGAGAATCATGCTTCAATACATGTGATTTCATTAATATTTTTTGGCAAATTACAACACACAAATTGATGATGATGATGTCATACGACCTCACTATGAGCTGTAAAGAAGCTGTTTATGAAGCAATCTGCTGGTATTTGGTGATATTTTATAGATTAAGGTCTCAATTCGTGAACCCATTACTGAACGTCACGGGCAAAGTTTCTGCGAAAGATAAAATGGGAACTCGGACTTTGCATGAACAGAGACTGGGACATCGCATGATCATAGCAAAATACCCAGTGAAAAGTGGAGCCTGAGCACATTGAAGGCTATCTGCAAACATGTTTATGTAACGAAGATCAGATGTCGGAAGAGAGGCAGGAAGTGGTCGCTTGGCCTGATGAAAAACACGATTTTCAAGAAATTCGCTTGGTAATCGAAAGGTCAAGTTTGCAAAGCACATCGTGGTTTTGGCATCAGATATGCTGGCGTGTGTTACGGCTGCAAGAAAAGACTGCATTTAATCCCATTCAGTAGGTTAGATGTCAAACTCATCTTTGAACTCTCTAACCCGGACTCATTGAAGACCAGGTATGCTCTAACATCTGGTTTTATTTTCCAGCAGGACAGTGCGCCTGCTTGCTCGCACGGCAAGGTTGATTATGATGGCACTACCTTATTGCCATCAACTGAAGTAAATGCATTGGCAAAGATGACTTACAAACTCGCCAGACCTTAGCCCTCTTGCTTATCACGTCTGGAGAGCTATGCTGGAACGCTGCAAGACATTTAATCCCAAGTTGAAGAACATTGGCCAGCTGAAGCAAGTCTTGCTGCTAATGTGGGGTCAGTTGCCGCAGGACCCGACCAACAAGGCCATACTGAGCTTCACAAAAAGGATTTGAGCTTGTGTTAAGGCAGGGAGTGGACATTCTCATTATACCTTACAATAAACTGCAAAACGGAATGCTGAGGTCGTAGTGAAAAGTGATATCATTTGACTTGGAAATCTACAAGTGACGTCAATTTTTCGCGGATATTTGAAAAAACAAATTTTAAGTTTGAACAGCTGTAACTTTTGCAAACATAAAAAGTTTCAAATGAAACTTTCAGGGATTGTTGGAAATTCATTCCCCTACAAATTGGGAAATTTTCGCAGAAAAAGTTCGATCGGCTGCGAAGATATCGCATTTTTCCCGGTGGTACATTTTTTTTTAGCCACCCTGTACACAGAGCCTAGAATGTAGGATTGTCCTCAAACGGTCCAATAATTATTGTCAAACGGCCTGAAGTCTGCCGCGTTCCTTGTGCCCCGAAAATCCCCACCATGCCGGGCCGCGTATAGGCCTATAACATGCGGGCTACTGTGGTCGTCCTAACAACGTCATGTAGGCTTGGTCCCTTGAGACCGTGTGCAGTCATGATTCGCAGGGCATAAAGCGACTGTCTTGCCTGGATGCATATTCGCTTAAATATGGGCTTAAAACCCTACGTTTTCAGTCATGAAATGAATTCTAGTCCAACATCATAATTATCAGAGCACAGCCCGAATCAGTTTCCTTGTGGCATAGTGCTTAGGATACAAGCTTCAACAATCTTAGCTACATGTAGATGCAGTATAATCGTTATTTTCTGGGTTAATAGCTTTAGGCTACTTCTGGCAGCATCTGCATACATGGTGCTTGTCTAACTGTTGGATCTGTTGAATGTACAGTAATTATCGCAGAAGCTGAGACAGATATCATCAAATGTCAGAAATTATACGCACCGTGAGCCGCACATGATTCCGGCGTTGAAGCTACTACATGCAGTTATAGCAATCAGGATTGGCACGATCCAAGCCAAACGACCAAGACTTTGGAAAGTTGTACTCTATTATACGGCAAACACGATACAAACTTGATCGTTGTGATGTCGTCAAAATATATACACGAAGAAACACATAAAATGGCGGAAGTGAGAATTATATTATTGTGTGTGTTTGTCGGATGTGTGAATGTTTGTGTGTTGTAGAGCTGTGCAAGGGTAGGCTATAAGCCTACGCTAGATATGAAATTAGGTCTGTTGTAAAGTAGGCCGATATGGGCCTATATTTCTTCTTGCGTTCTTGTAACCGCCTTCGCCAGGTTATTCCCAGGTTTGATTTTCTAAAAATGTAACCGACATACATGCAGAGCTGCAAATAGATGCATTGACCCAGAAATTCGCAAGAAAACGCCTTCTAAAAATTTCATATCGTTCAGTAGGCCTATAATACTTTATTATAGTGTCGCATTCGCAAGTTTTTATGGGACAGACAATTTGTAAACGTGTAGGCATAATACATAAACAAGCTTTCAGACTTTTGCCGACACTCAACTGAGTCAACTCACCTGTAGGCCTATACAACTCATACATGTAGGCCTATATAAATAAAATCAGCGTCTATAAGAATTAACGCTATCATACTAATCTAATCTAATCTAATCTAATCTAATCATACGAATTATGCAGTGAAGACCGAATACGGAATGATGCTTACTATGGCAACTGCCTCTGACGTCAGTACTCCGTCGATGCCAATCACTGCGAGGTAAGACAGGTTGACGAAGACGTAGAGCACTGTCGTCAGAAAGATACTAATCGCGATCGACAGAGGCAGATTCCTGTGTAAACAACAGAACATATATCACAATCATATTGTGTTAAATGAAGGGTTGTAAAACAATGGCTCATCCAACGGCATGCAGGACTGCAGGTGGCTGCAGCCTGTCTCAAGTAAGTTTTCATAGATGCAAGGTGTATTGCTGCTTTGCTTATTTCTTACTATCCGGCATATTATCAATTCATAAGATTTCAATTATTTCGTGTCAGTATAGCGCTAACTAGTTTGCATCTTCTTCAGTGCTGTTGTAGGCTGACTGTTTGCTTCAAATTTGCAGGTTGATTTGGAATATAGTAGCCTAGCCTATACATTCTGGTTTGACATGGAGTTCAGTGTTGCAATGTTGGCGGAATAAAAATAATTAGGTCCACCAAATGTCCACTGACCATTAAGATCGCGTGGAATCATATAATGGTCAAGAGACAGATGTGGCGCATTTTTCAATTATATTATCTGAGCCATATAAATGTATAACATACATGTATACAGGCTAGTAGTCCTAAATTGAATTTTTTAAATGAGTTACAGCGCCTACATCGTTTATTGTAGGTCTAATGGATAAAATGAATTACAGCTGTAGCTGGTTTAATTAAGTGCAAAATTAGCCTATAGGCCCACATAACAATTAGTGCAATGCTTTGCAATCATTTGTCATCCATACCAGATTACAATAGATCTAGTTCATCGTGTTGAAACCCATGCACAGGCAGCAGAGAAGAGGTCAGTTTTGGTGCAGGCAAACGGTCTAATTGAACCGAACTAAAGTACTGCAGTTAGGCAGTGCTTTAAGTATGACAACATATATTTTCGTAAACTTTTCCTCTCTAAGATCCATCATCACAACAACTAGAAGTCCTGTCTTTGTCATAAACGCTTATTAAACGGCCCACTCTAGCAGTGGCGGGGCTAGGGGGCTGGGGTTAAGCCCCCCTACAAGAGGTTCAGCCCCCCTAAAAAAAGGGCCATCCGAATTTTTTTACATTTAAATATCCAAGATTTTCGGTCGATGACTAAAAAAAAAAAAAGGTCGTCAGAAATTTTGGCGGCGAAAATGGAAAATTTTCATCAGATTTCGGGTCGATGACTAAAAAAAAAAGGTCGTCACAAATTTTGGCGGCGAAAATGGAAAATTTTCGCCGCGGGGCTCAGCCCCCCGAAACTGAAATCCTGGCGCCGGTGTCACGAAATAGAGTATCCCCCGTATTAATTGTATCCCCCCAAAATTAAAAAAGTCGAAAAAACCGCTTCCGCGTGTAGTTTTTTTTGCAAATTAATTTTCAACTGCTTTGTTTTGAACAATGACACTAACAGGTATGTCTATTCCGACTAGATAATTTGTTTTGCCCTGTTTTTAGAGCACTTAAAACATTAAAAACACTTGAGAACACTCAGAGTCACTAAATAAATTCGAGTTGCCTTTATCTGAGCATTGCCTAGGACACTTAAAACAATTAAAGTCACTTTAAATTTTGATTACAGCATAAATATTTTTATTATGCGCATTTTTCAAAAAAGGGGATAGAATGGTTTATCCTCCCGGATAGTATAGACCGGTTAATTCCATCCGGGGGATAGATTAATTCATCCCCCCGGATAGCTTTCAGGGGGATACTCCGTTTCATGACACCGGCAATGCACTCTAGGTCTATAATATGATCGACATATATTTATTATTTTAAAGCGGTCAATGAAGGTATACAGGCCTACAGTGTCAGTGATGAGTTTTGATCAACGCAATTTCCATGGAAACGATTAGTAGGAGACAGGTAAGAAGGACTAAATTGATTCAAATACGATTTTGTTGGCAGGGCGGGATTTTACTCGATGAAAAGAAATAATATTCACTCTAACCTCTCTGGCTTCTTGAGTTCTTCGACGAGGAAATTTAACGCTGTCCTACATTGGCAAAAATCACTTTAATTAATTAATTAATTTATTTATTTCTCGCATTTGCTATAGCGCCCCTTCAAGCTCACTATTCTCGGAGGCGCTCCCGACTACAGCGCGGACACAGCATCGGAGTTTCACGCCGAAGCGCACGAGCAGTCGCGAGTGAAGGACATGCTCAAGGTCCCTACGCGGCGGCTTGAGATGGATTCGAAATTGGAACCCTCAAGCTTTAAGGCGCCGAACCAAAGTTAGCTTAAGAAATAAGAGACCTACTCAATTAAATTGAAATTGAGGATGTTTTGTGATGAGAAATGGGCCAAATACGATTGTGCATAAGTTACATTACCAGTATTCTTTAATAGGTCACGCTATTCGTAGTAGGCCTAGGCCTATTCTAAGGTAATACATAATTGTTCCCGTGCAGTTTCTGGATTTGACTGTTTAATATGTTTCAGGCTGCAAACAGGGAGTGACGTAGCCCCCCCCATTGTTCCTGAGTCTAGTCGAAGAATTGTCGATTAATAATAAAATATATTGTAGCAAGATAGACCTGCCTATGACTAATGCATATTATATTATAATTATAAAGGGCGCGGCCGAAAAAATAATCCATTAGGAAAATTGTGATTTCTCGAAAACCGCTAAATATTTTGTTACAAAATTTCGCCAGTCTATTTGACACATATCTATCTACAGCTTGGCTAAATCTAATGAAATGCGAATCATGAAAACAAAATGGTGCAACCCTGAAGTGAAACAATGTTATTTTCGTTTCAACAGACATTTACTGACAGCTTGTTACTTATTGTAATTGACAAGATTAGGCCAAGTGTTAAGTTAAGTTTGTGCAATTAATGTTCGAAGTGACCACTGTTTGCTTTTCTTTTTGTTCTTTCCTGTGTTTTTTCCTGTTGTGATTGCTTCTGTTCCTTTAAATTGTCTTTTTGTTTCTTGTTTCATAGTTAAGTAAATTTGATGCATTCTAATGTTCCCTACAGGTTTACTACTCACTGTTCATTGTCTTATTGTACTTCTCAATGGTATTTTGGTATTTTGGTGTGCCTATTGCTCCCACGTTGTTGTTCTGCCTACTGTTTATGCGAATTTTGCTTAATTCTGATTATGTTTACTTAGTTACATGTTTGTTATATGATTGAAATTGGGATCAATAAAAAGTCTAATGTCTAAGCATGCATGCAGACTTTTCGAAAGTCCAGAACAGACTACTAGTACTGAATGGTCTCAAGTGGCAAGTTATTCCAGATGAATTGCAGAGTATTTTTCAGTTCAGGAATGTCCTTCGGCTTTGTGGTAAGTTTGTTGCAGGTCTCAAGCATTGCACCCCATATAGCATAGTCGAGTGGGTTCATATTTGGGAAATTTGACGGCCATGAATTCTTGTCGATGAAGCGGAAATGACGTATGTGGCACACCGCAGGCTACTTTATGCAAAAATATGATTTCCTATTTCGTGAATGCCGTGTTTAGTTGAAAAATTCAGTTCTTTCTTCTGCCTGAGGTCATGATCACAAATATAAAGATACTGATAAAAAAAATCCAAATAATATGCAAAAATATGTTAGGAAAAAGAATGGAAATATTTGTAACAAAACATTCAGTGGTTTTCGAGAAATCGCAATTTTCGTAATGGATTTTTTTCGGCCGCACCCTGTATATAGGCTAATTACCATCCGTAGTAAGTGTAGACTGTTGAGTGTATGGCCAGAGTGAGATCACCGATGTTAGAACTTGAACCCTCAAACGCGTTTTCCATTGAAATTGCATTTCCTATATAAAAAAACCAATCGAAGAGCAAATGTTGTGGATAGACGTTAGAAATTGCGTTACCGCAGGCTATAAGCTTATACGTCTTTGATTAAAATATCGATAGATCTAGGGTTATTGCCTAATTCCCAGATTATAAGAAACAAAATTGTCGTAATTTTTATCTTTGCATTGTCAATCGTCTGTAAACAATCGATGCGGTGGTGTTACCTTGGAAAATCCAGACGGCTCCAGACACTGAAATGATCGCCAGGGTTGTCATGGACACGGCGGTCATGACGTTCTGCCCTTTGGCGGAGAACTTAACACTGAAGCAGTTGATGAGCGTTAGGAAAGCTACAAGTTAACCAAACAGTCTGTCATCACGAGAAGCAATGACTGACAAGATTTTGATTGACAGGTGACCGATTCCAGATGAGAGGTGAAGGCAACTAAAAAAATAGCTAGTCATAATTTGCGCCACTTGACAATTAACTTTGTTACTGATAATTGTGCATTATTTAGCCACCCAGGAGTAGCCTATAGCTACCATTCGTTTGTAAACATAGAGACTCGTCCGTTTCATTAGACCACATTGTGTTCAACTGCTCATAATTATTATGTGTGGTATGGCAAATAAGAACAACTAAAGTTACCGTGAGCAAGTAAGTATAATAAGACCTACTTTAAAAGTATAATTACCGAAACTAGTTACCATTTTAAAAGTAACTAGCTAATTTTTAAAATGGCGATTGCTTTAAAAGCAATTAACGGTGGTTATAGCATGCATGTAGAGCAGTGATTTCCACTGACATCTCTTCCAGTTGAGTGTTTTCATCAGACGGATTGTACGAATAACTATGGTTGAGATGCCTTCAACAACTTTCTGTAAAGCATCTATCCATAATCTGTTGAGACAACACAGAACATTTAAGTAGCGCTAGTGCATAATTCTTACCTGCCATTGATGTGGCTACGAGTAAGATGGCGGTCGGTGGTATATCGCAGTCTGGAAAGAATGGTTTGAGAACGTAGCGGCCGAACATTAAGGCCTTGACGGTGTTTCCACCGGTTCGTATGAAGAACAGATAGAGCCAGAGATATAGGAAAGCAATGAACGGTCCGAACAACTTCTCAAGGTAGGCGTACTTTTCGCCAGCCACTGGCATGACGATACCAATCTCGGCGTAGGTGAGGGCTCCAAGCATAGACAGCAGACCACCAACGCCCCACAGCACAAGGCTGAGACCAGGCGACCCAGCGAACCTGACGACTCCTTTCGGTGAGATGTAGATTCCACCACCGATGACAAGACCGGAGACGATGGCCACTCCATGCAGAAGTCCCAGCTGGCGCTTCAGGTGCAGACCTCGTTCTCCTCCTTCATCCGTCGTCAACGCTGGTGAGGGGGCGATGGAAGTGGTACCGGTGGCGGTGGCCTCGGTGGCCGGGGAGGACAGTCGCCGCCGTTGGTGCTGGTGCTGGCCATCTGCTGCCATCTGTCGGTCGGTCTTGGTCGTGCGTTCGTCGGAGTCGTTGTCTCTGCTCATCATCCGAATAATAATAAGAGGTCAGCTGCGAACAATAAGAGACAGGCAGCTCATCATCACATCGCATCAGCAGCAGATTCTTTTAGCGCCCTTATGTTGGTGATGATGATGAACCTTTGATCAATGACACTAGACGCGTTGGACAGGTCAAAGTCAGTGCATAAGATGTCATGATGTTTGTCAAACCTATCATAGTTTCCGGCATGCACATTGAAGGATAGAAATTAATCAGAAACTGCACTTATATACAATTGAGAGCGAAAATCAGTGTCTGTGAGAGAGTCGTGGGTAGAGACTTTCCAATGAAAGGCAAATTAACTGTCAAAACTAAAGACAATTAACGTACTTTCCAAGATTGTGGCCGAAAAACCATGTGTCTTAACACATGGTTTGATTATAATCTGGTGCGACTATAAGTGGGATGGCGGTTCCATGACAAAATGTTGCACGACAAAATGTCGCCGACAAAATGTCATGGACAAAATGTCGCAGAGACAATATGTCGCAAGACAAAATGGCGCCGACAAAATGGCGCAAACGTAAATGAGTAAAAGAGTTTTTTTACTGCACAAATCGACCATTTAAAAAGCCATCGAATTAACTTGTTATTAGTAATGTCCACGGACACACATTCCAACAAAAAATGGCCATGAAAAAGTCCGCAAAATAAAAAAAAAAAATTAAAAGTGTGCGAACTAACTTTCATTCCATGAAGTTACTAAGACAGCTACATTGATGTTAATATTAAATGTGTTAACGTATACGGAAATGTACGTGATGAATGGAAAAAAATAGAAATACAAAGCTACATAGTTTGCAAACACACTATAAATAGGCCTACATGATGTTAATCTACAGCTAGAATGAAATTAATATTCAATCTGTTGGTGTCTCTGATAATGTCCACGAATAATGTTGTATGAAAAGCTATACAGCATTATAGCTTTTCATACAACATTGATATTCAGAATTCTTGCAATGTCTCCCGAGTCTTGAATGGGTTCTGGTTCTCTGTTTCCGTATGCTTTAAAGTTCGGATAGATCGAACACACTATACGTCCTTGGGGAGTACTATGTACAAACTTTGTCTCAGGTCAGTCTTCTTTAATCCTGGTCCGCTACATCCTCGCACAGGTATAGGCCTATGATTCAAACTACGGATAGATCGAAGCCATTTATTCCACGCAGTGCCGGCGTTAGCACCCCCCGCGCCCCCCGGTTGGGGGGGACCTCAAGTTTGAAAGGGGCCTCCAAATTTAGCTGTTCAATATACCTATTTGTGACTGTATAGTGTATATTTCTTACACTGGCGTATTCACTTGGGGCCCCCGGTCCGGTCTGTTACATGCCTCAACATACCATGACACTGCCATTGCAGAACTACTACAGATATCATACTAATTTTTGGCGTAAGAAGAGGCTAGCCATTTAAACTAATCAGACCAGTTGAGTCTACTTTCTCAAACACAGCGTTTAGCCTGTAACTTATTCTAAACACTGATAGAGTAAGGCCTCAAAATAAAACCTGGGTGATGCCCCCAAATAAAGCCTGTGTCATTGGGACGTGTATGGTCTCAAGTTTGTAAGGGGCCTCTAGATTTAGGGGGTAATTATACCTTTAAAGACTGTTCATTCCTGAAACTGCGCTCCAAATTATATACTTACACAAAACATACCAAATAATATTACGCAAACCAATAGGCCTACAGCAATATTATTGTCCTTCAACCAAGGGCGGAGTCTTAGGAGGAACAGAGACATAGATCCTACAATTTGTGGTGGGGACGGATTCTTTATATTCTCCCAATATTTTAGAAATATTTCATAAATATTGTAAATATCTTCAGTGTTATCCACTGTCTATCCATGATTATCGATTCTGCTAAGATGACAGTTTAAAATACGACCATTAGGCTAAAGCGTGGAAATCGAAAAATGAAACAAAGGAGAGGGGACATTTATTGAAGTCTTAAAACATGTCTGTGAGCACTAAAATTATGAACAATTTTGTTCGGATGACAGCTTCAAATGCAACAGCTACAGTGAACAAATTCCAAATTTGTTTAGCAATTAGGAGGTGTCGACACTCTGAAGTCCTAAACCATGAATAACAGCATTGAAAAAAATGTAGCACTATCGTCACGATGACAGCTTAAAATTCTACCTGTAGGCCTACAGTGTGGAAATTTCACAAATTGTAGCAATTGAGAGGGGACATTTATTGAAGTATTAAATCATGTCTATCAGCTCTTAAATTATGAGAATTTTAAGATGACTATTAAGGTTTAGGGGGCCTCAAGTTTTTTGGGGGGCCTCAGATACCCTAGCGCCGGCACTGATTCCACGCACTACGAAATTAGGGAGTAGAATTATTCGCGACATTTTGTCGGCGACATTTTGTCCGCGACATTTTGTCGGCGACATTTTGTCGTGCGACATTTTGTCGTGCGACATTTTGTCAGGCCACCGGGATGGGATGGCAGATGATTGGCAGGCGCGCTTTGTGTAAGGCAGCCTAAAACTTGAAGAGGATATACGTTTAGACTTTAGATGCAAGCGTGTACAACTGTACAAAGACTAAGTGGATGAAAGTAGGCGTAGTGGATGTAGGCGTAGTGGATGAGAGCAGGTGGATGAGAGCAGGTGGATCAGAGCAGGTGGAGTAGGTGGCAGATATAAAATCAAAATATTAGAGGAAACAAAAGAACTTGACCCGAGTGGTAGAAAGGAGATTGTTGGTGAACTAGAAATGGTTTGATCCTTTGCAAATCTGAATCAAGGTTTGAGATGAAGCAATTCCGCGTGAACTTCCGCTCTTGAATGAACCTCCAGTAGGCGGTCGATTGATCGATGTAAACGTGTATTCCAATTAAGTACTGAAGGACTCCATAATTATAGGACCCACTTTCACTCATAGACCTTGCAGGCAAGTAGACACAGGAACTTTAGAACTCACGTTAATTCCTCGAAAGCAAAGTTAGTGCTTCTTAGAGTGTGATGTTAGGCCTATATATCCAACCCAAAATTGCAGGTCCTACGCTTATAATCTTCTAGGTTTTCTCTGGTTCGGCTCTTTCTAGAGAGTCTGACAAACATAGGCCTATACAGATTTCTCGCATTTACTTTAATGCTATTAGGCTACTCAACGTTTAAGAATTCACAGATTGCCGCACAATACAGTAAGAGAAAGTAAATGAGATAACGATCTACGCTTTTAGTTGACTAACTTTCTTATAATATCAGCGGCTGACAACATCAGATCGGATACCTGATTGGTTGACCTTTAACACTCAGATCGATCGTCGAACGTCGGATGGGAAGAAGCTGTGGTCGGTCGTCGGTCGTCGTCGTAACTGAGGCAGCTGAGGAGGCAGCTATTCCATTCGATCTGGAATCACACGATGCTGATGCTGATGCTGCTGCTATGCATTGTATGTAATGTGTGGAAATTGCTCTCATTCAGAACAGTCGTTCCATCCCAATTATAACACATCAGCTGTAGCCTCGGTTATCACGAACGGAGTACACAGTACAATGTCCAAGAGGTAGACGAACCAGTCGACATGATCCCACCGTCCGCCGTCGCCTTCGACATTTAACAGACACCAGATGCACTGTGTATACTGACTGGCGAGGAATCAAGGCCAGCAGGTCATCATCATCATCATCGTCATGGACTTTGTTATCATCCTTTCACAGTCTGTCTGTCTGTCTGTCTGTCTCTCTCTCTCTCTCTGTAACCCTGTTTCACGTACTTGCTGGCTACTCGCTAGCACAAACTAAAGCACCAAATCTCATCTAGACATCATCGACATATGTGACCTCTTTCTCTCTCATCTTTCATATCACATTGCTCGAGCATCTCCACCTCAGTCACACCAGACGATATTATTATTATCGGTTTATTCAACATAATTATTTATATAGCTTACCCAAGCATAATTTGGCATAATGGTAATACTGCAGTAGACTACAGACCCACACTCAGACAATAAATCAATTAAAATCACATAAATTTATAGACCGCCCTT
Organism: Lumbricus terrestris; assembly: GCA_949752735.1. Lineage (NCBI taxonomy): Eukaryota > Metazoa > Annelida > Clitellata > Crassiclitellata > Lumbricidae > Lumbricus > Lumbricus terrestris. The sequence continues at coordinate 13,579,136 of OX457046.1, forward strand.
CAAGATTACTAGGCCTACTCAGAGGCACTCCCAACCCAGGCCTGGTAATAATATTCTCTTTATTGAAACAATCCGGTTGACACACCGCAACCGGTTACAATGTGCAATTATGCAGTTTAAACAATTCACAAGAACGGAGATCACAGAATACACAAATCTTAATTATACTAACTGAGCAAACCGCCTGCAATAATCGGCGTTAATAGCAACCTACAAAGCAAATCCACCCAACGGGGGCTTGAACTCGCTACCTCTCGCACTCTACGCCAGCGGGTTATCCATTGCGCTACCGGGTCACCCCTCCCCCCCCCCCGATCGTAAAGAAAAGTCTTGAGAAGACGACAGAAAGAGCCAGCAGACTAAAGACAACAGGTAGGCTACATGCCCATGGACGTACTAATATGTGTGTGTGTGAGCTACGTGTATTAATATTTACTGTTTACCCACATCTTACCTTCTCCAATCACAAATCTCCAACTTGTCGTGTTCCTGTTTCATTATAATACCACAATTTATAAATTCGTTTCTTAAATTGTAGGTGTAAAATGAAAAAATCTAGATGGTACGACGAAGAGGTTTAGTTAAGAAACAACATAATGAAGAAACAGATCTATTTAATTATTGGAATGCGAAATACAACTCAGGAAGAACTTGATAATGTATCCGAATGGGCCGAGCGAAACAATCTTCGACTTAATGCAGGAAAATCCAAAGAAATGTTTATCTTCCGTTGCGGTTCCAAGGCCAAAAATTGCTTCTCCCGAATTGGAAATCGAGAGAGTAACTTCAATGCTCATACTAGGCGTGACCATCAATGATGATCTTGCAGCAACGTCACATGTCAATGCCGTTCTAAGTACCTGCTCAGGGTCGCTCTTCGCGCTTGGAGTCCTACGGGTCCATGGTCTCCCCTCTCCTGCCCTCCACAAGGTAACCCGTGCGACAACCATCTCTCGTCTTCTCTATGCCTCCCGATGCTTGGTGGTGGGGGGGGGTGTAGGGGGGTACACCACCGCAATTGATCGCCTATATATAAAGCATAAAGTTTTAAACGCTTCCGACAAAGCGTTAAGCGATTGGGATACCTCCTTTTTCATTACCCGGATGTTGATCGCTTGATTGACGAGGCATGCAGACGTTAGACTCTTAAAGTGTCTTCTGGAATTTCAATCATCTACTCCGAAGCCTGTTTCCACTTATAATAATTATTGTTAAAAGGCCGTACGCTCTGCGTTCGCGACCACACGACTTTGAACTGCCTAGAAAAGATGACTTTAATTATTTTCATCTCTCGTGTTCTTTTTAAGACTGTTCGCTGTGTTAACGCTAGGAACCAGTAATCTATCTTTCGCATGCTTCCAACCTGAATTCTGCAGACACTGTTATTTTAGTCCATTTCGTTTTTTATACTTTCTTCATGTAATAAGTTGCGGTCTGTTAACTTAATTTTTCTTGAATAAACGAAGTATATATACCGGGTGGCGCATAAAAAACGTTCCCAAACTTTGCTAACCTGGCAATTAAACAATTTTAAAGTAAATTGAATCATAGCTATATCAAACTAATCATAATTCATATTTGTACAACTCAGTCAAAATTTAGCCCAAAATACTCAACAGTTTGAGAGATATTGTTGTTAGAACTGTATGACCCATGGTCAAAATTTTGCACAGTTCTATAATGATGATGTATTACGCGAACAAATGTTTAATTGATCCTCCCCTTCTCTTGTAACGACCCTTAAACGCTGTTTCCACTGTCCTATTGACTTCTGTATTTGTGTGTCGTCTAATGGATACCATTTGGCAACGATGTGGAGGAGCACCGAGCACTGTCTTGTTGAAAGATGCAATTGTCGTCAACATAGAGTCTACGACATTCGGGAATGATCTTATCGCGTAACAGAATTCTTTGTGCTGAGCTACGTGAAATGTTCAGAGTGCCGGTCATTTGCGCTGAGATTGATGTGTGCCAGCCTGCCAGGTGCATTTTCCTGCGATTGACACAACTGCTCTACAGTCTCAGGATTTTCAACAGCCGTTGCAGTTGTTGAACGACCACTTCCAGGCTTGCGAGCAACGCTACCAGTATCAATAAGCTTATTAATGACTCGGATTATGCCTTGTCTTGACCAGTTTTTACGTGGATATTCCTGAGCGATTCGCTTGCCTCGCCAACCCTTCTCCTCAAATGATATCTTAATAACAGCGAGATCATCACTTGAAAACACCACGTTTTAATGTTTACTACTTGGAGGACTAGTTTAATCAAGATACTCTCGTTATGTCATGGCGAAATAAATTACGTAGTTTTGTGCAAAATATTTTAACAGGTACGACGTCATAACCTTGCCGCAGGGTGTGATATAATAAACGTATTCTCTTGAAATTTGCCATTTGTGCACAGAAACAATTTCTTAACATTTTGGTGTAAATTAATATTTGATAGCTCTGAAATTAGATCTTTGCCAGGTTAACAAAGATTAAAAACGTTTTTTATGCGCCACCCGGTATATACACCGTGTCTAAAAAACTGTGCACAGTTGGTTTTTTGGACCATTACACCCTCTTCTGCAGCACACTCCATATGCTTTAGTAGTATAGTTGACTGGGTTAAGATACAGTGAATTCGGTGGCCACAGTGTTGGAGGGATGAAGTCGGGCGTATCTCGCTCCAGGAAAGAGACGGTGTCGCGCGCTTGATGTGCCGGGGCGCTAATCCGTTGATAGACAATAAACTCGCACGTCGGATATCCGGCGTATGTCTGACGGTATCTTCTGGGCAAGAAGGTTGTCACGATAGTAGGCCTATGCCCCTATGCTCGATGCAATGGATTTCAATGCAGCCAAGCTTCGGGACGCCGTTATATGAAAAATTGATACATCTGTGTTTAACAAGGTAGTGCGGTGATATGAATCAGGTGAGGTGAAAAATTTATAGATAGCATAAAGTTTCAGCCATTTTGCCGTCTACCTACCAACAGTTATTAAGATTGGTGGAAATTTGATGAAGTTCTGACCAAAACAATTTTGCACAGTTTTTTTAGACACAGTGTACTGTATACACGAGTATTTTTAAAATTGCTCAAGTTATGAGATGGTCCTTGAGAAAATAGGTGAAATGTTGGCTGGGGAAAATGCATCGTGAGTGAGTGGTTATCAGGGGTCAGTTCTGTTCTTTAAGAATATTAAATCTGTCATATTTACTCGTGGTTAGGCTGGAATTAAACGCTTCTGGGTAGGCCTAGTCTACCTTAAAGAGATGCTATATAAAATTCCCTAAGTAATAATAATAAACAAGACGGCTCTGGATAGAAACTCATTAGAAAGAACCTCGTAAAGGGAGAATTTCAGTGAATAATTAAATCCAGATCGTTTCAAGCGGCGTGGTCTGTTCCTTTCGTCTGTCAGTCCCCTTGCCCCACAGAGCAGGACGGCGCAGGCCTTAATTTAAATATTGCTCTATCTATGCTGCAGGTTGCGTGAGGTATCAGTTGCAATCGTGGTTTGGAGTGCTTTAAGTGCTAAGTGCGAACATGGCAGAAGACACTTTCTGATAGGCCTACTTGGTTAATATCATAAATATAATTATGTTCTGAGACTCGATCAGTTTTTTGCCGATGGTGGCGACTATGACGTTTACTGAAGTGGAGCGAGGAAGAGCGGCGGTAATCGAGGGTTTGCTGGAGAGTGAAAATTGGTTACGTTTGATTACTTTCATCATCATCATCATCATCATCATCATCATCATCATCATCATCATCATCATCATCATCATCGTCATCGTCATCGTCATCGTCATCGTCATCGTCATCGTCATCGTCATCGTCATCGTCATCGTCATCGTCGTCGTCGTCGTCGTCGTCGTCGTCGTCGTCGTCGTCGTCGTCGTCGTCGTCGTCGTCGTCGTCGTCGTCGTCGTCGTCGTCGTCGTCGTCGTCGTCGTCACCGTCACCGTCACTGTCACCGTCACCATCGTCGTCGTCGTCGTCATCGTCATCGTCATCATCATCATCAATGTCCATGGGTTCATCGCCCGTAGGTGCTTGATGCTCTTTTGATCATCTCCTTCCATTTGTGTCTTTCTCTTGCTGTGTGGCTCAATTGCTGCAGTGATATGTTTCCACACCATTCCGCGATGTCATCCTGGGGAACGGACATTTCCCCCCCCTGGACATTTCCCCCGGACATTTCCCCCCGGACATTTCCCCCCTGGACGTTTCCCCCCTACCCTAGGACATTTCCCCCCCGTATGCGGAAACCATTGCTTTTGTCGTCTTCAACAATTTAAACCAGAATATTTTCATCAATCCAGCTCCAATTTAAGCAAGAATATTTTCATCAATCCAGCTCCAATTTAAGCAAGAATATTTTCATCAATCCAGCTTCCATTTAAGCAAGAATATTTTCATCAATCCAGTTCCCATTTAAGGAAGAATATTTTCATCAATCCAGCTTCCATTTAAGCAAGAATATTTTCATCAATCCAGTTCCAATTTAAGCAAGAATATTTTCATCAACCCATCTCCAATTTAAACCAGAATATTTTCATCAATCCAGCTCCAATTTAAACCAGAATATTTTCATCAATCCAGCTCCGATTTAAACCAGAATATTTTCATCAATCCAGCTTCCATTTAAGTAATATGTTTGTGCGTTTTAAACGCATAGCTATTTAAGTGGATTCCTTAGCATTTACTTCAAAGGAATCGTTGTAAAAGTTTCAGATTTAATTATACAGGCCTAGGCGTAGGTCTAGAATTCAGGGTAGGACTTGTATGGTCATTTGAGGTGGTATGCACAGAAGGGGGGGGGGAAATGTCCGGGGGGGGGAAATGTCCTAGTCGAAATCAGGGGGGAAACGTCCAGGGGGAAATGTCCAGGGGGGAAATGTCCGGGGGGGAAATGTCCATGGGGGAAATGTCCTACACTCGTCATCCTTCCATTCTCTGAAGGGACTACTGATTACTTTGATAACTGCCATTTCACGGGTTTTTTAAAGCTTATTTATAGGTTCTTTTTGTTATGACATGCAGCTGTGATGTAATTATGTTTAAGTTCTGTTTCACGCAGACGAAATTCATTGTGAGATTAAGTTAACGACATTGAGTACTGCAGTGATATTTTCGTGAATAAGAAGTAGAATAAGAATAATAATTATTGTATTTTCGTTCAGCAGAAGTAGAAGTAGAATAAAAATTATTTTAAGAACGAGAATAGAATAAGAAGTGGAATTAAGACCTTCAGAAGTGAATAAGAATAAGAAGTATAATTATTTTTAGAACGAGAATAGAATAAGAAGTGGAATTAGAACATTCAGAAGTGAATAAGAATAAGAAGTATAAATATCTTGAGAACGAAAATGAAGAGACTACTGATTTTTATGGGCCGTATTTTAGTCATGTGAGGAAGCAGCTTAGTCACAGAACAAAGAGGCGTTTTACCTGTATTCTCGGGGTCATAATTATGGCTCTAAACTAGTCTAAACCGGTTTGGAGTTAGGGGCTATTCGAGGTCAATCCACGCAAGAACCTTGGAGCTATTGATATGCAAATTGGGGTAATGCAGGGCTGAGGGGATGAGGACACCAGGGCCGACTGGCAGGTCACCATTGGAGTTAGGTAAGATATGATTGGCCTATGAATAAGGAGAGATAAGAGTCAGGCACGTGAGACTGAACAGAGGAGGCAGTCCGCTGGCAAGAAAGACTGTTTAGCTGTAGCTGGCTATGAAAAGGACGGTGGTTGTCTCTGGTGGAGAGAAGAGAATAGGATTGCCTTTGGAGAGAGAAACCAGCAGAATTCTCTGGCCAGAACCTGATTTAATATCCAGGGTGAAATATAGCAGGCTTGAACAATTTCTGTCACAACATATTTTGAGGGCAAAGAAGGAAATGGACCACTTCGTTTAGTCTGAGGTAAAAAAAATTAGCCGTAGAGTTTACAGTTACAAAACATTCTCGTTGATAACATGCTTCGTTTGCCACCTTTATTTAGTTAGGCCCTATGTAAAATCCTGTTAGTAGGCCTACTATGTAAATAGTCGTCCAACTTCTAATTCTGATTCATTCACATTACAATATCGCACTTTGGGATGTTTAGTTCTTTTTATTCATACCAAGACTAGTGTTATCAAGCGTTCTAGCAAATGATAGACTGAGCAGACCTTTGGTATGATAGCGGGAATCTATCCCGCATCCTACTTGATGTTCTGCTCTTCACGCCAGTTGAGTTATGTTATCATTATTCTATGGATCCCCACATGCATAGCAGGAACATTAATTCCCTCGTCCCGTAACCTGGGCTTGCAGGTCACAAATCCCTTCTTTATCATAAGACACGGATGCCATCGCCTTCTGGCAATGAAAACCATGTATTCCAGTGGTTCCCAAAGTGGTGGTCCGCGGACCGGTGCCGGTTCGCGGAGGTATGATTGCCGGTCCGCGGAGAAGAGTTAAAAATATATAAAAAAACTGTTATTATTAGTTTATTTGTTTGAAATTGTGAAATTCGAATTGTTGTTCAAAATTTATACGTTTAGCAGCAAAGTCTACTCATAATAAATCTTTAACATATAAGACTTCGAGGACATGTAAACGTAGGCTAATTGTAAATAGCCTTATATTTTAGACTATTTATAATTTAGGTAGCTTTTGCCATCGCCATTTAGGCTTAAGGTCCCGCGAGCTTCACCAAAAATTATTGCCGGTCCGCGGCCTACTGAAGTTTGGGAACCACTGATGTATTCGACAAAATTGGTCCTAAGCCTGGAGTTTAATCACCAGAAAAGCACCCACAAACTTGAAGCTTTATAAGTTTATATCATAGCCTAAATTCCAAGCTTCTAAAAGTGTCATCACGCAGAAAGCATTAGGTCTATCATCGTGACTATAAATAAGCTAAATTGGCAGATTGCAAGAGCGAGAAAAACTGACAAGTGCACGGATAAGTAAAATTATGTCTAAACTCTAACTGGAAGAAGAGGTGAAATTATCTGAGAACTGGAAGTAGAAGTAGAAGTAAAATTGCTCTTGTAGAAGTGAATAAGAACTAGAAGTAAAATTATTTGAGAACTAAAAGTAGAAATGGAAGTAAAATCACGTCAACAGAAGTGAATAAGAACTAGAAGTAAAATTAATCTAAGAACTAAAATATCACTGGAGCCTAGGGCTAATTACCCTACTTGACTACAAAAAATAATATTTCCTAATGCTATAATTTTCAATGACGTCTGAATGTCATAGCAGAGTGATAAAATGTCAATTTCGCCTAAGATTTTTCATCACTGATGACCGGGTCTTTAGGAGAATGCTGCTGTTGTTGCTGCTGCTGCTGCTGCTGCTCAGGGCGAAAGACGCTGTTAATCCGCATCTGTTGCCTGTGAAGTTACATTAGGTCTTTGCTTTGAGAGGAGTTTGATCTGTTGAGTGCGGCGTTGAGCCATGGTCGCCTTCAGGTGCGCTGTAGAGAATCTTCTGAACGAAGATCTTAAACTCATCTGCAAAAACAGAAACCACTCGCAAGCGTTGATTTTCTTTTCTGATATTATAAACCCATTTTTAATCGCATTAAATTCAATTCCCTAGAACAACTTTTATAATTAATTGAAACACAGGGTCGGCGCTAGGGTACCTGAGACCCCCCAACAAAACTTGAGGCCTCCTAAACCTTAAGCTGTCATCTTGACAAAATTTCTCATAATTTAAGAAATATACAGTCACAGATAGGCATAATAACCAGCTAAATTTGGAGACCCCTTGCAAACTTGAGGCCCCCAACCAGGGGCGCGGGGGGGTGCTAGCGCCGGCACTGTTGAAACGAGTAGCCCTGCTAAACCAAAAGTTACCCCTTTTGCTACGCAGCACTTTAATAAATCAGACGAAATGTTTACCAAGCATTCGATGCAGTTTGCTCTTGCGATCCATTTTGTTGAACCACTTGATGACGATGACGTAGTAGGGAATGGCCGTTCCAAGCGACAGAGCGAGACCAACCATCGACTCCATGGGATTGGTTACCATGGGAACACCAACCAGGAAAAGACAGAGGACGAAGTACGAAATTGGAACGATCAAAGGAAGCTGAGTTTTGCAATAAATAATATTCAAATATTCAGCATATCAGTTTGTGATAATAGCAAAAGATTAATGTCCTTTAAAACAATATAGATTCATATTATGCTGCGATCGGGTGAATGATGGAGACAAGCAAACTAATTAGCTTACAGTCTAACAACAATCCTCAGTTGTAGACTATAACTTGGTAAGGTAGGCCTATAGAAAATTTCGCGAATATTTCGTCGCATAAAATATTTAAAAACGACGAGGCAGTGAATTCGTTGCTTGCTTAAGATAATTGGTTACAGAAAATGCGCCAAGAATCTGGTTAAGGCTATAATTGGTTGATGAATGTGACAAGTGCCACTGCCAACATAGCAAAAGAGACAACGCTGCAGCCTCTTTCCTCCCAATCCTCCGAGGATCTGCATCAGCTCTTCACAGTCGATCTTTCGCTCAAACTCTTCTCAGACCTTCTGTCAACTCATCGCCGCAATATGCAAATTTTGCTGTTCTGCCTCATTGGAACAAACTCCAGCCAGAATTGCGCAAATATCCATCCATACTCTTGCTATCTCTTCACCGTATACAGCATTGCTCTTTCGCAAATCATACTCCTGTCTGTCCTCTTTCCTCTACCTCCATTGCCGTTTTAATTCTAGGCACTCCCCCGCCTTAGCCGTCTGACTTTTTGCTTGTCTCGCCCCTTTGGATGTTGGCCAAGAACGGATTATTACTCCTGAGCTCATCAGCTTTGTTTTGATTAAACGCCTGTGAATAAACTTGTTTCCGTGATTTCATTTGTTTGGGTTCTGTGGAAATCTTGATATAATTATGACGATGACAACTACGACAATACTAGCAATCGCGAGATCTTACTTTAGAACTTAAGGCTGAACCATAACATATCCTCATTCATCTGCTTCTCTTTACTTCTCTCGGCGCCACTTCATTTCCATCAACCAGAGCATGCAGCAGAAGGCTGCGTGGTGCATGCCTCCTTGCCTTTGCTACTTCACTTCATGCATGCTAACCAAATCCAACGTTTCCTGTCTCTCGATTTGTCTCGACAAAGCGCTGGTTCCCATGACTTACCGTTCTTAGTTCTTTTTATCTCGAGTTGACGATAATGGTATACGACTTCTACTATTTGAAGGTACAGAGCGTGCAAGAGAAAAGGCCACATGACATGTTCAACATTGTTCATGTCGTCACATTGTCGTGGACAAACAATACAGCACAACTGCAACTTGCTTTCGCCTTAATTGTTATAAAACTCAGAAGTACCGTTATATTTTATTGCAGAGCAATTGTGAGTAAAGTTCCTACACAGCAACAGCCTAGGACGAACATCGAACCAGAACTGCCAGTGCTACCGACCGACCGACCGACCGCCGCTCTAACCAATCGATCGTAGTATACGTATACAAGGTTCATTATACGAAGTATCATAAATACCTTAAACTGCTTGTCAGCGAGGATCTGTGGATTGCGAATCCTGTATCGAATGTATCCAAAGACAACGAGAACATCGAACGCTAACACCCCGCAGACGAGGTTGTTGATCAGTGTGTAGACCTCGATCGTCCAGACGAAGCAGATCGCAAGAACCCCCTGCAACCAAAAAATCAGAACACGAGAACCCCGTGCAGCCAATAAATCAGAACACAAGAACATCCTGCAGCCAATAAATCGGAACACAAGAACCTCTTGCAGCCAATAAATCAGAACACAAGAACCTCTTGCAGACAATAAATCAGAACACAAGAACCTCTTGCAGCCAATAAATCAGAACACAAGAACCTCCTGCAGCCAATAAATCGGAACACAAGAACCCCGGCAGCCAATAAATCAGAACACAAGAACCTCTTGCAGCCAATAAATCAGAACACAAGAACACCCTGCAGCCAGTAAATCAGAACACAAGAACCACCTGCAGCCAGTAAATCAGAACACAAGAACCTCCTGCAGCCAATAAATCAGAACACAAGAACCTCCTGCAGCCAATAGATCAGAACACAAGAACCTCTTGCAGCCAATAAATCAGAACACAAGAACCTCCTGCAGCCAATAGATCAGAACACAAGAACCCCTGCAGCCAATAAATTAAGTGACATTGACGAATTATTTAAAACGATTCGAGCAGATGAGGAAATATGCGTAGCGCCAAACTGTCGTCTACTTTGACGATGTTGCGAAACATGTTAAACATGTTAGTTAAACATGTTAGTTAAACATGTTAGTTAAACATGTTAGTTAAACATGTTAGTTAAACATGTTAGTTGAACATGTTAGTTAAACATGTTAATTCCGAACGTCGTGGTGCATTGATTAAGAAATTAGTTAAAATACACTCCGATGCAGTGTCCGCTCTGCAGTCTGGAGCGCCTCTGAGTCGAGAGCTTGAAGGGGCGCTATAACAAGTGCGCACTCAATTCATGGCAAGTGGAAAAAATATACGGCATTTGCGGCAAATGCGGAATATCGCCGAAATCACGGTTTCGTGGCTTCGTGAACTCATTGTTATTGTGTGGCAAAACGCCCCCAACTACGTGGCGTTTCGCGTTTTGCCACACTTGGTGCTGCCTTGTGAGTTTTTAACCTAGGGCCTATGCCATACTTGGTGTTACTTACCTATGCACAGAAACTTAATAATTATATAAGCCCCGTGTGCTATAGGCCTATAGTAATTCGATAAGCAATACGATACGTGTATCGTATAGGCTAGGCCTACCTGAAAATTAATCTGTATTTCTACTTTTGGCTATGCCTATCATTTTACACCCGGAGTCAGTCATGTTTCTTAAAAAAAATTTGCAGCAATCCTATAAAAGTAAACGCGAAAAATTGACCAATTAAGTAGATCATCAAAGACACTAATCAGTCGGCGATGGTCTCAGTGACGAGACACATAAGACACGAGAACAGTCATGAAGTCATATATATGTCACCGTCATAGATGAGGCAGAGTTGTTACATCTGGGTGACGGCGTTCTCCATGTTCTATGACAGCAGCCTTCTGCTGTAGCATGCAGCACCATAATATTGTGCGACTATATACAACTTAGTCATTTATGTTAAACATTGTGCAATAGGGAGAAATTCAAACGATTAAAAATGCTTTGCTGAGTGCAGATCAGTCGCGGCCGATCACTGACCTGAAGGATGAGTGATGTGATTGGAGTGACAAACTTTACACTGATGAGCTGAAGCACTGACGGTAGTTGACCTCGCCTGGCGCCAGCAAATGCCATTCTAAGGCAACCAAAAGAAAACAGATAACAACAATTATGGAATCGATGCCAATGAATGAACTCGAATGCTAATAATGTTAATCAAGTTAATGTTAACGTCAATAATGCGTCTTGATAATAATGGGATGTAATTGTGAGATCCACTTCGATTGTGCTTTCAACAGTGTAGCTTCCCACAATTCTACATAGTTATGCAGATTGATAGATTGATAGCAGGAAGACGCGTGGGACTGAACCGTCCAGCTCCAGAACAAAGATCGCGCGCGAGAGAGATGCTTCAACTGTTGACCAAAGGGTTAATGTAGAATCATTTTGCGATAAGACGGCGCAAATGTGAAAGGTCAGTCGGAAATGAATGTATTTAAGCATCGCGCCATAACTCGGCTTCTCATTTGATCGAGCATATTAACATGGCTAACGACTTTTTGCACATGTGCAACTACCGTACCTGGTATTGAACAACACTTCGAGACTATTTACAGTATTTTGACTGAGACAAACCTGGGAGCATGAAAGAGTAGAAATCTTGCAGCACAAATGTATTAAATAAATAGGCTTATGGATGGATCCAGATATGTACGGAAGAAACACGGGAGAGTTCTATGCAAAGCCCCAGTGGACGAACACGGTCAAAACTGGCATGGTCAAGTTGGCATCCATGATTGCATTGTGCATGGACGAACGAATGATAAGATAAGATAAGATGAGATGAAATGAGATGAGATGAGAGGAGATGAGATGAGAGAAGATAAGATAAGATAAGAATATTCTTTAATGGACCAATTGCTATCCGCATTTTGGTGTAGGGCTGTAGGCCTACAGACATATGGTATAATAAACTAACGTACATCACTTATATATCCAATCAATGTCCAATGTTTTAACATAGCCCAAAATCCTAAGTCCAAAATTTAATATAATTCACAAAAATATGCTCTTTTAATGACCAACAATTTATGCTGCACTTTGGTTTATATGGTATTACATTTAAATATGATAAAGCATTCTCGTTAAAAACGATTTCCTCGTTAGTTGTCCGCCCTAGGGTCATGTAGTCTTGAGGCTGTGTGCAGTTATGATCGAAATCTGGCGCCGTTGACAGACGATCGCGCTTTGATCTTAATTTTCCCAACTGATAAGGTATATAATTCGGTTGAAATGACTTACAAATTTTCTAACAGTGGATGGAATAAACAATACCTTGAATTGTCTGCTACTGAAAATTGATAAAAACAGGACTTTCTAATCGTAAACCATGGGAATTACGGCGCGCATATCCGCTAACATTGCTCTTGTGTCCGAGTAAATTGGCCGTCAAGACAACGACTCGGATAGGCTCTACAGGCAAATCTCCCCAGGTCATTCAGCGCGAAACAGGTAGTCCTATAAACACCGTACAACATTTTCTAAAAGATGATCTAAAGTTATTTGTCAACGTGATGTCCAACAGCACTCCAACACTGACGCAAAGAAACGACTAGCGAGACAGCTGGCGTGCAGCCAGCCGTTTCTTTGCGTCTAAAGCAGCGCGTGGTAGCGCGCACGGCTGTTTATAAGTGATGTACGCTAGTTTATTATACCATATGTCTGTAGGCCTACAGCCCTACACCAAAATGCGGATAGCAATTGGTCCATTAAAGAATATTCTTATCTTATCTTATCTTCTCTCATCTCATCTCCTCTCATCTCATCTCATTTCATCTCATCTTATCTTATCTTATCATTCGTTCGTCCATGCACAATGCAATCATGGATGCCAACTTGACCATGCCAGTTTTGACCGTGTTCGTCCACTGGGGCTTTGCATAGAACTCTCCCGTGTTTCTTCCGTACATATCTGGATCCATCCATAAGCCTATTTATTTAATACATTTGTGCTGCAAGATTTCTACTCTTTCATGCTCCCAGGTTTGTCTCAGTCAAAATACTGTAAATAGTCTCGAAGTGTTGTTCAATACCAGGTACGGTAGTTGCACATGTGCAAAAAGTCGTTAGCCATTCCATGGCTAATATGCTCGAACAAAATAATGAGAAGACGAGTTATGGTGCGATGCTTAAATACATTCATTTCCGATTGACCTTTCACATTTGCGCCGTCTTATCGCAAAATGATTCTACATTAACCCTTTGGTCAACAGTTGAAGCATCTCTCTCGCGCGCGATCTTTGTTCTGGAGCTGGACGGTTCAGTCCCACGCGTCTTCCTGCTATCAATCTATCAATCTGCATAACTATGTAGAATTGTGGGAAGCTACACTGTTGAAAGCACAATCGAAGTGGATATCACAATATCTAATTAATTATCAGTGCACAGCACCGTTTCAGTTTCCTTCGTGGCATGATGGTGCTTGGGATACAAGTTTCAACAATCTTAGCTAGATGCAGTATAATCGTTATTTTCTGGGGTTTTATAGATTTAGCAGCATCTGCATGGTGCTTGTCTAACTGTTGGATCTGTTGAATGTACAGTAATTACTGCAGACGCTGAGACAGATATTGAGCAAATGTCAGACATTATACGCACCGTGAGCCGCACATGATTCCGGCGTTGAAGCTGCCACATGCAGTTATAGCAATCAGGATTGGCACGATCCAAGCCAAACGACCAAGACTTCGGAAAGTTGTACTCTATACGGCAAAACACGATAAAAACTTGATCGTTTTGATGTCGTCAAAATACATACAAGAAGAAATACATAAAATAGAGGATATGAGAATTAAGTGTGTGTGTGTGTGTTTGTCGGATGTGTGAATGTTTGTGTGTGTCCGCGTAAGCAGGAGCTGTAGAGCAGGGCATAAGCCTATACGCTAGATGTGAAATTAGGCATATAGGCCTATATATAGTCTATATTTCTTCTTGCTTTCTTAAAAACGCCTTCGCCAGGTTATTCCCAGGTTTGATTTTCTAAAAATTTAACCGACATACATGCAGAGCTGCAAATAGATGCATTTATCCAGAAATTCGCAGGAAAACGCTTTGTAAAAATTTCATATCGTTCAGTATAATTATAGTGTCGCATTCGCAAGTTTTTATGGGACAGACAATTTGTAAACATGTAGGCATAGATTCTATACAATTATGTATAAACAAACTCTTAGACTTTTGCCGACACTCAACTCATATATACTGTATCTGCATGGTGCTTGTCTAACTGTTGGATCTGTTGAATGTACAGGGTGGCCCAGCATAGACCTAAATGTCCCGACTTTGCACGCGTATAGCTTCGCCAATTTTTAACATTTAATTATACTTAATGCATCAAATTAAAGGTATTTCGCTCCAGTATTAGCTCTAAAGAAAGTCGAACTGGTGCCAATTTAGGTTTTAATTATATGCTCTTAACAGCGCTAGCTACCAATTTTTTGTCATTACTGACGCATTATGACGCCGTTTCCCAGGGAAATTCTATCATATTTTGCTGAAACGCGCGTAGACACGATCATTTTGGGTGTTTGTAGGGTCCTTAACATGAATATCTTCTCATCGCAAAACCACGTCCTTTTAAATTTGCCAACAGCCGTGCACTGCCATGCGCTGCTTCAGACGTTTGCAAGCTCCCAGCCGTTTCTTTGCGTAAGAGTTGGAGAGCTCGTTGGACTTCTCGTCGACGAATTACTTTAACTTTATAGGCCTATCATCTTTTCCAATACGTTATGCAGTGCTTCTAGGACTGCCTGTTTTGCGCTGAATTTCCCTGGGAGATTTGCATGTAGGGCCTGCGCTGGTCATTGTCTTGACTGCAAATTTACTCGGACACACGAGGATTGTTAGCGGATGTGAGCGCCGTGCGCACCGATTCCCTTGGTTTGCTGGTAGAAAGTCATGTTTTATTAATTTTCCGCAGCAGACCATTCAAGGTATTGTTTATTCTATCCTCTGTTAGAAAATTCGTTAATAATTTCAAACGAATTAAATCCCTTATCACTTCGTAAGATTAAGATCGAAACGCGATAATCGCCTGCCAACGGCGCCAGATTGCGTCACAAATGACAGGAAAATATGGTAGCTAGCGCTGTTCCGGGCATATAATTAGAACCTAAACTAGTATCAGTTCGACTTTTTTAGAGCTATTATAATAGAGTGAAATACCTTTAATTTGATGCATTATAAGTATTAATAAATGTTATTATTATTCAGCAGTTTAACGTCGTCCTATGACATCAATGGCCGTTGACGACAATATTACCAATCATTAATAAATGTTAAAAATTGGCGAAGTTATACGCGTGCAAAGTCTGGACATTTATGCTGGGCCACCCTGCATATGATGATGATGGTGCTCTGCCCGAAGGCAGGTTCATTGGCTTTACGCCCCTGGGGATGAGATGAGTGAGTTGGTTTCCTGTTGCCTTCCCCACAGACAATGATGAGTAAGCAACTTGCCCAAGGTCGCTCGGCAGGAGCTTGCGCCCCTGCGTCCCAAACGTGCTAGCCCGAGATATCTAAATCTCTGAATGTCAACTCCCAGCCAGTGGCGGATTTAGGTTTTATTGCATGGGGGGCGAGGAGAATTTCAAGAGGGCGCCTCTACTTACATAGTTAAAAACAGTAAATTAATTTTAATTCGTCCGATTTAGCCGAATACATCAAACAGAATCAAGAATCTAAAACAGAAACTTTTAAAACTTGTGCACCTGACTACTTTCAAGATTTACATAGATTTATGTTTAGGCTATATATGACAAATATTTATTTATGCTATTTATTGGATATTGATCCAGGTAAACGTGTATTTTAGCGTCGTAAATTATTCGCTTATGCATGGGTTTCAGCATGGGTCGAGTGCAAGTCGCATTGAGGCGGCCCGTGTAAAAATCTGTCTAAAGTTCTGTGACACTATGGCAAGGGAATGAAAATTTATAGTGAAAAAAAGAGTTTTCGCCCCCGCCCACCAGTTATGCTCCTGCTGTTTTTCTTCTAGTCTATTCGTCATTACTCATTAGGCTACCTAATCTTAATTAATAATAAATTAAGTATGGTTAATTGATTATTAATAATTAGGCTATTGTTAATTACTAATTATTATAAGTCTGATCTACTCAGATTGATTCATTCATAATCCCAAATTTCCATGTTAAGTTCCTACAAAAATTCTTAATCTCCGAGTAGCGATTACCTTTCAATTATAAAAATCAGATGTCAAATTTAGATCGTTGAAAGAATTATGACGAAGAACTGCCAAGAACAGCAAGCAGACGATAGTTCAGGGTTGTTTACGATATCCGGTTTAACAAAACATCATTTATTTAATATAAATTTGTAAGTATAACGGCAAGTTGAATTTTTTCATATACGCAATGCGGCAATGGACCATAGCCTAGTAATTAATAAATAAACATAAGTAATGGCAGCCATAGAAATAAATAAAAACACGTAATTATGAGTGTTAAATTCATGGTGTGATTGTGTAAAGTCGTTAAAAAATTATAATATTATAATTAACTGTAAAAGTATGATAATTTAGTTTCCATGAAGGACATTTTAGGTTTAAGTAATAAGTACGGACCGGGCCCGAGGGGGCGCCATTTCTTACCCAACAGGGGCACGGGGGGGGCGACCAGACCCCCAGGCCTGGACTAAATCCGCCACTGCTCCCAGCCCGGGGCTTGAACCGCAGTCCGCTGCAACCAACATACGAATGCCGCTCTCGCTTACCGGTGTAGCTAACTAGGCCAGTTATATATATAATTATATATATATTATATATAATTATATATATATATATATAAATAAAATCAGGGTCTATAAGAATTAACGCTATCATGCTAATCTCTCATTGAATCTCTCACTAATCATCTCCACTCATGGATGTCTTCTAATCACCTTTCTCTTAATACTTCAAAGACTCAATTTATCTGGTTAGGTACTCCTCAGCAGCTCCATAAGCTTGATCTTATTCTTCTCTCTGCAAAATTCCCATTGTTTTCCTTCTCTTCAAGTGTGCGGGATCTGGGTGTAGTACTTGATAGCTCACTTACCTTTACTGAGCATATTTCCAATCTGACACGCTCATCATATTTTCATTTAAGACGCCTCAGAGTCATTCGTCGCTCTGTCTCCTCCTCCATCTTCACTACCTTAGTTCATGCTTTCATATGTTCTCGTATTGACTATTGCAATTCTCTTCTCATTGGTCTTCCTAAAGTTCGTCTTTCACCGATTCAGTCAGTTCTCAACTCAGCTGCTAGATTAATTGCCCGCCTTCCCAAGTACTCTCACATCTCTATCTTTATGTTTGATGAACTTCACTGGCTTCCTCTATGTGCTCGCACACAGTTCAAGATCCTCACTCTGATCCTAAAGTCTCAACGGGGTCTTGCCCCAAAATATCTGACTAAAACCTTACTTCGTCCTCACTCAGCTTCCTCCCACCGTCCACTTCGCTCATCCAACAGACTTGACCTATTGGTTCCCCGGTCTAGAACTGCTATGGCTCAGTCTCGATCTTTTGTCTCAATTGGTCCTTCTCTCTGGAATTCTCTGTCTCCTTCTGTTCGCTCAACTCTTCTGTCTGTCAGTCTCTCCTCTGCTCTGTCTCTTCTCAAAACCTGCTTCTTCTCGCGGGGCCTTGCGCACTGGGAGCGCCTCTGAACGGTTTACCCTACTAGAGGCGCTTTATAAATGTTTAAATACAATACAATACAATAATCTAATCTAATCTAATCATACGAATTATGCAGTGAAGACCGAATACGGAATGCTGCTTACTATGGCAACTGCCTCTGACGTCAGGACTCCGTCGATGCCAATCACTGCGAGGTAAGACAGGTTGACAAAGACGTAGAGCACTGTCGTCAGAAAGATACTAATCGCGATCGACAGAGGCAGATTCCTGTGCAAACAACAGAATATGTATCAGAATCATATTGTGTTAATTGATGGGTTGGAAAACAATGGCTCATCCAACGGCGTGCAGGTGGCTGCAGCCTGTCTCAAGTAAGTTTTCATATAGACTACTATATGACTCAGATAATATAATTGAAAAATGCGCCACATCTGTCTCTTGACCATTATATGATTCCACGCGATCTTAATGGTCAGTGGACATTTGGTGGACCTAATTATTTTTATTCCGCCAACATTGCAACACTGAACTCCATGTCAAACCAGCATGTATAGTATTTGTATACTATTATTCCAAATCAACCTGCAAATTTGAAGCAAACAGTCAGCCTACAACAGCACTGAAGAAGATGCAAACCAGTTAGCGCTATACTGACACGAAATAATTGAAATCTTATGAATTGATAATATGACGGATAGTAAGAAATAAGCAGAGCAGCAATTCAACTTGCATCTATATTAGTCCCAAATTGAATTTTTAAAATGAGCTACAGCTGAAGCCTACATCGTTTATTGTAGGCCTAACGGACTTTACCTGGTTTAATCAGGCACAATATTATACATAAAAATTAGTGCAATGCTTTGCAATCATGTCATCCGCACCGGATTGCAATCGCCTAGATCTATAGTTCATCGTGTTGAAAACCACAAGCAGCAGAGAAGAGGTCAGTTTTGGTGCAGGTAAAGTTAATCAGTCAAATTGAACCGAACTAAAATACTGCAGTTAGGCCAGTGGCGGATTTAGTCCAGGCCTGGGGTCTGGTCGCCCCCCCGTGCCCCTGTTGGGTAAGAAATGGCGCCCCCTCGGGCCCGGTCCGTACTTATTACTTAAACCTAAAATGTCCTTCATGGAAACTAAATTCTCATACTTTTACAGTTAATTATAATATTATAATTTTTTAACGACTTTACACAATCACACCATGAATTTAACACTTTACATAATTACTTGTTTTTATTTATTTCTATGGCTGCCATTACTTATGTTTATTTATTAATTACTAGGCTATGGTCCATTGCCGCATTGCGTAGCCTATATGAAAAAATTCAACTTGCCGTTATACTTACAAATTTATATTAAATAAATGATGTTTTGTTAAACCGGATATCGTAAACAACCCTGAACTATCGTCTGCTTGCTGTTCTTGGCAGTTCTTCGTCATAATTCTTTCAACGATCTAAATTTGACATCTGATTTTTATAATTGAAAGGTAGGCCTAATCGCTACTCGGAGATTAAGAATTTTTGTAGGAATTTAACATGGAAATTTGGGATTATGAATGAATCAATCTGAGTAGATCAGACTTATAATAATTAGTAATTAACAATAGCCTAATTATTAATAATCAATTAACCATACTTAATTTATTATTAATTAAGATTAGGTAGCCTAATGAGTAATGACGAATAGACTAGAAGAAAAACAGCAGGAGCATAACTGGTGGGCGGGGACGAATACTCTTTTTTTCACTATAAATTTTCATTCCCTTGCCATAGTGTCACAGAACTTTAGACAGATTTTTACACGGGCCGCCTCAATGCGACTTGCACTCGACCCATGCTGAAACCCATGCATAAGCGAATAATTTACGACGCTAAAATACACGTTTACCTGGATCAATATCCAATAAATAGCATAAATAAATATTTGTCATATATAGCCTAAACATAAATCTATGTAAATCTTGAAAGTAGTCAGGTGCACAAGTTTTAAAAGTTTCTGTTTTAGATTCTTGATTCTGTTTGATGTATTCGGCTAAATCGGACGAATTAAAATTAATTTACTGTTTTTAACTATGTAAGTAGAGAAGTAGAGGCGCCCTCTTGAAATTCTCCTCGCCCCCCCCCATGCAATAAAACCTAAATCCGCCACTGAGTTAGGCAGTGCTTTAAGTGTGCATCATGACAACGCCGACCAACATATATTTCCGTAAACTTTTCCTCTCTAAGATCCATCATCACGATGAATAGAAGTCCTGTCTTTGTCATAAACGCTTATTAAACGACCCACGTACTCTAGGTCTATAACATGATCGACATTTATTTATTATTTTAAAGCGGTCAATGAAGGTATACAGTGAGGAGTTTTGATCAACGCAATTCCCATGGAAACGATTAGTAGGAATCATGCAGGAGACTGCAGGTAAGAAGGACTATATAAATTGATTCAAATACGATTTTGTTGGCAGGGCGGGATTTTACTCGATGAAAAGAAATAATATTCACTCTAACCTCTCTGGCTTCTTGAGTTCTTCGACGAGGAAATTTAACGCTGTCCTACATTGGCAAAAATCACTTCAATTAATTAATTAATTAATTTCTCGCATTTTCTATAGCGCCCCTTCAAGCTCTCTATTCGGAGGCGCTCAGACTACAGCGCGGACACAGCATCGGAGTTTCACGCCGAAGCGCACGAGCAATTGCGAGTGACGGACTTGCTCAAGGTCCCTACGCGGCGGCTTGAGATGGATTAGAAACTGGAACCCTCAAACTTTAAGGTACCGAACCAAAGCTAGCTTAAGAAATAAGAGGCCTACTCAAGTAAATTGAAATTGAGTATGTTTTGTGATTTGTGATCAGAAATATGCCAAATACGATTGTGCATAAGTTAGGCCTACATCATTCTATAACAGGTCACGCTATTCGTAGTAGGCCTAGGCCTATTCTAAGGTAATACATAATTGTTCCCGTGCAGTTTCTGGATTTGACTGTTTAATATGTTTCAGGCTGCAAACAGGGAGTGACGTAGCGCCCCCCCCCATTGTTCCTGAGTCTAGTCGAAGAATTGTCGATTAATAATAAAATATATTGTAGCAAGATAGAGCTGCCTATGACTATTGCATATTATATTATAGGCTAATTGTAGGCCCTATAGGCTAATTACCATCCGTAGTAAGTGAAGACTGTTGAGTGTATGGCCAGAGTGAGATCACCGATGTTAGAACTGGAACCCTCAAACGCGTTTTCCATCGAAATTGCATTTCCTATATAAAAAAACAATCGAAGAGCAAATTTTGTGGATAGACGTTAGAAATTGCATTAGGCCTACCACAGGCCATATCACATTCACTGTCTTCGATTAAAATCTCGATAGATCTATAGGGCTATTGCCTATAATTCCTAGATTATAAGAAAGAAAATCGTCGTAATTTTTTATCTTTGCATTGTCAATCGTCTGTTAACAATCGATGTGGCGGTGTTACCTTGGAAAATCCAGACGGCTCCAGACACTGAAATGATCGCCAGGGTTGTCATGGACACGGCGGTCATGACGTTCTGCCCTTTGGCGGAGAACTTAACACTGAAGCAGTTGATGAGCGTTAGGAAAGCTACAAGTTCATCAAACAGTCTGTCATCACGAGAAGCAATGACTGACAAGATTTTGATTGACAGGTGACCGATTCCAGATGAGAGGTGAAGGCAACTAAAAAATAGCTAGTCATAATTTGCGCCACTTGACAATAATTAACTTTGTTACTGATGCATCATTGTGCATTATTTTGCCACCCAGGAGTAGCCTATAGCTACCATTCGTTTGTAAACATAGAGACTCGTCCGTTTCATTAGACCACATTGTGTTCAACTGCTCATATGTGTGGTATGGCAAATAAGAACAACTAAAGTTACCGTGAGCAAGTAAGTATAATGAGGCCTACTTTAAAAGTATAATTACTGTAACTAGTTACCATGTTAAAAGTAGCTAGCTAATTTTTAAGATGGCGATTGCTTTAAAAAACAACTTAACGGTGGCAGTGTTGTGCACAAGACCAAAAATCCAAGACCAAGACCAAGACCGAGTGTTCCAAGACCAAGACCAAGACCAAGACCGAGTGTTCCAAGACCAAGACCAAGACCAAGACCGAGTGTTCCAAGACCAAGACCAAGACCAAGACCGAGTGTACCAAGACCAAGACCGGTCGAAAAAAGGCTAGATTGATTATTTCTCTGAAAAATACATGGATTTTTCCAATTTTCCGGCTTGAAATTTCTGACGACCCTTTTTTTAGTCGCCCGATGATTAAAATTTTAAAATTTGCTGTCTTTTCCTTCACGAAAAATTCTTATGACATTCCTTTTTTGCCTTCAAGACCAAGACCAAGACCGTACCTTCAAGACCAAGACCAAGACCGGACCTTCAAGACCAAGACCAAGATCAAGACCGCCTCATTCAAGACCAAGACCAAGACCAAGACCGCAATTTTCTGGTCTCGAGACCGTCTCGAGACCAAGACCGCGGTCTCGAGACCACATCACTGAACGGTGGTTATATAGCATGCATGTAGAGCAGTGATTTCCACTGACATCTCTTCCATCACCTGATGTTTTAGTTTTCAAGTCGAGTGTTTTCGTCAGACGGATTGTATACGAATAACTATGGTTGGTCCTGGGCATGACGTTAAACTGAATCCATCCTCCGCCACAGGGAACCAACAACGTCCCTGTGCCGGTCCTAAGCCCGGGCAAAGTGAGGAAGGTTTGCCAGATGGGTGGCGATACACTGGCAGTAAAAGACCCAGACTATTGAAATCCGCAAAAGCCACTACACAAGTGACATACCGGTAGCGGCCCAGATGCTCCAAGGTGTCATGATGTGGAGCAGGCATGCACAGGTCGGTCAGGACAGACTGGTAGAGAGAGTCGGAGAAGAGAGCATGGGACACATACGGGCATTGACCCAGTTGTCCTTTATGCCTCTCTCCCATATTCTCTTCAATCAGATAAGGTGGTCCAGCTGCTTCAAGATGTTAATGGTATGGGGCAGACCTGCTGACCGGATCAGTTGAAGCTGGGTAACATGACGCGAGACAGACTCAGACAGAGAGTAGCGTCGGCCTCCTACGGGCACTGTGCCTAGGGATATTGATAGTGATAGTGAACTATGGTTGAGATAAGTAAGTAAGTAAGTATATACTTTATTGAACCGCCTGCAAACGCACTGCGTCTGTTAGCAATCGACGTATGCCTTCAACAACTTTCTGTATAGCATCTATCCATCATCTGTTGAGACAACACAGAACATTTAAGTAGCGCTAGTGCATGATTATTACGTACCTGCCATTGCTGTGGCTACGAGTAAGATGGCGGTCGGTGGTATATCGCAGTCTGGAAAGAATGGTTTGAGAACGTAGCGGCCGAAAATTAGGGCCTTGACGGTGTTTGCACCGGTTCGCATGAAGAAGAGATAGAGCCAGAGATAGAGGAAAGCAATGAACGGTCCGAACAACTTCTCAAGGTAGGCGTACTTTTCGCCAGCCACTGGCATGACGATACCAATCTCGGCGTAGGTGAGAGCTCCAAGCATAGACAGCAGGCCACCAACGCCCCACAGCACAAGGCTGAGACCAGGCGACCCAGCAAACCTGACGACTCCTTTCGGTGAGATGTAGATTCCACCACCGACGACAAGACCGAACACGATGGCCACTCCATGCAGAAGTCCCAGCTGGCGCTTCAGGTGCAGACCTCGTTCTCCTCCTTCATCCGTCGTCAACGCTGATGAGGGGGCGATGGAGGTGGTACCGGTGGCGGTGGCCTCGGTGGCCGGGGAGGACAGTCGCCGCCGTTGGTGCTGGTGCTGGCCATCTGCTGCCATCTGTCGGTCGGTCTTGGTCGTGCGTTCGTCGGAGTCGTTGTCTCTGCTCATCATCCGAAAAATAATAATAGGAGGTCAGCTGCGAACAACAAGAGACAGGCAGCTCATCATCACATCGCATCAGCAGCAGCAGATTCTTTTAGCGCCCTTATGTTGGTGATGATGGACCTTTGATCAATGACACTAGACGCGTTGGACAGGTCAAAGTCAGTGCATAAGATGTCATGATGTTTGTCAAACCTATTATAGTCTCAGGCATGCACATTGAAGGATAGAAATTAATCAGAAACTGCACTTATATACAATTGAGAGCGAAAATCAGTGTCTGTGAGAGAGTCGTGGGTTAGAGACTTTCCAATGAAAGGCAAATTAACTGTCAAAAATAAAGACAATTAACGTACTTTCCAAGATTGTGGCCGAAAAACCATGTGTCTTAACACATGGTTTGATTATAATCTGGTGCGACTATAAGCGGGATGGCAGATGATTGGCAAGCGCGCTTTGTGTAAGGCAGCCGAAAACTTGAAGAGAATAGCCTATACGTTTAGATGCAAGAGTGTATAGAGGACAAAGAGTACTCTGAGTAAGTGGATGAAAGTAGGCGTAGTGGATGAGAGTAGGTGGATGAGAGTTGGTGGAGTATGTGGCAGATATAAAAAGAAAATATTAGACGAAACAAAAGACTTGACCCGAGTCATAGAAGGGAGATTGTTGGTGAACTAGAAATGGTCTGATCCTTTGTAAATCTGAATCGAGGTTTGAGATGAGGACATTCCACATGAACTTCCGTTCTTGAATGAACCTCCATGCAGTAGGCGACTAGGCGGTCGATCGATCGAGGTAAAGGGTTAGGCCTATTTCAATTAAGTACTCAATGACTCCATAATTACAGATCGGATACCTGATTGGTTGACCTTTGACACTCAGATCGATCGTCGAACGTCGGATGGGAAGAAACTGTGGTCGGTCGTCGTCGTATCAAGATCTGCAGCTGAGGAGGCAGCTCTTCCATTCGATCTGGAATCACACGATGCTTCTGCTGATGCTGCTATGCATTTTATATAATGTGTGGAAATTGCTCTCATTCAGAACAGTCGTTCCATCCCAATTATAACACAGCTGCAGCCTCGGTTATCACGAGCGGAGTACACACAGTACAATGTCCAAGAGGTAGACGAACCAGTCGACATCCCACCGTCCTCCGCCGCCTTCGACATTTAATAGACACCAGATGCATTGTTTAATACTGACTGTCAAGGCCAGCAGGCCATCATCATTTTGTTATCATCCCTTCACAGTCTGTCTGTCTGTCTGTCTGTCTGTCTGTCTGTCTTTCTCTCTCTCTCTCTCTCTCTCTCTCTCTCTCTCTCTCTCTCTCTCTCTCTCTCTCTCTCTCTCTCTCTCTCTCTCTCTCTCTCTCTCTCTCTCTCTCTCTCTCTCTCTCTCTCTCTCTCTCTCTCTCTCTCTCTCTCTCTCTCTCTCTCTCTCTCTCTCTCTCTCTCTCTCTCTCTCTCTCTCTCTCTCTCTCTCTCTCTCTCTCTCTCTCTCTCTCTCTCTCTCTCTCTCTCTCTGTATAATGCACTTGCTGGCTACTCGCCAGCACAAACTAAACCACCAAATCTCATCTAGACATCATCGACATATGTGACCTCTTTCTCTCTCATCTTTCATATCACATTGCTCGAGCATCTCCACCTCAGTCACACCAGACGATACCATTATCGGGTTATTCAGCATAATTATTTATATAACTTACCCAAGAATAATTTGGCATACTGCAGTAGGCTATAGACCCACGCTCAGACAATCAATCAATTAATCACATAAATTTATATGACGCCCCTCAAGATTATTAGGTCTACTCAGACGCACTCCCAACCCAGGCCTGGTCGTAAAAAAGTCTTGAGAAGACGATAGAAAGAGCCAGCAGGCTAAAGACAATATAGATACAGGCCTATGGAGGTACTTATATGCGTGTAAGCATTAGGATATTTACTGCTCATCCACATCTTACTTTCTCCAATCACAGATCTCCAACTTGTCGTCCTCCTGTTTCATTCTAATACCATCATTTATATATTTGTTTATTAAATCGTAGGTGTATAAAGAAAAATCTAGATGGAACGACGAAGAGGTTTAGTTAAGAAACAACATGCGAGATTTTTTTTAAATGTTAAAGTTATGGGGCGGTCCCTGAGAAAATACCGTAGGTCAGTGGTTCTCAAAGTGGTGGTCCGCGGACCGGCACCGGTCCGCGGAGACCTGATCACCGGTCCGTGAAGAAATCTGAGAGTGAAAATAAATTATAAATATTAAATTGATATATGTTTCAAACTGTGAAATTATTTGAATTATTATTCAAAATTTATTCAAACTTCTTTTTCGAATTCAAAAAATACATTACCAGTGCCTTATTTTAACTTGCCAACTGTCTTTTTAATTAAACAATTTGTATTTTTTTAAATTAATTATCTACGTCTATTAGGCCTACTTCAGTCAGTTTCGTTTTACTTCTGTAGATTCTTTGGTGTGCGATAGTCAAGTATGGTAAACGCTGATCATTGTGATCAATCATTAAGTTTTTTCTTACTGGATGTAGGTCTTTTAATTTTATAATATGATATAAAATTTTAAATATAAACAAATGTGTTTGTGTGATTTTACACCATTGGCAAACTATAAACAAGCCTGTCTGGGCAGGGCTTAAAGTGTGCCGGGACGGTCATGGACGGCGTCTCGGCACTTATTTTCGAGGCGGGACGCCGTCCTATGACTTATTTGGTCAGCACTGCCAGTACGGTTGTCCATGACTGCAGGGACGGCGTCCCAGTTACGCGGACGGCCGTCCATGACGGCTGAATTGGTATCTTTTCCCTGGAAAAGGTCCCTTTTCCCTGTTTACCCTGAAAATTTTGGCGGATGAATAAAAAAAGAAAAGAAGAAGAAAAAAAGGCCATAAACTTTTTTGGCGACTGAATCGGTATCTTTTTCCTGTTTTGCCCGAAAATTTTGGCGGATGACTAAAAAAAAGGTCGCCAATTTTTTTGGGCGGTTGAATCGGTAAAGTCCCGCCAACAAGACCGAATTAAGTCTCCGTATACAATAATACAATACAGCGTCCTGGCACTTCTTTTTTTACACTTTAAGCACTGTGTCTGGGCATTTTTTTATTTTTGCAAAATGAAAGAACATTGCTAGAGCGTGGTCGGAAATGATAATTCTGAACTGGTTTCCTATGCGAACACCCAAGCTAAAAAGGAATCGACCATTCACACGAAAATATGATCCACTATATTTAAACGTGGTGATATTCTGTTTTCTGTGTTTTATTTTGAGCAGGTGTTTCCATCATTAGCGCAAAATCTTAGTAATGGGTCATTATCTATTTTTGCAGATCCTCTTTAGGGTAACATTAACGAACTTCTAATCTTGTCTGAAACTTTGAGTTCATATTTTAAAAATGCAATTAAATGACAATTAAATTGATAAATAACTGAAATGCTATTAGGAATATGTTCTAATTAATGAAACAAATCCCTAATTACGAATAACCCTGTAGGCCTAATAGTGTTTTTATAATAGGCCTACAGTTGGTTTTTGTTTGCGCATGCCATTAAACTTAGTGGTCCGCGAGCTTCTAACAAAAATTATTGCCGGTCCGTGGCCTGCGGAAGTTTGAGAACCTCTGCCGTAGGTGAAATGTTGGCTGGGGAAACTGCATCGTGAGTGAGTGGTAATTATCACGAACCAGTTCTGTTCTTTAAGAATATTAAATCTGTCATATTTACTCGTGGTTAGGCTGGAAACGCTTCTAGGTAGGCCTAGTCTACCTCAAAGAGGTGCTATATAAAATTCCCTAAGTAATAATAATAAACAAGACGGCTGTGGATAGAAACTCATTAGAAAGAACCTCGTAAAGGGAGAATTTCAGTGAATAATTAAATCCAGATCGTTTCAAGCGGCGTGGTCTGTTCCTTTCGTCTGTCAGTCCCCTTCCCCCGCCGAACAGGACGGCGCAGGCCTTCATTTAAATATTGCTCTATCTATGCTGCAGGTTGCGTGAGGTATCAGTTGCAATCGTGGTTTTGAGTGCTTTAAGTTAAGTGCGAACATGGCAGAAGACACTTTCTGTTACTTGGTTGATATCATAGTCTGGTTACCAAAGGATCAGAGGTGCACAGTATAGCTGTTATAAGGTGGGTGGCGCGTATACATGCATGTAGGTCGAGAATTGGATTGACGATGGAACATCAGGTGAGTCGAGTAAGACTGTAAGAGTACTAGTGGGAGCTAAAGAGAAGAGATTTCAGTTTCGAATGGAAAGCCCAATGAGTGATGGATAGTGGTGTCTTAGAAAGGCGATTTGGGGGGGGGGGCGGAAATGATGGGGATTGATAAACGAGAAGCGAAAAAAGAGCGGAATTCAGGAGGCAGATCATATCAGAGGTCCAGAAGCGTGGGGCAGCGGCGCCCGCAGGATTTTTTTCTTGTACGCACAGAAATTTTCGATGGAGGGGCGAACAGGGGAAAATTTTCGGTCGACGGAAAAACTGATGATTTTTTTTAGTCATCGACTAAAAATTTCCCAAAAACATACCTTTTCTATCCGCCGCTGTACGCACTTACCTATTTGCGTACGTCTGCGGGCGCCGCTGCTGTACGCACTTGCGTAAGTGCGTAGGCCTACGCCTGCGGGCGCCGCTGGCGTGGGGGCAGTGTTTGGTATGGCTCAGTTGGAGAACTTGATAGTGATAGGAGGTCGAGAAAGGGTGAGACAGGCGGACGATCGGGTAGGACGGGTTGGCTGAATGGTAAAAGATTCACGAGGATATCTTGATTGATATATGGTATAGTGTATTTAAGATAAGATTTTTATTTCGCTGATTTGCTTTCCTATGCAAACGGTAAGGGCGTGCATAATGCATATGCTATCTAGGATAGGTGAGATAATTATATAATAATTATATAATATTATGTCCGTCTATCTGTCAGGTTCGTGTATTGTACGTTGTGCATAGAAAATAGACATCAATCAATCAGGATTTATATAGCGCCCATTAAAAAACGCTACTCAGAGGCGCTCCCGGTCCAGGTTAAGTCGACAAAAGCATTCTTCAACATTAATCGTGACCTGAGAATTATCTTCGCGTATGTCCACTTTTGTGAATTCCGAGAAAAACGAGGTAGAAGTTTCGCAATTTTGGACGCCAAAAAAAGATATTCAGTGCAATAGAACTTCTGGCAAAGACGTCATATTAAAGCATCGACATTAATTAAAGGATGTTGCATTAAAATTAAACTGAAATTTAGAACGGTTTTGTGAAATTTTGGAAAATGTTGTTTCATATAGATTTAAATCAATTGCAAGTAATCCTGACGAGAAATTTGTTTTGAAAAAATTCAAATAATAAAAGAAAGCAATACACAATCATTTGCGACTTTGTTCGTTTCAATTTTCTCAAGTTTAATACCCTTTTTTAATAAAAGAACGTTTTTATTCCCTGGACATACGACACTATGATACAAAGAAGTGGGCAGTGTAATGATGTCGTATCTCCTTATCGTCCAATCAGCAACGAGCTTTCTCTGGAGATACGACAAAAGCAACACTGGAATTGGGACATACGACAGGTTGTTTTCGTTGAATATCTTTAAAACGACTTGTCGTAGGCTATCTCCTAACGTTTAACAGTGAAGAAAGATAAATAATTTTTCCCTAAAAATCAGGTCTAAACTCGATTTTGAAAAAAATGGACATACGCGAATATAATTCTCAGGTCACGAAAATTTGGTGAAACTGAGATTTTGCCTTGCTCAAAACCCGGTCATCGTACCCGGATGTGAATAGGAGTAACAGACCTAGCTACGACTCTTTACTGTCTGGCTGGGTGCATAAATAGTTCGTCTACCCCTAATTAATTACAACGAGCATGAACTAGTTGTTGCTAAGGGTCGTGATGTAGGCCGATTCTAATTGGCTAATACGTTTACGGTAAGATATAAATCAATGCCTACAACTTTAGACACTAATTCCACAGGGACGGATGCGGACCAAAGTTAGGCCTAGGCCTATATTCAACGGTGTTTAATCTATAGACGTCTCTAGGAGGGAAGTTCCCTGTGTATGAATACCAGGTACCCCTCCCAGGAAAAATCGCGGCGTTGTAGCCTATTGAAAATTTAATGCTCTAATCAAAATTTAAATTAAGTGACTCTAATTGTTTTAACTTTTAAGTGTCCTAAGCAATGTTCAGAGAAAGGCAACTCAAATGTAGGCTACTTAGTTAATCTGACTGTTCTTATGTGTTTTAAATACTCTAAGTGCTCTTAAATCCAAAGCAAAACAAATTATCTAGTAGGAACAAACATATAGGCCTACCTGTTATAGTGTCCTGTTAGTGTCATTGTTCAAAACAAAGCAGATGAAAATTAATTTGCAAAAATAAATACACGCGGGTGGCTTTTTCGACTTCCCTTCATTTGGGGGATACGATTAATACGGGGGATACTCTATTTTGTGACACCGGCGGCTTAGCGGCCGGTTGTCCTCCGTCTAAAAAGCCCGCCAAAAACGAACCTTTTTCCCGCTTCGCCCCAGAAACCCGATCGAATCCCCCAAGCAGAGGACCTAGATTAAACACTGTAGGCTGTAGGCTATTGCATAGGCGGAGACCTGGTCCGAACTTTGGGGGGGACGGACGAGCGGCCGATTGACGATCGCCGAGGCACGAAGCGCCTAGCAGGAGAGGGTTTGGGCAGGGAGATATGCCCCCAAACTTCGAGAAATTTCGATTTTCAGCACTACAATGGTAGCATTTCAGGCAGTCATATTTGCAAATTTCCTCCTCATTTTAGTGCTTATAGTTTTTGTTTAAGACTTCAAAAGTGTCCCCCCTCCAATGTCGATATGCTTTGAATTGATAATTGTTTAGTAAAGTTAAAATAGGTGTGTAAAAGACATCCAATAGGAATTATCTCTTAAAAAAATAATAGTTAACTTGTTTGATGATAATAGTCTAGTAAGTTAAAAGAGGTGTGTATGAGACATCCAATTGGAATTCTCTGTTAAAAAAATAATAGTTAATTTGTTTGATGATAATAGTTTAGTAAAGTTAAAAGAGGTGTGTAAGAAACAACTCCAATTGGAATTCTCTGTTTAAAAATAATAGTTAACTTGTCTGATGATATAAGTTTAGTAAAATTAAAAGATGTTTGTAAGAGACATCTCCAATTGGAATTCTCAGTTTAAAACAGTAATAATAGTTAACTTGTTTGATGATAATAGTTTAGTAAAGTTAAAAGAGGTGTGTAAGAGACATCTCCAATTGGAGTTCTCTGTTAAAAAATAATAGTTAACTTATTTGATGATGATAGTTTAGTAAAGTTAAAAGAGGTGTGTAATAGACATCTCCAATAGGATTTATCTCTTAAAAAATAATAGTTAACTTGTTTGATGATAATAGTTTAGTAAATTTAAAAGAGGTGTGTAAGAAACAACTCCAAATGGAATTCTCTGTTTAAAAATAATAGTTAACTTGTTTGATGATAATAGTTTAGTAAAGTTAAAAAAGGTGTGCAAGAGACATCTCCAACTGGAATTCTCTGTAAAAAAAATAATAGTTAACTTGTTTGATGATAATAGTTTAGTAAAGTCAAAAGAGGTGTGTAAAAGACATCCAATTGGAATTCTCCGTTAAAAAATAATAGTTAATTTGCTTGATGATAATAGTTTAGTAAAGTTAAAAGAGGTGTGTAAGAGACATCCATTTGGAATTCTCTTAATTAATTAATTAATTAACTTGTTTGATGATGATAGTTTAGTAAAGTTAAAAGAGATGTGTAAGTGACATCCAAATGGATTTCTCCGTTAAAAAATAATAGTTAATTTGTTTGATGATAATAGTTTAGTAAAGTTAAAAGGTGTGTAAGAGACATCTCCAATTGGAATTCTGTGTTTAAAAAGATAATAGTTAATTTGTTTGATGATAATAGTTTAGTAATTATACTTTATTTTCCTTGGGATTTTAAATCGTACGTTTTTATTACCTATTGTTAATCCGATGTATAATAACGATGTTCTATGTCCCATTGTTCGTTTTCATGAGGAGAAATAAACAAAATACTTACATACTAACTTACTTACTTTCCATATTATTCCCAATGTCCAACTGGAGGTTGATTCGAGCCTGAAGGAAACCTGTAGAGAATGTAGCAGAAGCCCGATTATGACGTTGTGGCGTTATTTATTATTATTAATCAGAAGTTTAACGACATCTTATAGCTACAAAGGCTGTTGACGTCTTTAAAGATTTTTAACAGTGCATTCTACTTTTTTTCTCCTCGCATTTTTTAAGTAGTAAGATTGATATATCATTCTTTATACACGCAAGCAGCACATGCTCAGTTGTTTCAGGCAATTGGCATTTAGAACACTGGTATATGTTGTGCTTTTACCTAACACTTTCAGCCAAGTGTTATTAAGGACATGACACATCCTAAGTCGGGTAATTTGAACTTCTCTTTTCCTGATGGAGTCCATAAATTTTATATCAGTTGTGACGTTGGGTGTTGGCAAGGCTTTTATAATAACCGGTAATACTTTAAAAGAGGTATCTTATCCACAGAGTATAATGTTCGCAAACTATTTAACGTGGGACTAAATAACTATTGGTTAGAGCCTGGATTGCCCGGGAATTCATATCATTAGAAATATGAACTTCATCTGCTAAAGTTTTCTTTCTCTAGAACTCTACTGACGTGTTTGTGTACATGTCCTAACGCTTAAACATTGGGGGGGACAAATGCATGGGCCGTCCCCCCCAACGCCTCCATTGAGGGGGACCGTCCCCCTGTCCCCCCAAGGTCTCCGCCACTGGGCTATTGAACGGTTCACATAGCTTAAAGTGGACTCTGGCAGTCAATGAATGAGATGAATCAATGTGACTAAAAAGAAATGGCGACCAAACTTTTATCTCCATTTCTGTGATCCGTCACTCTACAAGTTATTTAATAACATCAAGTAGCTAGGTCGAATTAAATGTCACATCGAAGCATTCGAGGATAGTCAGCCACAGCATGGGACTGATGAGAGGATAGATGCAGGAAGATAGACCAAAGTCATTGAAAGTCAAGCAGATAGGCTATAGATATATACACCGTGTCTCAATAAAAAAGGTGCAGAATTGTTTTTGTCAGAACTTCGCCAAATTTCCACCAATCTTAAAAACTGTTGGTAGGTAGATGTCAAAATGGCTGAACTTTTATGCTATATATAAATTTTCCACCTCACCTGACTCATATCATCGCACTACCTTGTTAAACACATATGTACCAATTTTTCATATAACGGCTTCTCGAAACTTGGCTGCACTGAAATCCATTGCATCGAGTCGGATGTCAAAGTGAATGGGGCATAGGCCTACTCTCGCGACAACCTTCTTGCCCAGAAGATACCGTCAGACATAATTTTTATGCCGGATATCCCAGGACGAGTTTTTTGTCTTCCAACAGGATGGCGCCCCGGCGCATCGAGCGCGCGACACCGTCTCTTTCCTGGAGCGAGAGACGCCCGACTTCATCCCTCCAATACTGTGGCCGCCAAATTCACCAGATCTTAACCCAGTCGACTATAGCATATGGAGTGTGCTGCAGGAGAAGGTTTACCAGTCCAGAATAGCCAGTGTCGACGAACTCAAAACGCGTCTGATCGACGAGTGGACGCGCTTTGACCAGTCGATTGTTGATGGTGCTTGTGTCCGTGCATGCGGGGCACATTTCGAGCACCAGTTCTAACACTTTTAAGCAGATCTGTCATAACAATTAAGAAACTCTGCTATTTACTTTATTGCGTGCTAATTCAGACGTCAGATAGTTTGTTGGAAGTATTAAAATCTAAGCGTTAGATGAGAAATTGGTACATCTGTGTTTAACAAAGTAGTGCGGTGATATGAGTCAGGTGAGGTGGAAAATTTATATATAGCATTAAATTTCAGCCATTTTTCCATCTACCTGCCAAAAGTTATTAAGATTGGTGGAAATTTGGCGAAGTTCTGACAAAAACAATTCTGCACCTTTTTTATTGAGACACGGTGTATATAAGCTTATAGCGAGTCTTGAACCGCTTTTCAAGGAAGTGAATTTGAATTACGGAGAGTGGTAGGCCTAATCAATTCCATTCCTTAGACGCAATTAAGGCATGGAATGCACACTAGCTCATAACGCTTCTGCATAGGATATATAGGCTACCGGTACAGTATAGAGACCATTATAGGCATTAGTTAAAGACATGAAGGCCTACTTGATGATTGTTGCATTGGCTTCCGGTTGAAGATAGGATCGCATTCAAGATCATTATTATGGGACGAGCATCTATGGTCTGTGCAGCCCCAGCATACATTAGGGAGCTCTGCGTTCCCGTCTCCAGCCAGCCAGGTCGTCGATCCTTGCGCTCTTCTACTCGATCGTGGGGACATAGGCGTACGGGACATTTCGGCAGTGGGGGTGAAAAAAAATTTTGCCCCACAAAATCTGACGACCTTTTTTTAGTCATCCGCCCAAAATTTTCGTAGGATTTTCCCATCCTAAAATCTGACGACTTTTTTTAGTCATCCGCCCAAAATTTTCGTAGGATTTTCCCGTCCGAAAAATCTGACGATCTTTTTTATCCCTGCGCGCCCGAAAAAATCCTCTCGTAGCCTACCTGTTTTGCCCGAAAAAATTTCCCTAAATTTTTTTGCCCGTCCATGCCTCTTTTGCCCGAAAAACACATTTGCCCAAAATTTTGGGGGCATTTGCCCCTCTGGACCCCCGCCTCGTACGCCTATGCGTGGGGACCTGATGGTTCCTCGCTCTCGTACTTCGATGCGGGCTCGCCGTGCATTCTCATGCATTGGCCCTTCATACAGGAACTGTCTTCCATTGACAATTCGTAACATTGCACCGAATGCATCTCAGGAAACATTTTCTAAATCTCTTAAATCGCATCTGTTAGATCAGTTGGGAAGGCTAGCTACGTTAAGCGCCTTCGTGAGATTCTTGCTAAGGCGCTATATAAATGACCATATACATACATATACATGATAGCAACAACGAGGAAGGCGGTAAGGTGTTAGAACTTAGAAGTGATTGACGACGTTAGGCAGGTGTGTTGATGTTGAGGGCTTTGAAGATCAGACGCATGCATAGCAGAAAAAGATACGTGAGACACTCGTCAGGATGAATAACTCATCGATAGAGCAAAATGGAGTGGAGTATATCAACAGCAAGCATGCTGACAGATGATTCTGTTGCAATTGGACGCCGGTGATTAGCTAAACCTCATTTGAGGAAGACTGGAAACTGCAAAATAATAAGTGGGCTGAGGACAGATCTCTGGCTCTCTGCCGCATACCAGAAGAGGGCTCAGACTAAGCAGAACAACGCCCACCTGCTGATTCCAGTCACCCAGGTATTAAGAAGTTAACCTGCAATTCAAGGCTGTCACAGAGACACCAAAACCTTTTGAGACTTGAAACGAGTAACTGGTGATCCATGATGTCAAAGGCTGTACAGAGAGGTCAAGGAATAGTGATAGGCGTCCTCAAATCAGTTAGAAAGTGATGAGGACGAGAAATCTTAGGTGTTTATATCGTCTCAGAGCCGTTGATAACATAACTGACTGCAACTAATCTTGTCAGTGACGTATTTCCAACCTCATATCTTTCTTTCCTACGGTTCCTTAACCTCTTGAGCAACAATTTAATGGAATACACTACGGGATCATCTAATGATCTAACCATTTTGCAACAAATATGAAGTGCAAATGAACTAATACTATGGCCTCTTATATTAGCAAACACTCGGAGACTACACCGACACCGTTGCTAGGATTGCCCTCGATGATCGATCTGCCTCCTCTTTCGGGAAACACAACTTGGACCACCATTTGACGTCTGAAAACCCCTCTGACTAGACACAATACTCGTGAATACAGAAAGGGTCAATTGGCACTTTCGAATTTGGAGTTTCAATTACTAGAGTAGAGTCAGTAGACCAGTAGCCTAGTAGGTAGGAGTTTAGTTAGGATAAATTTACGCGCTTAACTAGACAAGAGTTGAATTCTTCATATACATGTATAGCAACCTGAGCGAAGAATCATTTACATCAGTGGTGGCCAACCTTTTGTACACAGTGTGCCACAAAAAATCACGCGTACCGTCCGCGTGCCACTACATGATATACCATAAGAGGCATTGTCACCTGTTCCAATATGAAATATGGACTTACATAAACTATGCAGATTCGGTGTAAGCACAGTGTTAGTTCATGGTTAGCTTAAAAAATCGTCTTGATTCTTTCTTACTCCAAGTAGCCTAACTGAGCCTCATCGTCATGTTGCGTTCAAAGGCAATGTTACTCATTATATTATTGCTTCGATTTTTGGCACAGAAAACTTGACAAAGCCTTAAGCCTTTACTCGCCAGCAGAATATGTTTTTATTTTATGCTGATTTCAGACTTGACTCGTATAAATTTGACCATCAGTATCAATTGATCCCCTTTTTCTGACAAAAAATTTGCTCTGCTGCCTAAAAGATGCTTTCTCTGGTTGGTAAAATTAGTCCTAATAGCTGACCCAGGTCGGTATTGTTCGTTAGAGTCCCCATGGAACTTGCTGTAGTGACAATCAACACTAATTATTTACATACCACAACTGTTAGGCTGCAGTACACAGCAGACAAACAGAATTTGAATGACTTTCCCAGAGTAAAAGTAATCTTACTTTTCTTCTAAAAATGCTGTTCTTCCAAATTTACACCAAACTCCTGCAAGACAATGCTACCTTCATACTTTCTTGAGGAACTAGCTGTCTTGCTGCAAGCAGCATGCAATGCTAGAGACATACCGGTAGCCAATAACAGAAACCCATTTGAGAAGATCAGGCAGTATCTTCCTTTGTCTGATCCTGCAACCCTACAGTGGAGGGGGAACCCAAATTCTTATCTCTGAACGGCAGAAATATATGCTGTGGAGAAAGTGGACTTTGACCATCAGCCTCAGTCCGCTTTGAGCTCCTGTGCTGCGTCCGTCTGCAGCTGTCAGGCCAATTGACCTCACCTCTGGTCACTGCAGCTACGGAGATACAGAGGCACCTAAGATTCACCTAAACTAGCAGAGCTAGCATAAATATTTTTCACAAATTCCATGTTCCTCCGTGCCACTCATCATAGGCCGGCGTGCCACTAGTGGCACGCGTGCCGCAGGTTGGCCACCACTGATTTACATGAACAAACATATGCAGTGCACGATAGCATAACTTTCCAGTACAATATAGTAGCATTCCAGTTGCTGGTCATCCACTTAGAGGACATTTTCAAATATGGGAGGAATCATCGAAATGCGGACAAGGGAAGGGTTTTATGTCCAAAGCAATCGTATATATCCAAATTCGGCAATTTCTGCAATAAGCTCCATCTCAAACGCAACTTCAGAATGCAAGTCTCGTCCATGTTGGATGATCTTCATAGGACTTAGCAGGGCCGGCCTTAGGCATAGGCAAAGTAGGCAGTTGCCTAGGGCGCCGCAGTCTTTGGAGGGCGCCGCGGCACAGGCGATTTTTATTTTTTTACACTATTTTAAACTCAAGACTTTCCCTAGTGGAAGAATTTAAACTAATTATTGATTTCATTGCAGCTGCTCAGGCAGACCTAATTCATTTTTCAAGGACTCCATACATTTTATATCGACTAATAAAATTCGATTTTTAACGGCATTCCGTACTCTGTAGTCTATGTCTATATGTTTAATATTGACATAGTGACATCTTTCGACGGAATATGCCAACAATTGAAGAATTGTTTTATCATTTATAGTCGTTGTGTCCAGTGATGCCACAGCTGGGTTTTTTCCACTAGATCTGGGTTTTTTGCCTTCGTCTGGGTTTCTGGTTTTTTTTGCCAAAATCTGGGTTTATTTTGGTGAGTTGACATTTTTTATTTACAACACAGGAATATTCTGTGAAATTCAATGTAAAATGGTTTTGATACATACTTTTTCTACTAACTTTAATTTTTAATTCCCCAATCAAGATCTCACGTTGTCAATTCACAAATAATTTATAACTTGAAGAATAACTTTGCACAGAAATAAACCATTTTGACATCTCAAAATAGGTCAGGTCACTCCTCTCTCCTTGTCAAGCCGTAATTGACATCTATAACAGGCATATACACTGTAGGTCAGGTCAATCCTCTTGTGGTATAAGCTTATAGCCTAGTTGTTGCAGAGTATAATGTTCTAGGTGGTTAAAACATTGGATTGTTCATGTATTAAAAAAATTTGGCTGGAAACCTCGGAAAACTTTAAGACTTCGTAAACTTAAGCCATGTGTGCTATGTGTTTACAATTCTGGTGAGCTCGACCCGCTGTGCATGTGCACACAAATAATATCGATGAAGCTTATTGTCAGTATGGATGCCGAGTCTCTGACAACTTTAACAATTGATATTTTTAAAGTTGTAATTACATTTTATTCGACTCTTTTGACGAACATTTTGTTAACCCTCATACGAACAAGTGAAAAACCAACTTAATTTGAACAAAGGGGGTCTAAAATAGCTTATATGAGTAGTCTGGGTTTTTCTGGGTTTTTTTCGGAATGAAATTTGGGTTTATTTCGGAAACCTCAGTGGCAACACAACTTGTGTCTTATTGCTGACTGCTTAATAGGTTTGAATCTTTGGATTTTAAAAATAAAATTTGATCAAGCCCTATGATTCCATGAGGCGTCAGAAGTTAATCGGGTGCCCAGAGTCGCAAGAAAAAACAGAAGACAAAAGTTAGAATAAAAAGACAATACGGTCGGTTTCCAATTATTTAAACAAAGCTGAGATTACTTCTACTTTATCTGCCAATGCTATAGCGCCCAGTCGTCAGCTGCTAGTAGGCTAATTCAGTCTACGCGACGCTCAATTTCTATAGTGAAGATCCGGGCTGGCCTTAGGCACAGGAGAAGCAGGCAGTTGCCTGGCTTCTAGGTCGCCAAATTCTAGTGGAGGAAGGCGCCATTTCCACAAAAATGTATTTTAATAGCCTTTTTTACTTTTAGCCATTGTGCACAAAATTGAATTTTATCCAACCTTCAGTGCACTGATAAAAAAAATATACAAATTACTCAGCTGAGTGTAAAGGCTATGGCTGGTTCATCTTTGGATTCTGACATGGGCTGAACAATTGAGTTTCAGTGGGGGATCTGAGGGCACCAAGACTGCTTTGCCTGAGGTGCCCAATGTATGCTTTGCCTGGGGTGCCAAATGCATCCTTTGTCTATGGCGCCAAATGCATGCTGGGGCGCCAAAATGCATGCTTTGCCTAGGGCGCCATTTGGGCAAAGGCCGGCCCTGGGACTTAGGCAACTAGTCAACCAGCGGATGAGCTTCCTATATAATTGCATACACTGTATAATGTATATACATAATGCATGTATAAACAGACTAGTATCTTTGCTTGACTACGGACAAGTAGCACCAACTATATAGCATCCTACTCGATCACGTGGTATTAGGGCATGAAGGGCCAAAAGTTGATCATTTCACGATCAACAAAATTCGTGAACTGAATAAACTATGCATCCCATTGATTGAAGTCAGATTAATAACAAACACTGAACAAAACAATCACCTTAGAAAGCATCCTGTTTATTTTACGAGTACAAACATATAGAGATGACAACACACTGTGAAATTAGTGCAAATTTTGGAGTGAAGGATATGCTAACAAGATGAAATTCTGAACCATTTTACAGTTTGTCAATTTTCTTACCCATAACCAAGTCACGAGAGCAGAACATCACAGAACTATTTTAAATAAACTTCCAACCGAACATGAAAATTAGGTTTTTGTTAGAAAAGCAACAACATAAACACATAGAATTTACTTTAATTTTAAAAGTACTTTTAAGTCGAGCTTAGCACGAGTTCGCAATAAATGTAATTTCTATAAGCATCCTACTCGGTCACGTGGTATTAGTCGCAGTTCAGACCCATGCTTCAAGAAAATGTTACCTGAAACAGAAAAAGTCGTTTTCTAATTTATTGATGGACATGAAAACCCAATTCAAGTGCCAATGAGTGAAACTGAGCAATGAAAACTAATAGAAGACCAATTTATAAAAATCACTTTTGAAATAACTATTAAACACCCTGAATATCCATTAACACACATCATTTTAAAATGAATTCTGTTAGGCAGTTATGGATCCCAAATACCATTGAAAGCCTTGTGTACAGTAGTGTATATATACG
Organism: Lumbricus terrestris; assembly: GCA_949752735.1. Lineage (NCBI taxonomy): Eukaryota > Metazoa > Annelida > Clitellata > Crassiclitellata > Lumbricidae > Lumbricus > Lumbricus terrestris. The sequence continues at coordinate 13,619,160 of OX457046.1, forward strand.
TAATTCATTCATAACGGAGATTTCTGTAGTGCCACTTCAAGGTCACTACTCAGGTGCGCAGCGACCCAACCCGAGCTGAAAAAACTGTGACAAAATGAATCTGAGCAAACCCAAGGCATAAGACGTATACAAAGTGGAAGCCCATTCCATACCATGACGCCAACAACAGAGAAGGCACTGTGCTGTCTAAGACTAATACGTGCTGAGTGAATGAGGGCATGGGGCAAACAAAAGGGGCAGAGACCCATGGAGACCTAGTAGGACCGTAGATAACTGAAAAGGAGTGACGATGCAGGAGTCAAGCCAATCAGAGAAGTTACCAGAAAGACCAAATGAGACAGGAAGGTGCCTTGGGAGAAGTTAGTAGTGTGTATAACTGTATCATGGTTTACACCATCGAAGGTCGCACTCCAAACAAAACCGAGACAAAGTCAGAATTATTTCAAACATGCAAATTCAGATCAAGAGGAGTAAAGAGCGAACATGTAATGGAACATATACATAATGGAAATGCAACAACCAATAAAGAAGCAACATGCAGATAAACAGAAGAGTCAGGATCAGAAAGACTGAGTGGCTGAAAACCTCGGATGGAAGATGTAAATTGATAGGATGGAAAAAGAAGAATGATTTTCATTGAAGTGAATTTATAGTTTATATTTGAAGTGAATTGTACCTGCGCTCTGCGAAGGATTGATTCCAATTCCATCGTTTGTTATAATCGCACTCGTCTCAGCAGGAACTTTGAACTGAAGAACAGAAATTTATTTCTTGAATAAAATTTAATGCAACTGGTAACACAATAATAATACACAGAACAAATAAACTGCTGAAATTCCTTTAAACAATGGTTTTCAGCCTTTGTCAGAGCAAGTTACCGTAACTAATGGCAACGACACATGGCCTTAATTTCAGTTTTTTCTTTTCTAGTAATTTCTTTATTTTAATAACAAGCCATTTTTAATGACATTTTAGTGACAAGGTTCCTTGAATTCAGCCTCAATACTCTTTCTCGAAAGGAGGACGTAGAGGACTGGTGTGATGACTCACTACAAAAGCTGTTCCACCTGGCCCAGGACAGAGGCGATTGGAAGAAGAAGATGACATTGGACACCTACGAGCATACGGCTCATGGTGAATGATGATGATGACTCTTTCTCCATAACCTGCAGCTTTAAAAGAGCCATAGGGTCAAAATGTCAGTAATTGAAGCAAAAGGGAAGCGCCTAATTTTAAAAGCATATACAAGCCACTGTCTGTGGGTTTACGTTTCTTTTAAATTGACAATACCTCCAAGAAATAACGTTACCTCTTCTGCAGCAAACTTGAGTACAGCTGTAAATGGTGTCTGTTCTGGAACTTTCAGACTAAAATAGTATAAACAAAAAAAATAAACAAATTAGTAGGCTATGACATGTTTTCGTGATCAGAACACATTAAAACAATCACTCGAATATACAAAGAACCATATATCTCATTAAGGGCCAAAATGTAAGCTAATAATAAATATAATAATAATAATCACAATCTCGATAACTCAATAAACCAGTTGACATACGACAACCAAGAACACTTTACAGTTATGCCCCAAGAAATATAAACATTGTGAGTCTGTCTGATATAAAACGGCCTGTAAAAAGAGTAGAAAACTAGTGTATATATATTTATTTAAATACATAAATTATATATACATATAAATTAGGGCTGTTGATTTAGTAAAAAAAAATTGCGATTAAAATTTTTAACGCATTAATCGTACGCGTTAATTAGATCTGATTAAAATGGAATCAGAGGCAGAAAAACTAGTTTTGAACGGAAGGTTCATACTTAAAGCTACATTCTTTGGCAAATATTCAAAAAGAATTTGAGTATTATCGTAGCAATTCTTTGCTCAATTATCGCCTGCATGCGACCCAAACCATGCGTTAAACGCTAACGATGAGCCATCGACATCGGCCGCATCGCATCGTCCACTAAGGTTGTTTCCTCTTTCCTCACCCCATCAGACTACGTTGGTTGAACTCCATGATATGGCAAGACCAATGGATCCAGGTTTCAAATGATAAATGTTTACAGTAGGACAACTGAGACGAGGTTTGGCAAGAACCGCAACCTCTTGTGAAAAATTGTGACTAAGCTTAAATAATGAGGTTCAATAGTAGACCTACTACTGTTAATTAATAAGAGCATCCCTTCAACCGTCCAATGTAAATAAACTGGTCTGCCTATACAATTGGCTGAATAAATAATTGATTTTGATAGTCAGAAAACGGTTGTCTAATTTTCACATTTAGGTCTATATCATTTTAATTATAGGTGGCTCAAATGAAAAAATTGACGGATTTTGAGCAGATGACTGATTTTAACAGTGTTTCAGCTCGGTCTGTCATACAAAACTGTTCTATAAACTAAATGCAGAAATTCAATAAACCTAAGCCAAAGGTTATTGAATATGTTAGCAATAGAAAGAATGCATTCAGTCATTAAAATTTTATGCTTCAGGGGTCCTTATAAATTAGTAAGATTAATATATTTGAAGGAAATGCATTGCGATTAATTTGCAGTTAATTGCGATTAAAAAAATTAATCGCACGATTAATTTCCATTAAAAATATTAATCGAACAACAGCCCTAATATAAATATATACATATATATATATGCATTTGTATAGAAACTCCATGACACAATTTATTTTGTCCTGATCAAAGTCATGTGGCTGTGGTTTGAATATGTACGGACAAACTTACAAAATCTAGTCTTAGGAGGGAATATTCCACATAGTTCGTGCGAATCACATCAGTTGGAGACGTAAAAAACAATCTTCAGCTATCACCACTCTCTCTCCTCGATCCTTGGCATAGCCATAGGATGCGCATCCCCTTCATTCAGCCCTTGAGTCTCGTCTGATCGACAGCGGAAGTGTAGCCACCAACACGCAGGGGCCGCATTGAGCAAATTTATGCTCAGTCGTGATTGCAGTGGCAACCATGTGGGTGGATGCAGTGGCAATCACATGGGGAGCAATAAGTCTAGCATTTCGTGTGTCCTAAGCATTTGCAGTGTTTGAAATGAGTCAGCATCCTCCAAAGATCTCTTCAACATGGGAGGAGACGTAAAGATCCTTCTGTACAAGACAACTATTATAAGGTCTGAAGCATCTAAATGTAATCTGAAGGACCAATGTACAACCCCTGCACCACACTTGTGTTGACGCCAGCAACAGAAGACAACTGGTCTTCAAACTCCAATCCTTAAGACAGGTGACCACTGGCTAACCTCTTACAGATATTATAGCAAGCATAAAATTTATGAGAGTCCCATTAAATGATTAACAACTCACGCTGCATCGCTAATAATCAAATCCACTGTTTGCAATAGATGTTAGGAAAGTCTTAGGTAGTTCATAAAAGAGGTCTCCCTCATGAATAATTTTATGCAAACCATTAAAAACTTTGCAGTACTTTGGATGAAATCACACAAGACTCATGGGGTCATGACATTACAAGATATTCATATAAAGGAGAAACCACTGCATCGTCAATAAACTAATTCAGCAACCTAATACAGTATACACAGTATTAATACAGTACTAACCATCTGAAAATATGTGCAATCCTCAAAATTTTGTGATAAGCTTACAACATCTTTGCTAATAAACTTAGAAAGAGAAAAAGTCTTAAAACGAAAGCTTACACTTTGTATGGCAGCTTCGGATCTGACGCAAGAGTTATCTTAAACGAGACTTTCGACCTGTTCAATAGAAAATGCATACATTAAATAATAATCGAGTGATTAAACAGATACAGCTAATGACTTCAGTTGTCCTAACATCTGCAAAAGTGCTGACCAATTCTGACTACATTGCAGAACCATAAAAACATTTAATATAACTGTCTTCTGTATGAAACAGCATTTTAATGCATTTTTGGCAAATAAACCCAACGTCAGAAGTGCTACCAACACATATATGGGCAAACACTAGCATTATTTTGGGACATTAAAACAATATCAGACAATGACATGAACAATTTGAAATGCTAAAACAACAAATAATCAAATTTTTAATAAAACTTACTTATTTATTATCCAATAACTGTATTATTCCTTTTATCTTGCTGCCTGCTTAAAACAACATTTCTAATATTCTGTTTTCACCCTTGGAAGTTAGCTTCATCGACCCAGCAGTAAGTAGTTAATCATACTATACGCACGCAATGTACTGAATAGTAATCGAGAGAGAGAGTGAGAAGAAAAATACAACCTAAAGCCTGAGATAAGTCTTGTCCTTTGAAAGAAATCATACATAGCATTTCCAGCTTAAAACAGTCAGCCATCGTTTGTCAATATCCGTAAACTAGTGAATTGAGCGAATGACATAAAACAATTCTTTCATCAAGATTTCTTATTCTGAGAACTAGCTTGGGCTAGATGGCCAATATCCTAAATAGTACATTAAAAAATCTTGAAAAGTTATATCGGTGAATACCCGGCATAATTTTTTACCTTAGAAAACAGATCAATTGGGGATCTGGCGACAATCTGTTTTGGGATCATTAATCACTATGCCATATAATCCATATATGCAATCAATCATTTTAACGTTCAAAATTATTCTCCCGGATATAGCATTTCTTATCTGTATGCAAATACAAGTTTAGATCCATCTCATGGTGACCATGCATTCTATATAAACAACACAGCTGCCCAACAATCTCTCTCAGACCATGGTCATATTTAGGGGAGGGGTGGGGGCTTCAAGAAGTTAAACCCCAGGTAAATTTTCTAATTTTTAACTATGCAAACTGCACGACCATGTCCAATGGAAAATCCCCGAAATGGAAATCTTCAAAATGTCTGATGGCTGGGTCCCTTCTCCAGATTGATCTAAACTTTCATCTACATATATTTACCTACAAATTATATCCATCCTCACGGAATGACAGCATCAGTAGTGTTACGTTATGACGTGCTAAAATGACAGCATCATATGAGAAACTATTTTAAATGTGAACCTGATCACAGCTAGGGCAACCAACACTTGATTTTGCCATTCGGGGACGCCTGCATGCACTTGATATGCCATTACCAATTTACATTGTCCACATAATTGCATAATGCAACAAATTTGTGTCAGCCCAATATAAAGATCTACAATCTACCAAAAATAGTTGTTAATAATTGTGCAGTTAAATCGTCAAAAGGCAAGCAGCCTAAATTTAACACATTTGCCGCTGATTTGCTGTGTTAAATGACTAAATTTGGGATGTGTATACACGTCCCTCGTGGCCAACGTGTTAAGATCAGATTCAACTTCAAGAAAAGAGCTTTTATAATTTTCAGTGACCTAGGTCAAGGTCTACCACATTAACCTGACTTATGAGCCCAGAACGAGCGAATTTCATAGGTATAACCTAGGCTTATTCAATTGCATGCCATACATGCAGGTTACAGATGACATTAAATTTTATGATTTATTAAATTATTAGACCTGTCTGCGATCCAAGAGAAGAACTGATTTTACATTCATGGGCCACACTTCTGCTGAGTTTTAAATAGGTCCAGAACACTAGGCACAAAGTCGTAGAAATCAACATGTCATCTCTCGAAAATCATTAGAATGGATTGACAGTAGGCTACATGAAACACAATATGCTACTGAGTGTCATTGGATGGTAAAGTTTTCAAGACATGAACCCAGCGCTGTCCAACATTCGCTGTTCAGCCAAGAACGTCAGGCGTAATAGAGCGCAGAACGGAAAATCATTGCACAGTTTGTCGATTTTAGTGTGCAAACTAATAACATTTTGTGAATTACATATCTACCACAAATTCCAGGACAATATTAGATTAATCCGGGACACGGGACCCACAGGGCCGATTCCTGGACTGTCCCGGGGAATCCGGAACGGTTGGCAGCCCTAATCACAACACACGACCAGCTGTCGTTTCCGGAAGAGGATGTGATATGCGGACAGCAGTGAAGGGCGAAACTCAACTTCATTATAGGCGTTTGCATCCTTGAAGGTCGAGTCTCTGCCACTACAGCATTACTGACGCCAATTTATGCCTCTTTCTTCGCAACTCCTTTTGTTACTGGTTGTTCAATGCTCATTTTCTTCTTCTTCTTTTCGTTCTCTGCCCTTGGGCAGGCTCGAATGTTTGACGTCTCCATTCTTCTCTGTTCTGTGCATTTTTTCAGCTCATTTTACACGCTATTATATTCTTGCGTGAAAACGTTACAGGTTAAGGATAAAATCAATTGTGACGCAGAAGCGATATGGTATGGTGGACTACTTTTGAACGCTAAAATAATTGGCTACCTGTATTATGATTACCGACCACAAAAAAGGGTTATCCATCGTTCAGTTTCTAGCCACTATAAATCTTGCGCAGCTCCTGTTGAGTTAGATCATCAAAAGCAATGGAACTTTTCAGTTAAGAATTTCAGACATATGGGCTACTTCGAGCACACTAAATGCTTCATCAAACACGCCTACAGCAGCTGCTCTACAGCAGACACGAGACCAATATGGACGTTATTTGCAGGACTATTTTAAAACATCAAGATCATTTAAGGGCTTCTTAAAATGTCTTTAACGCATACATAGTAATACGTATAGTGAAAATACAAAAATTACAACAGAACTAACATTTTGAACGGTTTTTTTCCGAAAAAATTACCAAAGTCACCAAAGCCGTGGACGATTCAGCCAATGTTTACAGCACGACCAAAGAGAACATATTGCATAGATTCAGTCAATTAAATCTTATCATTGACGTCACTGATTCAAAACAGATTTCCCAGAGATGTGATGCTCTCAATAAAGCCAGAGCTAGGCATAAATTTTTCCGGTATAAAGACTGTAAAATAATACATCAAATTACTCCCCCCCATTTAAACTTTTCAAGTTAATTACTCCCGGTAATCTAAAATCGATTTAAGATTGCCCCGAGGGTAACATGAAATCGATTTCAGATTAATTCCCACTGCACTTTCGCATTAATTTATAGGCCTATAACCTAGCTATAGGCCTTACGGGTGATAGCCTATACACAGAGTGAAACCGAGAAATTTGCATTTAGAAACCTCCATGAAAAATAGGCCTACACAATTCCACATGCTCTTAATTTCCTGTTCGAATCGGCATTTTGCAAGCCTAACCGTAGGCCTAATTAATAAATTTAAGCCAGTGGTCCCCCAACCTTTTTTGACTTTAGGGCCACTTTTCTAAGTTGGAGGACCCATGCAAGGCCATTCTTTTTAGTTGAAGGACATTAAGAGGCCACCATGCAGTCTTAAATTTAATATATTTAGAGCAAATAAAATTGATTTAGGCCTACATGAAAACTAAACATCCAAAATATCGATGAAAATATATATAATAATAATAATAATAATAATAATAGTAGTAGTAATAATAATAATAATAATAATAATAATAATAATAATAATAATAATAATAATAATAATATCTTTTCTTTAATTAAACGCCTGCAAGACGCACTGCGCTTTACATTTACAGGTTATGCGGTAATCTTAATTAAACTTAACTACCAATTAACTGAACAGACAGCTTTGTAATTAATTATGTTAAGGTTTAACCGTAGGCCTAACTAATAAATTTAAGCCAGTGGTCCCCCAACCTTTTTTGACTTTAGGGCCACTTTTCTAAGTTGGAGGACCCAAGGCCATTTTTTAGTTGAAGGACATTAAGAGCCACAAGTCTAAAATTTAATATAGGGCCTACCGACCATACACTGATACGAGTCCAGGGCTTCACTTCCCTGTAAAACTCATACAGATTTTAGAATCTATTTTTACCCCAACCAATCAACTTACGCTGTCTCACCAATGTCACCATCCCTTTCTTAAAGTGTCAACAACTCAACAGTGCGGAAGGTAAAACGATTTTGGACGAATTGCGAACTTACGTAGGCTACTCTTAAATGAACCTTTCTTTGCTCTGCAACGCCCCAGTATAATTGGGTCAGATGTCATTGGTTCAGCTAATAATAGATTTCAATGAGTTTACGGTAAGTCAGGGCTTCGGACTCGTATCAGTGTATGGTCTACGAATTCGCGTACCGCGGTACCGGTAGGCCCTATTTAAAGCATATAAAATTGATTTAAGCCTACATGAAAACTAAACATCCAAAATATCGATGAGAATATATTATGTTAAGGTCTATAGGCCTATTAGTAGGCCTATGCTAGGCATTAGGACTATGATCGAGCTTATTCCAAAAACAGAAAAAGGAATATGTTTTATATGGTAGCACGACATTTAGGCTAATCCCGCGACACTTAGCCTAATAACGTGACAGTTAATACCGGACACTTATAGTCCCGGCGACATTTAATCCCGCGTCAGTTAGGCCTATTCCCGCGACAGTTAATCCCGCGATATTTAATCCTGGCGACACTTAATCCCGCGACATATGATACCGCGACACTTATACATGTACACACGTGAGTACGAAACTACGAATATTTGTACGACTATTGTTGTTCACATAGCCAATTATGGGTAGGGGAAGTAGGGGCGAGATGGACCCTTGGGCATGATGGATCCCGTCAATATAAGGTATATATGATGTCGCCACCTATCGAATGAACTTTAATTATTGTGATACTGTTGGTGCTTTGGTGATTTGACCAAAATAAGCGACCGAAACGACATTTTTTCGTTTTTTATGACGAAAAGTTGATTTTCGACCTGTTCGATCTTATTCTCAAGAAACAGTTATTTGCTAAGTATTTTGGGACTCGTCAACAACTTGCAAAAATTGACATGAAGGCCTTAGCATTAGAGTTTCCTCTGATTACTTTCTCACCTTTTGTGCGGGACCTTGGTGTTATTTTAGACCAAGAGCTAACTTTCACTCGGCATATAAACCTACTATGTCGAAGCTGTTACTACCAGTTACGTCAGCTTAAGGTGGTCTCCCGTTCTCTGTCTTTTAGTGCCGCCTCTACTCTTGTTCACTCTTTCGTAGTTTCCCGCCTTGACTACTGCAGCACCCTCTATCATGGACTTCCGGCTGACCGGATTGGCTGCCTTGAACGGGTCCTCCGCTCTGCGGCGCGACTTGTTGGCCATATCCCAAAATATGGCCATGTCTCATCCTATATGCGGGATACCTTACACTGGCTCCCTTCTCCTCAGCGGATTGCATACAGGGTCTGTGCGCTGGTTAGGCGGTGCATTGAAGGACTAGCTCCACCCTACCTTCGAGAATTCTGTTGTTCCACCTTGGGAGTTCAGCGTCGATCGACCCTTCGATCGGCGAACCACGCTGAGCTTCTGGTTCCCCGCTCACGGACTGCTATCCGACAGCGTTGTTCATTCTCTGTTGCAGGTCCTACAGCTTGGAATGGTCTCCCTGTTACACTGCGCTTAATTCCCAGGGGTCACTCCGCTCTGTTCCTTAAGAACCTAAAAACTGTTTTATTTAGCCGTGGCTGGGCCGGGAGCGCTTCTGAGTAGCCTACCTTGAAGAGGCGCTATATAAATTTCTGAAATAAATAAATAAATAAATTCAATTGCACATTGTCACAGGCTTTTGATGCAAGTATATTTGGTTAAACACCCTTTTCTGCCGCATTAACGACTTCAGTTTTGGCAGGATACCCAGTTGATTAAATTTTTAATTGGTGAAAAGTTTATACCTTACGCATGGGGGTGAGTTGGATCAGTCACCGACGGGGCAAGACGGACCTTGTGATCCATCTTGCCCCGTTTGTGTGAATTTTTCCTGTGGTTCGGATTTTTTCATTCGATTTCACATGTTAATTAATTATTATGTTATCTATATCTATAAGGAAGGATGTGACTATGTTTGTATGTATGTATGTGACTTTGTCCAGAATGCACGCTCACAGTTTTTGAACTTTTCACTCCAAACCTTCACTACTGCGTAGGTCTCGGCACGAGACGCAAAGGCGAGGGGTTGGCGATTCTCTACCACCATGGAGGCCAGGGTGGGGGCGAAACCCCCAATTTTTTTCTAAAAAAACGCAGCTATTGATTTGAATTTTTTTCCTAGATAGAGGTCCATCAGAACCCCCCGGATCAGTGGTTGGCAAATCTCCACCACCAGGGGGGCCAGGGTGCGGGGGGTCAAAAACACTAATTTTCGCTAACAATTTTCATTCGCTTGCCACGTATAAAAGCCGTCATTTTCGCCGTTTTAGAGGTGTCTAAAGTGGAGTGGAGGGGTGGGATGGAGGTGAGGGATGGAGGTGAAGGTGGTGGGGTGGGGTGGCGTAGGGGTCGAGGGGTGGGGTTGGGGATGGGTGGGGGCTGGGGTGGGGTGGAGTGAGGGAGTGGGGTTGAGGTGGGGTGGAGGGGTGGGGTGGAGGGGGATAGAGTGGGAGGTAGAGTGGGGTGGAGTGGGGGTGGTGGGGGTGGGAGGGGGTTGGGGGTGGAGGGGTGGGGCGGGGTGGGGTGGAATTTTTTGTCAAACCCAAATTTCTCCGGTGGCGTACTGGTATAGAGGTCGTAGTGTGGTGGGGTGTTGTGTGGTGGGGTTGTGGCCGGAGCGGATCGAATCCTAAATTTCCCGGGCAACGCCGGGTACCCCAGCTAGTTATTACTATAAAAGTAATTGTTCGATACAATAATAATGACAATTAACGCGAAAGACATGATTGCATTGGTCTATCTTGTTCCAACATGGGGGCAAGATGGACCACTAAAATCGCCTAAAATCGAAAAAATCTAGTCCAATGTAACTTCTGCGTTATTCTCACTGTTTTACACTATAGAATATAGACGATCACATTAATTTTATGCATAAAATAGTATTCTGCATGTGATCAGAACATGCTATGATGAAAGACTAATGCGTGGGGCATGATTTATTAGATTGGTCCATCTTGCCCCATAGTGGGGGCAAGACGGACCATTACGACAAAGTTTTTAAATTTTAAAAATCTTATTATCAAAAAGGGATGCAATTAAATTTGTGTTGCCCTTAGCTATGGTACTGTATAAGCTACGAGTAGCAAAAATCTGTGCCCTTGAAGCACGTTTATGGTTTCTCAAACCCACAAATCCGTTACGGTGTCCGTCTCGCCCCTACTTCCCCTAGCTAGTGGACTATTGTTGTCCACATAGACAATTTAGGTAGGTCTACCTCTCTGTTCATGTTTTCTGTTGTACATCTGTACATAAAACGATCATTATAAGGGATTTTAAACATGATTTGCGAAGTTCAGTTTAGGATAGGGGAGTGACATGGAGGCGAATTTCGGCAGAAGTAGCAAATGCAAACAAACTGCAATAGGCCTAGGGCCTACATGTAAATTACGAATAGGCCTACATTAAACATCGCGACAATGCCATCGGAGCTCTGTTTTTATCAAAAACAGTTAATATTGCTGTGAATATTTTTAAAATTGAATTTTATTGCTTTTATAATATTTGACTGCAAATGCTGAACTCTTTTGAACAATTAGCGAATATTGCTGTGAATATTACTTTCATGGAATTTAACTTTTTTAAAATGCTATTTCACTTTCCCGGTATTAGGTGTCGTGCGATTAAATGTCGCCGGGATTAACTGTCGCGGGATTAATTGGTCGCGGGATTAAGTGTCGCTGGAATTAAATGTCGCCGGGATTAACTGTCGCGGGATCAATTGGTCGCGGGATTAAGTGTCGCGGAATTAACTGTCCGGTAGCCTACTAACTGTCGCGGTATTAAGTGTCGCGGGATTAAGTGTCATGGAACCGTTTTATATTATAGAGTCCAAAGTTCCTCACAGTAGGCCTACCGGTAACTGTTGTCGTTCAGTTTAAATGAACAGGCCTAATTTTAGAAGTCAACGACATTTTGAAAGTCTATAACTTAAGTAGCAAACAACATGATAATTAAGTGACACTAACAAGTTAATTTTAGCATTAGAAATGCATAACTGAATGACAATACAGTTCGACGGAATGACAATCAGGCCTACAAGTTAGACAATAGTTTATGCTACATCTGAATGACAGTAGCGAGTCTTTCCGTATTATAGAAATAAGCTTCAAAGAATTTTAACTGGAACGAGTTTGCTAAATCGGTTCGTAAATTTACCAATTAACAACGCGTGGAAAATTAAAAGCGCGGCGGCTTCCCTTGGAATTCTAAAAGAACTCTAGGAATCACTGTTAGAAGCAAATCATGTAACAATTTGCTAACAGGCGTTTCTAGACTAATTTGATCCTGCTGAAAACGAAAATCGCGGTTAGCAGGCTGGGTTTTTGGCGTTTCCATGGGAAAAACTTTAAAAAAACTTTTTCATGGGCCAATATGGGGGGGAGTTTAACCCAGAAACCCCCTTTGTCTACGCCACTGAGCGGTAAACCAGGGACAAAAGTAAATGGAATGAAGCCCCGAACAGAAGATAGCCAGAAGTAGCTAAACCCATAACAAAAATGCACAGAAACAGAAACATTATTGATCTACATGTACATGTAGGTGAGGCTGCCGTTCTTCTAGCCAGCGGTTCCCAACCCGTGGTCCGCGGGCCAAAAGTGGCCCGCCATGCCTAAAAAAGTGGCCCTCATCTCTCAAAGAATTAACAAAAATATATGAAGATAATAGAAAATTTGGATAGGATAGGCCTATAGAGCACATAAGTATTTTCTATTAAAAATTATTTTATTTTGACGTCTATATATAACATTAAAATTCTATTTTGAATCAATTATAATTTATAACAATTTTATGTTGTTTTAGCTAATTAACTTTTAGCCTTGTGGCACCTAATGTCCTTCAACTAAGAAAAAGTGGCCCTCGCGTCCTCCAACGTAGAAAAAGTGGCCCCACAGTCAAAAAAGGTTGGGAACCACTGGTCTAGACCTATCTCTTTAGTTCGTGTTTTTTCCTAATGCTTTTCTTATCATTCATTCTGTTCTTCGTACGTGTTCTTCGTTTCAATCGTTTGTCTTTATCTTGTTGTTTTCCCTCGCGCTGTTGCTCCTTTTTTCTGGGACTTTTACTCTTCTTGCTTTTAGTCTATATTCTTGTTTTATATTCTTTCTTCAATGCCTATTCATGACTGCGCATTTTTGCTGACGTCATAATTGTTAATCTTGCTGCAAGGGTTCGAGTTGACGATGGAGCCAGAAATAATTGTTAAGAAAAAAGTTTTAAAGGAGAAGAAACTTTACAGGGATCCTAGAATTGTAAGTATGGCAAATCAATAAAAGTCTCTCGCCTACTGTAGGCCTAAGTAGAAAGTACCGGTAGACAACAATAGGTTTTACAGATGTTGCCTATTTAGCAGTAGGCGTAAGTTAGTAGGCCTACGTACGTGTTAGTCAAAGGAAGTCGAAAACGGTTCATCTACGGCGTCTACGAAAAAGAAAAGAAAAGAAAAGAAGAAGAAGAAGTAGAAGAAGAGGAGGAAGAAGAAGAAGAGGAGGAAGAATGTGAGGAGGAAGAGGAGAAGTAGGAGGAGGAAGAGAAAGGGGAATAGGGAAAGGAAGAGGACACGGAACAGGAACAGGAAGAAGAAGAGGAAGAAGAAGAAGAAGAAGAAGAAGAAGAAGAAGAAGAAAGAGGGAGAGGGAGAGGTAGAGGAAGAGGAGGAAGAGTATGAGGAGAAAGAAGAAGAGGAAGAGAACGGGGAATAGGGAAAGGAAGAGGACACGGAACAGGAACAGGAACAGGAAGAAGAAGAGGAAGAAGAAGAAGAAGAAGAGAGAAAGGAAAATGAACACCAAGAAGAGACGGAGGAAGAATCATAAGAAGAGGACTAGAGGAGAAGGAGGAAGAAGAGCTATTTAATCCGCTGTGCGGACAGAATAGTTGAATGCATTCACTACACTATAGCTACCCATCGAACAGCAAATCCATTTAAAAAAATAAATGAGCAGCTTTAGTCTGTCAACCAATTCCAAGATTCTAATAATTCATTATCACAGGATTATGCAATTATACATAAAAATTATGTTGGCTGCATGTTCGAACACATGCACCTAAGTTTAACCTGCATGTAGGCCTACACAGTAAAATCCAATTCTGGCCAATTTTATCCACATAGGGCCTAGCAGTAACCTCTCCAGGTATTAAAGTAACTTTGATGGTTGGCTTTTTGTGTTGTGTTGTAACTTTTGTACAATCTCTGTCTTCGCTATTATAACCTTCTTTACCATTGTGTCTATCGCGGAGTTTGTATTTTGAACGCTTTGACGCGAGGCACAGTCATGCCAAGTCGGTTACCGCTCATAAATGGTTCTTCGGTCGGATAGCTGTCGATGTTTTCGACAGACAATGCTGAGGCGCGCATGTTTGTGGCCGTGTGTCAATTTATGATTATATGTTAGAACGTTTGACATTTCCTTGTTCAAGTTGACACGTGTTTCATCTTACAATCCAAGTTTCTTTCATAACTATTATGATTATGCTCATCGTGCATTCTTGCGCTTGACGCTTTAGTATAAGTTGCGATTTGCTTAATTTCTCGAATTTGAGAGATCAGAGCATTGTGTGCTTTGTCTGTTGATCAGAATCGTGCTAAGCCAAGTACGAAGTACGAGCCACCGGTGAGCGGTCGTGAGGCGTGGTGGAGATGCTTCCTTAACGTAAGCTCAACTAAGATTTGCATTCCAACAAAAGTTATACCACTTTTAGTGAGGCCACCCACCATTTTTTGACGATTCTAAAACTAAACGCAACGGTAGGCGGCCTCACTAAAAGTGGTATAACTTTTGGTGGGTCTGAAATATTTTGATGAAATCTGGCTATCATTTGTAAATATGAATTGTCTTTAATCCTGTAAAATTTCATTTCGATATTCTTACTTCTGACCAAGATATTAGCAAATAACTAATTTTTGTTGCGTTTCGTTTTTGAATCGTCAAAAAACGAGGGGTGACCTCGCTAAAAGTGACATAACTTTTGTTCTGTTTGAAATATTTTGTTTAAATTTGACCATTGTACGTAAATATGAATTGCCTTTAAGACTGTAAAGTTTCATTTAAAAATTCTTATGTTTGGCCAAGATATGGGCTAAAAACAGTAGGGGGTTACTTTTTTATGGCCCACCCTGTATGTGTGTATGCATGCATGTATGTATGTGTGTATGTATGTATGTATGTATGTATATATGTATGTATGTATGTAGGTATGCATGTATGGTATGTATATATGTATGAGCACCTGTCATAGCGCCCCTTAACGATTTATAGTCAAGGCATTCCCGACTACAGTGCGGACAGTGAATCGGAGCTTCACACCGAGGCGCATGAGCAGTTGCGATTGAAGGACTTTACAAGCGTGTTAGACCTAAATGTTTGAAATTAATAAATATAAATTATAGGCCGTTAATTATTTTAGCAGGTTAGTCGAAACAATATGCCTTCTGCAATCGAATATTTTATACACTGAAGGTCGAACTGTGCAATAAATAAATTTCTACTGCACTCAATTGCTTAAGACCGTGGTATGATGCGACCGGTATCCCTACAAATCGTATGGTATAGGCCTACCCAGTATACTTACGACAACGTAGGAAACCGATTTGTGCTTTAGATCTACGTTCGGTGTTTACTGTGTGCGTGTGCGTGTGTGTGTGTATGTGTGTGTGTGTGTGTGTGTGTGCTGCGGTGCAGGAGGTTCCCGGTCCAGGCACGTACGAGACCCAGGGCTTCGTCGAAGAACTGGCCAAAAAGATTGCAACGTATCTATCGAAGACTCAAGGTCGACGACGTCATCTGGTCTTCCGCGATGGCCATTGGTTGCTGCCAGGAGCCTATGGCTACGAAGACGCCACAAAATGGTATATGTTACCTACATCTACGATGACAACCAACCATAGCCACATAATTATGTTATAGAGCGTTCATAATGTTCTGAAAGACAGTCTATAGTATCATCTGTGTTGTAGCCTATATAGTGTTCGTTAATTTGTCTTGACGGCCAGGTCTAAGACATGTCTCGTCTCTGCAGCTGTTCGTCTTCAAAGTTTGTTACACAAACAGATCTTGCGTCATAACAAACACCGTTCACTACTAATAAGCTCATCATAATCATCACACGATTCTCGAACCGATTGGCTCTTAAGTTTTTTTCCGAAACAAATCTTAGACTCAGGCTTTCTAACATTCATGATTATTCCTCATGATATATCCTGATTATTATATTCCAAGTCCTTCCACGGACTTTATTTTATCTTCATGATCTCATAATTATGCCTGCCGACTTCTGCATCCTCTCTTCTCTGGCCCAGTTAGCTACATCGGTAAGATCGGTCTGTACGCGACTCTGCGAAAGAGAGCGTGCGAGCCGCGGTTCGAATCCCGAAGGTGGTTATTTAAGAGATTCAAAATCTCGGGCTAGCACGGTCCGTGCACTGGGACCAAAATGGGGTGGCGTCTATTCAAACGGACGATCGGTGGTGAAGGATCTCACCCGATCAAATTCATTGAAACATGAACCAGAGACCTTTCATCGAGGCCATTTGCTGCCGCTATATAAAATCCGAGTACATTCGTGACAGACATGATCTGCTTGTTCCACCGGCAAGGACTGCTCTGGTCAAAACTTGACCTTTTGCGCAATGACTGCTCTGGTCAAAACTTGACCTTTTGCCTTAATCAGAATTGGTCAATGGTCATGCATGCGCTCATGCACTTTAGAATCGACTCTCTCCATTGACACGCTCTGTTGTCGCTGTCTCAAAACTTCTGTCTTTTCTCTGGGTCTTTCGCACATGGAGTTCCTCTGATTGGTGTGCAATGTGGGAGGCGCTTTAAAAATTTACAGATACAATACAATACAAACCAATAATTTCTGCATGTTGGAAAAATGATAGATTTTTCTGATCGCGTAACAAGAGACTTTTCTTGTAGTTTAGAGAAATCGAGAAATACTTACTCGTTTCGAAATACGGATCGAAACGCAAGAGACATCTTGAACTTTGGAATCAGAGATAAAGTACGTAGTCTTTACTGTTTCAGCAGATGTCTTGCATAATGTCCATACCAGTAGCCATTAGGTTATCTAATCATATCTATGCACATTATAGCCGTGTGCTCTTTCACAGACGTTGCATGTCTTAAATTGCATATACGTGACAACACAACCAATTTTAGAAAAGATATGAAAGTTACTCGCTTGATTAGAAACTTATGAGCGAAATATCATTAGCATTTGCTGATAAACAAGTGGTTAAAACCATTTACATCTGGCAAACAAAGAAAGTAGGCTAGATTACTAAATCCCCTTCACCTAGTAGGCCTAATAATTAATTTTCAATTAATTTTCACGTTCTATCTTTTATATTATCCTTTCACCTAGTAGGCCTATAATTAGTTTTCAATTAATTTTCACGTTCTACCTTTTATAATATTATCTTTTTACTCCTCTATGGTAAACTATAATGTTTTTCACAGTCTGCACATGCCGTCGATTTATTCAACAGAATCAACCATAAATCGGTTTACTTCATAGCTCTCCTTTCACATCCTCTCACGTCCAATCAATAATTAAATAATTGTGAATGTCAATTGTCTATGCTGTGTTCTGCTAATATGTGACCTCAAACTCTCCAGTAAGAGTCGAAGCTTAAGTTGGTAGGCTTACTCTTTGGTCCACACTATAATACCAAAACAATATTTAAATTGCTGCCAAACAATTTAGATATTACAATGTTATCATAGCATAAATTTTATAATTTTTTTATGACCTCGCACTCATTTGTGGGTAGACCCGCAGCTGGTGCTAAAAACAAATCTACATTTTACTTTTTACAGCTTACTATGTCATTCATAACTCGGCTAAGTCGAGTCGGTGGCAAAATTGTCGACTCGATGGACTTGCGAGTTTGACAATTTGTCGTTGTTTCCTCGTCTCAGCTCTGAAATACTTTACAATTTTCGTGGATGCGTAACAAAATGACGTAGGCTATACACGATATTATAATGAAATGATCCAGTATAGATGACACACCAACCACGTGCAAATAATGAACCTATTGGCATCTGGTGTATTAGAGGAACTGTGGAGATTATAGACTAAATTATGGAGAACATTCAACCTATGTTGCCTCGCGGATGCTTATTTCCAAAATGTCGTAAAATGAAATAGAATTAGTGCCGTGTGGTTTCGTGGAATAATAGAATGATAATTTACTTTAATCTGATTTTAAATGTTGTCTTTCCAAGGACATTACTTTGGGTCCGGGAACCTACTGCTCGGAGAAGTACGACTCCATCGTCGTCCCTAAGATGCCCGTAGCGTAAGTAGACTCTGCAGTAATTGTAGGTCGTCTTCGTGAATAGTAATCAATCAGACTAGATTAGCTTCGTTATTGGCCTTCATGTAAGATTGTTTTTCTGGCATGTAGAATTATAGCTATTGGATATATAATGGATTACTGTTGTAACAATTGTTAGTTTACGCAATTTATACTCTTCGTGTTATAAAATAACTTTTCATCCGCACGAAAAGTGTAAACGATTTTCTGCCTGTTTTATCGCCTCATAAAAGCCGCCAGTGTTTTGCTGATCAGTTTGACAACATAGACTTCAAACAGTTGATCTCTGCAATTGTTCATTAAATATTGTAGACACTATGGAATGAAGTCACAGACCGATCGATTCAAAGCCATAACCAAGGTATAACGTTTATTTATGCTATCAATTCTTCTTCCCTTCCTTTCCCTTGCTTTTCCCTCTCCCCTCCACTCTACAGAGTCCTTAGTTCAAAACCAGCCCTGTTGGGTTCCTGCTGGCCCGATGATTGTCCACAAAGGAAACTAATCAAAGGTCATCGACCGACTGGTAATGCCATAGATGTAGGTCTACGTTTTTATGCAGCCTTAGATGTAAGCCTGTAGGCTTTTATGCAGCCTTACATGTAAATGCTCAAGCTTTTATGCAGCCTTAGATGTAAGCCTAGGCTTTTATGCAGCCTTAGATGTAAGCCTTTTAATTTTATGCAGCCTTAGATGTAAACCTAGGCTTTTATGCAGCCTTAGATGTAAGCCTAGGTTTCTATGCAGCCTTAAGTACACTTATTACGCTTATTGCTGCATATTTGTACATCCTTGATATAGCATGGTTAAAGTACACCACTGATTCTGCTCTGATGGTTATCTTTCTAATGCAAGCAAAGGTGTGCGTTTCGATGCACTTTTAGTATGTTTGCTGTACTTAGTAGAATGCAACAGAGCGTATTATAAATGCAATGGAAAACTGCAATCTTGAGAAGACACGATGGGCTCGAGCTGAAGTCATGAATCGCGACACCTGCAAATCTCCACGGCCAGACAAGTTTGCTTCGACTGCCGACCAGGGATTGCCATGAGACTGGAGCAAGAACGTCTCGATGTATATTTAATTTCATTATGCGCATAGTAAGATTAATTAATCGTGATACAAGCAATGAGTGGACAAGCGTTGAAGCAGCAGCATCAGACTTCAAAGAACGAGAGACCGACCACCTGCCGACATTGGTCGGTGCATCTCGTGATAGCAGTGCCATGGCTGCAAGGCAAGCGAATGTGTCTCGCGTAGAGGTAAACATGGATTGATTAAGCGTGACACGAAGATCATCATCGACTGAAGATGATGATGTGAGGAACTGTGGCTCTTCCGAAAGAAAAGCATCCAGTTCGATATTGGAATGGATCAATATAATGCCAATGTAATTGTGCGATGTATTTCAATGTATAATTATATGCAAATATTATTTTGACCTGACGGCTACGACTCGGAGTGCTGCACAATAATTTAGGACGGACTTGAGATGGAGCATATGCAAACGGAAACATGGAAGGTAGGCCTACATTGCAGTAATCCATGCATTCACATAGAACCCAGGTCAGACCAATGTACCATTCAGACTGAAAGGACTTCTCCATTACGTTAATTGACATGCGATTGATTGACGCTGCATTTATATGATTGTATTCATAGAAACAAGGTCCTGACGTAGTTGCTTATGATTCAAAGACTCAGCTGGCAGACCATCCGTCCTATAGCTCGTGCTTCTCTTCAAAAACGCCGAGATTCCGTTCTTGTCATACGGTAAGCGACATTCAGTGGGAAGTTAAAGTGACATCGTGACATATAATGACATCTCATTGTGGCTTATGATCACATCTCACTGAAGAATGTGTAAGTCTATCAGAACTTGAGAGTAAACAGTTTTCTGGTTTATTTTCTCAAGCCTTGCTTGACGTCCACTCCTGATTTTGCTAACTTTTCCGATGAAGCATCAACATGTAGCATATTGGAATAAAAAAGCAATAAGCTTCTAGTTGAATGCATCTGTACGTATACAGGTCATGTCGGATGACGATTGTGTTAGCTGCCTGGGTTGCAAGTGGAACGCCCCGCATTTAGAGGTTCACAAGCACCACCGCGTACAAGTGTAGATACTAGATAGGTAAGAATGGAGCCTCAGTTAAAATGGAGCTTCAGTTAAAAATAGGTCTGATGTTAATATTGGTGTCATTTTTATATTGGTAATAATTATTGTGGTGCTGTCGACCTACTGCTGGTAATATTATTAATATTGTTTCATTATTACGTTACCTAAGTTTTAATGTGTTGAAATGAAATGTGAATAGATTATTTAATGATAATAGTTATTAGTTTTCATTGGCGCTTGTTACACATCGCTTGCTTTTAACTTGTGACTGCGAAACTTGCTTTATGCAATCGACAATTCCATTAAAATTAGAAATTAGAAGTTGAACAAAAAGTGACATCCTGCTTTATCCATTTGTTCAACCATTATTCCAACTGTCCATTTTAGTGTCATTTATGGCGGATCATGTATAGAGTAAGATGAGTATGGTGGACGGATGAATGATCTCTTTGCCCATTTAGTCCATACATGTTTTACTCTTCAATTTACTGTTTGATGCTGATTGTAGAAAGTACCCGGACCGGGAGCTTACGCGCATTCGTTTGAACCAATTCACTCGTGGAACTCCCGCTACTGTGATTACTATGTCTAAAAAGACTGAACCGGACTGAAGTCTCTCCGTTCCTTGTTGTTCTGTCGAACATTTCACACACTGTGGGAACATTTCTGTTTTTCGGAAACTTTTTCTGTCAATGTGACAATTCGAAAGCAACAGAACTCATAGTTTCATGTTTAATATTTGTTATGGCAGTGCTTACTGCGTAAACATGAATTACACAGTTTTTCAGCAAAGCAGGTGTACGAAACATGTAGGCCTAGATTTATTTATTTATTTATTTACTGGTAATCTGATATAGCGCTACTTCAAGGTTTTTATCTAATCAGGAGCGCTCCCAGTTCAACCCCGGTCGAATAAGACAGTCTTAAGAAGAGAAAGAAATGAAGGAGAAAGTCCAATAAGGTCCAATAGGTATTTGACGAAGGATAACAGGGAACTCATTTCAGGTCGCAGGGCCAGCCACGGAGAAAGCACGGTGCTGCCTGATTGCAGTCCGTGAGTGGGAAACAATAAGTTCCGCTTGTGCAGCTGAGCGGAGGGAGCAGCGGCGCT
>OX457046.1:13645640-13725640 GCA_949752735.1 Lumbricus terrestris
TCTGAGGAAAGGATCAGAGGTCGGCTGTGTGATGGTTGGATCAAAGATACACGCTGTACACGAGGCAGCGAAGGGAGGTCACATCTCGGTGCTACAGGTTGGTCAAAGAAAAACGCACACACAGCTTCGAACTATAATTTCTGCCTTTGCTTGTCCAGTCTTACCTGGCTATGTGAATCCATTGGTTTCAAGGGTAGGCCTATACTTATTATGGGCATTCCATGCAAGAGGTTCCCGTACTCGTCCCAACTTCTTTAGAGTGGAGTATCGTAATTCACTCTTTTTACCCTCAATTGATAATGACACCCGTATTCAACCGGATGGAACTGTGCTTCTATGAGTTTTGCTTATCTGCCTATCTCTGCATATTATGTAGACACGAAGGTAGGTAGACTGGTAGTGGTAGACAGACAAGTAGATGGCACAAAGAAAGACAGTAAGACAGATGGATATAACTAATGCAGCCCTCTCCTATAAATGCATGAATGCATTAGTGTATAATATGTATATACACATAATTATATGGTTTTATACATATACATTGTACATATAGCCGCAGGGGGGGGATCGGCAGTCGGAGTGAACAGAATTACAGGCAATCAGATCATTTGCCGGTCATTTGCGTAATTGAAAGTCAAAAGCCGGTCGCTCTGTCGCTCCACAGAGCGGTACAATGTAGGTCCATTCGCAGGACAAGAAGCAATCGTCTAAAACGCTTTCGGATAAATCTGCTTTAAAAACGGGAGATTTAAGCAGTGCTTAAATTGTAGTAAAAGAAGTGCCTGGACGCTCTTTATCTTTCCTTGCTGTGCGGACCAAATGAATATTCTATCTGTAAATGCCTAGGATATAGACAATGAAGACAGAACGGTGTTCAGATTTTAAAATAAGCGCATGGACGCCGTCCATGACCGTCCAGGCGCACTTTAAGCCCTGGAGTTAAGTATTGATGATAAGCTTGCAATTTAGGAGGTGGGCTCATCAGCTTTTCTTCAGTCTTTGAGTAAAGATTTCATAGTAGATGCAGATCTGAGAAAGTCAGCAAATCCCACGTTCAATTCAATTAAGAAATATCCATTGGCTGACTCAACCTTGTATCACATGGCGGTTGGAAAATATGAGCAAGCAGCTGCTGTGTGCTTAATATAGCTGTCCCAACTCGTATAAAATGAGTAGGCTAATTGATTTACCTATATATTTTTGTCGAGGTTTCAACAAATGCTGTATAACTGCTGAACAAATAAAGTAACAATGTGGCTGTGTTTCATTAATATACGACAGTTCAAATTAGTCGACGTTCATTTGGTCTGACCGTCCGTGTGTGGCCTACATACCGTCAGCTTCTTCATTGAAATCCAATCTAAGGGGAGGGGAAATTCCACTGTGGAAAGTTGTGTAGCCGATAAACGCTTAAAAACTTAAGCAAAACATGGATCACTTTAAGTCTCTTCTCGTTCAATAGTGCGACTCATGGATATATATATATATTTGTATGTCTTAAAAGGGATAAATTCATTTGGCTGGGTGGCCGTCGGCAACTTGAGAATATCGATCTGCCTCTGCTAGCTCAAATCTTCCCTGACATTAGTTTCTCTTCCACGGTTCGTGACCTGGGTGTTACTCTCGACTGTGAACTCAGTCTCAGCCAGCATGTCAACCTTGTTGCTCGAAGCTGTTACTACCAGCTTCGTCAACTTCGAGTGATTGCACGCTCTCTCTCTCTTATGATGCGCTAGTTGTGCTTGTTCATGCCTTCATAACCAGTCGAATCGACCACTGTTGCTCAATCCTTGTTGGCCTCCCCCTTGGGGTTCTGGGACGGTTAGATCGGGTTCTGCGCTCTGCTGCTCGGCTCATTGGACGAATCCCTAAATTTTCCTCTGTTTCTACCTACATGCGTGATGTGCTGCATTGGTTGCCAATAGCCCAGCGCATCCATTATCGAATTGCTGCCCTGGTTTCTCGTTGTATCCTTGGTTGTGCTCCATTGTACCTGCGCGTTCTTTGTCGCCCAGTCTCTGACATTGAAGCGCGTCGGGCCCTTCGCTCTGCTGCGAAGGGACAACTGCTTGTTCCACGGGCTCGCTTGGCTACCAGACAGCTCCGAGCCTTCTCGGTTGTGGGGCCGTCAATCTGGAATGACCTCCCTAACCTCCATCTCCTCCACCTGACCAGTCAATCCTTATTCCTTAAGTCCCTTAAATCTTTTTTCTTTTGCCGTGGCTGAGCTGGGAGCGCCTCTGAGTAGTTTCTTGAAGGGGCGCTATGTAAATGGTAATAATGAATGAATGAATGAAATATTCTATCTGTAAATGCCTAGGATAGACAATGAGACAGGCATAGTAGGTCTGTTAGTAAGTCTGAATATGGTCACCATAGAGAAAGGAAGGAACGGTTAAATTTTGATTTCGTTCGAGGACAGATGTTGTCTGGCTCTGGAGCAGAGTTTGATGTTCTCGATGACCACAAGAATTCTCCTTTGCACCTCGCGGCCAAAGAAAGACACGCAATGTGCTGCAAATTTCTTGTTCAAAGAGGTGAGTTATGAATAATATGAATACAAATGAAGCAAGGCACTTCGAGGCATTGCAGGAACTGTTTGGAAGTGCGGTTCAAGGGTTTAAAAGTCAATCGACTGAGGCTATACTTCTTCCAATCTGACTTTCTCCGACTCACATTCTTGCATTTTTGGGTCCTACTGTTATTGTCACTCATCAACTGCTTGCATTATAGTTCAAAGAAGTATTACCAGTAGCGCTAGGAAAATTACAGTCGAAACGACACGCGTATGCAAGACGATAAGAATAAGGCGCCATAACAACTTTTTAATCCTACCACTTCTCATCTTTCTGAACAGTGACTTTGAAAGTATTCGCACTTAACAATTTACTCTCTAACTTTTCATTCTTTGAAGGCTGTAATCGGAAAATAAAGAACAATTATAAGGATATGCTGTGTATTCAGAGCAGCGTGAAACCATGCAGCAAAACCAGCGCAACTAGGCCTACTCAATCAATCAATCGTAATTTATATAGCGCCCCTTCAAGGCACCTACCCAAAGGCGCTCCCGACCGAGATCAAGTGAAAAAACAGTCTTCAATAGTTTGTGAAATTGAAAACAGCTTGGGAGGTGTCGCATAGTCAAGAAAAGTCCATTCCAGGTTGTTGGAATGAACTATACTTGTGATTGGCAGCCTCTGCATAAAGCGTTGAGCGATGCTAAATCTGCTCGTGTCTGCCCTCCGACGATTCTCATTGACCTAAGCAACAATTACGCTAAGATGGCATTCTTCTAGTCCACTAACGACGAAACCAATCACCCTGCTGCTTTATTACTTCTTATTCTTTGAAGGTTGCAATCCAAAAGTGAAGAACGACCAAGGCTACACAGCTCGAATGTTAGCCAAGGAAGAGGGTTCGAAGCCGACCATCAGGGAATGTCGTCGAGCGGAGAAGGCGTTTGGTAAGCCAAGGAAGAACGATCCATGGACGATTCGTCTGTACGACTTCTGTTGTGAGAAGGCAGATCAACTGCGGACGAATTACGAGGCACTGGACGGAGATGAGATCGGAAGAATCTGTCGAGAGGATTTCATTGAAGTCCTCAAGGAATCGAAAGCACCTCTGCCAGCGAAACAGACAGACATCGAGAAACTAATGGCGGCTCATGAGACGAAGGAGGCGGATGGAGAGGGGGAGGAGAGGTACATCGACTATGAACTGTTTCTGTCGGGAAAGAAGTATGTCGACAAAGCGTACAGGATGAGCGCCTTCGACAAGAAGAGAAAGAAGAAGAAGAAGAGTCGGCAGAAGCGAGCAAAGAAGGGAAAGACGAAAGTAGCAGTTCCCATCTGCATTCAATTGGAAGTGGAGAGAAGGGAAGATGGAGGACCACCAGGAGCCTTCGTTCCCAGACATGTCCACCTCACCGATCCAAAACGATTCGACGAAATCCGCTTGCCAAGACACGTCTTACAGGACGATTCGAAATGGTACTACCATCCACCGGAACAGACGTACATAAAGTTAAACGATGCCATTCGACATCTCGATGTGGATACGCTCCAGCTGTCGATGCGCAGAAGCAAAGAAATCATCCACTGGAGAGACAAATATTTCAAGACGCCGCTTATGATCGCTGCACATGAGGGCAACCTCAGCCTTGTGACCTATCTAATCGAGAATGGGTAGGTGAAAGTATAGGTAACAGCTGCATCTCTGTCACTTAACGTAGAATGGGTAGGTGAAAGTGGGTAACAGCTGCATCTCTGTCACTTAACGTAGAATGGGTAGGTGAAAGTGGGTAACAGCTGCATCTCTTGTCACTTAACGTAGAATGGGTAGGTGAAAGTGGATAACAGATGCATCTCTTGTCACTTAACGTAGAATGGGCAGGTGAAAGTATAGGTAACAGCTGCATCTCTGTCACTTAACGTAGAATGGGTAGGTGAAAGTATAGGTAACAGCTGCATCTCTTGTCACTTAACGTAGAATGGGTAGGTGAAAGTGGGTAACAACTGCATCTCTTGTCACTTAACGTAGAATGGGTAGGTGAAAGTATAGGTAACAGCTGCATCTCTGTCACTTAACGTAGAATGGGTAGGTGAAAGTGGGTAACAGCTGCATCTCTTGTCACTTAACGTAGAATGGGTAGGTGAAAGTGGGTAACAGCTGCATCTCTGTCACTTAACGTAGAATGGGTAGGTTAAAGTATAGGTAACAGCTGCATCTCTGTCACTTAACGTAGAATGGGTAGGTGAAAGTATAGGTAACAGCTGCATCTCTTGTCACTTAACGTAGAATGGGTAGGTGAAAGTATAGGTAACAGCTGCATCTCTGTCACTTAACGTAGAATGGGTAGGTGAAAGTGGGTAACAGCTGCATCTCTGTCACTTAACGTAGAATGGGTAGGTGAAAGTATAGGTAACAGCTGCATCTCTTGTCACTTAACGTAGAATGGGTAGGTGAAAGTGGGTAACAGCTGCATCTCTTGTCACTTAACGTAGAATGGGTAGGTGAAAGTGGGTAACAGCTGCATCTCTGTCACTTAACGTAGAATGGGTAGGTGAAAGTATAGGTAACAGCTGCATCTCTTGTCACTTAACGTAGAATGGGTAGGTGAAAGTGGGTAACAGCTGCATCTCTGTCACTTAACGTAGAATGGGTAGGTGAAAGTATAGGTAACAGCTGCATCTCTTGTCACTTAACGTAGAATGGGTAGGTGAAAGTGGGTAACAGCTGCATCTCTGTCACTTAACGTAGAATGGGTAGGTGAAAGTATAGGTAACAGCTGCATCTCTTGTCACTTAACGTAGAATGGGTAGGTGAAAGTGGGTAACAGCTGCATCTCTTGTCACTTAACGTAGAATGGGTACTGGGTAGGTGAAAGTATAGGTAACAGCTGCATATCTTGTCACTTAACGTAGAATGGGTAGGTGAAAGTGGGTAATAGCTGCATCTCTTGTCACTTAACGTAGAATGGGTAGGTGAAAGTGGGTAACAGCTGCATCTCTGTCACTTAACGTAGAATGGGTAGGTGAAAGTATAGGTAACAGCTGCATCTCTTGTCACTTAACGTAGAATGGGTCGGTGAAAGTGGGTAACAGCTGCATCTCTGTCACTTAACGTAGAATGGGTAGGTGAAAGTGGGTAACAGCTGCATCTCTGTCACTTAACGTAGAATGGGTAGGTGAAAGTATAGGTAACAGCTGCATCTCTGTCACTTAACGTAGAATGGGTAGGTGAAAGTGGGTAACAGCTGCATCTCTGTCACTTAACGTAGAATGGGTATACGTGAAAGTATAGGTAACAGCTGCATCTCTTGTCACTTAACGTAGAATGGGTAGGTGAAAGTAGGTAACAGCTGCATCTCTGTCACTTAGCGTAGGATGGGTAAGTGAAAGTGGGTAACAGCTGCATCTCTTGTCACTTAACGTAGAATGGGTAGGTGAAAGTATAGGTAACAGCTGCATCTCTGTCACTTAACGTAGAATGGGTAGGTGAAAGTGGGTAACAGCTGCATCTCTTGTCACTTAACGTAGAATGGGTAGGTGAAAGTGGGTAACAGCTGCATCTCTGTCACTTAACGTAGAATGGGTAGGTGAAAGTGGGTAACAGCTGCATCTCTTGTCACTTAACGTAGAATGGGTAGGTGAAAGTGGGTAACAGCTGCATCTCTTGTCACTTAACGTAGAATGGGTAGGTGAAAGTGGGTAACAGCTGCATCTCTGTCACTTAACGTAGAATGGGTAGGTGAAAGTGGGTAACAGCTGCATCTCTGTCACTTAACGTAGAATGGGTAGGTGAAAGTATAGGTAACAGCTGCATCTCTTGTCACTTAACGTAGAATGGGTAGGTGAAAGTGGGTAACAGCTGCATCTCTTGTCACTTAACGTAGAATGGGTAGGTGAAAGTGGGTAACAGCTGCATCTCTGTCACTTAACGTAGAATGGGTAGGTGAAAGTATAGGTAACAGCTGCATCTCTTGTCACTTAACGTAGAATGGGTAGGTGAAAGTGGGTAACAGCTGCATCTCTGTCACTCAACGTAGAATGGGTAGGTGAAAGTATAGGTAACAGCTCCATCTCTTGTCACTTAACGTAGAATGGGTAGGTGAAAGTGGGTAACAGCTGCATCTCTGTCACTTAACGTAGAATGGGTAGGTGAAAGAATAGGTAACAGCTGCATCTCTTGTCACTTAACGTAGAATGGGTAGGTGAAAGTGGGTAACAGCTGCATCTCTTGTCACTTAACGTAGAATGGGTAGGTGAAAGTATAGGTAACAGCTGCATCTCTTGTCACTTAACGTAGAATGGGTAGGTGAAAGTGGGTAACAGCTGCATCTCTTGTCACTTAACGTAGAATGGGTAGGTGAAAGTGGGTAACAGCTGCATCTCTGTCACTTAACGTAGAATGGGTAGGTGAAAGTATAGGTAACAGCTGCGTCTCTTGTCACTTAACGTAGAATGGGTAGGTGAAAGTGGGTAACAGCTGCATCTCTTGTCACTTAACGTAGAATGGGTAGGTGAAAGTATAGGTAACAGCTGCATCTCTTGTCACTTAACGTAGAATGGGTAGGTGAAAGTGGGTAACAGCTGCATCTCTGTCACTTAACGTAGAATGGGTAGGTGAAAGTGGGTAACAGCTGCATCTCTGTCACTTAACGTAGAATGGGTAGGTGAAAGTATAGGTAACAGCTGCATCTCTGTCACTTAACGTAGAATGGGTAGGTGAAAGTGGGTAACAGCTGCATCTCTGTCACTTAACGTAGAATGGGTACGTGAAAGTATAGGTAACAGCTGCATCTCTTGTCACTTAACGTAGAATGGGTAGGTGAAAGTAGGTAACAGCTGCATCTCTGTCACTTAGCGTAGGATGGGTAAGTGAAAGTGGGTAACAGCTGCATCTCTTGTCACTTAACGTAGAATGGGTAGGTGAAAGTATAGGTAACAGCTGCATCTCTGTCACTTAACGTAGAATGGGTAGGTGAAAGTGGGTAACAGCTGCATCTCTTGTCACTTAACGTAGAATGGGTAGGTGAAAGTGGGTAACAGCTGCATCTCTGTCACTTAACGTAGAATGGGTAGGTTAAAGTATAGGTAACAGCTGCATCTCTTGTCACTTAACGTAGAATGGGTAGGTGAAAGTGGGTAACAGCTGCATCTCTTGTCACTTAACGTAGAATGGGTAGGTGAAAGTGGGTAACAGCTGCATCTCTTGTCACTTAACGTAGAATGGGTAGGTGAAAGTGGGTAACAGCTGCATCTCTGTCACTTAACGTAGAATGGGTAGGTGAAAGTGGGTAACAGCTGCATCTCTGTCACTTAACGTAGAATGGGTAGGTGAAAGTATAGGTAACAGCTGCATCTCTTGTCACTTAACGTAGAATGAGTAGGTGAAAGTGGGTAACAGCTGCATCTCTTGTCACTTAACGTAGAATGGGTAGGTGAAAGTATAGGTAACAGCTGCAACTCTGTCACTTAACGTAGAATGGGTAGGTGAAAGTGGGTAACAGCTGCATCTCTGTCACTTAACGTAGAATGGGTAGGTGAAAGTATAGGTAACAGCTGCATCTCTTGTCACTTAACGTAGAATGGGTAGGTGAAAGTGGGTAACAGCTGCATCTCTTGTCACTTAACGTAGAATGGGTAGGTGAAAGTATAGGTAACAGCTGCATCTCTTGTCACTTAACGTAGAATGGGTAGGTGAAAGTGGGTAACTGCTGCATCTCTGTCACTTAACGTAGAATGGGTATACGTGAAAGTATAGGTAACAGCTGCATCTCTGTCACTTAACGTAGAATGGGTAGGTGAAAGTATAGGTAACAGCTTCATCTCTTGTCACTTAACGTAGAATAGGTAGGTGAAAGTATAGGTAACAGCTGCATCTCTGTCACTTAACGTAGAATGGGTAGGTGAAAGTGGGTAACAGCTGCATCTCTGTCACTTAACGTAGGATGGGTAGGTGAAAGTATAGGTAACAGCTGCATTTCTGTCACTTAACGTAGAATGGGTAGGTGAAAGTGGGTAACAGCTGCATCTCTTGTCACTTAACGTAGAATGGGTAGGTGAAAGTGGGTAACAGCTGCATCTCTGTCACTTAACGTAGAATGGGTAGGTGAAAGTATAGGTAACAGCTGCATCTCTTGTCACTTAACGTAGAATGGGTAGGTGAAAGTGGGTAACAGCTGCATCTCTGTCACTTAACGTAGAATGGGTAGGTGAAAGTATAGGTAACAGCTGCATCTTTTGTCACTTAACGTAGAATGGGTAGGTGAAAGTGGGTAACAGCTGCATCTCTTGTCACTTAACGTAGAATGGGTAGGTGAAAGTATAGGTAACAGCTGCATCTCTTGTCACTTAACGTAGAATGGGTAGGTGAAAGTGGGTAACAGCTGCATCTCTTGTCACTTAACGTAGAATGGGTAGGTGAAAGTATAGGTAACAGCTGCATCTCTGTCACTTAACGTAGAATGGGTAGGTGAAAGTGGGTAACAGCTGCATCTCTTGTCACTTAACGTAGAATGGGTAGGTGAAAGTGGGTAACAGCTGCATCTCTGTCACTTAACGTAGAATGGGTAGGTGAAAGTATAGGTAACAGCTGCATCTCTTGTCACTTAACGTAGAATGGGTAGGTGAAAGTATAGGTAACAGCTGCATCTCTTGTCACTTAACGTAGAATGGGTAGGTGAAAGTGGGTAACAGCTGCATCTCTGTCACTTAACGTAGAATGGGTAGGTGAAAGTATAGGTAACAGCTGCATCTCTTG
Organism: Lumbricus terrestris; assembly: GCA_949752735.1. NCBI lineage: Eukaryota > Metazoa > Annelida > Clitellata > Crassiclitellata > Lumbricidae > Lumbricus > Lumbricus terrestris. The sequence goes on from OX457046.1 coordinate 13,654,908, forward strand.
TCACTTAACGTAGAATGGGTAGGTGAAAGTGGGTAACAACTGCATCTCTTGTCACTTAACGTAGAATGGGTAGGTGAAAGTATAGGTAACAGCTGCATCTCTTGTCACTTAACGTAGAATGGGTAGGTGAAAGTATAGGTAACAGCTGCATCTCTTGTCACTTAACGTAGAATGGGTAGGTGAAAGTGGGTAACAGCTGCATCTCTTGTCACTTAACGTAGAATGGGTAGGTGAAAGTATAGGTAACAGCTGCATCTCTTGTCACTTAACGTAGAATGGGTAGGTGAAAGTGGGTAACTGCTGCATCTCTTGTCACTTAACGTAGAATGGGTAGGTGAAAGTGGGTAACAGCTGCATCTCTGTCACTTAACGTAGAATGGGTAGGTGAAAGTGGGTAACAGCTGCATCTCTGTCACTTAACGTAGAATGGGTAGGTGAAAGTATAGGTAACAGCTGCATCTCTTGTCACTTAACGTAGAATGGGTAGGTGAAAGTATAGGTAACAGCTGCATCTCTTGTCACTTAACGTAGAATGGGTAGGTGAAAGTGGGTAACAGCTGCATCTCTGTCACTTAACGTAGAATGGGTAGGTGAAAGTATAGGTAACAGCTGCATCTCTTGTCACTTAACGTAGAATGGGTAGGTGAAAGTGGGTAACAACTGCATCTCTTGTCACTTAACGTAGAATGGGTAGGTGAAAGTATAGGTAACAGCTGCATCTCTTGTCACTTAACGTAGAATGGGTAGGTGAAAGTATAGGTAACAGCTGCATCTCTTGTCACTTAACGTAGAATGGGTAGGTGAAAGTGGGTAACAGCTGCATCTCTTGTCACTTAACGTAGAATGGGTAGGTGAAAGTATAGGTAACAGCTGCATCTCTTGTCACTTAACGTAGAATGGGTAGGTGAAAGTGGGTAACTGCTGCATCTCTTGTCACTTAACGTAGAATGGGTAGGTGAAAGTGGGTAACAGCTGCATCTCTGTCACTTAACGTAGAATGGGTAGGTGAAAGTATAGGTAACAGCTGCATCTCTTGTCACTTAACGTAGAATGGGTAGGTGAAAGTGGGTAACAGCTGCATCTCTTGTCACTTAACGTAGAATGGGTAGGTGAAAGTGGGTAACAGCTGCATCTCTGTCACTTAACGTAGAATGGGTAGGTGAAAGTATAGGTAACAGCTGCATCTCTTGTCACTTAACGTAGAATGGGTAGGTGAAAGTGGGTAACAACTGCATCTCTTGTCACTTAACGTAGAATGGGTAGGTGAAAGTATAGGTAACAGCTGCATCTCTTGTCACTTAACGTAGAATGGGTAGGTGAAAGTATAGGTAACAGCTGCATCTCTTGTCACTTAACGTAGAATGGGTAGGTGAAAGTGGGTAACAGCTGCATCTCTGTCACTTAACGTAGAATGGGTAGGTGAAAGTATAGGTAACAGCTGCATCTCTTGTCACTTAACGTAGAATGGGTAGGTGAAAGTGGGTAACAGCTGCATCTCTTGTCACTTAACGTAGAATGGGTAGGTGAAAGTGGGTAACAGCTGCATCTCTGTCACTTAACGTAGAATGGGTAGGTGAAAGTATAGGTAACAGCTGCATCTCTTGTCACTTAACGTAGAATGGGTAGGTGAAAGTGGGTAACAACTGCATCTCTTGTCACTTAACGTAGAATGGGTAGGTGAAAGTATAGGTAACAGCTGCATCTCTTGTCACTTAACGTAGAATGGGTAGGTGAAAGTATAGGTAACAGCTGCATCTCTTGTCACTTAACGTAGAATGGGTAGGTGAAAGTGGGTAACAGCTGCATCTCTTGTCACTTAACGTAGAATGGGTAGGTGAAAGTATAGGTAACAGCTGCATCTCTTGTCACTTAACGTAGAATGGGTAGGTGAAAGTGGGTAACTGCTGCATCTCTTGTCACTTAACGTAGAATGGGTAGGTGAAAGTGGGTAACAGCTGCATCTCTGTCACTTAACGTAGAATGGGTAGGTGAAAGTATAGGTAACAGCTGCATCTCTTGTCACTTAACGTAGAATGGGTAGGTGAAAGTGGGTAACAGCTGCATCTCTTGTCACTTAACGTAGAATGGGTAGGTGAAAGTATAGGTAACAGCTGCATCTCTTGTCACTTAACGTAGAATGGGTAGGTGAAAGTGGGTAACAGCTGCATCTCTGTCACTTAACGTAGAATGGGTAGGTGAAAGTGGGTAACAGCTGCATCTCTGTCACTTAACGTAGAATGGGTAGGTGAAAGTATAGGTAACAGCTGCATCTCTGTCACTTAACGTAGAATGGGTAGGTGAAAGTGGGTAACAGCTGCATCTCTGTCACTTAGCGTAGAATGGGTATACGTGAAAGTATAGGTAACAGCTGCATCTCTTGTCACTTAACGTAGAATGGGTAGGTGAAAGTAGGTAACAGCTGCATCTCTGTCACTTAGCGTAGGATGGGTAAGTGAAAGTGGGTAACAGCTGCATCATTACCACTTGACGTAGAGTGGGTATAAGTGACTAAAGAACAACCGTCTCTTGTTGACGCATTTTGCCTTCGACGCGTTAGATGGTAGGTTTACTGTTGGCATCGTCAATTTAGGTGATGTAGGGATAGATGCAGATATTACGCATAATATTTGACTTCACTCATGTAGGCTACTGGCTCTATCTGCCAATGACTATCAACCACAAAATTACAGCTTCAACTGTTATAAATGATAAACGCGAATTCAATCAGTCTGCTGATTGAATTCGCGTTATAACCTGTCAAATTCACAATGGAAATAATAATGTGAGCGTTTCTAATAGAGCAATAATTTTAGATAACCTAAGGAATCACCGACTTTGCTATTTGCGCCTCAGTTGAGCTTGAAAAGTTAATCACGAAAGAATTTCAGACTTTCAAGTTCAGACAAGAAAGACAGCAATAATTATTTGATAGAGAAAAGAGCTTTTTCGGACAATCCAGTGAGCAACATATTATGGCCTAATACTGTGATAGACGCCGATTGTCGAGAGATTTCGCGTGGTTTACATTCTCATCTGTCTTAGACATTCTGAGATAATGGGGTTCTTATGCTTGTTACAGCGCTGATGTCAACGCAACGGACAATTTCAAATGGACAGCGCTGCACTTCGCCTGTCGCAAAGGTCATCTCGGGGTCATCGAGCACCTGCTGCGCAATGGCGCCAAAGTGAACGCCATCACAATGAATGGTGGATCGCCCATCATGAGAGCCATCGAAAGCGGAAGTCCAGATGTTGTCCAGCTGTTAATCGACCACGGCGCTGACCTCAGAGTTGAAACGCGCAAAGGTTAGCAACAACTTCGATCGATTTTTATTTGGCAGACCTAAAAAAGTTTTACAATATTCCTCAGGCTTAGAAAACTTCAGGATGAAATTATCTGCATGGTCCAAATCACGCGAGGTCGCGAGGACGAAACTTTCCGTTGGGAGCGCATTGAAAAGTTGCCCAACTCAGGTTTTCGAGATGACCTGGTAGGCCAAAGTTTAACCCATAGACCATACATGGGGCGCGGTGGTGTAGTGGGGGCGTCGTTGCCTTGAAGCTGGAAGGTTCGAGGTTCGAATCCACCTCAAGTCGCCGCGTAGGGACCTTGGGCAAGTCCTTCACTCACAATTGCTCAGCGCTTCGGCGTGAAACTCCGATGCAGTGTCCGCTCTGCAGTCGGGAGCGCCCCTGAGTAGTGTGCTTGAAGGGGCGCTATAACAAGTGGACATACAAACAAAACAATATAATGGCCTACATTTTAAGACTTTGCCTGTCACATGCAAAAACTCTGGCTACTTTCACGATGCTGTTAGCCATATTTTTCCGTTATAATTTTTAATAAACTTATAGAAGGTAAATGCAATCAAGACGAACAACCCGAAGATGCCTGAACGTCACGTGATTGAATTGCGATAGTCATCAGTACGATTATGAAGGTTACAACTGGATAAGAAAATGGACTGTCTAATTGAAACACGGGTCTTTTCAGCAGTCCCCATGCAATTGAGGTCCTTGAAACGGATAGTTTCAGACGTGTAAGGTAAGGACTGGCGTCACCTATGTTTTCATCCAATGCGTGGTCTGCCTGCCTGGCAACCTGTAAGCATTCTCCATTGGAAGATGACCGCATGACGACCCTCGATCTGGCGTAAGCGATTACGAAAACTATTTTGTCTTATTGTAGGCAAGAGTCCAGTTGATTTGGCTGCGGCCTACGGTGATCCGAGGGTGTACGACATGATCAAGGCCAAGTGGGCCACTCTACCGCCAACCCCACCAGCATCTAGCAAGAAGAAAGGCCGAGGAACGCAACAGATGCTGAAATCACAATCTTCACCAGGAGAAAAAAATGCGATTTCCATGAGAATAGAATCGTAATCATTGCAGATACGATTGATTGCGTGGACAATAATTGCTGCAATGTCAGTCTGCTACAGAAATCGGGAAAAATGTAATCAAACCAGTAAATCAGTGTTTAATCCAGTTTCTCTGTGGAATCAGGTTTCTGGGAAGGGACAACAGAGCGTCCGGCGGACGACCGCAAGGCGCGTAGCGCCAAGCAGGGGAGGGTTAGGGAGAGATGTACCCCTTCTCATGCAATCAGAAATTTTTCGATTTTACACGTTGCAATGGCAGCGTTTTTAGCTGTCATCCTAACAAATTACATTTTTAGCAGTAAGTAAGATTATTATTGCCATAATAATGGAATAGAGCAACTTATGATTAATCTGGAACTTTCTGTTTGTTTAATTTCTAAGTTTACATGAGATTATTTCTGTTGTTGTTGTTGAGTCAATAAACGGCTGTTTGATTGATTTATTGAATATCACGGGATGTTGTAATACAGTAGGTGTAGACAGCAACTATTGTCATTTAGTAAATTTTGACTTGAGGGACATAATTTCTGGGAAGAACTTCCCCTGGGGATGATTCGGTGAAGCACTGTGCGTCGATTTTCTCCTTAACACGTCGTTAGTCATAAAGAAGCGCTTTCAATTATTGACGCCATCATCCTCTGCTTTCTTTGTCTCAGTTGTGGATTAGCATTGCACTGGATAGAATCCCTGCAGCTGGGTTATTTGTACCGCAGCTGACCCATGGCCTTCGGGGTCTTGTGGCTCTAGCACACACAGTTCGTATCTAGCGAATGGCCTTCAATACGACACAAGTGACGAGTGCAAATTTGACAAAGGTGTAGATACTAGATAGGCATTCGTGGCCTGTGCCTCCATATTTTATACACATCCTGGTTTCTAGCCTGTGGGCTAACTGTCCGTTTTTGTCGATAGTGCGCCTCCATGTGCTTGACCGTCCAAATGATATTGATACCACATCCGCAAAAACATCCATTTCAGTCACTGTCATCATCATCATAATCGTCGTCATCATCATCAGCAGCAGCATATTCATCAACTGTCTGAACACATCTTCTTGCTTTCCTGCTCATCTCTGTTGCCGCTCTCGGGTCACCACAGTCCAGAACCAAACGGAAGCAAGGACATCCAACAAAGAGAGGAAACAAAAATAAAAACATTGAATGGATGCCATGTTACCTAGTTATTTGCATAGCGTCTTATTACAGCAATTAGCAAGTGACTAAAGAAGAGTGGAGATGACAGCGTAGTTCCTACTACTACTCCGACGGACTGTATAGGCTACCATAGAATTAGGTCCAATTGTCAACTAGGCCTATATTCTACGCCACCGTCATTTTTCGTCGGTGCGTGAGTGCCATAACAACAAATGCGCTCATTAATAACAGAAACAGCAATGATTTCGTAAACATCTAAGGTCAGTTAGGATACATGTAGGGCCGATTGTAGGCTCTGTGATGATCCAAATGCCATTGGTCACCGTTACACAAATCATGTAATGCCTTGTGCCAAGGGAGACTGCACACAAGCAAATATGCCTAGCTGTGTGCCCTGGGCGACTGCACACAACTAAGCAGTTATTTACATTTTGGCCTACTTTTTGTAACCGCACCCCAATAGTTTCGTTCTTTATCTAATAACGTAATGATCAAAAAAATTCTGTCATTTGCCTCGCAGTTTTAACATTAATATTAAGTTTTGCTGTAATTTTTCTAAATTTATCTCCCATCTTGAATGCATGCATGGGTTCCTCCAAGCTGTGCCTTGTTTGGTCCCATAGCAGGACTACTCTTGCGTACGACTGCAAGAGATTTGTTTCCAATTATAATATTGTGGCTCACAGAGTCGCAGTTTACAAAACATTAAATTCTGTCAAAGCACAGCATTGGAAATGAGTCTCGATTCGTCAGACGAAGTTATCCGACTCTCTTTCTCTAGTCAATACGTCTAAATTCATGTCGAGAATGAGACTTTTCTTCTGCTGGCTACTTCTCCTGTATCTTTTATTCTACTCAGTGGCTTATGTCATTTCGTTATCGGCTTAAGATCTAGTTTTCCATAGGCTGCAGTGTCTTAATAGTCCGATCCTTTAGATATACTGACCTGGTGCTCCACTGCTCGACGCTTTGTTCATCAAACACAGATACTAGTGAGTTCTACACGTAAGTCCATACACACACACGTTAAGGCATGTCTGTATGCATGCATACATAGGCCTACATGCATATTTGCATGCATATTGACTATTTCACTGTAAGCATATAGAGGTCTATGTATAATCTGCATAGCCTTGTTTAATTACGAAACAATAATATTATTATTAGCACTTACAACAATTATTAAGCCCAATAGCTTATATATTTAGAAAATTTTCTTTGAACCGGTTCGAGCAGATTTCGTGCATCTATGTATCTGTTAACGCTTTATCAGCTGAGAGCTGCTTATTTCTATTAGGCCTAATATCCCAAAAACATATGAAAAAAGTGAATAGTTGGGCCAGTGTCAGAAGGTGCATGTGGTTAAGAAAAGGAGAGTGATAGAGAATTGAGAACGCTCGTGAATAAGATGGTGCCTTGTGCTTGCTTCTCGAGTGGCGCTTCAGAAATCTGAAGATTATACGATAACGATAGAGCAAAGGCTGAATGGTTTCAACTCTGATCTTTTGTAGACGCATCTGCACCTAGCAGTGGCGTAGCCAGATATTTTTTCATGGGGGGGCAGTGGGGTGGCAGCTTAAAATGATGGGGTGGCTAACGTTGGCAATTAAAGCGTGCATCGGCATCGGTATATTGCCATAGACTATGTATTTTTAGATTTTGGATGTATTACAGTATTGGACATAATACGCATGCAACCCTCACTAGCCTGTCTGTCCCACAGTACACTATAGTGGCCTGTCCCACTTTCCCATCACCCACCCTATAAGAAGTTGTACAGGAAGTTGTATAAAAAATAAAATAAGTCAGAAATTATATAACATTCTTTAATTCTTTATCACTCGTAAAAGTAAAAAGTAAAACAAATGCAGGGATTGGGGGGGCAGCTGGGGGGCAGCCCTTTCATTTGGGGGGGGCGGCTGCCCCCCTTGCCCCCCCGTAGTTACGCCACTGGCACCTAGATTACGTGTTAAGGAACAACGACGTCTTGCCAACTGTAATTGCATGGCGTCTCATCAGCTACCAATTGATTCTGAGTCATATTTATAATATTATGGCATCGTTTGTAATCGATGATTCTTTGCCTGATCAAAAGCTGCCAAAGTTATCTTACTAAAATAATGTTTGAAAGACTTTTGTCGATTGCAATCTATCGAGATGAGTGATGATGATGATGATGATGATGATGATGATGATGATGATGATGATGATGATGATGATGATGATGATGATGATGATACGTCAGGTCGACATCGAGTCATCGCCTCGACATTGAATACAATGTAGATACGAAGTAGATAATAATTATTGTCAAGATATGCTGAATATTCTGTCCTGGCTGCTGGTCGACAAAGACGGCTGTCGGTGTTTGGGTGAGGGATTGCTGGATGCATAGGACAGAGCATGACCTTGAGACGAGGCTGCACGACCTCGTTTCCGGTTTCCACCAGGTGCAAAATCTCTGAATGCATCGAGGTTCTTCAGTGCACAGATCAGATCATCCATCTCTCCTGGAAAAACACACAAGCATGGAATTATATTAGACATATTTTTAAAATTAGAATATCTGCCATTGAAGTCGCAAAGAGAATAAACGTCGCAGTCTTGTCTCACATTGAACACACTTAATCAATGCTCTGCATATGCAATGTCAGAGCGACTCCTCTGATGAGCTTCTCTTAAACAGGCGTCACATAAATAATCGATCTGAATGGCAATTGCAACAATTGGAGATTCTAATCCTGATTAAGCATAAGTTGGATTGCACGATCTCAGCTCTCAATGTCTTTTATCAAAAAGAAATATTTTCAGACCTATAAGGCCTTATTAATTATTAGGCCTATATTTAAAAACCTAATTTCTCGCATCTGGTTCTATGCACATAATAATTATATCCTTCACCATAATTAATAAAGGTAATTGTGCCCACGATGTTCACGTGCACGTATACGATGAACGTGTCCACAACTAGAGAAGACACCTCGTTTCGATTTAGACAAATATATTCGTGTTGTACTGAAACTGACCATTTTGATCTTGTAGATTGGGTTCGGAACGGGTCTTCATTCTTTCTCTTTCTGTCTTCATCTGGAAATAGAATGAACACCTCAAAATAAGATGCACAACTGCCAAAATAATATGACATATATGTAAAAATGACGACAAACAATTAGACAAAACTTAATGAGACGACGATTATGAACATATCCTACGGTGGCAAAGTTCACGTTACAAAAAGAAAAAAATATTTCACCCTTGTCAAAGTCTGATGATGATGATGATGATGATGATGGCAAATGCGAATATGCGATGCTTAGATTATTGTGAAATGCAAGATGGGGTAAACGTGCTGCATGGCAGCATGGGAGACTAATAACATAAACATAAACATGTATTTAACCATGCATGTGCTGAATTATTGGCTTCCTGTTAAGCAGAGAATTGGTTTCAAATTGGGACTTATAAAATCTGTTAATACTGACCAGCAAAAGTACATAAAATCCGTCTTTATTACCCAGACTTAACAAGGTCGTCTGATTATCTCTATTCTAAACGATTTCTGGTTAACGAGCTATTTCGGTTCGTATCACTTTCAATGCTGCACCTACAATACTACATGGTATACTAGTTCTTGGCGTTGATTAAGACAGTCGTACCTTAGGACCTACTTTGCCATACCTCATCTTACCTTACCATACCAGACATTCAATAGACACTCTCTGTTACCTCTGCTTCCTTCTGGGCTCTCCTTTCCTCCTCCTCCTTGATTTTCTGCCATAGACTGTTGTCATGTCTGGCCTCGGAGAGAGAAGATAGGAACTGATCGAAGATTCCAAAGAACTCATCTGCTTGTATCTTCTTCACCTCTTCACCCATCAACGCAACGCATCTGTCGAACTGGTTATAACCAACAACGATAATCATAAAATAATTTGATCGCCTACCTGTGTTCATTATCTGGGAGAGCAAATTTGTAAAAAAATCATCATATTCCAATCATTAAAAAATTAATAAACCCCAGTACGTGTGTCACAATGATTCGCATGTCATTTCTATTTCTGACCTAACTTCTCACTTGTTTCTGATACACTTCTCTCTTTCCGTCTGATAGCTTTCTAATTCAGATATCATATATATATATATATATATATATATATATATATATATATATATATATATATATATATAGACAGACATACAGTCAGACGTAAGACAGACAGACAGACAGAGATAGAGATAGAGGGGAAAGAGATGGATAGATAGAGAGAGAGACAGACAAACGGACCGACGGACCGACAGACAGACAGACAGCCAGACAGACAGAGACAGAGATAGAGACAATCAGACAGCCATATGTGTAAGAGTCGTTTAAAAACGACTGCGGCGGGAAATCAGCCAGGCTTTGTGAGTTTCGCTTGTCATTTGCCCTTTGACAGATTCTTTTTAAACCGTGCCTGTTACTCAAAGCTCTATCTTAGCTTTCCTGAGGTTTAGTCAAGCCGTTATTGATGAGGCATGTTGCAGTTGCGTCAGGGAAGTTGTCGGGAGGATTTGTAATCGTAAGTTGTCTTAATTGGGTTTATCTATATCATATAGGCCTAGAGTTGCGTCAAGGAAGCACTGTGTGTCGGGAAGTGACTTTAGTTTATCCCTATACGAATATCATAGTGGGATATTGCAGAAGATTGCAGGTCGTAAGATGATGACTGAAACTCATCTGCACTGACTGAGCGACTTTCCCGCATTGGTTCCTTTCGTGTTTCTCCCAATCGCAAAATTGTGATCTGCCATCAGACAACAATGACGATCACAGTGATGCAATGCTTGTCAGCATTCGTCGATTGATGCTTTAACAACCACTGCTCTGTCCGTCGATCACATTAGCTCACTAAGGCATGGAGCCATATAGCCAACCAACCGACATATCGAACAAACGTTCGCGCGCTCTTGTGCAAGATTTGTTTTGTTAAAGCGCGGTATAAATGACTAATATTGTATTGTAGGCCTATTGTTTACATGTATCTCCATCAGTGTTGTTGCATTAGCGACCGTTATAAATGCCCGTTTAGTCACACTACATTAGTGACTCCATTAGTGTTTCTTTCCGACTGACCTTGTCTTTCATATCTCGGAAATCGTCCTCCAGATCGTCAAATCGACAAGAGGCGACCTGGAGAAATGGAGACATGACTGAGACGAATGAATCCTTTCCTCCTCCTTGACCTTGACCTTGGCCACCGTCGACTGCCTTCCGCTGCTGGTACTGAAGTTCCTGAAGTGATGAAGTTAAATCGTGTCCTCAGTGTAATAAAAAATATTATTATATTATCTGATCCAAATTTGCATGAATTTATTGTCACATTATAAGACACACATTCCAACTTTGAAACAGAAAAAACTTGCGGAAGAGTAAACAAGTGCGAGAGAAGAGAGACGTGCGAAACGAGAGAGAGACCAACCTTTTCGATGTCCTTGAGGCCTTGCCGCAGTGCTCCCATCTCAGCATCGAGGTCCGTTAATCTGACAAATCCATACCACACTCAGGTAAATCACAACGGACCAAGGCATATAATGTCTGGCTATGTCTGGCTTATTTTCAAGGCTTAAGAGTAATCAACGGTCCTGAGCTTATTTTAAAAGAAACTTCAGAGTCGTGAATATAGTTAACACATTAATTTACCTAACATTTACACAGCCACCAATGGATCAGTTGCTGAGGGATAAGTCAACCTTTCGTCCTACCGGATCAACTGCAGCTGCATGCTCTGATTTCCATTTTCTCATCACACCACCTCTCCCTTGGCCTTATAAAATAATTATTATATAGATCTACATATGATATTTTGACGCGTGTGCGCGTGCATTTTAGCGTGTGTGTATTTAGGGCACCGGTATAGGCTACATGTAGCCTATGTGTAAAGCGATGCGGTGTAATAATATGGCTGGGTTTTAGAGAACTTTGACGCATTTATCCAACAATAACAATGACAATAACAGTAGTGATATTTTCCATTCACTTGGTTGGCTTGTTGGATCAGCTAGCCTAGGATAGGTGTGACTAAGCGATTTTGTTATAAAAATACAAACAGCGCATAATTATTGTCAAGTTAGATCACAGGAACTTTTCACTAAAGCGAAGACGATTATCGGTACGGTATGTAATTAAATTAATTACTATTCGATAAACGTTGCACAAAGACTGGCAAAACCGTTACATGTCATTTTCTGCGAACAATTCCACAGCTTGCTAAACAATTCAAAGTAGAATAAGACATTTCGGCATGTGACTCTATAACGTGGAGCGACGATAGGCTATGGCCTATCTATGTTGGAATCAGTAGCGTTTGTCACTAACTTGATTTTAGCGGCGCCTTTGACATGGCTAAGATCGTCCTCCAAATTCAGAAGATCTTGCCACTGAAACAGAATAAATAGGTCTATGAGAACATTGTCGCTGTCTCGATAATATTTCCGTAGAAACAATCGCTGTGATTATTATTTAAATCTTGCTGTACAGCAGGACTTTAGTTCACGCAGGGCCTAGTTGTTCTCATTTCAGTTGCTCATGATTTCGTCATTGTAAAACGTGTTCTTACCTTCGTACATTATGGTTGCATGTATTAAGCCAATTAGACGTAAATACAGCGCTACTCAACAAAAGCGCTAGGCACTAACTGTTTAACAATTATTTTAACAACTGATGTTAGACAGCCTGATAATGTCTGCAAAAGTTAAATGCAACTACAACCGAAGAGAAAGTGGAAAGTTCCAGGTATGGGAAGGCACGTTTCGTATACGTTAGCCCCACACACACACACACACACACACACACATATATATATATATATATATGTATATCTTCATGTCATGACCTCAGAGTCCAACGGTCCGATCAACAACAATTACCGGTACGAAATTAGAAAGCGCATTCAATTACTTTGATTTATTTTCCATCTTTTGTCCAATTGCATCCATCTACTCGTCATTATAATTTACATGCACGCGTTTCTCATTCTGTAGGTTTTTTTTCATTTCAGAGTCACTTAAAACTGGTCATGCTCATGCTAATTTAATTCATTCGTGTAGGCTACTTTGTCTGATCTGATGACGTCTGATGTGAATGAAATTGAATTAATAATCTGCCCTTAATCTTAATCTGTCTTTTTCAGGTCGTCTACCTTTTTGTCGATGACTTCGGTCAGATAGTTGAGCAGCGTCGATCGTTTGTTGATGCTCGATTTCGTGTCGATGATTTTGTTGAGACTAGCAATCCGGAATCCAGACGCGTTTCCTCTCTGACCTCGGTTCATGAAATTTCCAAAGGCCAACACGATTTCTAGAATTCCTCGTAGACAAAAACTGGTCGACAGCTCTTGCGATGCCTCCGAAACATCTGAATAAAGCAACAATGAACTCTGTTGTCAACAACAGCAGCAGCAGCAGCTGCAGCAGCAACATCATGTGGAAATAACTATACAGTCAACAAAAACACAGAAGCCAAGAAAAAAATAAGAGTTTTACAGGTTTATAGCCAAGCAACTATCGGTGCAACGACTGTAAGCTATAAAATAATCTATTTGCACAAGATTCAGATGGAACCGATGAAGTTAGTGTAGCCTATGTAAGATGTATCTCTAGTGAGCCTGTGTGTATTCGTGGGGCTGTGTTCTTTATTTCTTGTCCCGTGCAACATCAAATCATACGAATAATGGATGAGCATATTCTTTGCCACATCAATCTTTAATCGCTACAAACTGTAGCTCTCTATAAGAAAAACGTTACTACGTTATTGGTTCCAACATATCGATATAGCTACTGTAGTACTGCTACGTAGAAATCGAGTTGATGACCTTTGACCCTGGGAATCGTTGCTGACAGTCGTTCACTGTAGTTCTTCTTGAAGAACAAAGCTTTAAGCCGTTCTTCGTAATGGTCTATCCTACAAACACAACAATCACAACAAAACAGAATTATTCTTTGCACAATTATCATTGCCTGCTAATTCTGTCTGATTATTATTATTGTTCGCGTGCTTTAGCCTAAGTGTTTCAACAGACGGACAGAATATGATGCATCGCTTTAACTGCGATGTATCATTGTATGATAATTAATTATACTGAAGACGACAGATTGAAGAGCGGATACACAGAAGAAGAAACTCAACTCGATGCAATAAAAAAAGAAATTCATCTGTTGACCTCAGAATACGACGGAAGTGAACATTAGCGGACTTCCTGTAGTATAGCGCTATATAAATTCCTGAAAGGAATTAGTTAATCGGTTAACCACAATGATTCTGACCGACCGACTGACTGACTGACTTACTGATTGACTGACTGACTGACTGAATGACTGACTGACTGACTGACTGACTGACTGAATGACTGACTGACTGACTGACTGACTGACTGACTGACTGACTGACCTGCTCATTTCAAAGAGGAATTGATCGGCTCTCGCCATTTGGTTGAGTTCGCGAGAATGTTCGGACAACATCTGAATTTCTTCAATCGTCGGAACAAATTTCAACAACTGAAAGAATGAAAGACCGTAAAAGAAAACGAAAAAGTTTTTCAGTAAAGACCATCATTTATCAAGATACAGTCTTGTTAAATATGTGACAGAAATGATCTGCTATCATCCTTCGTTAGTGCTATCATCAGGAAGAGACTGCCAAGGTCGATCGCTCATTTCAGCCAGCCACGCACGCACACACACAAACACAAACACACACACACAAACACACACACACACACACACACGCAAACACACACACGCTGTGGTCCTTAGAAAATAGTGTTGTTGTTTAGGGCTGACTTTTTGAAGTCCGAAGAATGAAAGACGCTTTTTTACAGGATTTCTGTAAGTGAAGATGATGACGGTGACGACGATGATGATGATGATAATGATGACGGTGATGATGGTGACGGTGATGATGATGATGATAATGATGACGGTGATGATGGTGACGGTGATGATGATGATGATGATGATGGCGATGACGATGATGATGATGATGATGATGATGATGATGACGATGACGATAACGACGATGACGATGACGATGACGATGATGATGATGATGACGATGACGATGACGATGATGATGATGATGATGATGATGATGATGATGATGATGATGATGACGATGATGATGATGATGATGATGATGACGATGACGATAACGACGATGACGATGACGATGACGATGATGATGATGATGACGATGACGATGACGATGATGATGATGATGATGATGATGATGATGATGATGATGATGATGATGATGATGATGATGATGACGATGATGATGATGATGATGACGATGATGATAGGCTGACCTGTTCACACATATCCTTTGGAATGTCATCATGTGAATCGACGGACATGATTGCTTCCTTCAGTTCTTCGTTCGTCATCTTCAGCTTCGACAACATAATCGTGCAGTTCTGCGCTCTTCTGCCGTCGATGATCGTCAGTTCCCGCTGTTGTGCTTTCGTTGGACTTCGAGCGCCATCGACGTCATCTTGTCGCTGATACGCTGAGAAGTTCCTCTCAAAGTCATCCAGATCGAGCTTCTTAAAAGCCTGAAGAGCAACACAGCATGAGATACGACGACATCATCATTATTATCATCATCGTCATTATTATCATCATTATCATGAGATACGACGACAGCATACGACGACATCTTTATTATTATCATCATCATCATTATCATGAGATGCTTCAACATCATATACGACGATATAATTATTAGTCCAATAGCAATTATAATCAGACAGAATTACATGTAGAAGAAGGCATTCTTTGCTGCTTCGGGTGATTTATGCAAAGAATAATTGTTACTAGTATTCATTAACAATCAAACATATACTATAACTCTTTTTTGGACAAGACATTCATGCAAAATCCGATGCAGTTAAAACTCGTTGGCCAGTCGTTCGTTCCTCCCATCTTCCAATAATTTTTCTCGACCTAAACGACATCCACATCGGCATCCACTCTGCCACCTTTGGAAACCGGACTCGGACCCACTTTGGATCACTCTTTGGACAGCCCCTCTAACTCGACGCAATAAGTTGATGACATGCGCTGGGATTTCGAGTGTTGCTTTGGAAGTGTAGAGATTACGATTGCGATTATTGAAAACGAGACAATTGACGAAATGAAGGAAACTATTGTGAAGATAAGAGATTAAGAGAATTGCTAAATGTAGCCAAAAGATGGATGGTTGAAAAATGAGTGAATTCTTATATTGTGTTCCTCTAATATTAGACTTAAGGTTAATCACGTCATCGATTCCGTCCTTTTGTCTTTAATTCACTCTCTTTCTTATCTCTTTTTTAAATTCCTAATTGATGTTGAGGTTGCATTGACCTTGAGCTCATCGACCTCCGTCCAGATCGTTCCTTGTATTCTGTTCTCTGGAAGTTTCGTCCAGTTGAAGGACTTGAGCGGCTGACTCGGTTGAGGAAGATTCTTGTTTCTGACTGGACCAGCTCCGAGTGATCCAGGGGGCGGTGGTGGCGGAGGTGGAGGAGCGCCGGAGGGAGGCGGAGGCGGAGGGGGAGGTGAATGGGTTGAGGTAGCACCCTCTTCCTCTGAGTTCAACGGCTCATGAGGTAAAGGATGGGTGAAAGAAATAAAGTTGGATGGAGATGGATTGGACGATGGATCGAATGGAATGAGACAGAGCGACGGATCTCTTCTGCTCTGTTCGATAAACTGTTCCAGCTCCGAGATCCGTGATTTCAAATGATTGATCTGCTCTTCGTAGTTCAAAGATTCCTTCTCCAGTTTATTTCTGAACTTGTTCAAAGTCTGCATTAATTCATCCTACAAATATAATATTATAAGAATAATGTACGGTATGCGAAATGAAGGCAACGAGAGGAAATGCGTGTGAAGGCAAACACGTATGGTCTTGAGAAGTCATGAGAGCCAGGTTAAGACAGGGAACATGGAAACGTAATGAAAACTCTAATGGCAACTGACAATACCGGTAAGTCTACACAATGAGAAATTTATTTGTTAAAATATACGCATCAGTGAAAGCCTTCGTTAAAACGACGGAAAGCCATTACTTATCACGTAGGATCGCCTTAGAAATTTCATTAATAATTAGCGATGGAAGACTGCAATAGACCTACATGTAGTATATGTACGAAAAGCCGCACTGAGCGCAATAAGATCCGATGAGATCATTCCCATTCACCTTTTCCTGCATCTTCGATTCGCATTCTCTCTCCTTCTTCGACAGCTTTGAAGACAATTCGTCGTTTGTCTTCTCCACTTCTCGCATCTTCTGATGAGCTTCTTTGATTGCCGACTCATTTGTCAACCTACATAATACATGCACAAATGCATACAATGTCATAAATATATTTCATACATACATACATACATACATACATACATACATACATACATACATACATACATACATACATACATACATACATACATACATACATACATACATACATACATACCTACGTACGTACATACGTACATACATACATACATACATACATACATACATACATACATACATACATACATACATACATACATGCATACATACATACATACATACATACATACATACATACATACATACATACATACATACATACATACATACATACATACATACATACATACATGCATACATACATACATACATACATACATGCATGCATGCATGCATGCATGTATGTATGTATGCTGCACATTCAGGAGTATGTTTCCATCGTCAACGAGTTTTCTAAGACTATTTTTACTACATTTTAAAAAGTTCTTCCTGTTGTACTTTGTGAAGCCTTTCTGTTTTCTTTTCAGCAGCCAGTAACAGGAATCCCTCCTCATGTTGGTCCATATGTATTATTTTGTTGTGTTATTGCTATATTTGGATATAACACTTGCACTTTGTGGGATGCATTGGGATGTAGGCTGACGCGCGGCTAAGGCTGTGACGATGGCTATAGAGCTGAGGTCAATTAATTTGTGCTACAACTTGACAGTTGATAGACGTCTTACCAGGGCTTTTTTAACGTGCAGTTGTACACAAAATGTGCAGTTCTAAATGGATTTGTGCAGTTGTAGAAACACTTCTGTACAGTTAAAACTAGCAAAATCTGGTCATTGTCCTCCGATTGGTAGTAATTTACCATGTAGGATGGGAGGGAAAAGAAGGAGTTGTGCAATTCTAAAAATTCCTTTAAAACAGCCCTGCAATCTGCAATGGCCTCCCGGTTAAACTGCGCTTATAGTGCCCATTGCTGGAGCCACTCTATTCTGACGATGGTTATAGGCCTGAGGTCAATTAATTTGTGCTACAACTTGATAAGTCTTACTGTGAGACGAGTTTCTTGACGTCGATGTCGAGAACGGCGACATCCATATCTGCGGAATCTTTCATCTGAAGCGTAACCTGTTGAACGATTCGGTCGATCAACTGCCACAGCTGAACGACGCGCGTTCCAGTCGCTGAAAATTTATTTAAGTTAACAACGCGTGCTCTCATATCATTATTTTATAAGGAGCTCAAAAATAGCAATCTTTCGATTGCACTTAAAATATTTCTTGAATGGAGTTTGGTAGCCTACAGCAATTTGAAGAATCGCACTTTCAACTGAATATGAATCTAATGTCTACCTTTCGGAAAGCATCAAAAGGGTCTAAAGAAATTTTTAGTATTAGTTTTATAATTACATAAAAGAAAGACATTGCCAGGGCCGTAGCAACAAAGAGCGTGGTCCCCTCCGAACATATGTCCGGGGTGGCGGGGCCTCTTACACTGCAGAAACTGGAATGTGGTATTTATTTCATGCAATATACATGTATATACAGGGTTTGGATTGTATAGACCTACAGTGTACATGCATGCCCCACTCCGTAGGCCTATTTACTTCACGGTTTTATCAGTAAAACTGACATGGCATGTGCAATAACGTCAATAAGTGTCACATGTATCTAGTTATGCCTTAACTATTTTGTCACTTTTAGGGCCCCCTCCGTGCGGACCCCCTTCCTACGGAGGGCGGTCGCTACGCCTCTGGACTTGCCGATGAGAGAAATGCATGGCCACTAGGCAGATCAGTCACGGATAGATATAGACATAGACCTGTGATACATCAGACTGCATGCTTGAAGCTGTAGGCCTACATGAGGGTTAAACTTCACTGAGTCCAGTGGGGTAATTTTGGGCAAGTCCTGAGCTGCAGGTTTGAATTGGGGGTTTGAACCGCCCCAATTGGCCGTCCATAACTGACGTTACGTTACGTCCAGAGGAGAGGGGTAGACTTCTGTGGCGTTATGTGATCATAGGCTACAGCTGCAGTTGTGAACTGCTTCTTTGGAGATGATATTAAAATTATGAATCTATTATAGACAGATTTGATCTTGTCAAAGAAAGAAGATTAGCGAGAGAAATCTGTTGAAGTGACGTGTTTGGTTTAAGCTTGCGCAGGCCTTCCGAGATGGCAATACTGCGCGTGTTATATTGGAATCCTAGCTGGTTCCGAAGTCACTTCCCTGTGAAAGCTAAGAACGCTGCCCCTATAGTGTGCACCATTGCATGTGAACAGAACGCGTGTCTGTCCCAACCTTCTCTTAGTGGGAAGCTCCCGTGTATATGGATTTCAGGAAGTACCGAGATGCCGGGATGCCCTCTTGGACCTGTTAATCCAAGAGGAGCACAGCATAATGGTAGCTTTGGGCTTGCAACTGTGTCTTGCCCACTCCGTGACCTCATCTAACAGACTAGGATACATTAAGATCGTTATTTATGATTGAAATTCAGACATGACAGACTTCACTTTCTGTTCGTTTTGTGGAAGCTGCTTATTACAGCTCAAATGCATCCTTCCTATATAACAATTTCGTGTATGCTTAATGGCAGAATCGTCTCTGATTGGCTCACGCGTCTTTAGCGTCAGGCATTTGAAGCGTCGATATGAAGACAAACGTTTCTATAGCAACGACGCTGTAAAATTAATTTCCAATGAATGTTCTTAGATTCGAAGGTAGGACTGTGTAACAATGCAGAGTAGACTAGTGACGATCATAGGCTATTGCTGAATGTGATTCTCGCTTTTTCTGCGCTCTCTTCAACAGCCTCAAAATAGGAATTGCTATTCTGTGTATGCACTTGTTTTAGCGCCCCTTCAAGAATCCTACTCAGAAGCGCTCCCGACTACAGCACTGACACTGAATCGAAGTTTCACGCCGAAGCGCTGAGCAATTGAAAGTGAAGGACTTGGCGCCCAAGGTCCCTGCGCGGTGGCATGAGGGGGATTCGAACCTGCAACCATCCGGCTGCAAGGCAATGAATATACCGCACCCCATGTCTTCTGATTGTGTAGTTCCTTGCTGATTTTGGGGGAAACTCGTCTTTCATGCCATCTGCTTATATTCATATCACCGATATGAATATGATTAGGACGCAGAGAGAAACTGCAGCAGAATTAGGAGCAGAATTAATCAAAAGTTGTTGTAATCGAACAGTTCGGTTCTTACTTGGCAGCTGGAGCAGATGGAAAAAGATGGAGAGGAAATGTGGATAAGCCAGACTGAGGCTGAGTTTCTTTCGTAGCAAATCGAACATGGAGGATGCGTTCTTCGAATCAACATGGTTCTATGGAATATATACCAAAACAAATTTACTGCAAATTTAATGCAGGCTACGCGACGAAGTTCTCACTAGCTCACTTTTCTTTTAATATAGCCGACACAACCTCTCATCACGTAATTTCTCATCATTGATCTACGCGAGCAATTAAACAAACTAGCCAATCCTCCTGACTTTTCCCAAACAGACCTAACTCTTCCCGCGCCATGGATACTCTTCTCCTGTCCGCAATCTTGGAATCATTTTCGACAAAAACCTTACATTTTCCGACAACATCACCCAGCTATCCCGTACCTGCTACATGCACATCTCTCTCTCTCTCTCGTTTTTTCTCTCTCTTTGTCTCTCTCCTTGTCTTTCTCTCTCTTCCTATCGTTATGTCTGTCTCTGTTTTTCTCCCTGCCTCTCTCTCTTTCGCTTTTACGTTCTCTTGTCTGTCTGTCTGTGAGAGGAATTAAGTGCTGTAGGCCTACTATTTGGCTAGAGCGCTCGACCAGTGGCGGGGAGGGTACGACCGTAAGGGTTCGAACCTGAATAGGCTAACAGTTGTGCAGTGACCTTGAAACAAGTCCTTCACCCATACGACTGTTCATTCAGCGTCATTGAGGTTCTATCTCACGTCGTCATCATTCTTAACTCTGGACGGAGAGCAATAATTATTGATCAAATAGGCTTCAGTTTTTTGTTCAGTCGATTTTTCTTCGTTTCAGTTAACAGACAGCAATATTAAGATTAACAGACTATTTGCATCTAGTCATTTTTCTAATATCACGAGAAGAATGCGATGTTCGCAAATATGACTTTGTAATTAGACAAATATTGACACCGGAGTGCAGAGCAGAAGTAAATACTAACGACAGAAAACCGTTTTGCGAAGTCCTTTTCATCGTTCGTTCTCACCATTTCGAAGAAATCGAGATGTCTAAAAACAGTTTTTTTTATCAGTTTCTTGTTAGAGTCCAATTGACGACGCATCCAAAACATTAGATCGGCGAATAATCAGTGATCAGTGAAACCGATTATATAGCCTACTATAATAATTATGCGAAGCATAAAATTAAGCAAATTTGGGTTCGTTAACCTTGATAAATCTATCAGATTAATTAGTTGAGGACAAAATATATCTTTTGGTGCAACTTGATGTTTAATAGTTTTCATTTGTTCGCTCTCTTAAGCCGAACGATCAACGTCGTATACATATAGTCAGATCACTGCATTGCATATCACCAAACTCATCAGATCTATCGTCTGAAAACTGTTTTATGAAGATCACACGAACAAGTTCACTGCATTTTGAATCTAATCCATACAAACTTTGATGATGACAGCAACTTAATGTTATGAAAAATTGCTCGACAGGGCCTGACCGAGACTATAAAGCAAATTCACCTGCGTCATAATATTGGCTTTCAAGTGTTCAGTTGATGATAACATTTATAAACACTTCTTCTGTGTTTCTCATGATATTCTGTGTATCTGAGTGCTTTAAAGGCCTCCTAGGCATGTTCATGGCATCTATGCAGAATTGCAGATAAAGAACGAATGAACAGAGAACGAATGAACATAATGAATGAACGAAGGAGCGAACGAACAAACAGTGAACGGAACAAACAGTGAACGAACGAACAATGAACTTCTGAACCTGTTCAGCGTATCGTTGTTGATCTGTCTGATTTTGTCGTATATCGGTTGAATTCCGAGCATCAGAAATTCGTATCTTAAATGCAGACGGAACTCAAGATGCGTCTGAAAATAAGACAAAGACGAAACGAAGAACTAAACGCAAATTCAATTACATTAATCCAAAGAACTCACGTCAATGGTCTGGTGGAACAGAGAGTTCGCTAATTTTGTGTTTAGCTGGCATAAATGGACATTTGATTTGTATAAGTGATTTTCCTCTGTGTTGAATTGAAGGAAGAAATATTTGAAAAGTGAACGAATCGTGTAAATGTGAATTGACGGCCATTCGCTAACAAAGTTAAGTTACATAGACTACGGTAAAAGCAGAGAAAGAGTAGAGAAAATGCAGTTATAGTAATCTACATGTAGGTGATTACAGAGTAGGGAAATTGCAGATAGTCTGACATTAGAGTATATAGAGAGATGACAGATGGTCTGATATTAGAGTAGGGAAGATGACATAATTAATAATGTCTGACCTGTCCAGGTCCGCAGTTGATGAGAGCGTTGACGAATGACATGACGGCCGTTTTCAGAGCCACTTCCCATCGATAGTCATCCAAGGTGACGTCAAGGTCGATCATCAACGACTGAAATGTTTAGGAGACATCAACCTCTGAGACATTATAACATGCGACATTTTAATCGACC
This sequence comes from Lumbricus terrestris, assembly GCA_949752735.1. NCBI lineage: Eukaryota > Metazoa > Annelida > Clitellata > Crassiclitellata > Lumbricidae > Lumbricus > Lumbricus terrestris. The sequence goes on from OX457046.1 coordinate 13,677,413, forward strand.
ATAACATTGACATCAAGGTGGCAATGTATGTACATGTAGCCTATGCGCGTCTTTTGCACTTCGGTCCTGACAAGTTGACATCTTAATTCTCTGTTCTTATAAAAACTGGATTCGAATCTCCTTCGGATTAACCTACTCGACTCGGTGTCTTGCGTTTTACTTTAGAGTGGCGGCTCAGAAGTTTCAAAATTATGATTACGATTTCTATTCCGGCATGTGCTACTCATGTGCCGGTGACAAAACTACAAAGCTACGCACAATCGCACATCGAAATGAAATCTTATCTAGGAGATTCTACTTTGAAAGATACAGATTGTAAGTGGTTTTGACTTTTTGAGTGCATTTTGTCCTTAAAGTGCTTCAGATGTAATACATTTTCAAAAAGGCTGTTGCGAGACATTTTGCACCGACGCCAAAAAACACGTCGATCGTGGCCGTTGGTCGATGATTGGCTACGAATGACGACCGAAGACTAAGAATCATTTCCTCTGATTAAGCATATAGAAGTGCTATGAGAAGACAAGAGACAAAGGACGCATTGCGTAATACGTATACATGCCCTCATTGGGTGTATTTAGGCCTAGGAGTTGGTTCTACGAGTCCAAACCTCCACCTAGCCGAATAAATGCTTAACTGTCATAAAAAATACAAATGCAAAAAAATGAGGCCACGTCCATAATGGAAACCTCTGGAAAGCAAAAGCTCTCAACGAAATTGATTTCCGGGCTTCGTTCCTTCTACCTGGAATCGCGTTCTTTCCCTTCTGTAGAGCTGGAAGTCGGTCATCGCGTGGAGGACTTTCCGATGTCCTCCTGGAACGAGGCAGGTCGCTCCAAGTAGCTCGAGGGCGGCGATCTTCGTTCGAACGTTCGTTGTGACGAGACTCTGAGCGATGACCCGAACAGCCGTCGGATGAGACAAGACGCTTGTTCGTCCTTCCTTCAATCCATCGAAACACAAAGGCGCCATGAAAATGACATCGCCATTGCAACATTCGTCGTAGCAACTGGTATCGTAGAATATTTTCACTCAATTACAGAATAATACTCTCAGGCAACCAGCAAAAGAGCATATATAAAAATATATAAAATTGTATATATACATTACGTTACGTTACGTAGGCCTATAATTTATTATATGTTAAGATGCAAAACCAATCAAAACAGGGTTGATAATCACTCATCAGTTCATTCGGAATCGATATCGCATTTAGTTGCTCTGTCCTTTGTGAAATTTTTAAAGTCTGGAAAGTTCTAAGAGCTGTTCCGTTTCCATTTTGTTTCGCTTGTCAAAATAATTATCAGGTCAGATCACGTCATCCTTATAACTTGTCATTTGATGTTGCAACTGACACAGGACTCTGCGGTCAGTTGATTTGTCATGAAAATGCAGTGAATGAAAACTCTTGAAATGTGTCTGTCACGAGAGGATTTGAAAATCAGACAACACGCTTTAGACTATGATGTGGGCAGGAGAATGCAGAATTGTTCGACGGGGGGGGAAATTTGTTGTCTCAGGTAGCAAAAAATTTGCTGATCTTTCACCGACAAATCTGATGACTTGTTTTTAGCCATTTCGTCGTCATTTCTGAAAAATATACCATTGAAACCTAATGGATGGGCCTTTGTTCAAAACTAATGAGGGGCCACGTTTTATGGCCATTTGTGAATAGGGGGCCGTGGCCGGATTTGCTCCCCCCCAATAGATCCGCCCTTGGATGCTGGAGGTTTACGTACGGCGCTGTTCATGATGTTCTGGATGCATGTGATGGCGGAAGTGTGGACCGCCTGTTGTCTGGAGACCGCGTCCAAGTCCTCAAGGAAGCTGAGCAGGGCATCGAGTCCACCGAGATCGAGAAAACGGAGGACGAAGGTCATCGTCTGCGATCGAAGCGCCGTCTTCAGACTCTCAATCGATGTCGCTCGATCTTCGCTGCTGTCAGCAGACGTCGTCTAACGAACCACAAAAACAGATCAAGGTCAGACCACAAAGAGTCAATGAGTCAATGATTGCGAAGATCGAATGAAAAGCATGTTATAACTATACATGTGGATAATTATATGAACGAATAACATCACGTGGTCATCTTCATTTGGATCGCTGTCATCAACCTTAGTCATGTCACACGACGCTCATTATCGTATATGTCATGGTCTTCACCATCGTCTTCACAATTATTGCTGTCACTGTCCATCATCATCATCGTCATCATCATCGTCATCGTCATCGTCATCGTCATCGTGATCGTGATCGTGATCGTGATCGTGATCGTGATCGTCATCGTCATCGTCATCGTCATCGTCATCGTCATCGTCATTGTCATCGTCATCGCCATCGCCATCGCCATCGCCATCGTCATCGTCATCGCCATCGCCATCGTCATCACCCCAACCACCACCACCACCACCACCGCCGCCGACACCACCACTACCACCACCACCACCACCAGCACCACCACCACCACGACCACCACCACCACCATCATCATCATCATCATCATCATCATCATCATCATCATCATCATCATCATCATCATCGTGAGCTTTGACTAGTTTTGCCTTTCTCGAGCAGTGTTATTGATCAGTAAAATCGCGATGAACAGAGGTTAGGCCTGACCCGTTCAACTGAAAAGTAAAGAAAGAAACATTGCAAGTCTATGACAGTTATATTATAGTCTTTCCAGTGAAACTAAATTACTGTGACATGAATTCCACGTAGCACAACCTCATTGAGGAATGATCAAGACACGGCGTGTGGACAAGGTCGTGTAGCTCAGGAGGTACAAAATGATTTCATATTATATAGCCTACATACGTTCACCAAGGTCTATTTACTAGGTCTATTTAATCCTAGATGTTTGCATATGATTAAATATGGACCTGCAGGGGGTAAGCAAGTGGAAGCAGAGGCGGATAGAGAAATTTTTTGAAGGGGTGAGGACCAACATTTTCGGTTTTGGAACAGGGAAAAAATTCGTCTTTTGTCACAGAAAAATCTAATGACCTTTTTGGTCATTTGTCGAATTCCCAGGAAAAAAGATACCATTTTATCCCCCAAAATAGTTGATGACTTTTTTAGTCGTACAAACCCCGTCTTAGACCCCTATACACAACGGACGGACCTCGTGGAGGAGAGGGGCCTACAAAACTGCTCATTGGGGAGGTCAACTTTCCAAGCCAGAATAGCTGGCCAAAAATAAAGAAATTTCTAAATGGGGGCATGGCCGGATTTGCCCCCCCTCTTCTGGATCGGCCCCTTAGCGAAAGAGACAATTGAACAGACACACGCAGAGAAATAAGCAGATGGACACGTCCCACACGGGCAAATAAACGGACGCGCAGAGAGAATTATTTGTTGCGTTCAGTGTCATGATCCATTTAAACGCATTAATCATGATCAGCGTTTCTTACGTTTATGAAATCCTTCAGAGACAAGATGTAGCTGCTTGGAGTCTGCAGCGTTGAATTCGACAAATGCTGGTCCTGAAAATAATTAACAGAATTTCTGCATAAAATGCAATTCACTTCTGTGGAGTAAAACTCATCTCATCGATTGGATTATAAACATTTGCTGTCAGTTGCGCTGAAACATCTGATCATTCTGATGTGAGTTTGGTGAATGAATTACGTCGTTTTCAATGCTATTGAATCTGGGGTTAAATCAACACAGATGCGATTCGACTTCCTTTGAATGGATCATTGATAAAAAAGATGTCGGCAAAATAAAATAATTATAATTGCAGATGTGTTAAGCGTCAAGATTAAGAAGCATCAATACTTTATTGCTTATCTCTTGCTTAGCATAATACGAAGTCGCTATTTTCATTATAAAAAATACATGATTATAGGTTATTTCTGAATTTCAGAGACAATATAAGGGTGCGTCCGTGATGGCCGGAAAGCAAGAGGTAGGTTATATCACTCGAAACATAAACGATCATCTTCATCAGTGGCATTTCTGGCTTGTTTCATTTGATCATTTTTACTGATGTTTACAGCATCTTTGCTTCTGATCGAAAATTGATATCTTCATTCATAAGCTAAACATTGAATTAACTGGCATCAAAATATGAATTAACTAGAGTGTCCGATTGGTTTAAAGCTAACAAATTGTCACTAAAACCATAAAAGGATGTGTTTTATACTTTCTTAGTGCAAGCGTTGAAATTTCTTGTTTGTTTAACAACGCTGCAGTGTCGATGATTACTTTAAAATATCGACGATGCTGCAGTTACTTGGAATGCATAATATGCATATCAGTGCTTAAAGTGTGGAAAAATAAGTGCCTGGACGCCCTTTACCTTTCCATTCATTGCTGGCCAATAAGTGGCTGGACGGTGTTCATATTTTAAAATAAGTGCATGGACGCCGTCCATGACCGTCCAGCCACACTTTAAGCCCTGATGCATATGTATATTATACAGTAGCTTGTTGTCTCGAATGGTGAGCTCGCACGTCGCACAGTAGCCTAGCCGTGTCAGGTATGCCTAGAAGCTAACATTGATTACATTGTCGTGAAATGTAGATCTGCATAGAAGTTTACAGCCATCATTTTAGAAATAACATTATAATAACACATATCAGTTTTCGTTTGCTATGGAAATGCTTCTCGTGAGAAGAGAAACACTAATCATGGCGGTCAGTAACTAGAAAACATTTTCATTTGTCCTTCAGTGTATCTTGGTCTGGGGCCTTTGCTTGCATGCTGTATGATCGCATACAGCGCTGCTAGTGGTATACGGGGTACTTGGTCTAAAGGGCAATTCAGTAACAATTCAACTATAGGCCTATCTGTAGGCTATAGATAGCGGAATTTGCCAATTGGGCACTAAATGCGTTCAAAAGCTTGGTGGGGCGAATATTTCTTATTTTCCAAAACACAGCAAGCTAAATAATTAGAGTTAAAAACGTCACGTTTAGAATCAAGTGTGAAAGATTCACTTACAAGCGCTATACAAATATAGTTGTCAGACGATGTAACGAATGGTGAAGAGCTGAAAAGTAATTTCCATACTAATTAATTAGAGTTGAACTGAAAGTTCAGTGGAGATCTGATGTTTACCGTCTTTTTGCTGCAGTAGATTTGCCATTTCTTCTGTGGTGACAAAGAAAACATGGCGTCTCTGTGTTTTCCCTGAAGTCCCAACTCATCCTAAAATTAAATTGTAACACACATTAGTGCTTCATGATCGTCAATTACTCATAACGTCCGATGGTAGCCCTCAATCACCAGGGACGAAGAACATCGTGGTGAGTAGTTTGCAACGTACAGACTTCTTTCTATTATTATCATAGTTCATAGTTCGTATCATAGTTCATTGACATCACATAATTGATTCAGCCGGTCAGTCTTTGTGATCACTTCTAAAAAGGAATAGACGTAATCTTGTCTGCCTTCGGCAACAAATAGATCTATGTTGCTTGACATTGACTGGTAGGTCAGTCCTTATGTATTGTCGGAAATTAAGATGCATGGTTTTATGTTTTTTTTGTTTTATGCTATAAAAAGGATTTTTAAGCTAGATTTGTCTCATAGTGTCTTAATGTTTCGCGATTGCAATGCATTCACTTCGAATATCATGCGTGTTATGCATCAATAACAATAATCATCGCGGTTACAATGATCATCAAGGACTCTATAGGCTACAGAGGACTGGTTTCTTCTTCTTAAGCCGCCTTGTACACGTTTTTGAGCGATAATAGTAGTTCTGGAAAATTTCAAATCTTATTTACAAAATAAAAGCATTCAATTAGTTACATCTATGGGTAAACACGCACACTAGATACCCGTACTCCAAGCAATATGGCTGCCAACGAATGCTATAAAGTTAGAGCGCAGCGACCTATCCTATCGACGCATCGCAACATGCAAAGCGCTCAACAGAATGACTGCACTAACCCTAAAACTAACCCTAACCGACCCTCACGGCGCCTAACCTGAGCCCTAACCGACCCTCACGCGATAAATAGTCGCTGCGCTGTAATTATATAATAGTCGCTGCGCTCTAATTTATGGCATTCGTTGGCAGCCATATTGTTTGGAGTACGGGTATCTAGTGTGCGTATTTACCCATCTATGAAAACCAATTGACGATTAATTATGTTTGCAAAATAAACAAATACCTTTGGAGATTCAAAACATCATCCTTAGCGATAGAAACGGAATTTTAAGTGGAGCGCCATCTATTGCTCAGAGTGAAATCATGACCACAAAATGTTCCCAAGTAACCTATCCTGTAATATAGAATCCTTGCAATGATCATGGTAATAATAATCACGAATTCATAATAATTTTAGAGTGATCACGAGTCACAAGTTTATTACATTGAAATAACATCATGCAGCAGATTTTTTAGCGCTGTGGAATAGATGAGATTCTGAGAGCTATAGTCAGTCCCTCGCTTTTGACGAGAGCCTATAGTCTATAATTGACAGAAGAGCCTATAACTATTGTGTCGTCCATGTAGCATCTGTACTGAAACAATCGTCCAATTGCTTTCATGATGTACTAATGGGTGAAATGCCTGGAAATAGTTGTCGTCTTGACCCACCACAAGTTCGTTGAACTTGTCGTTCAGTTCGTCGTCAGTGGATGGCATTGGAGGAGGAGGGGTGCAACCGTTGGTGACGTCAAGAGCCGCCATTCGAACGACGTCACCATTTCTCACCGGTCTCGCTTCTCCTGCAGGACTTTCGATCGTCGTAGGACGACCTTTCATGCAGCACAGACAGTCCTTCGCAGGACCCAACAGTCTACAATCGATCAGAGCCAATACAGACACATATTCCATATTCATTCGGACAGTTAGGTCTGGCATTTTTAGGTCAAGCATTCTTTATATCTGAACATAATTTTTTTTTATTTCGTCTTTGTTCATCCTATACCGGTATATAATTATTGCTTCAATCTATTTTGCTCTAATGAAAAACCGATGAACGATGGATCGTTTTGCAAAATCTAATTAAATTCTCCGCAGGCCATTTAATTGCCTACATGAATTCTATTGTGGCTTTTTGCATCATCTGGCATTTAGTTTGCAAAAAAACTTGCGTAGCATTGACCTTAGCCATAATTTCGGCGCTTTAAAAGTTATAAGATTTTATCACTATTATTATTGTTGTTATTATTATTACTGTTATTATTATCATTATTATTATTTTTTTAATTATTATTATCATTTATTCAAGAAAAAGTTTTTTGTCCATTACATTCGAACCACCCTAATGTCTAGGCTATTATCGACATATTAATGTGCCACACAGTCTCATCTGCTGCAGGTCGCTTCCTTCTGTCGTTCCACGGCTCGTTTTGCCGGATTGTAAATCTCCTTCTCGTGTGAAGGTATCATTATTATTATTATTATTATTATTATTATTATTATTATTATTATTATTATTATTATTATTATTATTATTATTATTATTATTATTATTATCATTATCATTATTATTATTATTATTATTTATTTATTATTATTATTAATTATTTTTATTATTATTATTGTTATTATTATTATTATTACTGTTATTATTATCATCATCATTATTATTATTATTAATATTATCAGTTTTTACTGCTATTATTATTATCATTATCATTATCATTATCATCATCATCATCATCATCATCATCATCATCATCAGCAGCAGCAGCAGCAGCAGCATCATCAGCAGCAGCAGCATCATCATCATCATCATCATCATCGTCATCGTCACCGTCGTCGTCGTCGTCGTCGTCGTCGTCGTCGTCATCATCATCATTATCATCATCATCATCATCATTACTCAGGTAGGGCCTAGACATAGCCTACGCGGTTAGATTCCTAAGCGAAGGAATTCAATTTCGAAATACCTACATGTAGCTACACAGACAGAGATTGCGACATTTCCTAACACTTGCTTAATAGCAGGAATCCTCTGCTTCTGCTCTATCATGCTTCCCGTTGATTGCAGATTGACAGGATTGCAATAAAGGGAGCATGACCGCTCACACTGACAGCTGAATACAAGCCGCTAAGGTTTCCTTGCCTCACGGTATATTTCAACTGGACGTGCAACCTTTGAACCATTGCTGAATTGCAATGGACCAAACATGCCGGAATTTTTGTACTGTAAGTAAGTAAGATGTAGAGGCTCTTATTTTGCCAATCCACGTAAACTCATTTAATCGTCGGACATCCAGAAAAACAACTTACAGGAATTGTACGTGGCCTAGTCCCGCGTGTAAGCTATACGCCCACTGTTAAGCGGAATTATACGCCCACAAACCCACAGCCCCATCCATCTGAAGCAAATTTTGGTTGTTGGTCCAACTGCTCCTCCTCATTTCGCCCACCCGGCCCACTCTAACCACATACCCCAACCGTCCAACCTTACCTCACGTCCACCACAACTCCGGGCCCCACCCCATTCCTCCCATTCCCATTCTCCTCCTCCTCCTTGCTCCATCCCGTGAAATGATCAACATATTTATGAAATTCATGAAAAATAAAGTTTCATTTTGTTTTCACCGGTGTCACCACACCACCACCCTGGCCGCATCCCACCAAACCCACCCTATCCAGTGCCACACCCTGTTCCACCCCTCTTCGCCACCCACTTACCTCCACCCCTAACGTCGCCCACACAGCCCAATCCGTCTGGGGTGAATTTTGGTTTTCGTTAAATCCTCCACACTTTCCCCCACCTGGTCCACTCCAACCCTATACTCAACCGTCCGACATCACCTCACCTCAACTTCAACTCCGGTTCACCACGCCCCACCCCTCCACCCCGTGAAATGCTAGGCATTAAAAGGGTTGACCGTAAGACTAATCCAAAAGAGGAACGAGTCCGGTTGTCTAGGGGAGGGAGCAGCTGCTAAGGCGGGTGTCATCTAGTGTTGTTTTCGTTAACGAAAACGAAAACGAAAAGGACAATTAACGGAAATGAAACGTTTTCGTTAACGAAAACGAAAACTAAAACTAAAACACGCTGACAACGAAAACTAAAACTAAAACGAAATATGCAGCAATCAAAACTAAAAGTAAACGAAAATTGATCAAGCGAAAACTAAAACGATATATGGCCAAACGAAAACTAAATAATTTGCTCGTAATTTCACCTTACTTTCCTTATTTGTGTGTATTGTGCAAATGGCGTATTTTAGTATTGTGAGGAAGGAGATTACTCACAAGTGGGTCGATCGTTTTACCTGTATACCCGGGGTCATAATTATGGCTCTAAACCTGTCCAAACCGGTTTGGGGATTAGAGGCTATTAATATGCAAATCAGAGTAATGCAGGACAGTGATTGTCTGAGGAAGCCTTGCAGGACCGACAGGCAGGGTGACCAGTGGAGTTAGGTAAGGTGTGATTGGCCAGTGAATAGGGAGAAACAATGGTGAGGCACGTGAGAGTGAACAAAGGCTGACCGCTGGCAAGGAAGACTCTGTCTTGCTGTGGCTGGCTATGAAAAGTATAGTGGTCTCTGGTGTAGATAAGAGCCAACTCAGCCTATATGATTGCCCAGGGCTTAAAGTGTGGCTGGACGGTCATGGACGGCGTCCATGCACTTATTTTAAAATCTGAACGCCGTCCAGCCACTTATTGGCCAGCAATGACTAGAAAGATAAGGGGCGTCCAGGCACTTATTTTTCCACACTTTTAGCACTGTGATTGCCCTTCGAGAAAGAAACCAAGAGAAGTCCCTGGCCAGGATCTGATATATGATATATATCCAGGGTGAAATTTATTAGTCGAGGAGAATTTCTGTAGCAATATATTTTGAGGCCAAACGAGGAAACGGACCACTTTGTTAGACCCGAGGTAAGAGTAAGTCTTAGAGTTTACAATCATAAAGTATTCTCATTGATATGCTTTGCCTGTGACCTTTATTTAGTTGTGTAAAATCCTGCTAGAACTGCGTGAATAGTCGCACAATATCATATTATTCTCATTCATTCACTTCACATTACAATATTCCATTTTGGGATGTTTAGTTCTTTGCATTCATATATCCAGACTAGTGTTATCAAACGTTCTAGCGCATGATAGACTGAGTGGTCTTTGGGATGATAGCGGGCATCTACCCTGCATCCTACATTGTACCTGTTCTTCACGCCAGTGATGCTATCATTATTCTATGGACTCCACATGCATAGCAGAAACAATAATTCCCTCGGCCGTTACCTGTGATATCAAAGAGTGATAAAAACTGATAAGTGCACGGATAGGTAAAACTATATAAAAACTGTAACTGGAAGAAGCAAAATTATTTGAGAACTAGAAGTGGAAGTAAAATCACGTCAACAGAAGTGAATAAGAACTAGAAGTAGAATTAATATAAACTAAAATATCACTGAGGGACACTATAATTATTTTCATGTATGATCAGGGTTGATACGTAATTTTGACCTTCCTGTGGTGAGCAACTGCATATATCGTTGTCATAAAATTTTGTGTTAATTCCAAAAAAGTTATGAACTGTAATGCTGAGGTATTTATCAATTGGGCAGCAAATGACATTTCACGTAATGATCACGTTTTATGTTCAGCCCATCTTCGTATTGATTTGTATCAATATAGTTTATTCAAGGAACGAAACGGTATTCACTGCTAACGATTGTGTAGCCCCAGATTATTAAAACTAAAACTTATATTGGCATAGGCCTACTAAAACTAAAACTAAAATTGGCATACGAAAACTAAAACTAAAACTAAAATTGGCATACGAAAACTAAAACTAAAACTAAAATTGATCCATAAAAACGAAAACGAAAACTAAAACTAATATTCAGCAACAATTAAAACTAAAACTAAAACTAAAATTAAGACTAACAATCAAAACTAAAACTAAAACTAAAATTGGGGCAATATTAAAACAACACTAGTGTCATCTGGGTCGGGAATTGGAAGTTGGAGGATCAGATGAGACAGGCAAGAGCTTTTGAAGAGGTTTTACCGATTTGGAATGGAATGTCCGAGGTGTGATGGATATAGTCGTTTACGATGTGTGACATTGTCTTGTTTTCACCACAGCTACATTAATGGTAAATATGACTAACTGACTTTCAAACACCTAGTCATAATTTACATGCTCGGAGCAGCATCACTAGAGAATGACTGCGTTTGAAATCACGCACACACACGCACATCATATTATTATGTTGATAGCGATTGGCACTGTCTTGGTTTTATGACTTTTTAATGCCGAGAGCTCTATTCGAAAACTAGGTCACGATTACTCATACAATGACCTTTGTGATAAAATAGTCATTTGTGATTGTGTGCGAAGTTAGAAGCCGTCAAAAGAAAAGTAAGAAGTTTAGTTTAACGCTTAATTAATAAGCATCAATCTGTTACTGACACATACGCACTCTGCCACTCGCACGTAGGCCTATGCGATAATAGTGCAGTAATACTTCTGCGGTAAATCATGTAGAGGACAGTGGGGCGAAGAGGCCCCTTAAAAATTTCGTCCAAATATCTTTGAGCAGATGACAACACTGAAACAATCGACTATACATTGTCATAGTCCAGCCATCTGGCTCTGCAGGGTACACAAACTATTTCAGAAAAATTCATCTAATTTTTTGGTATTAAGCATTTTCTGCATGCTCTTGAAAAGCTACTCTTGCCCACCGGTGGGGCAAGAATGGCATGAACGGCCAGTCTTGCCCCATGCAGTATTAATAATTGTATTTACACTTCATATACTTTGGGATTTGTTGTTGTTGAAGATAGCTTCCCATGAACTAATTTGGCATTAATAGTAACAATGATAAACAATAATAATGTTACTTTTTGTATCGTCAAAAACTGTTTGGTGGCCTCACTAAAAGTGATATAACTTTTGTTCTGTTTGAAATATTTTGATTAAATCTGGGCATCATGTGTATAATGAATTATCGTTAAGCCTGTAAATTTCATTTCGAAATTCTTGTTTCTGGCCAAGATATTGGCAAAAACCGTAGGCCTAGGGGGTCTTTTTACGAATAAAAAGCATAAAAACCTGCACCTATCGTGACCGCCCTGTGTTTATTCTAGTAGCCATCTCTGGGGAAAGTCCCCTACCCAATAACGACATCCCCAGAAAAATTGAACAGCTGCTTTTCTACTGGTAGAATTAAGAAATAGAGGACAAAATTAGATGATACACTGTAATTATACGGGTACTAAAAAAGATCATCAGATCACAAGAAATCTTAAATTTTTTTAAATTTTTACTCAAAGGCTTAAAAAATATGTAATCAGAAAAAGAGAGAGAGATGACAAGAGTTAAAAGGATCTTGCATTGGTCAGCGCCACGTGCCTCAGCGGTTGGTCATCTCATCTGCCAAACGGTGGTTTTGTTCCCCCAGAAACATGGATTTCCTCCTCAAAGCAGAGGGACTAGATCAAACACTTTCGTCGACGCTGCTCCAACTCTCATTCTTGGCGTTACAGGCCGAGCACTCAACCAATCGACTGAAGTGCCTCACACGAAACTGAACAATGAAAGACGAAAGCTGGATGTCATTTTGTCTTCACAGATCAATGGATGCGAACAAAACGAATGCATGAAAGTCACATGCAGGGCAGTATGCAATAGAACACAGCATACGTAAAAAAAACAATTTGTCCGTGTGTCTATCTGACCGCCTACTCGTCTGTCTGATTCTTGCCTAACAGTTTGTTTGTCTATCAGTCTGTTCTAGTCTATGTCCTACTGTCTGCGTGCATGTCTGTAAATGCCCTCGCTAGATAAAAGTGGACAGTCAGACATCCATCCGTCTGCGTATAGATATGTAGGCCTAACCTCACTTTGGCATTTAAAATTGAGCTGAAATAACTGAATAGATTTCTCAAGTATATTTATATTTTATATTTTATAAGTGTATTTCACGAAGTGGCATCGATGTCTCAGCTAGTTTTCAGAAGTAATTTCGACGTTTGGCTTGGAAGTTTCATTTTAAAATGTAAACGAGCACTTTGCACTGAATTCATCAAAATTTGCATTTACGTGAGTGCTTTCACGAACACGTGGTGCTTGGGTATTTACGTATAGGGCATGTATCTCTTGAATTAGACCTATAGATAGTATAGATGCAAGTACATGCTGCAGACTCAAAACACGCATTCATAATTATAATAAACTGCATGTATACATGCATTGTGCATGCCTGCATTAATACATCAGTGCAGGCCTACATCCAATATGCCTATACAACACACATGCATAAAAGAAAGCAATATATCCACGAAGGCATTGTGTTTCTATCTCTAAATTATTGCTATCATAACGAGATATTCTGGATGGATGTGGTTACGTCATGACTCGTGTGTTTGTATCGTATCAGTGAAATGTATAGAGCGCCCTATATATATATATATATATATATATATATATATATATATATATATATATATATATATATATATATTAGGGTGCATCAAACGCCCCATAATTGTTAAAAAAACTTTCAAAAGTTTTTGTCCCTAATTCACTTCTTTTCCTATTACTAAAAAAGTGTGTTTCCCAAAATTTGAGAATTTTCTGACATATTCTAGGTATCCCACCCAGCAACTGAAATTTTACAATGGCGAACACACTGAACAGATTATGCATTATTATGCTGCAACAAGACTTTAAACATAGGTCCAATAGTTCTTAACATTATCTGTACTGTATTAGCCAAGAGCCATCTTCAGAAGTATTGCAAAGTATTGCAAAGATACTTAGAAGTGAACATATTTATTATTACTATTGTGAAAACATTTATGTTGCGATGCTATTACATGACACATGTCAAGCGGATATTGTCATTCGGAAGTTGGCTTGCGTTTGCGCGGATTGGATTGTCTCTGCCGGTCTTGTTCCACAACTTGAAGCACATCTTGATAATGCTGTTCAGTCTTTGATGCTGACAGAAAATCCGAGCTGACCTTCACTCCTCTCTCAGCACAGTCATTGATTGCGTTAAGTGCTTCAATGTTTGTCATAGCAGTTTGATAGTCATTGCGGCTCCACCAGTCGGACAGCTCTTCGTTGAGGAACTGAGTGTCAACTTGTAGTATTTCAAACATATACCACGAGTCAGTCCCTGCAAGATCGGCAAGTTGTAGCTGTTATTATAATCTGGAAATTTAGGTTTCCCAAAGCCCGATCCAAATCTGTTCTGCGGCAATTGCAAGCGTTATTTTGGCTTAACTGAAAGCAGGCGATTAGCAAGGGCACGTCGTTCAGTGCCTAGAACATTATTACTAACCAGTGCAAGTTAAATACTACAAAATTAATGTCGTTTGAAGGCACGAACAGCACTCGCGGAGACCTGTGCATTCAGCAAGTCATATTGCAAGAATGATTTGTATAGCTTCAAGTCATTCCATGGCGCATCAGTCACCGAACTACAAGTCATCCACCAAGAGCTGTAAACCAGGGTCACAAAATTCACGAAGTCTCTCACTTTTGTGACCTGACGCTCTGTTGTTATTGTGTTGCGTGGAAGCTTTGCAATCTGTTGCTCAAAAAGACATATCTTGATTGAACAAATCAATTTGGCCATCCATCTGGCCTTGTGGAGTGCTCCAGGTCGCTTGACTTCTCCTTCTACTTCTCCATCAAGAAACAAGAGGCAGAGATCTGCAAATTCCTTATAGTCATCTCTACGAAAGGACAACTGTGAACTATAAATCTGTCGAAATTGTTCTCTGTAAATGTCAATGAATGGTTTCGCATTCTCACTGAATACATTATCATCAAAGCGTGATAGTCTTTCTGTTGCTGACCGATGTGTCTTGAGGAGCTGGAAGTTCTTACGAAGCCTTGCGAATAATACCACCTCGGGTGATTTTGAAGTCTCAATTTGAAGATCTTCAAACACGTGTGTAAGAATTACTTCGCCAACGTGATGTCGACATCCTGACCAGAGAAGAGCTCGACCTAACCGCATCTGAATTGTAACACAAGCAGCAGTAACGTGTCCTGTATTTGATCCGGTGGTGTCAAATGACATGTTGACAATGGAGTCACTACATTGCCATGAGCGCAGGAGATCAATGGACAGATCAGCAATGATGTCCCCCGTTTTTCTCTGTGGTCCCATTGCATAAGATGGCACACCGAGGAACTTCAGCTCTTTTGCATTCCCAACAACAATTGAAAGGCGCTCCTTCTTAATATTCTTATTTGACAGCAATGGCATTTGTTTGGAGTCCCAATGCAGTGTTAAAAGGTGTGGAGCAACCCATTGCTCTTTGCAAGCCGAAGCTATATTCTGTCCAACTTGACGCCTGGCTTTGTCAGTCGTTGCGTATGATGTAGAGACTTTTGTCACATCTCCTCCGGCTCAGATATGAGTGCTTCAGTGTAGGCTGATTGTTGTGTATAATAATAGTTAACTTCATATATCATAGAAAACACAGAACACTTAAAACATAAAACATATAGTAACTATGATATATTTCTTTCCAGCCTAAAACAAGTCCTGTTAAAACGCCATACAATCCGACAAATTCAATAAGTAATGTATGTCGAATGATAATTATGTACATTTAAAAAAATGGAGGTGGGATACCTAAACATTTTTTATTTTTATGCTTTTGGATCAGGGATATATTGGAGATAAAAGGAACATTTTAAGCCTAGGGACAATGCATTGTGATAACTTTGGGGCGTTTGATGCACCCTAATATATATATATACATACATATATATGTATATATATAATATTTATATAGCCTATATACATATTAGAGGCTTACAGGCTATTTAGAGGCGCTTTCATCGCGAAGCTCCGGGAGAGGAGAAACGCTTTGATAAAGCGAGAGGATTTAGGGAGATCCCAGCCAATAGCAAAAGCCTGATGATGAGTGGAAGTCAGTAGTAGGAAGTGGTACCGGTCACAGCAAATGCTAGGGATTTGGTCAAAGAAGACCCAAGAGTGCGAATGGCAAACGGCCTGTATAGCGCAATGTGCGAATGGCAAACGGCCTGTATAGCGCAATGGGCGGCGAAAAGGGGTTGCACTGGGAGGGGAGAGAGGGTTGCGAATAAAGTGATAGAGACATTCAGAGACCAACCAGGCCGTCTGAGAGAGGTAAATTAGTCTAGAGAACATTCATTATAGCTAGCATAGGTCTACAGTTTGTCCAAAGTAGATTTTAGACCACAACATTTGCAATATGGTTCAAGTTGAATGACAGCTTTGACACTATGGCATTATAGGCCATAGGATATAGGATATAGGATATACTACTCACCTATTAAACGAATTCATTTTCGTTCACCAAATCTTCACTTGTCTTCTAGAATTTACTATTTGGCCGCCATATTAAGACAATATTTATATTTTTGCTCCGTACGATTTAAAGAGCCAATGGTCCATCCACCCATTCATCCATTCGTCCGTCCATCTTCAGATAAACTCAAGTGTTCAAACATTTCCATGAACGTGCCGTCGTAGATCTAATTCCAATGTTACTCTATGTGTATCTCTCTGTATCATCTATCCATTCAGAAGAGAGACTGTGGTTGTCGGTCATTTGTGCAGACATGAATAATTACTGATGATGGTCGTAAGAGATTGTTCCTTCAATTACCACATGACGCGACTGATCCGAAATGAAGCCAACGAGAGATAGAAGAGACGCACAATCCTACGTATACCCAGGTAGACGAATTCCCATCACTACGTGCTACTTCAGCATGCTGTATAAGTGACCTAGATCGTTTCGTGACATCGTGCTAAGACCTGACAGTCCGGCCAAAGCCATTCTCTTCATCAACTCACAGTTTGTATGTCTCTCAGCTGCATTCCAGAAACATTAATTGTCAGTGAACTAACGGTCTTTAAAGACGACGGCGACGGCGACGGCGACGATGCAGTAGCCTCGCCCCTCCTGTCACCTGCAGTCAGCCTAGGCTACGTATACCTGTGATTAGCAAATAACTCACACAGTCAACTTATACATTGTAGGCTTAGTGGATGTCTTTCAATGAAGCACTTTTTCAAGCCAATTGGAGCAACAACACAGACCTGCAGGCGCGAGCCTAGTAGGCCTACAAGTGGCCTGATAAAGAAGTAGCGTTTCGTCAGGACTGCAAGCAAGCAAAGCAAGGCCGACAACAACGCTTGCATTAAGGAATACCATCATCTGCTGACCCGCTGTATCTGACCCGTAACTTTGCAGGGCCAATGAAACGGATCGGTGAATGTGGACAATTGCGATAGCTTCAACACAATAGACATAGTAGAAGTTGGGACATCAAACTGAGCTCTTTTGAGATGAATCAGGCACGCGTGGCAACCCACTTGGTCTCTATTACTATTACAGCAAATATTAAAAGTAGGCCTATTAGACCATAAAAAGTTGTTATGTTCCAAATATTACGCATGCGTTTGTGTGCATGCAGTCGATAACACTTCATGACGCAGTTGACATAGCGTTTGACATGACTTTTACCAGTCGTCCAATTGATCTTTACACAAAAACAAAGGTTGCCTGAAGGATGAAGCCTTAGAAAGAATGTCGAAGCACTCATACCCATGCACAGTCTATCTTTAGAGAACGGGCGACATTTTGAGCAAGTGTATGTAAATGGTGAGAGACGGTGTCAAAGTAAATCTCAGAGCAACAGAGGACTTCGCTGCAGATAGACTTGATCTTTTAATGTAACATGTGCTTGCACAATGTTGTCTAGAAAACACAGAAGTAGGCTATGCATATTGTAGCCATTAGCTGTCTACGGCCCTTCTTCTCTACCGTACTCTATCTTACTTGGGGCACGTGGGTGTAGAAGGATGGGCGTTGCCTATTTAAGGAACTGCTAGCGTGGGTCGTGGAGCAGTTGTGGTGTGTGTGGCGCGTGGTTGATGTCTCTCGTTGAGCGTGTTCTTGGTGTGCGTTTCCCTCGTTGTTATGCGAGTTGACCTGCGGGTTCGTCTTCTACGTCGCCATCTTCGCCCTGTTGGTGGTCTGGCCGTTCATCCGTCTTCCTTGGCTCCGTTAGCCGTTGTCTGCTGTGCTGTCGTCCGTACTGAGTCCTCTGGTCTGTTCGACTTCGTGTCTACTAGACGGTAACGTTGTTAATTTTGCTGTACATAATTGCTCTCTTGAATAAATCGATGTTATTTTATCAAAATTGGGACCTTATCTTTATAATCATACCCCGTAGACGGCCTGTGAACCCAACAAATGGGGGCCCTCCGTTCTTTTGCTCGTTTTGGGCGTTTTTCGTGATTGTTCTTTTGCGTAGTTCCGTTGGGAAATTTCGGATATTTTGGTCCGTGTGGTTCGCAGGAATTTTGAGAGAATTTGCCGTTATTTGTCGGAAATTTTGCGGTGTCGCATTTCGTTTTGTGGGGGCCTGGGCTATTATTGATTTTGAGGCAGAAATTTTGTGCGTTTTCGCATTTGAGACGGTTTTGAAGTGGACTGTCGGTAGCATTGTGAATTTGAGAGAATTTTGGTGTCCGTGGTCTGCACAGTTAGACTATTATGGCGTCTACCGCGGAAGGTACTCTTCTTGACTGGGACGAGATAGTGGAGTTGCCGCTGGACGAATTGAGACAATATTGTGTGACGTTGGGTGAGGACGTTAAAGGTTTATCGAAACCTCAATTACAGAAGTTGGCCAGAAAAGCGTTGTCGCCTAAACAAGGAAGTGAGGAGTGGAAACTTCGGGCACAAGCTAAGAGAGAGGCAGTCGAATTGGAACGCTTGAGATTCAAGGAGGACCGAGAATTTGAGTGGGAAGTCGAGAAAGAGAAAATGAGAATGGCAGCTGAGACAGAGAAAATGAGATTGGCAGCTGAGGCAGAGGAGAAGAAAATGAGAATGGCAGCTGAGGCAGAGGAGAAGAAAATGAGAATGGCGGCTGAGGCTGAGACAGAGAAAATGAGAATGGCGGCTGAGGCTGAGACAGAGAAAATGAGAATGGCGGCTGAGGCTGAGACCGAGAAAATGAAAATGGCAACTGAGGCAGAGAAAGAGAAAATGAGAATGGAGGCTGAGGAGACGAAAAGGAGATTTGACATGGAGGAGAAAAGGATGAATTTGGAGGTCGAAAGACAGAAATTGGATATTGAAATGAGGAAAATAGAATTCGGAGGTGTGGCAGAACGCCCGGTGCAGAACAAGGAGGATTTTCGTTTTGGGGCGGCAATGAAATTTGTTCCTAAATTTGACCCCACAGATATTGAACATTATTTTGCGGCGTTCGAACAGGCGATGGCGTTGCATAAAATTCCGATGGAAAAATGGTCATCCCTTTTACAGCCACAACTGTCGGGAAAGGCGGAAAAAGTATTTGCGTCTTTGTCTTTGGATGATTGTGTGAATTATGATGTTATTAAAACTGCGCTCCTCACAGCTTATGAAAGGATACCTGAATTCTATCGGAAGAAATTTCGGGGGTTGAGAAAAGAACCACGGGAGACTTTTGCAAATTATGCGTATCGCCTTCAAATTCCCTTTCAGCGTTGGATCGAGGGTACAAATTCGTGGGATGATTTGGCTAAATTTAAAGAGGTCGTACAAATGGAGCCATTTGTACAAGCGTTACCACTAGAGGTACACAGGTGGATTTTGGACAAGAGTCCTGAGAGTGTAGCGAGTGCTGCGCGTATGGCAGATGAATACGCTGTTTTGTATAAACAGTGGCCGAGTAATTATGCTGGGAAATTCCAAAGGAATTTTTCTGAGCGTGCAAACAGATTTTCATCTGAAGATAGTGAGAAGAAAGATGTGTGGGAGCGTCAGGGCTCAGGGCACAAGGAAGGTGTGCGCCATGATTCGAAATGGGGTAAGCGTTCGCCTCAAAGAGGGACGTATGGGTTTAAGCAGCCTGGTCGTCAATATGATGATGTTGATGGGTTTGGAGAGCAGGTCACGTGTTCGTACTGCAGATCTCCCGGGCACTTGAAGGCCCAATGCATGAAATTAAAACGAAAAGAGGGGCCTGAAATTGAAAATTGGAGGGGTCCGAAACCAGTGGGTTTGGTACAAACTATGTCGGCACCTGTTAAGGAACAGAGTTTTCAGAAGCCTATTGAAAATGTCGATAAAATGTATGCTCCTTTCTGTGTGAATGGGTGTGTCATTAATGATGTGAATGAACGGAAGGATGGTGTTTTTCTGCGAGACTCAGGTGCCCTTCAATCTTTAGTGAATGGTGCATGGTTGGATGAACATGATTTTGTGCAGTTAAATGAAACCAGACTTCTGCGCGGTATTTCGGGTCAAATTATGGAGCGCCCGCTTGTGAAATTGAGGGTTGAATGTGCATTTGTGAAAGGAGAAATTCTCTGTTGTATGATGGATTCGCTTCCTATGAGAGGTGTACAAGTTGTGATTGGGAATGATGTAGCGCTTGCAGGTGATATTGTTGATGTTGCGATTACGACGAGGGCTAGAGCTCGACAATATGCAGAGGAACGAAGTGAGACAGTGAGCGCTGTGTGCAGTGAACCGACGCGCGTGGAGACGCCGAGTCTGGGTCATAGTGCAGAGTCGGTCGATCGGGCATTAATGACAGGTGATTTAATGGGTGTGTCAAATGACCCAGCGCTTTTAGAGGCCGGTGATTTAGAAGCATTATTTGCAGCGACTGAAAGTGTTGACGAAGACTGGACGGAGATCTGTGTTCCGAGATCTGAATTTAGAATGAGGCAAAGAAATTGTCCAGATTTGGGTCCACTGTTCGCGCTGGCGGAAAATAAATCGACAGGCGATGGCCTTGTACAACCGTATGCGTTGGTTGAAGGTGTGTTGGTGCGTCGGTGGGACGATAAATTAACACCATTTGGGATGGGTGTTTCACAAATTGTGGTTCCACGTCAGTTGAGAAGGAAATTGTTGCACGTTGCACACGATATACCGGCGTCGGGTCATCTGGGAACACAGAAGACATTGGACAGACTGTTAAAACATTTCTGGTGGCCGCTTGTAAATAAGGATGTACGTGAGTATTGTCGGTCATGTGATGTTTGTCAGAGGTTGGGTAAAGGTAACAGGAATTATAGAGCGCCTATGGTGAGTGTGCCTGTTATGCAAGAAGTGTTTGAGCGTCTCGCGATGGACATTGTTGGTCCTTTGAGTGTGTGTGCCTTAACGGGTAACAGATTCATTCTTACAGTGATTGATCTGGCGTCACATTTCCCATTTGCTTTTCTTTTGAAGACTCATACGGCACAAGATGTGGCGAAATGTTTGTGTGAGGTGTTTACGATGTTCGGTTTTCCGAAAGAAATACTTTCTGATTGTGGCAGTGAGTTCATGTCTGATTTGATGCAAGTGTTTGTACATGAAGTGTCTGGAAAGAATGTAATTGAATATGTCTTGCAATTGCGTGAGCGTATGCGTGTTGGGTTGCACATGGCCAGTGAAAATGCTGTTGTTGCTCAGACTAAGTCGAAGCAAATGTATGATAAGCATTTGAGGGCTGTGACTTTTGAAGAAGGTGAAAAGGTGCTACTGTTGATTCCGTTGGTTGGTAAACCTGTGCAGGCCAAATATTGTGGACCTTATGTGATGATGTGTGATGATGATGATGCATCTTCAAGGATGTTTAATCATGTGATGATGTGTGGTTATGATGTTGCATCTTCAAGGATGTTTACTCATGTGATGATGTGTGATGATGATGTTGCATCTTCAAGGATGTTTAATCATGTGATGATGTGTGGTTATGATGTTGCATCTTCAAGGAGGTTTAATGATGTGATGGTACGTGATTGTGGTGTTGCATCTTTAGGGATGTTAGATCAGCTGATGCTACTTGATGGTGTTGTTGTATCTTGGATGTTGTTGAATACCAAGCTGTTACTTGATGAGGTTGTTCATTCATGGATACTGGTTGCATACTTGAGGGTGTGTAGTCATGTGGTTACTTGGTTGACAGTGAATAACATTGTGCTGTGTGCTAGTGTTGTTGCATCGGTTGAGTGCATTGTTAAAATGGTGTTAGTTCGCGTTGATGTTGTATGGACTGTTGTGTGGTGTCACAGGGTGGTGCGATGCATTGTGTTTGCATTTGGTCGTGTCTTGGTGATGCGTTATGGCAGTGTGTTGCATTGTTGCCATGTTTTGAGTTTCATGAAGTCTCAGACTGGTGTGCAAGTTTCTTTGCAGTGTATCGTTGCTGTGGAGTCGAGGACTGATGATGGTGCTTGCATCCGAGTGAAATCGTGGAAACGTGGACGGCGACAAGTCGTGTTCCTGGTGCTGATTCTGCTGACTTGGGTCGTGCTGTCGTTGATGGATGACTCGTTGGGCACTGATCGTGATGTGTCTGGTCGATTGGGCCGTTCTACAGGTCGATCGAGGATCGTGGCGCAGTGGTGTCTGGTTACTGTGGCGGCGCCATGTCTTCAAATGGACTGCGAGTCTTCACCTAGAAGAGGTCGTTGCTCAAGTTGGGCAATGACTTGGACGTTTGGAGTCCTGGAGAGTGACAGAGACGTTCTGTTACTTCCGGCGTCTTCAATCATCGCGTGTCTTGGAGATGTCACATACGTTGCGGAGAAACTGTTGAGGTGCAGAGGCGATGCTCTGTGCTTGATGGCTGTTCTTCGCTTCGGTTCCTTGAACTTCCAGGGCAGTCATAACGTTTGTCAAATGGATTCTGACCTCGGAGTCATCGAGCGTGACAGAGAAGCTCTCTGTTACGTTCTTCGTCAGTCATATGTCATCGTCAGTCAAATGAAATCGTCAGTCAAATGAAATCTTCAGTCAGATGAAATCTTCAGTCATATGTCATCGTCAGTGAAATGGAATTTCTAGCAATGAACACTTCAGTGAGTGTCTTGCACGCGTCTGTCAGACACTTTCCAGAAAAAGTGGTGGAATCGTCAAAGTCTTGTTCCAGAACTGTTCAAGAGTTGGGGGTTCTTGTTGGGGTTCTGTGGTTGACACTGTTAACTTTAGTTTCATATGGCTTTGGCCAATGACACTTTCAATTTTGGTTCATTTTTGATACACGGTGTGTGTCCAACTTTTTTCTTGTTTTTCAGATTTATATGATTCGAACTGTTGAATTGCTTTGAATTGTATGAACTCTCAGTTGCTTGCTTATTATGATGCATTATTTAGTGTTTTGTGCTGCTTTAGTTGTTGCGATGCATTGTGCGATGAATTGCTTAGTACGTTAACTTGTAATGATATAGTGCTTGGCGATTCTTGATGTTACGGACTTGTAGGCGTAGCGATTACTGCTCTGTTTCGTCGTCCCCTCAGGACTCCTCAAGCTTTTGGGAGGGGGATATGTAGCCATTAGCTGTCTACGGCCCTTCTTCTCTACCGTACTCTATCTTACTTGGGGCACGTGGGTGTAGAAGGATGGGCGTTGCCTATTTAAGGAACTGCTAGCGTGGGTCGTGGAGCAGTTGTGGTGTGTGTGGCGCGTGGTTGATGTCTCTCGTTGAGCGTGTTCTTGGTGTGCGTTTCCCTCGTTGTTATGCGAGTTGACCTGCGGGTTCGTCTTCTACGTCGCCATCTTCGCCCTGTTGGTGGTCTGGCCGTTCATCCGTCTTCCTTGGCTCCGTTAGCCGTTGTCTGCTGTGCTGTCGTCCGTACTGAGTCCTCTGGTCTGTTCGACTTCGTGTCTACTAGACGGTAACGTTGTTAATTTTGCTGTACATAATTGCTCTCTTGAATAAATCGATGTTATTTTATCAAATTGGGACCTTATCTTTATAATCATACCCCGTAGACGGCCTGTGAACCCAACAATATGCATGTACACTGTGTCTCCGATAAAGTAGAACACACAATAAAGTGTCATAACTCGGTCAAAACTTTCAGGATTTGTCTGAAATTTTAAACACAGCAACAGTGGCCATATTACCACCAAATCCTAAAGCCAATTAGAAAAATTCGTGAGAGTGTCAAGTTTATGGGTGTTTAAAATTCGGCTCCAAAAAATGTAACTTTCCAACATGCAAAAGCTGAAAGGAAGTGAAATACAGCTACATATGGTGTTCAAACTGTCCTTTTTGTTCACGAACACATGACCGTAGACGTAGACGCTACTGTTTGATGGTCTGATCAATGATCACCTGGTCAAACAGCTGCCACCCTTCAATCAGACGAGCCTACGGTTATCGATGTCATGAATATTGGAACGAAAAACGCTCTCCTGCAGTACATGTACTCTGGTTCGAGGTCTGGACTGCTAGGCGGCCACAGCTGCGGGATATGAAGCCGAGTGTCTCCCTGGACAGATATTACTCTACTACGTCTACAGTCGTGTGTCCGTGAACAAAAAGGACAGTTTGAACACCATATGTAGCTGAATTTCACTTCCTTTCAGCTTTTGCATGTTGGAAAGTTCCATTTATCGGTGCTGCATTTTAAACACTCATAAACTTGACACTCTCACGAATTTTTCTAATCGGCTTTAGGAGTTGGTGGTAATATGGCCAATGTTGCTGCGTTTAAAATTTTAGACAAATCCTGATACTTTTTGATCGAGTTATGACACTTTATTGTGTGTTCTAGTTTATCGGGGACACAGTGTATAGGCAGATACATGGAGACAGCCTTATACGAACTTTCATACATTGAAATGGCAGCCTAATGAACTTAGACATAAGGAAACTTAAACATGTTAGGCATGTATCGCCTCGCAATAGTAAAATATTACTGCATTAAGGAAATTCACATTGAATTTTAAATTAATAACATCGATGTATAACGGGCGTTTTACAAAACGCATGTTTGGAATCTCACAAAAGCGCAATAAGCCTATATTGCCTACTATATTAAGTGCCTCTCGATAGCTTCATGATCTTAAGATCTTTCGTTATTCTAGTTAGGCCTATCTATAATCCTCCTCAGTGCTTAAAGTGTGTAAAAATAAGTGCCTGGACGCCCCTTATCTTTCCAAAAGAAGTGCCTGGACGCCCCTTACCTTTCCAGTCATTGCTAGCCAATAAGTGGATGGACGGCGATCAGATTTTAAAATAAGTGCATGGACGCCGTCCATGACCGTCCAGCCACACTTTAAGCCCTGATCCTCCTTATTATTTGCACCGCGTCATAACCCTACATTCATATTCTACATCCGCAGTCATCTCCCCGGCATGTCATCATTGCCCGATGTAACGCCATCATTAAATTTTTAATGATGCGCTGTTCAACCGAACTAAATGTTTCTTCGATATCCCCCCGAGTGTTTTCTTCAAGTCACTCTGCAATTCAGCCGCTGCCCTAGGAATCTCTCTCCCCTCCCCCACCTTCCCATGTTCGCCATGCAAAATCGACCATCCTTCATTCGAAACCCACCTCAGGTACACAGGTGTCCAAGCAGATTTACCATTGCAAAAATATGTTTTTTGCACCCTTACTAACACTATTAGCAGACCTCACTGTACTTCTTCATTAAACATACTGCTCTTGGAAAGACTAGACATTTTAATCTCAATGTCGACCAGTGGCGTAGCCAGGAATTTATGATGGGGTTGGGTTGGGGTGGGGTCGGGGGTTACGGCCTGGCCGGATGCCCTTCCTGACAATAACCCAACAGTATTACAGCAAGTGAAAGGGAATAAAGTAACAAAGAAAATAAAGTAAGAAAAACAGTTGTTACTACAAACAATTGTATTGTTTTTCTTACTTAAGTGGATATATAACCTTTTAAAAAACTTTTTCCTAAGTCAATGGTGGTTTTAACCCCCGAAAATCTCTTGTCTAAGCCACTGATGTCGACATAGGCTATTTGTCTTATCCGTGTTCGTGCATTATCCAGCAGATCTACAATCCAACTAAATTTGGACATCGCTTAAATTCCAGAAAAGTGTTTTCCTGTAGATCTAAGTCTAGCGATTCGCTGTTATCACAAATTGTGTCACATGTCCTTCCCAGGCTATGGTTGCAACTCCTACAATGCTGCTGGCAGAAGACTAGGAGACACGGTGATGGTGTTCTGGGAGTCTTTGCTTGAAAGGCGCAAGCACACTTCTGATATTTCTCTTCGTTTTCTCCACTCCATGCACTGTTTTGATATCTTTGTTCATAGGGGAAAAAGAACTGCAATAGCCAAAAATCGCGCCCTTGCTATTGTGGGATTTGTGAGTCCTTCCAAATGGAATGGTCTTCCTTTTTGCGCTCTGAGATTTTGGCAGGGTCTCTAACTCATCTGCCCGATGCTTGAAGACCTTTATTCTGCTTTCACGCTGAGATCGCCTCTGCAATCTCAGTTCATAGATCTATATACTGCAATATCTAAAGACGGCGCTTTACAAGTTCTTAAATATTATGCAAATATAGGACGTTTTGAACTCAACTTTCTTTCTATCGTTACTATCATTTCAAATTCTTTACTTTCAGCCATTCCAGTTTTAGGCATTAAAACTGTCAAATGCTTTCCGAACTTCTACAGAGAAAGTAAAAATGTAATCTTTTTAAAAATTATGTGATAACTGGCAATATAAGTATCGCATCGTATCGAGCAACGTCAGAGGGCGTCTCTTGAATGACATCGTAATCAGAGTCGCACCACCAGAGCGCAACTCCCGCGTGAAAATAAGGTTCTTAAGCCAGCCAATCAGAGGCGTCCACCCCCCCCGTAAGAATCACGTGGCCAATCAAGAGAGAGGTCATTGGAGAACGAAGGACCAACATAAACAACAATCCGCCTCTTTGGAACACGTTCCCCCCAGAATAACCTAAATACCAGATCATCATCGTATACGAACTCACCAAAAGTCTCACCTCTACTTGCTGTCTCGTCAGTGTCGTCACAGATCCTTCGTTATAAACCTACAAACTTGACACTTAGTCTACTCTTCCACGAGTTGAATCCCAATTCTTCATCTTCCCCTCTCTACCTCACTGTTTCAGCTCTAAGCATCATGCATCCACCTTAGCTGTCTGACCATCCGTCTGTCTGACCCATGAATGGATTTTTAAGCCTTTACAACCTATGGATTTTGTTTCGACTAAGCGCCTAGGAGTAAGCTGTTACCCGCGACTTCGTCTTAGGACGCTCTGCTAGAATGAATCAAACAGAATTGACATGAGAAGACAGAAAGAGAGAGCGAGACAGAGAGCGAGACAGAGAGCGAGACAGAGAGCGAGAGAGAGCGAGACAGAGAGCGAGAGAGAGCGAGAGAGAGCGAGAGAGAGAGAGAGAGCGAGAGAGAGAGAGAGAGAGCGAGAGAGAGAGAGAGAGAGAGAGAGTGTGAGAGGGAGAGATGCATACCATTATGGTAGTGAATCAGTATAATTATGTGAGTTGTTACATGTTTAACGACACTGACATGTCAAAGATGATTAGTGTCGCCACGTCATTTTTCCCCGTGGACGGACCGGGCTAGCCCGAGATTCTGAATCTCTGAAATAGCCACCTTCGGGAAGCGAACGGCGCTATTTCAGATTCGCGCATATATACAGGCGAGCGGCCAGCGCTCTTACCGATGTAGCCAAGCGAGTCAGTTATAATTATGTGAGCTGTGAATATGATCATAAATAATGATCGAATCGGTCATGGCAACATGCATGTGAGAACAATGAAAAGACATAGAACGGTACAAGCACACGCTCCTACGCACATGCACACACTTATACACTTACGCACATACACACACTTACACACTTACACTTACACACACACACACACACACACGCACATATAGACAGACAGACAGACAGATAGAAGCAGACGGACAGAAGCAGGTATACGTTAAATTAGCATTGGCATGTTATAGTCTGGCAATTGATTGAGTAGTCATTGGTTACGGACGCCGAGTAAAGATCGTCGTTGCCAGCATCCTCAACCTTCACCCTCCTCCTTCCTCCTTCTCCTCCTTCTTCCTCCTCCTTCCTTCTCCTTCTCTTTCTCCCCTTCCTCCTACTGCCTAGGTGGTCGGTCGGTCGGTCGTCCTGCCCTGTGGCGTAGCTGTGGCCGCCGTCGGCCAATGTGCCTCGGCCACCACCACCACCCTCGCCACCGCCAGCGCCTCACTCAACGATCGACGGCGGCGGCGGCCAGCAGCGCCTCTACCGACGACGACGACGATGACGTTGATCGGTGATGAGAGCCACGCATGCCATCCAGACGACGACGCTAGATGGCCAACAATCGGATGCAGTGCGAAAGAGACGACATTTCCGCTTCATCGGCAACGAGTTGACTGATCTTGGTCGAGGAAGAAGAAGAAGAAGAAGAAGAAGAAGAAGAAGAAACGAAGACTTATAGGAAATAGAAGGATAGCTGTTGCTGCTGTTGCTGCTGCTGCAGGTGCTGCCTCCAACGACGGCTGAAGGTCGGCAAAAATCGAATCTCTTGCTCTGTTTACAAAATCTTCTTTCTCAACGTGATGCACTCCATTCACTCGTTTGATACGACGTACCTGCATGTTTTTAAGCACCTTAGACTGCAGTCATTTCGCAGCTGCACTGTTGATAGGTTCTTCAAATATAGGCTATACAAATTCTTATTATTAGCTATCACTCAGTTCCTATATACCTCAATTGGAATTTGTAATACGTCGACGCCATCAAGTTCTATCTGTCAATCCGTTCTCTTTATTTTATTTTATTAAAATCTATTAATCTTATCTCGTGACCTTACGCACTTAGAGCGCCTCACCACGGTTCACACTATTAGAGGCGCTCTATAAATGTTTTAATACAATACAATGCAATATGATAGAATATCCAAGTTCTGATGGCATCTAAGGTATAAAACAAGCCCCAATAACAATCGCAAACAGTTACAAGACGACACACCAAGACACAGTCCCTTATAATATAGCAAATAGCTTATAAATAACTAATAAAACAACTAGTTTTTATTTTATAAGGTCTGTTTGCTTATTTTCCTTTGTAGGGCGAAATGGCGACAACACATTTGGGATTAGTCCTTTACGGATGCGCAGTCGCAGCTATTCTACGTAAGTCTCTTTATAAGACGAAGGGGTTTCGTGACCGATTCTTTCATGGACGCATTCAGCTAGGAAAAATTAGCTAGAAAAAATAGAGGGCATGAGTAAAACCAAAGCAATGCGGAACGCGAGCAAGGGAGCGATGTTGAGACCGTTGAGACGGAGAGATGGAGTTGGGGTTGTTGGATTCCATTTCGAGGTTGTACCAACAGACAATGTCGCAAAATATACAGAATCAACTCTAAATATTTGGAAATTATTTATGTTTGGGATTTGAACCCTTAAGCCCCTGAAAGTATCAAACGTCAGTTATTCACTCGTTAGTCTAACGAATGATTCTTTTTCTTTTACCTCGTACAGAACAGCTTTTGATTCTATGGAATTCTATGGATTCCTACTATTATCAAAGATATTAGAGTTTTGCTAAGATATGACACCTCCTATCTCCGCTGTATATTTGATCTGGGTGGTGGTCAAAGCACACAAACCGTGGCGCCACGTTGTGAGTGGTTTGATGGCTCCTAGCAACGATAGACGCCTTAATAGATAAATATATAGGCCAGCGTCAACGACCGGACAATTGTAGCATCCGTAAACTATCATAACTATTTAAACTGCATATTGAATATGATGAATAATAAAAACTATTATATATTTAATGTATTCGATTAATTTTATGTTCAAAACGTGCGACTTTTGCTGTCAGTTGGACAATGCAATGTCGTTGAGTGGTCGCACATGCGCGGCTGCGCCTCGGACAACGCATTAGCAAAGTGAATCACCGGCAGCAGTTATGGAACATTTATTTGTTAATACAGTACTTTATACATGCCTTTCAACATCTTTCGGAAAACTAAACAGTGATAGATTTTGTGTATCGTACGAGGTAACGCAACAATTTATGGCAGCGCAACAATTTCCTCCTGGCTTGGATGCCATATGTTTATAGCACTTAAAACCCATTGCAAGGTAGGTGAGGTGAACATTCAGATAAATTATTATACATTATGTGACGCATCTTAGTAAAACTCTAATATCTTTGCTATTATTGCCAGAACCTCTTCATTTCAAATCCATTCAACCGGGGGAACGCATTGACTTCTTCTCTCGCTTGGTGGCACATGAATGCATTTTTGATGGTGAATTAAAAACTCGTCTAATCAGTTGTCAGCGATTCTCAAAAATTGAGAAAAGTCTTTGAGGCTAAACAGATGGTTTTCAAATGAAACGAAACAGCCACTACAAGTTTCTTAGCGACAATTTCATGAAAATAATGGCTGTGGCGTCTTCTCCGCTAAATAGAATTACGGTAGGTCAAGTCGCCCTAAAAGTATAAGCTTAGGCTTCTGCCAATCTCTTCTTTACTACTCCGCTTATATATATATATATATATATACTAGATGTTTTACCCGGCGTTGCCCGGGAAATTTGTGGTTTTTAACACTACTCCACCATCGTTGACCGCTAAATTTCGGGTTTTCGCCAACCCTCCACTCAACCCCGCTTTCCCAAAAAGCCAAACGTGATCCGCCCTTGCGGCGCTGCGGAAATTATTACTGGGCAAGTATGACGTCGTGCCGACTGTAGACTCTTTACTGATTATTGATGAAATCTGTGTTAAAATGCTATTGATGAAATCTGTCTTAAAACGCCAATAACTCGATTTCTAAAGTGAAATTTAGGGTTTTAAAGACTACTCCACTGTGGTGCCCATCGTTGAACGCTAAATTTAGGGTTTTCGCCAACCCTCCACCTCACCCCGTTTACCGAAAAATCCAAACGTGACCCGCTCTTGCGGGGCGCTGCCGAAATTATTACTGGGCAAGTATAATAATAATAATAATAATAATAATAATAATAATATCTTTTCTTTAATTAAACGCCTGCAAGACGCACTGCGCTTTACATGTACAGGTTATGCAGTAATCTTAATTAAACTTAACTGCCAACTGAACAGACAGCTTTGTAATTACACGGCGCCAATGGCAGCCTACAAAGCAAATCCGCCAAACGGGGGCTCGAACTCACTACCTCTCGCACTCTTGGCCAGCGTGTTAACCACTACTCTACCGGGGCCCCCCCATGAGTATGACGTCATGCCGACTGTATACTCTTAGCTAGATCGTAACGTGAGCGATTATAGATGAAATCTGTCTTAAAACGCTAATAAATCGATTTCTAAAATGAATTAAAAGCTGAAAATAGTCAATATATGACCTTAAACTTTGGGTAAGAATCAATTGGATATTTTTTTTAAAACCGACGCTCTGTCATTTCCGAGCTTATTTTGGGGCGAAGAGTAAAAATCCGGACATACAAATAAACAAACATATGGAAGGACAAACTTTGAGAAATATATTAGAGATATATAAACCGATGCGGGTGAAACATTGCCTCAGCAAAACTTGCTTAGCGCATTTTTTCGCAATGCTCCTACCCGTACCCAACCCGCCGATTGGAAACTGCCAGATCGTACACCCGATTTGAGGGTAGGGGTCATGTACGGGTAAATGTACGAATTTATTCACACATCGAAACAAATGCAAGTTAAGAAATACTTAATTTATAGCCTCTTTTGTTATCTTTCACAAGTGTTTATCTATTAAGTAAGCTAATGAGTCTATTAGCAAGAAAAGGATATTCGCAATTTTAGTGCTGAAGAATCGCCGATTATCTTTGAGCATCGCTCGTTTAAGCGATAATTATCTCGAATCACATAACAGTCATAGGCTAGAGGCTCAACTCCTCAGCAAAAGACTCATGCATTGGTTCAGTCATATATTATAGGCTCAACTCCTCAGCAAAAGACTCATGCATTGGTTCAGTCATATAGACTCAACTCCTCAGCAAAAGACTCATGCATTGGTTCAGTCATATATTATAGGCTCAACTCCTCAGCAAAAGACTCATGCATTGGTTCAGTCATATAGACTCAACTCCTCAGCAAAAGACTCATGCATTGGTTCAGTCATATAGACTCAACTCCTCAGCAAAAGACTCATGCATTGGTTCAGTCATATATTATAGGCTCAACTCCTCAGCAAAAGACTCATGCATTGGTTCAGTCATATAGACTCAACTCCTCAGCAAAAGACTCATGCATTGGTTCAGTCATATAGACTCAACTCCTCAGCAAAAGACTCATGCATTGGTTCAGTCATATATTATAGGCTCAACTCCTCAGCAAAAGACTCATGCATTGGTTCAGTCATATATTATAGGCTCAACTCCTCAGCAAAAGACTCATGCATTGGTTCAGTCATATATTATAGACTCAACTCCTCAGCAAAAGACTCATGCATTGGTTCAGTCATATATTATAGACTCAACTCCTCAGCAAAAGACTCATGCATTGGTTCAGTCATATATTATAGACTCAACTTCTCAGCAAAAGACTCATGCATTGGTTCAGTCATATATTATAGGCTCAACTCCTCAGCAAAAGACTCATGCATTGGTTCAGTCATATATTATAGGCTCAACTCCTCAGCAAAAGACTCATGCATTGGTTCAGTCATATATTATAGGCTCAACTCCTCAGCAAAAGACTCATGCATTGGTTTAGTCATATATTATAGGCTCAACTCCTCAGCAAAAGACTCATGCATTGGTTCAGTCATATAGGCTCAACTCCTCAGCAAAAGACTCATGCATTGGTTCAGTCATATATTATAGACTCAACTCCTCAGCAAAAGACTCATGCATTGGTTCAGTCATATAGACTCAACTCCTCAGCAAAAGACTCATGCATTGGTTCAGTCATATAGACTCAACTCCTCAGCAAAAGACTCATGCATTGGTTCAGTCATATAGGCTCAACTCCTCAGCAAAAGACTCATGCATTGGTTCAGTCATATAGGCTCAACTCCTCAGCAAAAGACTCATGCATTGGTTCAGTCATATAGGCTCAACTCCTCAGCAAAAGACTCATGCATCGGTTCAGATATGAAGCGACGCATTTTATCACTGCAATAGAATTGTGGTGAATGTTATAAATATCCAGGTAAGTAAAGGATTTACCAGTGAATAAAATTTATTTTAACAGGCAACATGATACTTGCTTGAAATATTTAGATTTCAGAAGGTGAAGCCTGAAGGCACGAAGCTACATGCAATAAATACGAGGTCATTCCGTTCTAATCAGACGGAACGGTTTCTATGCAAACGTCGCTTTGATCATTTGATGCACTGCAGACCGGTGGCTTGTGTCACGTGACTGGAAACGTCAAACGAAGAGAGTGCGCGTGCACTGGGGTCACGTGTCATCCATTTCCTGGAGAGGAAATCCGGATGAACTGATGCGAAGAATTAATCGAAGGACGTTCCATTCAATGAGAGCAGATTCCAGTCACGTGACACCAGCCAGTCAGCTACCTGTCTATATTATGCATGGCCAGTATTGCAAGAGACTAAGCCAGAGGTCATATTGGTCTCTCCCTCTCCCTCTCCCTCTCCCTCTCCCTCTCCCTCTCCCTCTCCCTCTCCCTCTCCATCTCTTCGTCGCATCGTTGCTCTCTTTCTTCATTGATTGTTTATGCTTATGCGCAATCTAGATAGAGTGCCTTGCGAGTGTTGTGTGTGAACAGCAATTAGCGCTGGTCACTTGCGAGTGCATGGCTGAGTCATTCTGCACACAGGACTAAAAGAGCAAAAAGAGAGGGAACAGAGGGCAGAGGTGGAAGTGGGGAAGAAGAAAGAGAAAGAGAAGAAGGAATGCGGAAAGACAAAAGCACGCAGGAGCAAAGAAGGAAATAGACGAAGATGAAGCCTGAAGGGAAGAGGATAAAGAGAGAAAGGCAATGAGGAAGGAAAAGAGGAGGGAAGAGAAAGAAGAAGGAAGAGAAGAAGGAAGAAGATAAAAGGACGAGAAGATGAAAATAGGAAAATAAAGCTGCATAATTATGATGTTTGTGAAAGATGCAGTTTAAGGAGGATAAGCAGAATGAAGAAATGCATCTAAGAGCCACAGTGTAATCTAACTTTGGAAAGAAAGGTGCTAAGAAGGAATTAGGAATGAAAGAAGAAAGTAAAAATGAGTTTGAAGAGATTGATTGAAGAGAATGAATTAACGGGTTTTCGGATGAAGGTAAATAGGTAACGACGACGTTACATGCTTATTTAGTTTCGACCGATGCTGGTTAGGTAAGATTCCAACAAAGTCAGTGATTTCACAAAAATCTTATTTGCTTATACCTGGAAACTAATGCGGTAAAAAGGTTTGACACAACGTACCTTCACTATAATTATATAGTTTCATATTATAATGCCATCCATTTTGTAATTCGTGCATCATACGAAAGCTATACGCACGAAATGTAAACGGTCATGGCAAGACAGCGAGATACAATGAACAACACAGGCACATGATCCAATGGCAGAGGTTGCATGCATCATATGCATGCACACAAACATATATATTATATAGACCAGGCGCGGATTTAGAGGGGGGCGGAGCCGGCGTACGCCCCCCCTAAACCTGCAGCAAATGTTCTCAAACTAAACTGACCTAAAACTAATGTAATTGCCATTTGGGAATAGGATGTTTGAAGTAGCTGGACCGGCAGAATGGAGCTCTCTAACCTCTCTTACCGGAGCTCTCTTACCTACTTACATCCTCTTCTCATCACATCCCTCGTCATTTCAATTCTAAACATCACCCACCTTAGCCGTCCATCTATCTGCCTGTCTGACTCTCCGGACTTGACCCGCTGCCTATCGATTTTGTTTTGATTGAGCGCCTGTGAATAAGCTGGTTCCCGCGACTTGGCTTTTGTGGGCGCTGTAGAAGTTTCGAGATTACAATTACGATTACCTGAGTTGCTAGCAGACGTTGCCCACGTGACCAATGACTTTTGCCGTGACGTCATTCACAAAGTTCATGTACAGACAAAATTTACGTAAATAGAAATTGGTCAATTTAAAAATATGTCGAGTGGTCCGCCGTCAAAACGGCTTAAACAAGCAGTTTTATCATTCGCGAATAAGCCGACTGCCGTTGATAAGACATAAGCCTATCTTAGGCCTAAATCTCAAAAGATGGCATATGATTATCATTATGATTTTGAAATTCGTCGTGCTGATTATAGCCGCCGAAAGCGTTCAGCTGCCGATATTATGGACAAAAGCAAATCAAGGATGTAGAACTAGGCCTACTCATAGGCTATAATCATTCTCTTAACGCTCAGTGGCGTGCGGTCCATGGATGAGGCAAATCCCTTGCTTATTTAATCTATTTTTATACAAATACTAGTGTATTCAATTTCTATCATTACTATGTTAATTATCGTATGATAAATTGGCATCGACTATATTATTTTTATTTGGGGGCAGAAGGGGGAGGGGCAAATTCCCAGGGGCCCGGCGGTGTGAGGGGGGCCCGGAGTGCCGGGGAAAAAGTAAACAATGTAAGAAGTTTAACAAATACGAAGACATTCTGCATGTAGAATTGCGAGTTTGAAAATTATTATTATTATACATTTATCAATGATATTGCAATATTTCAGCATTTGCACCAGAACATTTACCATTTCAGAACAACATAGTGTCATTAAATCCAAAAGAAGATGGCAATTGTCTATTTTCATCAATTTCTGCAAAAACATAAGTCCAGCTACAATAAGAAGTGACATCGTTCAGTATCTTTGGGATCGACCTGATAGTCTTACCTTGTTGGATGGCACAACAGTACATCTGTCTGAAAAAGTTTCACATGGTGATGTTGAGTCATCATCATCATCATCATCATCAACATCCTTAGGCTCAGCACCCGTAGGAGTCCAACGCCACTCTCTGTCTGAGTCTGTCTCGCATCATGTTGCCCAACTTCAACCGGTCTGGTCAGCAGGTCTGCTCCATACCATTAACATCTTGGAGCAGCTATAGACCACCTTGCCTGAATGAAGAGAATATTGGGAGAGAGGCATGAAGGACAACCTGGGTCAATACCCGTATGTGTCCCACGCTCTCTCCTCCGACTCTCTCCACCGCTCTGTCCTGACCGGCCTGTGCATGTCTGCCCCACATCATGACACCTTGAAGCATCTGGGTCGCTATGTCACTTGTGCCGTGGTTTTTGTGGATTTCAATCGTCTTGTTCTTTTACTGCCAGCGTATCGCCACCCATCTGGCAAACCTTCCTCCATTTGTCCGCGCTTAGGACCGGCACAGGGACGTTGTTGGTTCCCTGTGGCGGAGGATGGATGCAGTTTAACGTCGTGCCCAGGACAAATAAAACCATGTTGAGTCTTACCTTCATGAAATGGATCAGCCAGGTACTTTTGGTGACCACATAATGATACTAGGAGCCTGCTGCCATCAAGGAGAATGACACTGCTTAATCCACTGGCATGTGACACTTAATTATTTCCTTTTTGGATCAAGGGTTGCATGATCAAAACCGATAACTGATTTATAATCGTTTTACTGTTAACCTTCAGTGGAGACCAGTGGTTTTATATGAGAAACTATATATTTTTTTAAAGTTCCAGAACATTTAAATTTCTATAAAAAGGATCATTATAGTTTTGCGTGATCTAATTTCATATCATATATATATATATACGGGATTGGATTGATAGTATTTACGCCCCCCCCTAACCAGAAATCCTGGATCCGCCTCTGTAGACTACATGTATGCACATACACACACACCCATACACGAAGACGCGCACTTGCATACGTATACTAAGTGCGAGCAAGACGGTTCCGTGCAAATGTCACATATTATATGTGGATGAAATGTGAGGAGGTGACCGCCGTCACCACCGTCACCGCCGACGCGTCGTCCGGTGACGGAGGGGCGAGAGCGGCGACGGGCGACAACATGTCGCCAGACATTCTATCTATCGTCTGTTGACTGGGCAAAATAATCGAGAAAACATCGAGACAAATCTCGAACAGGTTTTGTCTGTGCTCTCTCTTTCTGTCTGAATATTGCATATGCCTGACATACGAAAACAGATTCCGTAATATTTATGTCGCATGGTATTTTGACGATAAGGAATCGCTAAATAATTTAAACGTAGGCTAGCTGGGTTTGGTTAACGAATCACCCACAGTGACCAATTTCTACTAAATATAAGGGTGCGCCAAAAAAGGACCCCTAGTTTTTTGCCAGTATCTTGGCCAGAAGTAAGAATTTGGAGATGAAATTCTACAGTCCTAAAGACAATTCAAGAAGATTCCATATTAAATATACTGGACCAGGTATATGGAACTCGTTTCCTAATCATGTTCAACAAGCTTCCAGTTTACAAAGGGCAAAGACACTATTGCGCAACTATTTGGTTAATGACTGCAAAGATATTTAACCTTGTAGGCACTTATTTTATTTTATTTGATTTTATTATTGTTTTTGTGTTTGTTTTGCGTTCTTTAGTTAAGTTTACTACATTAATTTTCATCTTATCCTGTTCTTTCTTGCCTATTGTTCAATTCATTATGTCAACCGTCTAGCCATCTGTTAAAATTGATAAGTAATTAGGTGTCCCTGTTAGCGGGATATTCATCCCTTAGGGCCTTCCTTGTTGCCATCCGATTATGTGAAGCATGTTATACTATGTCTATTGTGTATGTTGATGGTTGGTTACAATAAATGAATTGAACAATTCATGTTTACACATGATGATCAGATTTCATCAGAATATTTCAAACACAACAAAAGTGATAACACTTTTAGAGAGGCTTCCCACCGTTTTTTGACGATTCAAAAACGAAGCGCAACAAAAAATTAGGTTTTTTTGCCAATATCATATCCAGAAGTAAGACTTTCGAAATGAAATTTTAGCGGCTTAAAGACAATTCATATCTGCACATGTTGGTCAGATTTAATCAAAATATTTCTAACAGAACAAAAGTTATACCACTTTTAGTGAGGCCCCCGCCGTTATTTACGATTCAAAAACGAAACACAACAAAAAGTAACAAAAACACGATTTTATTAAGTCTCATCTCAAATAACTGTTGTCAAATGAACTTTGTAGTGCTTCACAACTTGTGTTCAATGTGCCCACCACCGGTGCCAAAACTTCTTTTGAGTCTCTTTGCAAAGTTCTTGATGGACCTGTTGATTAATCTGACAGATTTTTTATTTACCAATTTGATTGTCATCTTGCTAAGTGACTTCTCAGTGACGCGCAGGTATACGCTGGCACCCTGTTTCTGTTTTAAATAGTAATAATAATGATCACGTGGCAATATCAAGGCTATTTGATACCAATTATTTGAGATGAGAAAAAAATCGTGTTTTTGTTACTTTTTTGTTGCATTTCGTTTTTTGATCGTCAGAAAACGGTGGGTGAACTCCCTAAAAGTGTCATAACTTTTGTTCTGTTTGAAGTATTTTGATGGAATCTGACCATCATGTGCAGATATGAACTGTCGTTAAGCCTATAAAATTTCATTTCGATATTCTTACTTTTGGCCAAGATAGTGGCCAAAATAATTAGATTGGTTTTTTGTTACTTTTTGTTGCGTCACGTTTTTGAATCGTCAAAAAGCGGTGGGTGACCTCACTAAAAGTGGTGTAACGTTTGTTGTGTTTGAAATATTTTGATGAATTCTGACCATCATGTGTAAATATGAATTGTCTTTAAGACTGTAAAATTTCATTTCGAAATTCTTACTTTTGGCCACTTTTGGGAGGTCTTTTTTGGCGCACCCTATACAGCCTGACGCAGGTTGCCCATGCCAATGTAGACTTGCAGATGCTTATGTTTTAATAGACTAGCATATGTAGAATTGTAGATTGTAGATAGCAATTGAGGAAGTGAAGAACAAAACGTGTTTCAGTAGAGCGTCCTTCAAATTCCTCTGACGTAGACCTACATTATATAAGTCTTAGGGCATACAATATTATGTCTTATAGCTATAGCGGCAATCATCAATTGAGTCGATGCAGTGGCGTAGCTAGCTTTTCATGGGCCCGTATGCAGACGTCCTGCATGGGCCCCTGGTCCTGTAAGCATGGGCGTAACTTTCCCCGTAAAAGTGGTGGTGACTTTTCCTTGGCACACAACTTCTCAGTTCAATTCTTTCCTCGGCTTCCTGTTACACTACCCCAGCGGCTCTCAAACTTCATTTTTATTGCCCCCACCCGGGCCACCCCGTGTATTAGAGTCGTATTAAGGAGCAAAATTTAAAGCATAGGCCTATGTATAGTTTTAATCATGTAATCATGTTAACAAAAAGGCACAATTAAATTGGTCTATAATCCCTGTAAGAAAAAGCTAACCTATAGCGTTGTGGTGTTGTGGGGTTGTTTTTACTATTTGTCAAATTCAAACGCAAATTTTAAGGCCATATTTGTTGTCTTTGATAGGAAGAGTTTTAAAACCAGTTCACACAGATATGGCGCGCTGAAAGGAATCAAAAATATTGAAGCTCGACCAGAAATTAATCGCTAGGCTATAATAGGCTCATATTATTCAGCTATCCCCTATTTTGAGCTCTAGGATAATGGTCTACGCTGAGAATTTCTGGCTTATCTAAACACCATTTGTTTCAAAAATTATAATAATAATACCTAAAAAATAGGTTGCATGTACTATAGGCCTACATAGAATGTGAGTCTAATCATATGTTGTGAAATAAATAAAATAATGATGATGTTGCTATATGTTGCAACGTTAAAATCTTTGCTGATCAAAGAAGATGGACACTAAGTCCATAAACACAAAGAAAATGCATATTTCTACAGTTTTTTCGCCTCGCCTAGGCCAGTATACCCCTAACCGCCCCATGTGCATAGTTTGAGAACCACTGCGCTGTACCCCTTCCCAAACTAAAAATTTAGTATGAACTCTGCATGGTGACTCCCTTCTCCATTCTCACTCTTTACCCTTTCGTCTCTCTCGCTGGTGAACTCCACGATCCTTCCACTCACGGAAAACTAAATCAATTTTTAAAAGATCTCTTTCACAAATTTTTATCCAGTTCCTATTCTATTCTTGTTCACACTTCCCTATAGTCTAGGCCAACATTTTGAGGGGAGTGAAAATGATTCGGAGGTCCCTTCATTGCTATTTTGATAATAACAATGATTCCAGATGGTTTTTGAGACTGCTGGCTTGCCATGCACTGCATCGGAGTCATAACAATTTGTGGGTGAGAATTGCTTCACGTTTCCTACCCAAATTTAAAGTGGTAAGGAATTCCTTCCCTTCCCTCTTTATGTTTTTGGCCATGACTGTAGACAATGAACACGCTGTGGAGTGTGGACAGTGGAGGTCTCTAGGCTATTAGCATTGGTGCCATTGTGGTGTTAATCATGAATAGTCTTTATTATGTTACACAGCCAAAATAATGCTTTCATGTTTTAAAAAAATTCCTTGTCGGACCAAAAAGTGGTGGTGACTGTCACCACCACTTTTAAAAGTGGTGGTGACTGGACACCACCGTCACAATAGAACGTTACGCCTATGTCAATCGAGGCGCCGTGCAATATGATTACAATTATTATCTGACTAAGATATAACCAAAAGCGAAATTCATTTGTATGCAGCATAATTATTGCAAGTATTATGTGGGGTTTGTTCCATTGCAAAAATACTTGTTATAAGCAGTTGTTTAGCATTGGAAAACACTCGGACTCTACTTTGTGACCAGGATATTCTTTCAATAGCGCATTGCATTTTCATTTTAGTGTAGGTCTGTTCATTTATGTGGCTTACTAAAACGAGTCCATAATTAGCCTGTGTTTCTCTTCTTTTTTTTGTCCATGTATATTAATAGTGCATTACATCGATACCCTGTTATAAGTTTAGTGGAATTGATTTACCACTTAGCAAATAGTCGGCCAATATGTCTTGTAGGCTACATTAGTCTCCTTAATCTTGATCTGTTTAGTGAGTAAGCATATCAAAGAAGCAGCGGAATGATAATCATCATCTGATAAAATTATTGTTGTTTCTTTTTTACATCGCAGGAAGTCATGGAGTGGTTTCTGCTCCCATTGAAGGCGAAACAGCAAACGTCCAAGCAAGCAAGGCAAGTTTTGGGTAATCGGGGTTAGACAGAAACGCAGGTATACGCTAGAGAGTTTTTGTCGAGTCTAAAATGGTTTTCTTGTGTAAACAGTGATATTATGATGAAGGATGAGGCAAAGTCGACGGATCAACGCATCAATTGATATAGGCATGCAGCAGCAATGTGTGCTGGCTGGGTGAATAAGTAAGCTACCATTGGTAGCTATACGCAGGGCCGGATTTACATGTAAGCCAACTAAGCCCGTGCTTATATAGGGCCTCCGGAATCTGGGGGGCCTCCAAAAGTGAACTAAAGAAAAAAACTCAGTGGCTTATAAATTATAACTTATAAATTACAAGCCAGGGCTGTTTTAAAGAAATTTTTAAAACTGCACATCCTCTTCTCTCCTTTCTCAACCTCCATGGTAAATTACTCCCAATCTGAGGAAAATGACCTATTTTTACTAGTTTTAACTGCACGGAACGTGACGGAAGTGCTTCTACAACTGCACGAATCCATTTTAGAACTGCACATTTTGTGTAGGCCTAGAACTGCACGTTTAAAAAGCCCTGTTATAAGCCACTGATTTTTTCTTTAGTTCACGATTGATTATAATCAATCATTTCATCTTACTTTTTTAATAGGAGTTGATGCGGCTAATGCGTAAGATCAAAAGTGCATTTTAGCGTATAATATATTATTCGCCATTGCATGGGTGTCACGGTTTTCACCGTTTCAGTGTTTATCAGATAGTCGAATACAAGTCGAATTGACGAAAATAATTCTTGCAACATAGAGGTCGGATTCATGAAAATAATTTTTACTAAAATAGAAATGAGATTTATAAACAATCTTGCTGAAATCGATGATGGATTTAAAAATAATAATTTCTAATTAAACAGAAGTGATATTGATGAAAAATAATTCCTCCTAAACAAAAGCTTCCAATTCAACTGGAGAAATGGTGAATTTAAGGAAATACTGTCATCAAGATTTGTATGACATCATTGTCAGGGACGGCATCAAAAGCGATTTTCCTAACCCTGAAGTGGTGCTTCGTATGTTTCTGAGTCTAATGGTAGGCCTAGCAAATTGCACTGTTCTCGCAGCTCAAGCGCATAAAAAAAGCGAACTTCGCTCCACGATGCACCAGAATAAACTCTATCTGCTCATTGAGCTTGCTTTTCATCGAATGCAAACAACTACGCAGAATTCCTTTTGGTGACATTATCGCAGATTATGCGATGCAGCAATGCAGGAAAAGTTGATGTAAAATTTCATTGTGATTTCTCGTAGGCTATGCATAGCCTACCATAAAAAACTGGAATAAAACTAGTGTATCAATTACAATTCGACTCGTTATAAAGACTAACAGTACGGTAGTTGATCAAACATGAATCACTGGCGCAATATGCATTAGGAATTAACTTAGATCTAGAAATGTGCATTTTGTCTGTTTTTATCCTTAAGTGGGGCCTCATAATTGAAATTGCTTAGGGCCTCACTCTGTTCAAATCCGGCCCTGGCTATACGGAAAACAAACGGCTGGAAAATTTAGCAGAACAGTTCTTCTCTAGAACAGTATTTCTTTATTCCTTCCAGGCAAATATCAAGAACTCGACGCACGTATCATATCACTAAAGCACAGCCTACTTCTGAAGAAAGCTTATAGCTTAAATATAAGACCATTCACAGAAGATCATTGACCTTGTATCGCATGAATGAAATTTTGGTCATTGAATGATTTACTGCAACCTGGATCTCGGGTCTTTGGTTGTATGAAGACGTGAAGAAGACCGCATCCACGACGCTTAGCTATTTATTGATCAGCGTCTTTCCGCTGAATAGATATTGATGAGGCGACAACACCGCCGCCAGTGATCTGCCGGTGTCGCGGGATATTCTATCGTCTCTTAAAACTATCCGGGGGATGAATTAATCTATGCTCCGGATGGAATACACCGGTATACACTATCCGGGGGATAAACATTAAATCACTATTTTTGAAAAATACGTTTAATTGAAACATTTATGCTGTAATCAAAATATAGCGTTAATTGTTTTATTGTTTTAAGTGTCCTAAGCAATGTTCAAAGCAAGGCAACTCGAATTTATTTGGTGACTCCAAATGTTCCTAAGTGTTTTAAATGTTCTAAGTGCTCTAAAAACAAAACAAACAAAATTATCCAGTAGGAATAAACACAGGCCTACATGTACTTGTTAGTGTCATTGTTCAAATCAAACAGATGGAAGTTAATTTGCAAAAAATAAATACACGCGGAAGTGGCTTTTTCAACTTCTCCTCATCTGGGGGGGGATGCGATTAATACGGGGCATACTCTATTTTGTGACACCGGCGCCGCCGCCTTTGCTATAAGCAGCGTCGTCGCCTTTGCACCTGCTGCTGCTGCTGCTACTGCTGCTGCTGCTGCTGCTGCTGCTGTCTGGCTAGGAAGCGATCATAGATTCTGCTTAGCAAATCGCAGTCGTTCTCTTGAGCACGAGTAATGAGAGGTGACAGGTGCGATTGCTCTGCATTTATGTATGCATAGCACGTTAAACAGGAAGCTGAAAGTAAAGAGTGAAGAAGCTGTCATCCAATAATTAAATGATAATTATTGAATTACTAATTCAGTCCACGTATTCAATGACGCACTGAAAGTCGCCGGTCATTACTGGTATATCAGCCACGCATATAACTTCATGTATAGTCTATATGTATTGTACTGTATAAACAAACGTATGTAGGCCTATTAATATACTTATTTTAACGTTTTTTAAGATAAAAAATGAACAAATGGACATGCTAAGATTCAATACCTTATGAGTGACAGGACCGTCAGAATAATTTATCATCACATCAAATTGAGACAGCTACCACTAAACAAATCTTAGTTCACTGGAAATGATCTTCTCTGTGAAAGTTTGTTAATTCGAACTTGAACGACACTGCTGATATGAATGGTGTTCAATCGTTAATTTAATTGATTATTTATTTTTAGACCATAAAATAACGATGCAATTTCTGCTCTTGATCGATTGGCTAAATGCCTGGCAGGTTGGCTAAATGCCTGGCAGGTTGGCTGAATGCCTGGCTGGTTGGCTAAATGCCTGGCAGGTTGGCTGAATGCCTGGCTGGTTGGCTGAATGCCTGGCTGGTTGGCTAAATGCCTGGCAGGTTGGCTGAATGCCTGGCTGGTTGGCTAAATGCCTGGCTGGTTGGCTAAATGCCTGGCTGGTTGGCTAAATGCCTGGCTGGTTGGCTAAATGCCTGGCTGGTTGGCTATATAGGCTATATGTCTGGCTGGTTGGCTGAGCCATCTGGTTGGCCAACCGACTCTTTCCCAGAGGAACTTGATCAGGTGCGAAGTAATTGCTGCCGAGATTCGGTTGCTATTCGTCGTCAGCCACAGCCTTCGTCTGTTCGTGTGTTCGTCTGTTCGTCTGTTCGTGTGTTCGTGTGTTCGTGTGCTCGTGAGTTCGTGCGCTCGTGTGTTCGTGTGTTCGTCTGTTCGTGTGTTCGTGCGCTCGTGTGTTCGTGTGTTCGTGCGTTCGTGCGTTCGTGCGTTTGCACGTTCGTCTGTTCGTGTATTCGTCTGAGCGTCTGACTATCAAATGGCCGTCATCACCCAACTCTCATACACCCTTCTTCTCTTGTTAATTATTGTCCATTGTGCTCGT
The DNA here is from genome assembly GCA_949752735.1 of Lumbricus terrestris. NCBI lineage: Eukaryota > Metazoa > Annelida > Clitellata > Crassiclitellata > Lumbricidae > Lumbricus > Lumbricus terrestris. Next base: position 13,721,904 of record OX457046.1, read on the forward strand.
TATAATGCATTAACATAATAAAAGATTCTGTGAAATGTGACGAATTTTTGTCGATAAAATCGTTCACTGACCACAGAAAGAAGAAGAAGAAGAGCAATGTTTCTTTCGTTGCATCTTTCCTTTGTCTCTTCTTTGTACATTGCAGTTAGTAAATACTTATGCATAATGGATCGATGTTTATGTAGGCTACTTTTGCATGTGTGTATATGTGTGTATATGTCTGTATATGTGCAAATGCGGTATGTATTTATGTGTGTCGTATGTTTATAAATATATATAATTGTATGTGTCTAGATTGAATGTATTCAGAGCACGCGAAGGTCGCTTACTCTAATCTTAAATTTTATATATCTGAGTGATTCGGTCGTCACTCGCAACAATTGAGTCATTGCCGAGTTATTGGATTCCATGCAGCACGTCTTGAAGAGGAAGCATGCACACTCAAGTCACTTATTATTATTATTATTATTATTATTATTATTATTATTATTATTATTATTATTATTATTATTATTATTATTATTATTATTATTATTATTATTATTATTATTATTATTATTATTATTATTATTATTATTATTATTATTATTGCCAATGACCCAATTATCATTATTTTAAGCAAAACATCAGCCATATATATATACAAGTCGCTAAACATAGTATAATTATGCCCGACCATTATTGATAGGGTCGTCTGATTTTCTTGGGGATTTAGGAAAGTTCTGGAAGAAAGCAAAGACCAATGAGAGAGGAAGATGAGGAAGAGAAAGAAAACGAGGAAGAGAAGGATGAAGAGGGAGAGAAGGGAAAAAAACGAGGAAGAAGGAGAGAAGGAGGAAGAGGTGGAGGAGGAGGAGGAAGAGGAAGAGAGGAAGAGGTTCGTTCTGTTTAATCATCTGCCATCGATCATCGATCATTGCGAGGGATTCACTTGAGACTCGAAATGAGGCAAAATGCAATCTCGCTGAGACCAGCATTGCACCACACCCGACTGGCCAACGGTGATGATTTCGTGGATGAATAGACAGCAGCAGCAGCAGCAGCAGCAGCAGCAGCAGCAGCAGCAGCAGCAGCAGCAGCAGCAGCAGCAGACGAGGCGACGATGGTCTTCAACTCATCATTCCTCTGCTCAGTATTCTAATACTGGAAACGTCGTAATTGAAAATGTGTTATTCTCATGTCTGCCTAATCTCGTTTAGCTAAGGATTCCGCTAAACCTTTGAAATCTACATCACAATGGACAATGCTGTAGATAGTTTGATCTACATACCTAGCTAACTTCGCTATTCATTTTTAGAAAAGCACAGCATTGAATGTAAATGGTGGCCAACTTACTGACCTGCGTAAGAGACTGCGTAAGAGACTATAGCAACTAAATTCAATAATGACAAGATTAGATTTGTAAGTGGACGCCCAAATTAAATTACAGTAGGTCAAATAAGGATAAATAAGAGAATGGTATGGCATAGACCGGATAGAGATAGGAATCAGTTTAGATGAGCGAAATAGCACACCAACAGTCTTAGCAATTTTGCTAAAGATATTATTGATGTGATCCTTCCAATTAGATGCTGATCAATGTATAGCCTACGCCCAAACGTTTTGTGGATGCCACTTGGGTGATAGGAGTCCCGTCAATAAATAGAATAGGAAATTCACTGGGATATTTTTTCTTATGGGATCTGAAGAGGATGTAGTTGGTTTTATCTAAATTTAGAGTAAGTTTATTTGATCGAAACCAATCAACGACTCGGTGAAGCTTAGAATTAACAGTTTTGAATAGGGTATCAATAGATTTATCAGAATGAAATAAATAGAATCATCAGCAAATAGCACAAAATACATAGAATGCGATACATTAGGTAAATCATGCCAAGATTGAAATAGTACTTTCTCTTTTGATAAAAAAAACTATCTAAACGTGCATACATTAATTTTCAAATACTTTTAGCGAAGAATTGGAATACAGAAATTGGTCTGTAGTTAGAAACATTATCCCTCGGGCCCTTTTTATGAATGGGTATGCCTTCAATGCAGAGGGGAATACCCCAGTGGTACCGTAAACGAGCAGTTAACAATCTCTGATAGCGGAACTGCAATTTTATTCAATGTTAATAGGGCTATGGCAGGGTCAATTCCATCGACTCATTTACGAGTGTAGGACATTTCCCCCCTGGACAAAACCCCCCCGGACAAAACCCAATTTAAGCAAGAATATTTTGATCAATCCAGCACCAATTTAAGCAAGAACAATTTCCTCAATCCAGCTTCTATTTAAGTAAAAATTATTTTGTATCAATCTGGCTTCTGTTTAGCGATAAATCTTTTCATCTATCAAACTTGCGTACTTAGGACCGCCGTTTTATGCGCGCAATACAATCTACCAGGTTTTTTTGTCCTACCATGAGGGTTTTGTCTGGGGGTTTCGTCCGGGAGGTTTGTCCGGGGGCTTTGTTCAGGAAAAAATGTCCGACGGTCCGTGCCCCCTCATTTACTATGCGTAGTGCGCAGTGGCGGCGCCAGGATTTCAGTTGGGGGGCTGAACTCCCGTGGAAACATTTTACATTTCCAGCCGCCAAAATTTCTGACAACTTTTTTAGTCATTCGGCCGAAATCGCCTGCGTATGGTTTTCAGTTTTTAGGGGGCTGAGCAAGGAAATTTTCATTTTTACATGGGGAAAATGGATAGCTTTTTGAGGGGGCTTAGCCCCTAGCTCCCTCTAGCGCCGCTACTGGTAGTGCGAACGGTATGCGCAAGGTTAATTATTTCACAAAGTGTAGAAGGCTAAAGAGTGTGGAAGGGATTGGGATAAGTAGGAGAGAAAAGAGTTAGTTGTGGCAGGTACTTTATTAAGAAGAGATTGTGCAATGCCTGTGAAGAAATTGTTATTTCGCTCATCTAAACTGATGCCTATCTCTATCCGGTCTATGCTATACTATTCTCTTATTTATCCCTTCAAAAATATGTAATCCGATTTAGAGTCTATAGCTAATATTCCTCGCCGAGCCCACACGGCTTGCTACTTCCAGGAATTTCGATTATTAAAAATCGATCAAATTAGGCACTTACAAATAGGAGAGTTTATGTACCGCTATAACCATGGCCTTTTACCACTTGTATTTAATTATTTCTTTAACCTTACCTCTGATCGCCACTCTTATTCAACTAGAAAATTAACTGTTTACGACCTTCTCTACGCACATACTAACACTCGTCAGTTCTCTATAACGGTATCCGGACGTTTCATCCCCGGACGTTTCATCCCCGGACGATTCATCCCGGACGATTCATCCAGTGGACGTTTCATCCCAGGACTTTTCATCCCAGGACGGTTCATCCAGTGGACGGTTCATCCAGTGGACGTTTCATCCCAGGACGATTCATCCCCGGACGATTCATCCCGGACGATTCATCCAGTGGACGTTTCATCCCAGGACGATTCATCCGAGGACGTTTCATCCCAAGACGTTTCATCCCAGGACGATTCATCCCAGGACGTTTCATCCCGGACGTTTCATCCCAGAATAAGATTTGAAACTGTGCGCACCCTTATTATCAGCATCTTCAGGCTCATTCTCATAATCAGCATATCTGAACACATAAGCCTATAGAAAATGCAATTAAAAATCAGAACAGAACACATAAGCCTATAAAACATGGAATTACTTAGATATAAGACATGCAATCAAATAGATATAAAATCATGCAATTGGATATAATAAAGGAACACATAAGC